>JAJJMC010019832.1:8297672-8450216 GCA_023531435.1 Papaver californicum
TTATTATTATTATTATTATTATTATTATTATTATTATTATTATTATTATTTTCATTCTTTTTTTTTTCATCCAGTCTAAATAAAATACAATAATGGGGCTTGATCTCAATTACTCTGCTTCATCCCAACACCGATAACAAGGCGATGTCTTTGACCCACCAAATCACTTAGAGAAGCACAAAAAGTTACAAAAAAGTAAAAACAGAACGTGATATGGTGACGACTATCATGTTATTTTTAACACCTGAGCTTTGTCCTTTTATGAATAGACCATTTAGTTGGGTCCTTCAACTCCTACTACCAGGAAATTTGTTTCCATATACTTAGTATGGTCAGTGTCATTCTGAATTGTTCACAAATTTCTATATTTTAGAAGATTTTGGTACAACTAAATTTTTTAAAATTTTCTCCCTTACCCCCACACTTAATCTGAACATAGTCTTCGATGTTCTAAATATAAATGAATAAAAGTATGAAAAAAGAGAAACAATCAAAGTGATAGGGATATGGAAAGATCTTACCAGCACCGTGTACCAAAAGCATATGGGTTGCCTCCCATAGAGCGCTAAGTTTAAAGTCTTCATCCAGACGAAGAAAGGATTAGTCACAATTTACGAATCATATAATAATAATCAAAATAATTGTGGATCCTTGAAGTCAATCGTATTTGACTTATACAGTTGATCATAATGAGTATACGAGAGTGATGGTCATTCTTAGAAAAATGTGTCGATTCTAATTTCCTAAAATATTCGTGTTTGCTTCCAAAATTTATGAATTGACACATTTGAAATTCACACGTTCCCACATCTGAAAGAAAAGTGTTTGGTGGGAAAACAAAATCAATTACGGTATTATGGTCCGGATAAACCACATCAACAGGATGATGGGTTTCAAACACCTGAGTTTCATTTTGGATAAAATTATTTAGACAAGTAGTGTCTCTTATTCTAACCTCGTCATCTATATTAGGTAAATATCTATCGGTATTGTCAAGGGTAAAATTGGAAACACTATATTGGAAATTAATTTCACTTTGAGCAATATTAGTAGCTGACCGCTCTTCTTCAATTTCTCTAAAGGTCTCATGAATTTGTTACCACATTAAGTTTCTCCTACGTGAATTTTCAGTCAACTGCTTGAGTGAATCTTCTAAAGACAGACTAGCATCGTAAGAAGTGTTAGGTATCAACTGTTTAATTAAATCTTCCAAAGATGGAGAACACATATTATACTCATTACAATATTGCTCATTTGCCGGTTCATATGACTGGTGCACGTGCTAATAGTAATTGAGATCACCATGGTCTGAACCGTTACCTTCAGAAGGTTGGTAGTTTTCCCAAGTACTATCCACGCTACGGTCATAGTACGGGTAATTTCCATATTGAAAATCAGTCGGATATTCATTGTATTGGCTATCGTAATACCAGTTCGACATTGTTTTTAGTTCACGTGCAAATGCAGGTTCGACTAAAATAGGTAAGCTAAGGTTATCTTAGAAAAATATACCTACAGCCAAAGACTGGTCAAAGGTACAAGGCTGAGGTTTATGGTGTTTCGGATGATAACGCCCATAGGGTTCACCGTACTATCCCACAGTTTTCCTAAAAATCGGTGCCGGAAGATGCAATATGTTGTGTGCACTTGTTTTTTTTTTAAATAAATAAAATAAAATAAAAATAAATAAAATATTTACAAATTAAAAAGAAAAAATCTTAGTCTAATTATGTACAAATAAAATAAAATCTCGGGTTTTTATATTTACCTTTTCGACTGCTTATTCCACTTTCCGTTTTTAACTTCAAGAAAAACCTGCATACTAAAAATACAAGACAAATACCCAAGTAAAATATAGAAAATAATGAAATAAAAATAAATTCTAAACTAAACTAAACAAAACAAAACCTAAAATAAAAAATAATAAAAATAAATAGATCTAAAACCTAACCTAAAGACAAGTCCTCCAGCAGCGGCGCCAAAAATTGATGGTATTTGTGATAGTGGTAAAAAAGGGTTTGTTTCAGAACTTGTGAAGATTTTAATTTTAGACCTAATTCTAAATAAAGCTATAAAATAAATAAAAGATGATATCAATATTATGGATTGCTGGGACTCAAGATTTCACCATTTATCATATTAAGTGATTCATACATTAATTCTGAATAATTATAGTTCAATATTATCAACTCTGATTCTTTGCCTAAAGTAGATTTCTAAAATATTAAATGTAAATCATAAGCATGATGCATCAAAATCTCTAAGTTTAAGCATACATCATCAAACAAAATAACAATTAATTAAGAAAAATCATAAATCGATTAAAATCAATGTAAATAGTTATTGAATTAATCATAGTTACCACTTAATAATGAAATATGACTTCCTCTGTTGTCCCAGAGGTAGGATTTAGCTCATCATTACAAAAAAAACTAAGAAGAGAGGAAGAAAAAAAATAACTTGAAGAAAAAAAACCTAGAAACTATTGTTGATGTCGGCCTCCGGCCCTCCCCCTTTTTGATCTTCTAACACCCTATTTGTACACACCAAGTCATATCTTCTCAAATATCTCCTTCCATAACTCCAAATGATTCTTTTTTTAATAAAAATATCCCAGGAATAATTTATTTCTCTATTTATCACGCAACTTCTTTAATTTGATAAAATCAAATCTTGGGATATTATCTTCTTTATTACAAAAAATATCTTCTTTATTTTTAAATAAAACCCCAAATTTTCTTTCCCTTTTTAATAGGCAAGAAGATATCTTTTCCTTAAATCTTAAAAATCTCCAATAAAATTCCGATGAAGAAGAAGGGGTTGCCCTTAATCCAGAACACGGGTTTTGTTAACCACTTGGGTGCCCCTATCCAAAGTTGGGGTGCCCTTAGTAAATTTAGTGGTTGCCTTTAATACTTTTCTGAGCCAATTTTTCCAAAAATACCTACACACACATAAAACACCATAATAAGTACAAAAATGAGTACTAACAATATAGAGAATTGAGACAAATCAGACACAAAAATGTGTCTATCAGAGCGTTGAGGAGATATTGTGGTATGGGCATCTTGAAAACAACCGTTTGTACCTCTCCCAATATTCAGAAAGGGACTCCTCAGTAATCTACAGAATGCTACTAACCTCTTTAGGAAGCAGGAAAATAGTTTTCTAGAAATAACTTTTTTATTTTTGTCCATGTTGTAATACTCTCTGGAGGAAGATAATACAACCATTCTTCTACTAAGTTTGTGAATGAGAATGGAAAAACTTGCAGCATACCCGTTTCACTATCTTCGGATCCATGCCTAAGACTCGGCATCGTGTTGTGAAACTATTGAAGGTGACGATTTGGGTTTTCACCTACATGTCCATTGAAATTAGGTAGATGATGAATCATATTCGACTTCAGCTCCACTGGTGTAGCTATGTTAGTGCACAGTGGTTGCGAATCTAAACATGGAGATATCAACTCTTGCAACTTCTTCTCTGGAGGTTGATGATCACACATCTCTTCTAGAGGTGGATATCGTAGCAAAAATTGAGGTTCCTGTAGTATTGTCCATTTGCGAGTTTGAATCCCGCACCTTCGATAATCCCAACATTTAGGTGCCAGAGGTCAAGTACATGAATTCAAAAATCTAGAAAACTAAGTTAAAAAATAAAAACAAAGATAAACAAAAATAAAATAACAACTAAAACCAACTGCTACCCGGCAGCGACGCCAAAATTTGATGTGTATCGTGGGTGCAATCAAATTAGTGATCTTATTTTTCACTCAATTAAAGAATAATGTAATAGAAGTCAAGTTTGTTCCCACGAGGAGCGAGGTATTTCATTTGTCGAATGTCACAAAGGGGGTTTGTTTTAGAAGTTTAGCAAAGTAGATAAGAAAGCAATTAAAAGTAAAGTTGTAAGCAATGGATAGAGATATGATCGAGGAATCATTCTTCTTTATTAGACATCATTGAATTGGTACATTCATTTACTCATTTTGGTCATAAATTATCACCAACCGTTAAATATAGCTAGACCTGTTATCCCCCAAATTCCTTATATCACTCGATACAGAAGTTCTCGACTACCAGATTCTACTCGTCCTAACCACATAGTAGTAGATTACTTAGGGTGTAATTTGGTTGAATGCTTTATATTTTATGAATTTATAAGTTAATCCTAGCAGTTAGACTCTTAGATCAAGGTCCACTTACTAGTGTTCTTCATATACACAATTGTTCCACAGAATCCCTCTGCAAGGTCTCGTGTTCTCTACTTGCGCATGAGTCAATGAACTCTTACTTATCCCACAACTCAATACTAGAACTAGATTAAATCAACAGATCAATTCAGTTGGACACCTAAACAATCTATCAATCAATCATAAACATTCTTTATAGTATAAACAAACGATAATCTTATGGAGAACTAAAAATAGATTCATATAGTAACTCAAATCATGTCTAGAACTTATAATTCATCCTCAATCAATTAGGTTTTTAGCTACTCATGGATGTAGAAGCATCCATGTTATACATATGAGAGAGTAAATAAGAAATCGTTACGATAATAAAACCGCTCTGAATCCCTAGCTTTCTCCTCTTGTGTTTTTCTCTCTTTCAAAACTTGCAAAATAATGTAAAAAAGTGTATTTAATGTCTTGGTAGTCTCCTTATATAGTAATCATGATATCTAGGGCTTAAAATCCATCCGTGACTAAGTTGTATCCATTTATAAGTCAAAAACACGTCAAAACAGATCCCATAGGTTTGCCACACTCGGCATAGTTGATTTCCATGACCTATGCCAACTCTAGGACCAAAATAGCTCAAATTCTCTGTCCCAAAACTTGCTACAGTCGGTATTGCCGATTTCCTATGAGCAATGCCGAAAGTTGAGTTGTAGATCACTTTTCTTCGTCTCGACTGGTTTGTCCATAACTTCTTCGTCCGAACTCGGAATGAGCTCATTCTTTTTGAGTTCACGTCGTATTATCGTTCTCTTCAAGATGGTATTGAGAAATCCTGGATTTGAATGAGTTGGATTTGTTTTTTTTTTCCTTCTTCACTCGTAGAACTCAATTTCTTTGTTCATTTCATGTTGCAATGAACTTTTTTCTTCTCCTTTGGCCTTCAGATGCTTGAATACTTGGAGTACTTTGATTATTATTTTTTTTAGTAATTTTCACGCTTATTGGGATGATTCACCTGATATAAGACATCAAATAGAAAACAAACGTAATAACAAGTAATATGCAAGAATTATAACAAATATTAGTATGAATTTGACACCAGAAACATGTGAATTATACACTTATCAAATTCCCTCACACTTAGCTGTCTCTAATCCTCGAGCAAACTACTATATAAACCAACATAAACTAAACTAAAATACAACAACTCCATTTCGTCGAGGATATGATTACACTTAGCATGTGCAACAAGCCTTTAAACCCCTAGGTGTCCCTATAGGTGTCCCTAGTGGACGAGTTATAGTCTCGTGAGGATATAGTTGCATCTGAGTTAGTATTTAGTACCGGAAAGCATGCGCTTAGTTCATGAAGAGGCTCTTTATCTGTTAGGAAGTATTGCTTCGTACGTAAATATGGCTACAAAAACCAATTGTTCTTGATTTTCTATGCGACATTGTATCAAATGATAACTCTATCGTTGATGAAGGTAACATAATTTTTTTTTTCTGTGTTCTATACTTATCAATTCAAAGTTGTTAAAGACTTAAACATAAAGTCCGTTTCTTGTTGCAGAGTTATTAGGTGTTATACCTATGCCAGAGGTCTTTCATCCTTGAAGATGATTGATAAAAAAGACGATACAAGTTGGGTTGTCGTCTTTTACTCTTATATTGATTTCAGACTTTTAGTTGAACTTCAAAACTTGTAGAAGTAGTACTACTGTTTTTAACTTTTTTATCTTGAACTTTGAAGTTTGAAGACTTATAGTTATGGTTTTATGGATTATTGTTGTTTACTTGTCTAGCTAAGAACAAAGGCTTTCTATGATCCTATTTGTATGATTTTATCAATGTATGGCAGGAAAATGCAGGTGAAACTGATACTTAGCAGTTGAAATATTCTGATAATTGCAGGTCAAAAAGTCTGCCACACTTTTATCGGTCGGTTTGGTTGATCCGACCTATAAACATATATTTAACTATAAAACTGCACCGATAAAAAATCAGAAGAAAAAAAACTCGAATAAAATTGGCCCTACTCGGACCAGTCCAAAACCAAACTGTGCCTAGACCAGTTCGGTGACGGTTTACCTATGTCAATCCGGTCCGGGTGATAATTTTGGCTAAAAACTGGCCCGACCAACTGATGTGCACTTAGGTATACATAAAAAAATGTTCAAATGAGATTTTATGATGTTATGCCCACTGATTAATCTAGTTAAAAGCAAGGTTTGAAAAACTGCCGTTAAAACGGTCACGCCTGTATAGCGTGTCCGTAAGGCTTACCGATACCCGTGTCTAAATAACATCGATAAATAGGAAAAATGACGTTTTTTAGACCCGTTATAACCGTTTTCACGCATGTGATAGCCGTTTTTCTAAAATTATTTTTTTCGCTTTTTTCTTCTAAATAACATTTTAACGTAAGTTTTTTAGGTAGTTTTTTTAATTTTCACACTCGTTATATCTGATTTTTAGAAAAAAAAGAATATAAAAAAAATTTCACCCAATTTTTTATTTCTAAAACAAAAGATTAAAAATTTCAATTAAAAAAATTAGAATAAATGAATAAACAAATAAAATCGAAAAAACGTAGTGACACTGTTATTTAGACACGTTGTAACCGTTTTCACGCATAAAATAACCGTGAGATAGGAATTTTATATCATAATTTATTTAATTTTTTTAAATAACCATTATCACACCCGTTATTTAAAAAGAAAATATAAAAAAAATGCGTTTTTTTTTCTAGATAACACGTTTTTTTTCGAAACTTTTTTACACCCCTCAAAACGTATTATTACAGTTATGGCCTATCCCCATAACCCGTCCTATAACCCGTTTTTCAAACCTTGGTTAAAAGAGGTATCCTTAGTATTTCTTGGGTACACACAAGAGGAGCCTTAAAGTATATAACCCGTGGGCCGTGGTAAAGTAAATTCTCACTCATAAGTCACGACTCACAAGCATACTACTACACCATCATCATCTTTTTAATTTTAACCAATTAATCTCCCCACGTATAAAAACCACGTCATTACATACGTGCTAACCAGTGTAGTCGATTTCGGCCGATATGGTCGAAATCTCGCAGATAATACCGGTTAAGGCTCTCATCTGAGATGAAACACGCTATATTGCCGATACGGTATTTGATCGATAATTTCGGCCGAGATGATCCGAAATGAGTTGACCGATATGGTCGAAATGACCCAAATGGCCAAAATTAGGATTTTAAATTAAAAAAAAAAAAAATTCTTATCTAGTTCCAGGGTTTTCAATTGTTACTCATGTTTTTTATGGTATTTTAGAAAAATGAGTATTAATTTTATATCTTAATAGGTCCAATATGGAAAAAATATTTGATATAATAATTATAGGTATAAAATATGTGAACCTATATTTCACCGATATTTAGAACCGAAATCTCCGTGATATAAAGATGTACCATTGTAACGTTCTCGACCAGCATAAACCAAAATATGATATCAACTACATTGGTGCTAACAAACCATCTGAGAGAAGAAAAAACTTTTCTTAGTTATTAATATCTTACTAATAGTTACATTCACCACCGTCGGATTAGATAAACACCACTCGTGTTTTTTGTCTTAAAGTAAAATTCCTCTTTAAAAAGTAAAATCAGAAAATGAATAGGAAAGAATATCCCTCTTGTTTCCTTCCCCATCTATAAAATCTCTCCCCTTAAATAACTCCTCTCCTCACTTTCAATTTCCCCCAATAGAAAGCACAAAATTAACAATCCTCCATTCTCTCTCTTACTCACCTTCAATCTTTTCGCCGGAGTAAGTCCCCTTCATGGACACTCGCCGGCGAAACACCATCACCAGCAAACCACCACGTCCCTCTTCCCTCACAAATCTACACCAAATGAAGACCGTCGTTGATAACAAAGACATAAGAAAAAGAGGCGAAGGACCATTGCAAGAACAACCACCTAGATCACCAAAAGCATCAGATGCATTACCTTTACCTCTGTACCTAACAAACAGTGTATTCTTCACCTTATTCTTCTCAGTCGCTTACTTCCTTCTACATCGATGGCGTGAGAAGATCCGTTCGTCAACACCTCTTCATGTCGTTACTTTATCTGAAATTGCTGCAATTGTTTCTCTCATCGCTTCTTTTATTTATCTTTTAGGGTTTTTTGGTATCGATTTCGTTCAATCTGTCTCTACCCGAGAAGACGAGAATGAAAATGAACATCATCAATTCCTTATCGAAGAAGATGATAGGAAACGTCCCGGGCCGTGTCCTGCTTCTCTTGATGATTGTACTGCTGCTCCTTGTTTACCACCACCTTCATCTGAAGAAGATGAAGAAGTCATTAAATCTGTGGTTTCAGGGAATTTACCATCGTATTCGTTGGAATCTAAGCTAGGGGATTGTAAAAGAGCGGCTTCGATTCGAAGAGAAGCGTTGCAAAGAATGACAGGAAGATCTCTAGAAGGATTACCATTGGAAGGATTTGATTACGAATCAATTTTAGGGCAGTGTTGTGAAATGCCAGTTGGATATGTTCAGATACCAGTGGGTATTGCTGGTCCGTTGTTACTTGATGGGAGAGAATATTCAGTACCAATGGCTACTACTGAAGGTTGTTTGATTGCTAGTACAAACCGTGGGTGTAAAGCGATTTACGTTTCTGGGGGTGCTACTAGTGTTCTGTTACAAGATGCTATGACAAGAGCACCTGTTGTTAGGTTTGGTACTGCAAAAAGAGCTTCTGAGCTGAAATTCTTTATGGAAGATCTTAACAATTTCGATACCTTGGCTCACATTTTTAACAAGTAAGTTTTTTTTTTCTTTTTTTTTCCTTTTTTAAGATTTGTTGAGTTCTATAGGTTTGTTGTTTGAGAGTGTCCGAGTTTGTCTGATTTTTTCTCATTTTGATGATAAGTTTCGTTTTATTTAGGTTAAAATTATCTTTTTCATTACATCCTCAAATTAGCAAAATTTTGATTTGAATCTGTCGGTGGTTAGATTTGTTTACGCAATTGAGATTCTATTCGTTTACCACGGTAAAATTGTGTTAAAATTTGAGATTTGGGGTTTGAGTATGAAGTTTGATATTGAGAATTTATGAAGGGGCTTTTGTTTTGGCTTGGTAAGGTCACTTGTTTGGATCTTCGTACTGATGATGTTATTGTCAATTTGGTTACAGATCTAGCAGATTCGGAAGACTCCAAAAAGTTCAGTGTGCTACTGCTGGCAAGAATCTATACATGAGATTCAGCTGTAGCACAGGGGATGCAATGGGGATGAACATGGTTTCTAAAGGTGTTCAGAATGTTTTGGATTTTCTTCAAGCTGATTTCCCTGACATGGATGTTATCGGAATATCTGGTTCGTTCTCTTTCTGAATCTGCCACCGCCATACCTACCAGATTGTGTCTGACTCTTTGTTATTTGGAAAAGTTTTACTTGTATAATTTGGTGACCTGTCACTTTTTTTTCTTTTCTTGCATCTATGGTTTTTGATTTTTCTTTGGATTTATTTGTAGGGAACTTTTGTTCCGATAAGAAACCAGCTGCTGTGAACTGGATTGAAGGACGTGGTAAGTCGGTCGTCTGCGAGGCAATTATCAGGGATGAAGTAGTGAGGAATGTGTTGAAGACTACAGTTCCAGCTTTGGTAGAGCTTAACATGCTGAAAAACTTGACTGGTTCTGCCATTGCTGGTTCTCTTGGTGGATTTAATGCTCATGCCAGCAACATCGTGTCTGCTGTCTTCATTGCCACTGGACAGGATCCAGCGCAGAACATAGAGAGCTCTCACTGCATCACCATGATGGAAGCTGTTAATGGTGGAAAAGATCTTCACGTCTCTGTCACCATGCCTTCCATTGAGGTAATATTTATTATAGAGACTTAAACATGCGTACTTGTAGGTGCTTCTCCTTTAGGCATCCAAATTTATTATGGAATCTTATCCTTAGAACTGCATAGGATATCCCAGCTTAGGAGTGTTTAATAAATAAACTCGTATAGGGTGTTTATATCAAGTTAGAACCTCATCTTAAACTTAGCTTATAGTTTTGACTTGATATGTACTTAATATAAAAATCTAACCCTTTAAAGAGGTGAAACGAAGTAAAGCATTCAACTAGGCTGGTTGAATGAGTAAAACTCACACAAGTTAAATTAAATGGCTTAAAAGAAAAACAAGCACTACCTCAAGTTTGGATTATTAAACAGCTTATTGCCTGTTATTGGATACTGGCAACAACTAACTAGACTTCATTCCATTCAACCACCAGTCAAGAAGAGTTAGAAAATTTGTGATGGGTCCAAGAAGAAACTTAAGTTGAGTTCAGAGATTATAACTATTTTGGAATTGTCTAAACCAATTAGTTGGCAGTGTTTTTCTCAAATAAATACAGTATTACATTCTTTTCTTGCCAGATTTCCATTTCCTTTTATTGGGCCTGGATGTACTTTTACTGGATGAATGAAAGGTAATAAGAACCAGATCAATAAGCCTGCAATGTGATAATGAAGTAGACATTTCAATTCAAATATCATATTATCATATGAAGATGAACACGTATTGCACATTTGAAAAGAAGGAGAATGAGTTGTTTTTTAACTGTTTTTTCTATTTCTCCTTTTCGCTTTTTTCAGGTTGGTACAGTTGGGGGTGGGACAGCGCTTTCATCCCAGTCAGCATGTCTTAACCTACTTGGGGTAAAGGGTGCACACAAAGAAAGTCCAGGATCAAATGCAAGGATGTTGGCAACCATAGTTGCTGGGTCAGTTCTTGCTGGGGAGCTGTCTCTCATGTCCGCGATTTCAGCAGGTCAGCTTGTTAAGAGTCACATGAAATATAACCGATCTAGCAGAGATATTACCAAAGTTGGCTTCTCCTAAAAAGATGAACAGAATACCAAATGAAGAAAAATTTCAGAATAAAGCTGGAAGAAAAGAGAAGAAAGATGAAAACACCTAGCTGGGTTTTAGATTGAAGTAAACCAAAAAAAAAACCCATTGAAATAGAGGGAGAAAAAGGAGGAGGTTTGTATTCATTTATGTTTAGACCATGCCTGTTATGAGACTGCCTGCTTTGCTGCTTCTCTCCGTCTCTCCTAACTGCCATGCATGTAATGCCTACAGTGATGTAAGCTTACAACCAGGGTTTTGTGTTGTTGTTGCTGTTATTTGGGGTAATTCTTTTTCATTCTCCTATTTGGTGCCAATCGTCAGCTTTCAGGTTTATGTTGTTTACTCCAAATTTGTAACCATTTCTCTTTCTTTTGTTTTCTTTTGGGTTTTTTTTTGTTCATTTATTTTTAACTAAATAGTTATTATTTAGGTTGTGTATCTGATCTGAAGTTGAAAACATCTTAATTGTTCGTTGAAATTGATTTGCTGTCTTTTCTTTTTCCTGTTTGCTTTAGTCACCCATGTAATGTTCTAAGATTAGCTGTCCTACTGGCACTGTTTAGTCACCCCTGTAATATATATAGTATAATATTGCTTTGAAGAAAGAATAATGTAATAGTTATATATCATATAAACGGAACCCACTCACTCAGTAAAGATAAAATGCCAGATTCATTTTCCCTGCCAGTGCTACTACCATTCCATGTGAGGCCACAGCTCTGAACCTACCATGTTTGACGATTATCAAAAAAATTCAAATGACAGCGGCTACCAAGGTGACTCACATTGGGACCCTATTACCACCTAAACCAAGTTTCTGTTTCACATCTCAATCAAAGATATCAAAGCCAAAATTGATGGATAAACAAGTACGAACTACATCAGCCTGGCAATCAGGATCCTAATACAGATAAAGCTTGGGAAGCAGGGTTTGGGCAATCAGGATCCTAATACAGATAAAGCTCGGGAAGCAGGGTTTCGTCCCCATTGTGGTCTATTAATCGCATATGCATGGATGGAAGAAACGCTGTTTAGAGGATGAACTTCCATCGAATACATTTAGGATCCTATAACATCATACCTGATATATGATGCGCTTTGCTAACATTTTACTACCTTGATATTGAACACTTCTATCTTATTCTCAACCCTGAGATTTTTTTTGTATTTTTGGGTCCATAACGGCAGGGGTAATTGTTTTTTGTAGGACAACTTGCTTAACTTTTAAGTGTTGTCTACACGAGGGGAGTTTTTAGGATTGGTCCCCTCGCATTTCATTTGATGACTTAATAGGCCGGAGTTTCTTTTTTTAAAAAAGTTAATAAACAAAGATTATATGGTGCTTTTGCATCATCATTCGGAGTTTCTGCCGCGGTAATATTGGGACCAACATACAAACTGCTACTGATCTTATTAGTAGTATGTCGTAATCTCAACATATATGATTCCCTCAAACAATTTCCTAGTCTTTAGCAAATCTCTTTTTCTTGCAATTTATTTTGGAACAGAACACGCCATAAACTTGTTTTTAGGTCCAAATTGATTAACTGGCTTATGATTTAAATCCATTATGAGTGACCTAGTGATATGACAACATCTAGCATGTGAGAGAAAATGTATTGAATGAGAGAAAATGTATTGAAGGTTGAGATGTTGCCACATGATGGATCATTCACAATATGTTCAAATCATGAATCAATTAATCAGATTTCTTTTTAGGTAAACTATAGCCACTTAATTAAAACTTAAATATCCTGGTTAACCGGTTTCGTACTCTTTGAATGACGATCAAAGATGGATCCGTGGTCTCATGAGGACTCATATTCCTATTCTAATTTCTATCTGGGTCCGGAAGAAAAAAATACATAAAAAGAAATTCAAAAATTGCAGTCAACGAAAAAGACAAGAAGTCGGCCAAACATTCCCCCACCAATGCCACCTCCAAGAGATTGGAGTACTATTTAGTATTTGCTCGTCATTACCCATAATAATAACAATGCTAATCGGTCATTTAGTCATCAAAACATCCCTGGTTGTGGAATCTAATAGATGCATAAGTGTACCAGGCAGTTTGAGTGGTTTTTGGGTAGTTATTAATGGTGGTTATTAATGTTGGCTACATATATACTATTGTTTAAAAATAATAATTTATCTATGAAATTAGATATTTCTAGATAATGACTTTTTATCCGATCTTTTTATCTCTATGGATTCTTCTAGTCACTAATTTGATCTTCTTCCCTTCTTTTCTAATTGTTGCACTATAATTCCACCATTGATGCTTAATTGATATGTTTGCATATCAGAATTATTCAGCGGTATTGCTTCGTAACATTTATGAGTACGATGATTATATAAAATTATAAATTTAGAGTTGGATAAAAATTTTAGGGCCCAAAAACACAACATATCCATTAAATAAAAATAATCTCTGTCGATCTCTCCCACTGGCCGCTCCAAGTACCAAGTCCCATGTGATGGTTTATTGTGTCTTCCCCATCCTACCCATGTGCATAGATGCATCATGGTTGCTACTTGCTGCCCTGTTATTACATGACCAAAGACTAAGAAAGAAGCAGAGATTGATACGATCCAATCTCATCCCATGATTCCAACATAGAATATCTTATATAGATACTACACGATAAGGAATTGTGATGCATATTCATGTACAAAAATACACAACACAGTATCTTATGGTCAAACTTTAACCATATATTTCTTCTCGGTAACAAATCAAATCAAAGCATATGCATATATGTTATGCAAATAAAACGTGCTACATCCACTTAGAAGAATAAGAAAGCAAGTTGAATGGTGTTCGCATTACCATGAGATGAAGTCACTTTCTGAATACTCCTACATTTCTCTTTTAATTTAAAAATAGATAAATGAAAAAAACGATAGTTTGAAAATGGTATCTAATTTAAGAAAAAAATGGCACAAAAATATCTGATACATGTGCATAAACTCACGTAATGTTTAGCTAAAGCATCAACTACCTTATTACACTCTCTTACTATATGATTCACCTTCTAATTTTTAAAACCTTTAAAATAGAATTTAATATCCTTAATAATTGATAAATTTTTCCAATATAAGCTTGTACTTCCTCCATTGATAGCAGCTGACACATTTGATGAGGCTGTCTCTAAAATGATATACTCCAGATGTAGATTTCCAGCCAAAAGTTACTGCCTCCAGAGTAGCCATGAACTCTGCTTCGTCCGCACTCATATATCCATTCCTGAATATACATTTTGAGAACTGATGGATACCTGCAAAAAATTTAACAACTAGACCGATTCCACAATCTTTAGATGCTAACTTAAATGAAGCATCATAATTAACAAAATTTTATTGGAAAAGGTTTTGGTTTCTCGTGAATCATATCAAAGTGACAAATATGAAAACAAATAAATTAGGGAGTAACAAAAAATTATCATAACTAGTTGATTGACTATAACTTAAAGGCTAATTCATCGTACATACAATGTTTATAGTTTCACGGACGTCGTTCCCAAGTTATAATTATAATGTCTTATAGAAAGTAGCATTAAAATTCAACTCAGCCAACGAATGTTAACAATTATTAGGCTCTTAAACATGACTCACATATTCCACAAAAAATTTAGACAACCTTCAAAACTAGTCAATAAAAAGAACAATAAATGCGTAATTATTGAGTCTAAAATGATTAATGAGTCTAGAAGTGTCTTTTTATGTCTAATAGTAACTCTTTGTAATACCCATTCTACTTAAAAAATACGCACACATATCCCTTTAAATTATTATTTTGGAAAATTATATTTCATTTAAGTATTATAATTATGATTCAGAATTCCAACAACTTTTATTAGATTTGTATTAATAAAAACGTAAAATTAGATGTATAAAATTGACTGAAAAAATAACACTTGTTCAACAAATTGTTTTTACTCGGCCACACTTCAAAAGAGCGATGCTAAGAGTAAGGATAGTGGGTAGGTATATATGCAAGTTTTCCGATTACTATCCTACAGTGAAACAACTAAATGGGCAAATGGGATGTGCAAATCCTAAAATTTGAGCATTTTCCCATCTCATCTCAAGTTAAATCGATCAGCCAAGACTACCCAGATACACATTAATTTTGTATTATACAACCTTATAGATAAAGTTAAATTATAGTATTTTATTATATAAATTGTTAGATTTTATAAATTAGTTTATTAAAACAAGTTACATAAAACCATAAATAAACATTAACAATATAATTAAAATGAGGTCTGCTGTTTAATGTGTCTATTTCCATTGTGGAGAATTGAATTATCCTATCAATATGGATGGGAAAATGGAAACATGTAGCAGTCTCCACTGGAATTGCTCTGATGACCCCAATGAGTAAATGTGTTTTAGATAGAATTGTCTATTTTAAACTATGAATAATACAATACAATCATTGTTTACTCTCTAAAACTTAAGGGACGAAAGAAATAAACATCGGAAAAAAAAAGTGTACCAAGAAGAATGAAGCAAGAAGATCGAGAAAAATACATGGTAACGTGCAAAAAATAAATGTAAATAAATATCTCATAAATGCACAATATATTCGCCATAAATAACATTTTGGCAAGAAAAATTTCAAATCCTGTCATACACCCTCTGTTGGTACCTAAAAATATTGGATATGTGTCGTTTGGTAAACCCATGAAGAGGCCCACAATTGGGGATTTAGCCCAACAAAGTTTGATGATATAAAACGGAATTGCAAAGTCTTAGGGGGAAGTCAAGAGTAAGTCAAGAGTAAGTCAAGTGGTTAACCACGACGTGAGGATGTCTTAGAGAAAAAACAAGGTTATTCAGGTAATTACTTGGTAAATATGACACAAGGCAATGTGAGGAAAGGGAAAGAAGGTTATAAGTTGGAAAAGGGTTGTACTTGGAAAGGTTATATCATAGTATTCCTAATTGGCAATTGGGTGTTGATGGGTGCCTAAAACACTGCTTTTCTAGTATCAATTTTTTCTACACTTTTCTTAGTTACTTATCTTGTATTTTTGTATAATATGTTTGTTTTAGATTTTGTAGGTGCATTGAAGTCATATGACATGTAAGAAGACAAGTACATGCTCAATATTGGGTGTTGATGGGTGCAAAGCTAGCGAGCACATAAGTCTCTAATGCATCAAGATTGAGAATCACTAAGGATAGACCCAGATACTTGATCAGGGCAGCCACTATTGTTTTAGGGTAAAAATTACTTTTAAAGAGTATGGGTTAAGATGATGCTTGTGTGAGAACGAGAGATAAGTTCGTACAAGACTGGCCTAAACCAAGAAATGGATGCTCCTTTCTTGCTTCGGTCACAAAGAGGAGAAATAGTTGGTCTTAGAGAGAGAAACAGAGAAAGTATTAAGATCGGAGTGTAAGACTTTCTGTGATGTGGTTTATGTGTATTATTGTATGTGAAGAGTACTTTATGTATGAATGAGAGAAGGATTATATGAAATCAGATTGTAACTTGGTCGGAAGTTTTGTCCTTTTTCTTTGTATAAATTGAAGAATCTATTTATATAGTAATAAATGTACACCCTGAACTCGTAAGAAGTGGAATTTGTGAAGTAGTGGTGAAGTTGAAGTCAGAGAGAATGTGACGAAACCATGTCCCTGTTTTCAGAGAAGACTGGACGGTTACACACCCACTACTCCTTTACTCTGTCAATCGTTCACACGTACAAGTTACTTACTCATAGTGGATGTATTAATAAGAGCATAATTTACGCATCTTAAGTATCATTTTATTACACTTATTTGCTAGCTTTTGTATGAATTATCGTGTTTTATTATTACTTTTGTAGTATATGTATTTTGCTAGGTTACATCTCGAAAGAAGTGGCATGGAGCATTACAAAGAAGAATTACCAAATCCCAGTGGAACTCAGTCAGATCCAGGATTTCTTCTCACCATTCTGTAGAGAATTAGACTATTAAGCCAACGGCGAAAGAACGAGATCATTCTGAGATCGTGTGAAGAAGTTATAAGCAAAACAGAAACTAAGGGAAAATTGGTCATTTCAAGAGTAACTACTATTGGCACTTCGTCATACGCTAAATGGCAGCTGAAATTCAAATGTTTATATAGGCAAACTATATACACTAAGGGACACCTTCTCCTATTTTTACTAGAACCTAAACTTCAGTATAGGTTTGTTCCTGTCCATCACAATCTACTTTCTCCCCGACCAATTTCTTCTTCGTTTAGATGATTTTGACGAAAGAAGACGAAGGAGAAACACTGACTGGTTTTAGTCAAAGGAGATGGAGCTGATTGTTGCCATTGATGCCAGCGAGAATGAGAAAAGTTAGAGAACGAGAAAGAATTGCAGCAAGAGAAACTTGGAAGTGTTGTTAGTTTTGGGTTATTCGTGAGGTCGAGATTGATAGCAAGTTGAGAAGATATGGAGAATAATTGGATATTGTCAGCAAGGTGAATGAAGAATGAGTCCTAAAAGGAACTGAAGAGAGTGATATAGCTCGATTCTGTGGTCACGGAGTAATGATGAAGGTTAAGGTGATAGTAGTTATTGATTGTTGTCATCACTCGATTGGCAGTTGATAGAGATTGAGAAGGGTATTTGAGTTCAGATAGAAAAGGTCAAGAATGAGTTGTTACCGTACATTGTTTTCAATAAGACATGGATTTGTGGAGTTAGAGATAAAGAAGGAACATATTGACGTGAATTTGTACGAGTTTAATTTGGTTTAAGAACAAATTTTCTTGGCCGAAAATTCATCCAAGAACGATGGTTGATGTTGTCGATTTGATGAAAAACAGGGAAGATTAAGACGTGTCTTAAGATTTTATGACGGTTATAAAGACTTGGGTTGTTGTCAGATTCGAAAACTTGTGCGAAAATTCAGAGATATGTGAAGTTTTATTTGGATTTGGAGTAAACTTTAGCTGGAAAAACAATCACCAAGTGACCTTCTTGCCGTTGAATTTCAAGATGAATGGTGAAGATTAAAACGCGTTTGAGTGTTTGTATCGATTTAGGATTGCTTGGTGATGATCAGATTTGAATTTGCAAGGCCGAATTATCATAAATAGAGGCTCAAATAACCACCTAAACCCATGCTCTCACCCTAGTCTTGATGCCCATAACCTGTTCGATAAAAGGTCTCAGAGAACTTCATAATCTTAAAGAAGAAGCCAATTTATGCACAAATAGCTGAATTCGTGGCGATTCCGGCGCGAGCTCTTCTTTGTTTATAGTTTTCTTTCTATCTTTTCTCTGATTTGATTTTTATAAACTCCATTATGAGTAGCTAATTCATTTAATTGGTTAGGGATGTAACCTAAAATCACAAACATTTCATCTTGATTAATGCGTTGATTTTTATTCACTCTCATATTTATCGTTCATGTTTTAATACGCATAATAATTACATGATTGTGTTCATGTAATATGGTTAGTTATTTCTCATATTTAAGTCATGAATTAAATTTATTAATAACTTCTCTATGGCTAATTAGGAGTCTTAGGTATTTTTATCAAGAATTCTAATAATTAGTAGTAATTTGTGACTATTAGCGGTACGAATCATGAAGGAAATCATAAGTTAAACTTGACCTAGGTTGAATATACCACGATTATGTTTATATTATCTATGAATAACCCATCTCATATAATTTGAAGCTTTTCTCAAATTGAATCTCTTAGTGATAAAGCATTATGCTCGTTGTTGATTTTTTTTTCATATATTAGCGATTGCAATATTTGTTGATTTTTGGAGAGTAACGAAGTATTAACACCGATTGGGGATACTTTAGGGTTATTGGTAAATGAGAGAGTGATGGAAATATTGATGCTTAATTGATTAACATGTGTAGTGATGGACGGGGAATTCCTTAACCAACTTTTTCCTCTGATATCTTGTTAAACATTTTCAATTTAGTTTTCTTTAATTTCAATTATTTCCAAACAACAAAATCCCCCCAATTTCCATAAGTTTTCAAATACAATTAGCAACCCATATCTCCCTTTGGATCAAATTATTATTTTCACTATACTCTTATTTATAATTGTGAGTGAAAAAAAATTAAAATAATTTTGTTTGGCTGACAACCGACCATGTATTGATACACTAAATGTCGTAAACCGCTAAACCAATATTTCATGTCTCATGTAATTTTGGTAGAGTTAAATACAACTTTTTTGAAGTTAAATGTGACTTACTTATTCAATCAATCGACTTGCAACTGGTCATGCCTGACGAGACATGACCGATGAGTCTTTATAAGTCTGTTAAAACTGGCGATACTTGTAGAGAATAGGTATATGAAAACTAAATACATATTTATTTTTATCTTATGTCAAGTTTATAAGAACCACAGATGAGCAGTGAGAGCTTAGGTGTGTCGATCAGTATTGACATGTCTTAGTGAATAATGGATACCAGACATTGGCATTGAGTTGGGGAAAGTACTACGGGTCATTGAGATCATCCTGGGGTAATGAATTTTCATGAAGGAGTATGGAAGAAATTAAATAAGTATTGAAGTGGTTAAGCACATGTAACATGACATATATGCTAAGCCACATGGAATAAGAAATTTCTGGTCATTCGTTATAGTAAGCTACTCATGATCATCCATATAATATAAAATAAAATACACATATACATATATATATAAGGAAAATTATATATACCAAGTCATATGTGTCACGACATACGTGAGAGGTTGCATATGACAAGCAAATTTTAATGTAAATGAGGCTTACCATGTCAGTCTTACACTAAGACGCTGGTAGTCATTCATATGTGGTAAGACACATATGGCCATCCGCGTACGGCAAGATAATGTATTATGACGTTGGTGGCCTGTCATGTGTGGCAGGTTATATTCATGTGAAATAAGACTTACATCGTGGATCTTATGCCAAGACGCTAGCGGTCAATCATCAATAGTACAACATGTATGGCCAATCGCATATGGAAAGCTACATGTACTAAGATGGTTTAGGCATGTCACATGTTGCAAACAATATTTATATAAAATAATACTTGCCACGTAGGTATTATGCCAATACGCTAGCGGTCAGTTGGATGTAGAATATCACATATGTCCAGTGGCATATGCCAAAACATTAATGACTTTAGCTAAATTTGTCCCGCCAATTTGGCCAAACACGGAAGGAGGCTTGTCCTACCAAGTTAACTAGCCAAGTTGGTTTGATATGCAAGGGGATTAGCGGACCAAGTTGGATGACCAAGTTGGTCGGACATGGAAGTAGATTTTGTTGCTCAAGTCGGGAAGATGAGGAGCTATTTAGATCCGTCAAAATCAGTTTTTTACGACCTAAATTATGGGTTTATTATATCTCAGCAATTGTTGGGATTTTAGGGAAACCAATATTGGAGATACATACCTTTAATCTCCACTAATGATTGATTATCTCTCTAACAATGGATTCAATCTGTACCTAATTTGCCACCGGTATGGTTAAGTTCATCATGGTTACTCTCTCAATGACTAAGAATGCCGAACGTATGTTCTCTATAACTTCTAAGTTCAATAATTTGGTAAGAATTCCATATGTATACTTAGTTAAGAGTATACTACGTAACTCTAAAATCTCTAAAATTGGAGGTTTCATTCAAATAGTTACCGGAAAAAAAAATCTGACTACGAAAGTGAATACTAAAATTTTATATGCTTAGCCACTCTCCCACATTTAAATTCTACATTGTCCTCAATGTAAGTGAATCGTCCAATGCAAAACTCAAGATATGAAATCCACACTATGATATGCTCTAAGAAAAATCAAAAGATTAAAGATAAGAAATACTAAACCAATGGGTTACCACCCATTTAGAGCTTTGTTTAATGTCGTCATCCTAAATGTAGACTGTCTCGCTACTCCTTATCCTGCATCCAACACATCAACATGAACATCTGAATGAACATCACTAGGGTCCAAAATTTCCTCAAAAATATTGAAGTGAATCTTTTTATTTTCAAACTCCACTGTGAGTGTTCCTTTATCGACATTAATTACAGTTTTAGTTATTTTCATGAATGGTCTCCCAAGTAACAACAAAATAGACACGTCAAACCCACTATCCATCTCTAGTATGCAAAAATCGACTGGAAATACTAGATGATTCACCTGCAAACACACATATTCAATAATACCTCAGGGGTAGACATTTGTACGATATGCTAGTTCAAGAATAATACGAGTTTCTTTCAGTAACCCAAACTCATAAATTTATAAATAGATACGGGCATAACAATAACTGATGCTCTTAAATCTAGCATAGGTTTTCCAAACATTTTATTACCAATCACAATAGGTATATCAAACTACCAGGATCCTTACACTTGGGTAGGAGTTTCTTTTAAAGGATATTTAAAACTTTTTCCCCCATACTCATTACCTCGTTATCGGTTAATCGTTGTTTCTTGTTGCACAAGTTATTCAAGAACTTTGCGTATTTAGGAACTTGCCTGATTGAATCCATTAACGGGATATTCACATAAACCTTTTTGAACACATCCACAATCCCCTTTTCTTGTTCCACCTTATTAGAATCAACAAACCTGCGAGTAAAAGGCAACATAGGAACACAAGTAGAAAAAAAAGGTTTAGAGTTTGTTTTCGGTACCTCACCGATTTGGAAAAAGTCAGTAATCTCTTTTTCAAAAACCGTCCCCTTAGGGTATTTGTTTTTCTTAGCATTTTCTGGTTGCACAACTTGTGTACCACTTCTCAATGTCACAACGTTGATATTCTCTCTTGGATTAAGAGGTTTGGAAGAGAGTTTCCCACTATTTTGTGTCTCCAAACGATTTAGTCTAACAACCATCGTGCTTATCTGAATCTGCAACTCTTTTCTCGCATAATCAGTTATTTTCTGATTTTTCTGCATTAATGACGTCATATTTATCATAACAAATATCTCCGACGATTCTCAGTTTTGAGCTTATATTGGAGGTTGCACTTGTTGTTGGAACCCATTTGTGCGATAAAAAACCGGCCCTAGATATGCATCTTGTTTTTGTGCATAACTGAAATTGGGATGATCTCTCCACCCAGGATTGTAAGTGTTGGAATAAGGATCATACAGTTGTCTCTGCTGATTTGGGAAAAATGCATTCACTTGTTCTATCTCTTCTTTATAAGAGAAAATGATCACTGCAACCATTTAGCACGTGTAACAAGTCATACGTTAAACCTCTGGGTGATACTGCAACAAGGTTCAAATTGTCCAATAAATGTAATTCAAAAATCTGTTGTTCCAACCCTAGGTTATATTAATGGTTATTCAACCTCTAAAAATTTCCATATAAGTTTAAGTTTTAGGGTGTAAATGTGAATATCCAACAAGAGTACTATTTTGGCAAAACTTCCGTCACTTTCATAATACATTTTTTCTTGACTTCTTCTTCACAGGTCAGTCACTCATAACAATAAAAAATATATCGCTTACATATGTTGGTTAGGAGTAAAATACAGAAAATCCATATTCCAAAAAATAAAATCGCTAAATTTTTTGTGCGATATGATAGAAAGGAATACGACCACTATGTTGAGAACGAAAACACTTACTCAAACTTCTCATTACAATCTAACCTTGCTTCCCTGCAAACTGATAACATGAATGGTGGATGATATGGCGGTGATGATTTCTGGGATGATAAATTGAATTTATCTTTGAAGCTACTTTTTGGCTTGTGTAACTTCACTTCTTATTTTGGTTGATCAGATCTGTTAATAATTTTTCGTCACTTTATTCTTTTTATCATATATATTTTGCAGTCTTGGTGAAAGAAAATAAATCCTTTTTCATGTGCATTCAACAAAAACTTTAAACATTTTACATGAGTGTTTTTACCGTTATATATAACTTAAAAAGCTATAGTTTGTGAATTTGTGCTTCTTTTATTCCTTGAGAATAAGACTCTATTAATCTATAAATCTTCGTAAAATAATCAAAATTTTACGATATATAAAACTTGTAAATATAAATTATGTTATGTTTATACACTTGTCATTTGCTTGTCGAGCGCGAGCATATGAACACGGAAGTTATCTACTTGCTGGGACTCGTGCTGAGCACCGCGATGACTAACGTTCACCCTTTACTCAAATTGCCTAATTTCCCTCATCACGACAAGGGGAAAAGTTCTATCGCCTTCCAGGTGAATGTTCTGAATCTTCCTTTCTCACGATAAGAAAGGGACGTGGCTGTAAGAAGATGCGAAATACTAAGGAAAGGGAAATAACAAAGGGGAAGAAGGGATTATGAAAGTGACAAATGGAACATGGGACTTGTAAAAATAAATCTAGAAGTGAAGAGGCAAGCATTTATAAGATGAACATAAACAACATCTGATGATGATGGAAAGACACGTGGAAGTAATTGTCCTATCTCCACATGCGCATATGGAATTAACGTACGGTTTGAAACCAAATAACAACTATGGACCGGAGACCTGGAGCCTACTTCACCGTGTCATGACGTGGATCAGTGATAGTGTACTCGTGTCAGGAGCACCCATTCTCCAAAAGTAATGTGATCAGTGTTAACCAAGAATGAAGATCGACGAAGCAAGAACGAGGGATAATTGTCATCGCATTCTAAGAATGAGATGGATTAATTTCTTAATTATCTTAATATTCCAACGGGCATTCACGTAGATACTTGAAACGCTAACGACAAGTATCTCCCACGAGCCTTTTCATAAATCGTTGAGTGTGCTCATGTTAGGAAAAGGATCCAACAAGGTGACACCGTGACAGTCATGTAAACCCGTTCGCGATTACCCAAATCGTCAGGGGAATTATAATGATACCCAAATACTAGACCGGATTTGGAAATGTTGTGCTACTTGGTAAACCCATAAAGAGGCCCACAATTGGGGATTCATCCCAATGTAGCTTGAATCAAGGGGTGTAAAAAGGAACCTCAAGTCTTTGGGATGGTCAAGAATGGTTGACCGAGAGGCAAAAATGTCTTAAAAAATAAAGGTTGTTGCTAATTAGTGCTAAAAATGGCACATGGTAATATGAGACAAGAGAACCAAAAGCTATTAATAAGAAAGGGGTTGTACTTAGAAAGACAATATCTAACTCTTCCAAATTGGACGATTGGGTGCGAACGCTATTACGATTTGGATCAAGTCCTCAACTACTTTTACCCTAAAATCATCTTTTTATTTTATTTTATTTTGTAAGAAATTAAATTTTATTTTATTTTCCATTATAAAACTTTAAAAAAAAAATTGTTTGGAAATTAGTCTCTTGCTTTTCATACTAACCAGTAACCAGTGTCCAAGTCTTTTCCTCACATAAAAATACAATGATCCAAGAATCATGTGTTTTATTGCAAAACTCAAGATATTAAGGAGATCTTGGGTGTCTTTAGTTTTCTCTATGTAAAACAAAAGGTTTAATTCACAAATAAAAATAAACTTAGTGATCCTATATCTTAACCTCAGTCTTAATAATAATTGTATGCCTATATTGCTTACGGTTTGAAATCAATTGATTAAAAGAAAGATTATTTTCTTACAAACACAATATGAGTATATATACGTAGACTCACTTAACTTTCTTTCATTCTCACACACGTGTGCATAACACACTCACACGTTTACGCTTTCATGTTATTACCCTCCCTCAATCACAAGGAGGCTGGAAGAGACATCTTGAGATTGCATTTAACACACTCACACTCTCATGACACACATAATAAAGACCAGGTGAAATAGCACCAGTTGAGAGATTCACACTTCTTATTCCACTGCAAGCAGGCCATATGGGATCATTGCACTCAAGCAGGTGACGCAGATGTGAAAGAGAGTACACCAGAAGTAGTAGTTGCAGTTTATGAAGTGTTAGGTATAGCATCAGACACATTTTTGCGTCTAAATTGTACTCAATTCTCTGTATTACTAGTGCTCGATTGTGTAGTTATTGTATATTTTTATGTCTTTGTAGATACTTTTGGGAAATAAATATTTGTGGAAAAATCGGCTCAAAAAGTGTTAAAGGCACCCAAAAAATTACTAAAGGCGCCCAACAAAATGATAAGGGCACCCCCTTTTTGTTTCAAATATAAAAATGGCGGGAACAACTCTTTTACGCAAGAGAGTTATCTGATTGATTTGGGACCTATTTTTCTTGGATACGAAGGAGTTTTAAATATATCAACTTGAAGAAATAATCAAATCGTGTTCAAAACACGTCGTATGGAGTGTTTGCTGCCGAGAAAAATGGCTGAAATCCTTGTTTTAGCCGGAAACTGATTTTTATGAAGTTTGGGATAATCGAGAATTTGAGTTGGTTTTGGGTCCTTATCAAGTTAGGAGGAGTTGTTAGGGTTTACTAAACCTATAAATATCAAAGATATCGAGCAAAAAAAGGGAGAGCTTCAATTGAAAAAAAAAAACAGGAAGAAAAAGTGTTGTTGCTGCTGTAGTGAAGAACAAGGAATATGCGACAATTTCTTTAACTGAACATGAACGGATATCTTCACCTTTCTTACGATTATCTTCAACTGCAATGGTTTCTTCAACCTATCTGCAAACGGATATCTTCACAACAACAATGTTTATCTTCAGCGGAAGCACTCTCTTTTCTGTAACAGTGGAAACAGTTGTCTGTAACACCATTACATCGTTGCAAACTCTCTGTTTACACAATTTTCACTCTTTTCATCTTTGTAAACAATTGTTGAGCCATAAATACACATCTTGAGAGTATTTACAACATAAGGAGCTAGACCCCATTGCTGAGGCGACGAGGAAGCCATTTTTTCAATAATAAAGTGGTATATTTTTATCTTATTAATTTTTTTTACAATTCTTTTATGATTATTTGCTTTGAATTAAATTTGAAATAATTTATCAATTGGTTGTGTTTTCTTTTGATGGGTCATGCTTAGTTTAGAGCTATTGATGTCTCATACTTTTGATTTATAACTATTATTTTGAAAATCTAACTTATGCAATATTTAGAATCAATTGAATGTATGAGTTGCAAGATAAATAATAATCCTTAATCACTTGAAAAATTGGATAATGGTGGAATCCTTAGTCTCAGTTCTTTCCATAATCTTAAATCAATTTGAATTTAATCTTCTTTATTTTTAGTATTAAGAATTAGGTTTGAAAATCAAATCTTCACAAGTCTGAGTATCGAATATTTTACCACTATTTCTAAAACACATCAATTTTTGGGTCGCCGACGCAGATTTGTTTTTAGGTTGGAGTTTATTTTAATTTTAATTTTAATTTTTATTATTAGTTTAATTTTTATATTTTTATTATTTTGTTATTACTTAAAGCTAAAGAATGGAAAAGAAGACAAATAATTTATTTTTAGTTAATTTTACTTTTTAGGGTTTTTATTTGTTATTTTAATTTAGAAAAAATTGTATTAGGAAATCTTTAATTGTTTTTGGAATTTTCTTTCATTTTTGGACATTTTGAACACTTTGGGACATATTTGGACATTATTATTTTTAAACCCTATGAAAGAGTAGTATTAAATATAAATTGCACAAGGAAGGATGACAATTACGATATTGTCTCATCCCCTTGGGTTCGTACACTGACACAGGAGTCAGTGGCTGACTTCAATGGTTCATCGCCCGTCTGGTACGGGAGGTAAAACTCTATCAATCCACGAAAACTATGCAAGTGGATTTTCTATATTCCTTCGTAATACATATATGTTGAGGAATGAATACAAATTTATTTTCTAGTAAAGGGCAAGAACTGACCATACAAGATAAGGACTCGGATTTCATCATCGTTTCCTTCTTGCCCTCTTTAGGAACACGTTACCAAACGCGAACCTAGGATTAAAATTTTGACTAGAAAGAGACTGATAGGGTAATGATTTTATAGGAAAAACATTCAAAAGGACTGAATTGGTTACCCTGTTAGCCTAACTCAAAGTTCAGAAAGATTATTTTAAGAAGATTCGAGCCGCCTTGTAACCCAAGGAAACGTTGCCAAAGAGACAGGGTTATCAAAGCTCCTTAGAGCTTATCCTGTTTCTATTCCACTTAATCTAACTCGGATCGTTCTAAGAGGTTTTCTAAAACTGTAACTAGTTGCCTTTTGAAAGAATAGAAGATGGTCTAGAAACAATCTAAGTGGAGCCATCATGCTTTTTGTTTGCTAGATTCAATAGGTTTGTTTTTGTTGAGTCAGTCTTGCTTGTGATTGTTTAGAATTTTCTTCCAATTAGGATATATTTTTTTTAGTTTTTTTAGTGTATGCCAAGACCGCTCGAAATCACCACTGAGCGAGCTTGGAAAAGACACACTCTAGGTCGTTTGATTAGTGACAAACCTAGTAGTTATGTCCCTGGAAACGAGGACCACGAAAACTCTTCTTTTGGGGGGCCTGTTTTTCGAAATTTCAATTTTGAGGACTGGACACTGTGTGAAGAAGTTGCTCCTAGTCCTTTGATAGTGCCAGCAATGGTAACTTTAAAAGCTTTGTTGAATCCTACTAGGACTTCTCGTCCATCATGTATCAAGTTAGATGAAACTGAAGCAAACTAAGAGTTAAAACCTGGGACCATACAAATGCTCCCAATCTTCTTAGGGAAAGAAAATAAAAACCCTTATTTCCATGTTAGGGATTTTGAGGAAATATTTAGTACCATAGGATTAAGGACCTAGATGATGAAGCATTGAAACTTATATTGTTTTCTTTTTCACTAAGAGACAAAGCTAGCTATATAGTTTGACTTCTAAGTCCATTGAAACTTATGAACAACTTGCATATGCTTTTTTTCCAGAAGTTTTTTCCTAGCCATAAAACATCATCTATTAGGCAGCAGATTTGCATATTTGCTCAACAAGAGTGAGAATTTTTATATAGGTATTTGGAAAGGTTCAATGACTTATTATCATAATTTCATCATCATGTTTTATAAAAAGTAAGGCTAGTTCAGATCCTCTACGAGGTTTTAGATTATTCGACAACAACCATGGTTGAGTCTTTATGCACAGGTGGGTTTGAAAATAAAACTGTCGATGGTACGATGACATTTTTGAAAGAAATCACCGAAAAAACCCAGCAATGGGAAAATAGTAAGGAGCCCCAGAAAAAAATTCTTCTAAGTAGATGAAATGTCAACATGGTAGAAGGATCTTTTGAATCAGATGCCAAAAGAGCAACTATATCAAAAAGGTTAGAAGCTTTAGACTGAGTCAATCTAGTTGTGGAATTGAGTCCAAGACATTTTGGGAAGGATAGACTGTTGAAGAGCACGCCCATGCTATTTATAATAACACTAGATTTGATAATCATCAGAAGTTTGACCCTTATTCAGAAACCTATAACCCTGGTTGGAGAAACCATCCTAACCTTTCTTGGTCTAAGGGCAAGAGTCAAGGTCATTCTAGTAATTCTAAGGTTCCCCCAGGTTTTGGTTATACTAAGAATCCTTCTGAACCAGCACAATTTCAGAATATGATAGATAAGATGTTCATGAGTTTAGCAGAGTCTCTCGCCTTATTAACTCAGAACACTAAAGATGTTCAGCAGTCAGTCAACCAAAGTTTACAAGAAAATCAAAAGATTGTTCAGGATAACAGTCAGGCTATTTCCAATTAGAAACTCAGGTTGGTCAAATCGCTGAGTCTTTGAGAGAAAGAGAAAAAGGCAAGTTCCCTAGTCAACCACAACCCAATCCTAAAGGAGTTCATGATGTATCTTCTGGTGAGAAAATCATCAAAGCATGTAAATGCAATTATAACCCTTAGGAAAGGTAAAGTGGTAGACAACAAGGTAACCATGCCTGATAGTGAACATACTGTAGTTCACCCTTCTGAGCCAACAAAGAAGGAAACCAATTTTAACGACATATTGGAGGTTTTTAAGAAAGTCACTATGAACCTTCCTTTATTAGATGCAATTAGGCAGGTTCCTACTTATGCCAAGTTCCTTAAGGATATGTGTACGCGAAAGCGAAAGCTTAGTGTACAAAAGAAAGCCTTTTTAGCTAGTCATGTGAGTTCAATTATCCAGAACAATAGAACTCTTAAGTACAAAGACCCAAGGTCCCCAACCATTTCTTGCACAATAGGTAACTACCTTGTTGAGAAAATATTACTTGACTTAGGAGCCAGTGTGAACTTACTTCCATACCATGCGTACCTCCAGCTAGGACTTGGTGATGTGAAACCTACTCAGATAAAACTGCAATTAACTGATAGGTTTGTGAAAATTCCTCGTGGTGTCATAAAGGATGTTCTTATTGAGGTCGATAGGTTTATTTATCCAGTGGATTTTGTTATCCTTGATACCCAAACTGTCCCTGACCTAGAGAATCACATACCTGTGATACTAAGTCACTCGTTTTTAGCTATATCTAATACGATTATAAATTATCGAAAACGGTATTATGAACTTATCTTTTGGTAATATGACTATTGAGCTAAATGTTTTCAATATTAGTAAGCAACCACCTGAGATAAATGACACATGCATTGAAGAGGTGAACATGATAAGAACATTAGTTCATGAGTCATTTCCAAACACTTTGTTAGAAGATCCATTAGAGAAATGCCTATCCCACTTTGGGTTTGATTTTGATGGTGATAGTGTGATTAATGAGGTGAATGCTTTGTTAGATTCATCCCCTTTGATAGACACTAGTAATGGATGGAAATCTAAGTTCGAACCACTACCAGTTTTATAATTCTACCATAATTCCTTCTCTAGAAGATCCTCCTAAGTTGGACCTTAAACAACTACCAGATACCCTGAAGTATGTGTATTTAGGCCCATCTGAGACTTTGCATGTGATTGTAGCATTTGAATTTGATAATAACCAGGAAAGTAGGCTAGTGATCGTGCTTCAATACAATAAGGAAGCTTTAGAGTGGACCATAGCAGACATTAAGGGTATAAGTCCTACTATTTATATGCATCAGATTCATTTAGAGGATGATACCAAACCGTCTAGGGAGACGCAACGTCGACTTAACCCTAACATGAATGAAGTAGTTCGAACTAAGGTGCTTAAGCTGTTAGATACAAGATTATCTACCTTATTTCAGACAGTAAGTGGGTCATCCCCGTTCAGGTTGTTCCCAAGAAATCAGGTATCACAGTAGTCCAGAATGATAACAAGAGTTAATCCCAACCCGAGTGACCACAGGGTGGCGTGTTTGTATTGTCTATATAAAATTGATCAAGCTCACAAGGAAGGACAACTTTCCCCTTCCTTTCATCGACCAAATGCTTGAGAGATTAGCTGGACATAGCCATTATTTCTTGCTAGATGATTTTTCTGGTTATAATCAGATTGTTATTGCCCCAGAAGACCAAGAGAAAACCACTTTTACCTGTCCCTTTGGTACCTTTGCATATAGACGCATGCCTTTCGGGTTGTGTAATGCACCCGCTACTTTTCAACGTTGTATGATGAAAATATTTTCTGACATGGTAGAACGGTTTTTAGAAGTAAGGAAAATAATTTAGTGCTTAATTGGGAAAAATACCATTTCATGGTTCGATCAGGAATTGTTTTAGGGCATATCGTATCTTCTAAGGGTATAAAGGTAGACAAAGCCAAAGTTGACCTTATTAAGACTTTACAGGTTCCAAAACTCTACGAGATGTTAGGTCGTTCTTAGGGCATGCAGGTTTTTATCGTCGATTCATTAAGGATTTTAGCTTGATTTCTAGACCTCTTTGCAATTTGCTTGCAAAAGATGTTAAGTTTTTCTTTGATGATGCTTGTTTAGAGGCTTTTGAGAAGCTCATGACCTTACTCACTACCGCCCCCATAGTCCAGGCACCTAACTGGAACCTACCCTTTGAGATAATGTGTGATGCTTCAGAATATGCTATTGGTGTTGTGTTAGGTCAGCGAGAAAACAAATTACTTCATGTGGTTTACTATGTCAGCAAAACTTGAGATGATACCCAACTGAACTACACCACCACATAGAAGAAACTGTTAGCGATTTTTTTTTTCCTTAGACAAGTTTAGATCATATCTCTTAGGTTCTAAGGTTATAGTCTTTACTGATCATGCTGCTTTGAAATACCTTTTGACTAAGAAGGATATTAAACCTAGATTGGTTAGATAGATCCTTTTGTTACAAGAATTCTCTCTAGAAATTAGAGAGAACAAGGGTGCAGAAAATATAGTAGCAGACTACTTGTATAAACTTGTTGTGGATTCTCCTGATGATTCTCCTCCTGTGAGAGATAGTTTTCCTGATGAACAACTATTCTTTATTTCCCAATTACCTTGGTTTGCGAATATAGTGAATTATCTTGTTACTGGTCGAATGCCTCAACACTGGGCTAAACAAGATCGTTCTAGGTTTTTATCCGAGGTAAAGCATTCCTTTTGGGACGATCCTTATTTGTTTAAGTATTGTCCATATCAGATTATTAGAAGATGTATACCTGAGAGTGACCAGACCAGTATTATTTCCTCTTGTCATGATCATGCTTGTGGGGGTCACTTTAGTGCTAAGAAGACTGCTGCTAAGATATTGCAGTGTGGATTTTACTTTCCTTCGATGTTTAAAGACACCCATAGTTATTGTGTTGCTTGTGAGCGTTGTCAGAAGTTAGGAACCATTTCCTGTAGAAATATAATGCCTTTGATCCCTATTTTAGTTATTGAGGTCTTTGATGTGTGGGGCATTGATTTTATGGGTCCTTTCCCTAATTCTTTTGGTTATTTTTATACCCTTGTCGCTGTAGACTATGTATCTAAGTGGGTAGAGGCGGTTTCGTGCAAAACAAACGACCACAAGGTTGTGGTCTAGTTTTTGAATGATAACATATTTGCACGTTTTGGTACACCGCGAGCTATAATTAGTGATGAAGGGTCACACTTTCATACTAGAGCTTTTAGTCTCTTGATGAATAAATATGGTATTAATCACAAAGTAGCTACCCCATATCACCCACAGACTAGTGGTCAAGTAGAGGTTTCCAACAGGGAGATAAAACGTATTCTAGAGAAAACAGTTAATCCTAAAAGGAAAGACTGTTCATTGAGGCTTACTGATGCCTTATGGGATTATCGTACTGCATTTAAAACCCCTATTGGAATGTCACTTTATCCTCTAGTTTTTGGAAATGCATGTCACCTTCACGTCGAGTTGGAACATAGAGCATATTGGGTTGTAAAACTGTTAAATTTTTCACTTGACAAGGCAGGAGTTCATAGGAAGCTCCAGCTCAATGAGTTGGAAGAGATTCAGAAAGATGCATATGATAGTGCTAGGGAGTATAAGAAAAATATGAAACTTGTGCATGATAGAAATATTTTAAGAAAGTCATTTTCTCCAGGTCAGAAAGTTTTTTTGTACGATACTCGTTTGCATCTATTCCGTGGGAAGTTACGCTCTCGGTGGACCGGTCCTTTTGTTGTTCGCACTGTTTTTCCTCATGATGCTATTGAAATTGAGACTCAAGATGGTAGAAATCCTTTCAAGGTTAACAATCAGAGATTGAAACCATTTTTTGAGCCTTTTTCTACAGGTGATGTTGAGGAGGTCCCTCTGGAGGACCCTGTTTACTTTTATTGACCATCAAGTTTGTTTTTTGTACATTAGTAGATTTTTGTAGATTTTTATTATTCGTTTTTAGGTTTTTATTTTCGTCTTATTCTCCGTAGAAGGATTGTTACGCTTCACCCAGGTACTATCTTTATGACTTACCTTTTTTTACTTATCTATTAGTACTGCTCTTTATTTTGAAACTTTGAGGACACTGTTTGACTTAAGTTTGGGGGTAAGGGAGAAACTTTTTAGTGCAATAATAAAAATCCAAAATTTAGAAACTTGTGAACAATTCAGGATGACACTAACCATTCTAGGTAGATGGAAACTTAGCTCTTTTTCTATAGGATTTGGTGTGCCCAGTTAAATGGTCTATTCATGAAAGGACAGAGTTCAGGTGTTAGAAATAACATGATAGTCGTCACCATATCTCGGAGTCTATCTCGACCATATCACCTTCTGTTTTTATTTTGTAATTTTTTGTGTTTCTCTAAGTGATTTGGTGGGGCACCAATATCAAATTGTTATCGTCGCCAAGATGGAGTAAAGACTTTGAGATTATTTAGACTATGATTTAAAAAACAATTCGAGTATTGACACTTTGATAGCAATATGTGTGTGCTTTCCTTGTCCCCGTCGCCTAAGCAAGCGTGGAACGTAGATCCATGAGAACTATCATGTAAGATGCTAATAAGGAGCATGCGTTTGGATTCATTTGATCCAATCATGTTGTAAGTACATTTAAGAAAATAATAAATAATTATTTTATTTTTAATAAATCGATCGTTGGGACCCTTGTATATACCAGCTGGGTCGATATTAGTATAAGGATTAAGACCAGTGGGAGCGTATCTCAATCCATTAGGATTCATCCTGGCACTGACCATCAGACAAATATGGGAAACACCGTTCACCTTAGTCAATACGCGCAAACTTCATTTTGTCTATATCCATATTCTAAATCTTTTCATCTGTTTGTACTTTGATAGATTCTGAGTATCGTGGTTGAACGACTATCTAAGTAGATCTTTGTTTTCTTATATGTGAATTTTAGTATGCTGAGTGCAAACTCGTGTACAATAATTGGACTCATATAGGGTAATGATTCCCATAACTGAAGAATTTAGTAGCCAACTAATTAGCATGTCTAATGTTTACCCTCAATCGTTCACAAGTAGCTAGGGTTTGGAGTATAGGTTTTGTGGGTATACCTCTTGTAAACCCTCACGAGACAAAACTCGTCTAACAGGGACACCTAAAGGCTTGTTGCACACACTAAGTGCAATCACAATGCCTGCGAAAGTGAGTTAGGATTTTTATTTTATTTCTAGATTAGATTTTGCTTGATGACTAGCAAATAATAAGTTTGGGGGGTATTTGATAGACACATTTTTGTGTCTAAATTGGGCTCAATTATTTGTATTACTAGTGCTCGATTGTGTACTTATTGTGTGTTTTTATGTCTTTGTAGGTATTTTTGGGAAATAAATATTTATGGAAGAATCGGCTCAAAAGTGTTAAAGGCACTCAAAAAATTACAAAAGACGCCCAACAGAATGATAAGGGCATCCCCTTTTTTGTTTCAAATCTAAAAAATGGCGGGAACAACTCTTTTAGGCAGGAGAGTTATCTGATTGATTTGGGACCTATTTTTATGGGATACAAAGGAGTTTTAGATATATTAACTTGAAGGAATGATCAAAACGTGTTCAAAACACGTCGTATGAAGTGTTTGTTGCCGAGAAAAATGGCTGAAATCCTTGTTTTAGCCGTAAACTGATTTTTATGAAGTTTGGGATAATCGAGAATTTGAGTTGGTTTTGGATTGTGTTTTGGGTCCTTATCAAGTTAGGAGGAGTTGTTAGGGTTTACTAAACCTATAAATATCAAAGATATCGAGCAAAAAAGGGGAGAGCTTCAATTGAAAAAAAAAACATGAAGAAAAAGCGTTGTTCCTGCTGTAGTGAAGAACAGGGAATATGCGACGATTTCTTTAACTGAACATGAACGGATATCTTCACTTTTCTTACGATTATCTTCAACTGCAACGGTTTCTTCAACCTATCTGCAAACGGATATCTTTACAACAACAATGTTTATCTTCAGCGGAAGCACTCCCTTTTCTGTAACAGTGGAAACAGTTGTCTGTAACACCACTACACCGTTGCAAACTCTCTGTTTACACAATTTTCACTCTTTTCATCTTTGTAAACAATTTTTGAGGCCATGAATACACATCTTGAGAGTGTTTACATCATGAGGAGCTAGACCCCATTGCTGAGGCGACGGAGGAAGCCATTTTTTCAATAATAAAGTGGTATATTTTTATCTTATTAATTTTTTATGCAATTCTTTTATGATTATTTGCTTTGAATTAAATTTGAAATAATGAATTATATCAATTAGTTATGTTTTCTTTTGATGGGTCATGCTTACTTTAGAGCTATTGATGTCTCATACTTTTGATTTACAGTTATTATTTTGAAAATCTAACTTTGGCAATATTTAATATCAATTGAATGTATGAGTTGGAAGATAATTATTAATGCTAAATCACTTGAAAAATTGGTTAATGGTGGAATCCTTAGTCTCAGTTCTTTCCATAATCTTAAATCAATTTTAATTTAATCATCTTTATTTTTATTTTTAGTATTAAGAATTAGGTTTAAAAATTAAATCTTCACAAGTCTGAGTATCGAATATTTTACCACTATTTATAAAACACATCACCTAGCAGGTGTGAGTTAGTCTCCAATGTGCATAAGAGAGTTAAGAAAAGTACCATGAAGCAATATTGACAGTCTGTAGCAGAAGCATTAACAAACCAGCAGAATGAGTAACCTGTGCTCCAAAGGAAGTGATGTAAAGATGTACAAATCACAGTCATGTACATATGAATCAGGCAATCAACACCAACAAAGAGATAACTGAACTCCGCTTCACATGAAACAAAAACGAAACTGAATATGTAGCTCATACTCAGTACCGCCATTAGAATTATTAGCTCCAGTAGCACAAGCTGAATTAGTACCAGCAGTAAGAAGTATAAGAAAAGACTAGTTCCGACTTATCTCGGCATTCTCCATCTCATACAAAGAAAACAAATACTGAAAGCCTTACATGCACTAACACAAACTGAAAAATAGATTCAAGTAGTGAATCCTCTTATTTCCAACAAACACAAAGATCTAACTACGATAAAGAATAAAGAACAAGATGCATACTCAAACATACACAGACTTGCAACAAATAAAACTCCAGTCGATGAACATATCCAACAGCAAGCCAACTTCAATCTTCATATTCACCTCCATCACCTCACACACTCAAGATATCAACAACAACAATAAGATGAGGACTGATTTGAAGCAAAAATTGAGAACAATAGTTGAAAATAAGTAAGCACTATAATTTATGCAACATACATTCACCAACATGATTTTTCGACACTCAACTGATTAAGAAGAAATATTCTTCACCATTAAACGTGACAACTTTAAGTATGCATCTACCTAAATCAATTAGGAGAAACATACATGCCCAATCTTAATAGCACCAGGTATCAAACTCAGTAAATCTTGATTAACAAATTAGTAAAAAACCTAACTAATTGATGATGAGAAACACATATGAAGATAAACTTGTAGTTTGATGATGTATTGATCATGAAATGAACGTATAAAATTAAATCTGAAGCAATTTAAAGATAAAAGTAGAGATTACTGATGCAAAACCAAATTGGAAATTAAGAATCACCAAATCAGAAAATAAAAAATTCAGATCTAACAATCATGTTTAATCTTGTTTGTTGACATAGCAATAAAGTCTCACACCAAAAAAGCTCCATTATCAAAACTCTATTTGCAGCTTCAGAAATCTTCAAAACTTCATAAACAATTGGAATCAAACGAATTGTTGCTTTATTTGCAGAAACAAAATCCAAAGATCAGTAAGAATTAGTCTTTTAAGAGTCCTAAACTCGTAACAGATCACATCACAAAACTTGATTTATGAGTTGCAAAAACATCAGAGGTTGAAGAGAAACAACAACATAAGGAAATTTTGAGTAAATTTGGATGAAATCAACGGAAGAGAAGAATCGATACCCTAAGAATTAATTGAATTCTTAGACTGATACCATAATGACAATTATATGTCTATATTGCTTACGACTTGAAATCAATTGATTAAAGGAAAGATTGTTTACATACAGACATAATATGAGTATATATACTCAGACTTACTTAACTTTATCTTATTCTCAAACACATGTGCACAACAAACTTATATTCTCATGCTATTAAGTCTCACCAATACCATTTTGTTTAAAAATTCTTATTTTTTCATACAACTTCAACCAATAACACATAATTATGCTTCAAAAATAAGATAAATAAGAGGAACCCTATTATTGGGGCTGGAAACTTTTGTTCATGAGGGCTTACAAGATGATAAAATATGGTCATCAAGAAGCAAACCCAAAAACTCCTTATCTTACTACTTTACATAATACCTAGACTGCGCTAGATTAAATAATGCTAGTAAAATTAATTATATAATTTAATAAAAAATATGGATTGATTAGATTAGTGATACAATTTAAATTTACGATTTAAAAATCAAATTAAACCTACAGCTAGGAAAATATAAACTCTCAACCGTAAATAACAGTTACAGATGGATAATGCATCGACCCAGCCATAGACAAAACTTACGGTCATGTTTTTTTAGTAAACCCATCCATAAGTCAAAATGGTTGAGTAGTCTACGGTTGGCTTTTATGCTCGATCCAGCCGTATAGATGAGTTATGGATGGGTTCTGTGGTATACTCAGCCGTAAGTGACCCTTATTTTGTTTGATTTTTTTGAAAATAATTGATATGGAACACTAATACTCATTCATTCACGCTAAAAACGAAATTTTGAAACAATTTTTATTGGATGGAATAACATTACAATAAGGGAAAAGAAATACAGTAGATAAATTAGACATAAGTTAAACAACAATAGCGTCCCTTTACATCAAAACATCATAGAACTGGTGGATTCCATAATTTCTCGCCAAAGATATCCTCATAGCGGAAGAAATGAGCGATGGTGGTCCTCTCAAAGTAGAAGAACGCTAAAATAGATCATCGAAAATTCATGACATAGTTGAAATCCACTTAGTTGAGTTATATTTTCTTCAGTCCATATAGTGGGATACCTCCTCTTGGTTTCCACCATAATTAATCTAAAACTTTCACATAAATTATGGAGTAGTTCGAATCTTTCCCTGATGCTTTGGTATGATCTTCCATTTCGATTGCCTTATAACGATGTAAAAATTAGGAAGATACAGAACCATAAATTATCCGATGATTGATCTAGGTTGATGTTCATCTCTTCATCATGTTGTGTTGTCCTCGACCATGCACGAGCTATGGAAACATCTTCTCTAGTGGTGAATCTAGAATCCATGGGATTGTTTTTTTTTTTTTTTTTATTATGAATATATGAGAAGTATTTGTTGAGAATTGTAAAGAGAAACAATTTGAGAAGAGAAGTAAATAGAAGGTGTGTTTCTTGAGAAGAGAGTGTGTTATATTTATAGATGAAAGACCCCAACGGCTGGAAATTTTGAAAAATCCATCAGTTGGGTAGGGACTGTACACATTTGCATTGGATTTTTTTTAGAGAATTTTAAAGGTTTACGAATAGGAATTGGATATCACGACCTAGCCGTAAACAAGCCTCATGGGCAATTACAGTTAGGTTTATTCACATACCTATCCGTAGCATAAATTTCAGGGTCATATATAGATGAGTCAGTATATAAACCTAGCCGTATTAGAAAACTCAGTGTCACTTACGGCTAGATCAGTGTAGAAACCTAGCAGTAGACTACTTCTAAGGTTTCTACGGTTAGGTTTTGTAATATTCCCAACCGTAAAACTGACATAAATTGGCAGACACCTAATTTTACGGCTAGGTTTATAGGCCGTATAATGAACTTAGGGTCACTTATGGCCAAAAGCTGAAGCTAGCCGTAAAACTGACAGATTATAAAAAAAAAAAAAAATCTATACTTACAGTTAGTTTTTCAAGTACTCGACCTACCCGTAAGTGACCCTAAATTTCTATTTTATTTACAAGTTTTGTGATGTTTTTCATTGTATTTGGAATGACACAATAAGAAAACTAATTATCATTCATTCAAGCTAAATTTATATGAATAAATATAGAAACATATCCTTCAAATCCATTAACTCCATAAATTCAAACATACTTAAATATCCATAAATTCATAAACTAAATAAAGTACTAAATATTCATATCTGCAACAACATAAGGAAAAAAAACTTCAACCTTGACCTCCACCTCCACCTCCACCTCCACCTTTACCTTGAGGTTGATCTTGAACAATATTTTCATTTGAACCTTCGCTAGATAAAGAACCATTGGGAGTATGAGTAGGTGTTTCAAAGATACTGGATTCATATATGTCTCTCTTGGAACCCCTCGTCTATTCGTCATCGTTGTACTGATAAAGATGTGCAGAGTTAGGATCAGGGAGTTTTTCAATCTTACCTAGCAGTCATCATTGTGCGTCAACCCTCAACCCCTTACCACCATAAATGCAACAACTCATGTCCTTCACCAACCACTTAGATCGTTCGACCTATTTTGGAATTAAAATTGTCCAAATTTTAAATATTTGTACAAAATTTAAAATTTAATACAATAAAAAACGAAATATTATACGTACCACCATAAAAAATCTCTCTGTCCAATAAATTTGTCCCTTCGAGGAACTTGGATGGTCCATAATATTGTCGAAATATGGTATCGCTTCAGCATCCGTATTGAGCACATAAGATGACCCCAGTTATTAAACCAAGTTAATTAGTTATCCTCGGCTAGTTTTGTGCCATGAAAGTGTTCATACACACTAACATCAACTTGGAAAGGGACTCGAGTGCGACCGTTCTAACGGCGACAAATGAGATAGGGTTGCAGACCAATCTAACATTATTAAACAAGATCCTAGAGTTTACTTTGTCCGCTTTAAAGAGTCCATCCTCATCGCGAATAATTCTCAGGAAAACTCCAATTTGACGGAGGGTTCTACGAGGGTTGAATGACGTGCCATGTTGGATGAAAGAGTGGTCCGTTATAGGTCGACGCATCAGTAAATTCACGAGCATCATGACCATTTTTATCAAGCTTTTAGGTACGGGACAAACTCCACAACCTTAGTTGTCAGAGCGTCCATTTGACCCCTCATATGACCATCTTAACCTCTTTGTACTTCTCCTGATTTCTTGTTAATGGATATCTTCTTCCTTTTGGAGTAAGGAAACGCCATTGTTTATCCTCCGTTAGTCTTGTCAAGATAGGAAAATGATCATAAGCCAATGACCGCGTAAAAAGAGAGTTATATTAAACACAAATCAATTTAAAAATTGAACAAACATTGGAAATAGTAAAACAAAAATTACCTTGAAAAGGATAACATTTCCCGCAATTTATGTTTGGTTCCATCTTGAATCTTTACCAAGATCAATTAAGAAAGCAAGGATGGTAGTGCCCCATGAGTACTCTGCTACCTTATTGAACTCTGTATTAAGACTGAGATATTGCAAGAGCCGCAGATAGCAAGCGTTCACCCTGTTATTCGTAAGATCGGGGAAAATGATGGTGCCAAGTGCGTATAACAAGTAACCTTAGTTGTATGTATAATCCTTGCATCATCCATCTTCTTATATTTGGAATTCTAGAAATAATCCCTTAGACGACCCAAGTTTATCTTTCTTGCCATACTTGGTGGAAACATTTCACTAGCCTTATTCTTCTTCCTTCTGTTGAGCGACTCATTTTCTCCCTTCGTCCTTTCTACGGCTCCTACCTCAAACTCTTTTTGGGCTTCATGCTCGCTCCATCCAAGATATTCTGCAGCCAACTTAAAAAGATCTTCAAAAGAAAGAGAGTTGTCAAAACCCTCATGCATGACTTTTCCATCCACTAACAAGCCTATAATTTGGAGAGCATCGTCCAGAGTGATAGTCATCTCGCCGACCGGAAGATGAAAAGTATTTATCTCGGGAAAAATACCTCTATCTAAAAGCGCAAACTGTAACAACATCGTACTGCTTCTGCGTAGTGGCTATTGCTGGCCATAATACCGAAGCCTGTACAAGGGATACCACCGCGACGTTTTCGTTATCCAATGGCCAAAAACTGTCCCTATGGTGTGTTTCAAGACCTATGTGGTATGATCCTACATAAACAATGGAAAAAATATTAATTATAATACATAAATATTTATTTTTTGATTATATTAGATTATTACCAACGTCGAACAGAAGTTTGCCTTCCATGAATATTGGTAACCAAATAAGACGAAAGATCTATCACTTAGATCACCTCAAGGTCTTCCATTCTCCTTGCCGAACAAAAGAATCGTATTGTTAATGAATTGAGAAGCTGTAAGAGGATATGGATTCTTCTCTTTATCTTTTCCTGTCCCTTTAGCATTGAAGGGACCAACCAATGAACGAACACTTGCTTCGGCCATATGTTCTTCTATAATCTCATGTTCTTGTTGTTGAGAAAACACAATTGCACATCCAGTTATCTCTTCTGTTGGTTCACCAATAACCAGTGCATTTTTCTTCCTTTTGTCCTTACCCAAATTTTTCTTGTGACAAGGGGTTGGAGTCGAGTCATCTCTTGGTGTTACCTCTTGCGTTCTTCTCTTTTTTTTGTCCTTTCATGGCCTAAAATAATTTAAGAAGGCATGATCAATACATATAGACATTTAACAACAAAACAAAGCCAAAAATGAAAAAACAAAAAAACAGAAGAATGATTTCAAAACAGAAAACTCAGGGTCATTTACGGCTAGGAAATATCCTTCTACGATTGGGTCGACAATATTTACGGCTGGCTTTTCATAGCTTTTTCCTAGTCGTAATATTTTTTTAAAAAATTAAACTCAATTTGAGGGTCGCTTACGGCTAGGAATTTCTATTTACGTTTGGATAAAGTTACTATACGGCTAGCTTTTCCAAGCACTGACCTAGCTGTAAACTACAACAAAAATCTCCGTCCAAAATCAGGATCAGTTATGGCTAGGAAATGCTACTTACGACTAGGAATGTTATCCTACGGATGGCTTTTCCATGCACCGACCTAGTCGCAACCATATTATTTACGGCTAGGAATGTTTAATTTCTTAATCATATGGAGAAAAATTACAATATTTACGACTGGGAGTTCATACCTTCTCAGCCATAGGTTGGAAAATTTTAATTTTACAGATGAGAGTTCATCTTTTCCCAGCCATTTTTCTGTATTTACGGCTAGGAAATGTTAATTTCCTAGTCGTAGTCAGTTAGCGAAACTGATTTTTCAAACCCTAAATCTAACAAATGTACCCTAATTAACCAATACAATTGATAGAAAAAGGATGAGTTTTTCGATTCATACCTTAAAAACAAGCTATTTTTTGTGGATTAGAAGGTGGTTGATCTTCTTCTTTGCTGGTAGATTCCTGTTGTGCCTCTTCGGATTCGTTGGAAGAACTTGAACTTGAATCACTGACTTCTGGTTGTTTTCTTGTATGTAATTTGTTTTATTTGGTCACTTGCTTCAACCTCATCTTGTTTTATACAAAAGAGTTTAATCGTCGATGAATAATTTTTAGAATTGTCGGTGAATCGTCATGTGATAAAGGAAAATGGAGATGATGAAGATGGGTTATGACTGAGAGGAGGAGGAGAACAGGAGAAGAGAAAATGAAAAGACTAATTAGATTTAGTTTTTTTTGTTTGTTTTTGTATTAGATTTAGGATATTATTGAGGGAAAGTATTTGTGACTTTTGACATGGTTATTGGTCACCCTAATATCCCCATTTTTGACATATTAATTCATTGTAGCCCTCATGAATAAAAATGTGCATCCCTAATAATAGGGTTCTTAAAGAGATACGATGTGAAAGATCTAAACAGAAATCTCCTGGTTGCATATTGGGCATAAGATCTGTGCCTATTTTTTGGGCCCTCAGCTTGGTTCAATTAGTTTAAAACTCTTAGTGTTTCATATACCCCAAGCCCAATATTTAGGCCCATATTCATCATTGTCCATTGTCCATTTGCACTCCAGAAAAAGAGACTACTTCAGTTTCCACTTTCAGACTAGTATGGAGACATAAATCGGCCATCGTTGGTCCACCATGTTTGGTCGGGGCCTAGCAGCCGCTCAGCACCATAAAGTAATGCAGAAACTAATCCATACAGTATCAGTTTATCGAAAGAGAGAGCGAAAAAGAACGGCTAATTTTATCTGTTCATTAGAAAAGAAGGCCTAATTAAACATCTCGAAAGATACTAATCACTAGTCACCTCTTAATACTTTACTTTATATTAATGCTAATGCCTTTCTTTTTAAAGCTAAAAGTAAGACGTTCTTGTCACGTGGTCCCATTTCATACAACAACAGTGTTCACTCCGATACTGTGGTCTAGGGGCAATGGCAGGTTGATTAAAAATTCTTATACACCCGATATCTACCGGCCTTTGCTGCTTTACACAAGATTGCTACTTAAAGATAACAAGTTTTATAAGGAATTACCATTTCAGTAGATCACTGTTTTGTTTTACATGAATTTAGTAATTTTCCAATACTTTCTATAATAACCTCACTATTTGGAATCTCCTTTGAAGTAACTATAACTCAGTGAAATAGATACGTCGACTTATCACCGGGGGCGGAACTAATCAATGACAAGGAAAGACCCGTTGCCTACCCTTCTGAGCTGGTTTCCGTCCTAATTTCTTTTGTGGTATGGGCTTTAAAGCCCATTTAGATATATTTATGTACCCTAAAAAATTGATGTGCTTATCTCTAGATAAATTCCTAGCTCTAGCGCTGCCCCTGCTTACCACCACCTAAATATGTTAGGCTAGTTTTACCGCATCCCATTAGCCTTTGGCTATTTGAATTTGCGCATTGTGCAACTTCAACAGAACACATCCCACCACAACTAACTCTTACGAAAAGAATTTGGAGTGGTCACTTTCTGGTGAACATCTTCACGTGTACATGTTGATCTTGCATCCCACATTCCCACTTACTTAAATCATTCACTAGACACGAATATTCACTTTATTCGAGTTAATAAATAATTTTTTATATAATATAAGATTATTTTTGTTTTATTTTTTGCATAATAAATAATTTAGTACGAGTTTTAAAGTCAGATAGTTGGTAATGTCGTTCTACTTTATCATTATATATACAATAATAACACCGGCATTATTTTTGTTAATTGAGAAAGAAAATACAATCAAAATATTAAAAAGCTATATAAGGTAATCTTATGAAGCTAACTTCTTACCAAATTTCCACTCTTTATAGCATCGAAAAATTATAAAGATGGATGACATTATTAATTTGTTGATGAGGCTAGCTAGCTATAGATTGCTAACTAACTCACTTATTTCTCTCTTCACCAAGCAATTATAATTAGTATGTTTGATAATACGGATTAGTTCATAATATTATTATCAAGTTGATTAGCACTATTGTTAATTCAGGGAGCATCATCATATCCCGACCACAAATTAATTATAGTATACCACCAAAGTTTACAATCATTTCTTCACACTGGTCCAAAAAAAAGTATAACTAATTTCATACAAACTTAAACAGCCGTATTTCAATAATAAAAAAAAAACTCCTAAGCAGACGTTTATATAAAATTCTACAGTTAAGAAGACGACAACGGGTCCTCATCGATCACATGGCTCGAACTTACTTGATGATTTGCCAGTCGGCAACCGGAGCTGTACATAGTAGATCAACTTTAATAGAAAGTTAAAACAAAAGTCTTTCCAATATACAACTTGCTTAACTATACTTTTCAATTATTTGGATGATTAATAAATACATAGATCCTTGTCATAGATTTGGATGGAGCGAGTTAGCCGCGTCAAGTGTGTCGTGTTGATGCGTTTATGGTGCAACGCATCATGTTAAAATTTCTTGGAAAGAAAATAGTCATAAGAAACCGATGCAATTTAAAGGAAAATGATAATATAAAAATAAAAATTTTGAAAAATAAAAATTTAATAGTTGTATGTGCACTTATTACGTAGATTACGTTAAAAACTTTTTAAATATGAAAAACTTCCGAATTTCAACTAGTAGTTCGGACATATTGTATTTAATTTATTATTTAATATATTTTCACAAATAAAAAAGGTTATATTATTTTATATAATTTTAAACCAAATCGTAAATATTGGTGTTGAAGCTTTACAAAATTAAAATAGTTTGGACCTCTTGATACAAGGCTTTATAGAAGAGGACTCAAGGATTTAAAGTCTAATCCTTATTCTCTTTCTCTTTTTTTTCCCCAACATAAATTTTTACATATCTTCACATTTTAAGAGGTCGTAAGCTTCTATACATCTTCACATAAAGCATGTTTTTCCTTTTGTTTAGGCAATTTTCCACAATATCACCAATTTATGGTTTTATTTCTTGTGGATATGCGCATATCCTCTCCAAGTAATCTTAATATCTCAAGATTGTAACTGGGGATTTTCAGATTGTAACTGGGGTTATCAAATTCTAGCTATAGATTTCATTATCTCTTATTTCGATCATCAATGTAATCAGCGGCTTTTGAACATAAAATCCAGACTGCTTATTGATGTTTCTTTCATTTGTATCTTAGTTCCAGCAAGCTAAGGAAGAGATTGGATAGCTAGTAAGGTTGCATATAGGTTCCTCTTAACAGGTACTACCACATCCAACACCTCAACATTAAATGAAAAATATGAAGGAAATTCAAATAGAGGTGTTAATCCTGGATATTCTATTCTTCGTGGATCAAAAATTTGATGTCCATCAGGGCTATACCACCTAATAGTCCAGAGCTTGGTACCTAGATGTAAGGGTCGTCATCAGTAACAAAGATATTCCACAGGTCCAATAAATTAGAATTAAAGAGACATTTGAAAAATTACTAGCACCAACTGCAATATGTATTGCTACTTGTTGAAAATTAGACAAAGTTAAAAGACATGTAAATTTTAATTCAGTTAAATACCAAAATAATATATTTTTGTTCAAAACTGATAATTTTATAAGAAAAACATGTTAGCCCATGTACGATAACCTGGTCCATATTTTCTCTTGTAAATTTTCCAAAATAAAGGGTAAAAGTGTCATTTTAAAAAAGTTTGAATCAGGGTTTCTGTAAAAAAAATTCAACTGTCAAGTTTTGAATTGCACGTGTCAGTCATTTACATAGTAAGTGAAATAGAACTCAGTTAACATAATAAGGGTATAACAATCATTTTCGCATGTGTAAACCCACATGTACGGAATCTTGACTACTTAACAGAATTTTTGGACAAGGCATATTTCTTAATTTTGAAGTTACGGGACAGATCCCCAACTCAATTAGGGTCTGTTTAGCACGCGAGTATTAGCAATGCAAGACATTGTCGATTGCATATAGTTGTAATGTCATACATAAAAACTATATGTATTTCAATGTTTAGTGTTTGACATGAAAATAATATGGATGTAATACAAAGACGGATAATTTTAAAACCTAATTACAAGAAAAATAAAAATTATAAATAAATAAAACATAGGAATATTTTTTTTAAAATGTAATAAAGAAATTATAAAAATAAAAAAAAAGAAAGTTTTCTGAAAATAATAATAAAAATAAAAAACATAAAAAAATTGAATTAAAAAATTAAAAAAATTAAAAAATAATAAGAAACAAAACTATTAAGAAAAATAATTAAATTGAAAATATATCTGATGATGCAATAATAAAAACTACAAAACCAAAAATTACATAAAAAAACAATAACAATAATAATGGCGATAACAAATTTAAATAATAACTTTTAAAGAACTAATAAAAAAAAGAATATTTTTTTCAAATACTTAATAGTAAAAAATAATAATATTTATGAATAATAAATAAAAATATATCTGGTCTAATTATGTAAATAAAATAACAGTTAATATTTGACAATGATGTAATTTGAGGGTGTCTATTTACTAGTATCTATGTAAACACATGACTATTATTCCAACTTGTAGGCGTTGTAGTAGATGAATCATCCAAATTTACTTCAAACTCCACAATTTTCTCCATTAAACTGGATATCTTGGCCATTATATCATCTAACCCCTTACCTTTCTTCATTACCTTCCATTTCATCTAAAGAAACCAAACCAAACTTGTGAAAACAATTCCAAAAGAAATTCAGTGATTTCAAAAAAAAAAAAAAAACAGTGGTGTGCTAAAGATAAATCCTTGACAAATCCAGTGTACTTTGAAAGAAATATTAAACAATTGAGAGAAAGAATCACCAAACAAATAGAAAACCAGAATCACCCAGGTGAAGGAAAGTTCTAGAAGTGATTCTCAAGTTGGTTGATGTTAGTTTATTCTACAAAATGAACTGCTAGAATTGACTACCACTGTAATGGACTAATTTTACGAGTTCATTTTACATGATGAACCACCATTATATGCTAAAATGAACCATTATTATGAGTTCATTCTACAAAATGAACTGCTAGATAAACTCTCATCACGGTTTCAATCTACAAAATGAACCGCTAGAATGAACTACCATTATAATGAACTAACTTTGCGAGTTGATTTTACAGGATGAACTATCATTACATACTACAGTGAACGAGTTCATTCTACAAAATGAACTGCTATAATGAACTACCATTACGAGTTCATTTTACAAAATGAACTGCTAAAATGAACTACCATATGAATTCATTCTACAAAATAAACTGATAGAATGAACTACTATTAAAAGTTTATTTACAAAATAAACCCTACAATATGTTCATTTTTTATTATGAACTAGCATTACTGATACCTTGAAGATTAAAGATTCAAAAAAAGTGAAATGGCTAATGATTGTATAGATCTCGTTGAGAGCTTTTCAAATATTTAAAACATTTAGTACTAATTTCCGACATATAGTTTGAGAGATATTTAATTTTTATTTTTTTTATCTAGTTTACAAAGTGATAGAAAATAAAAGATAGAAAAAAATAATTTAGTTATTTTAACATTTTTAAATAAATAAGGACCAAATTAAACTCCCTTATTTATAGGTTATTAAATATTATTTAGGACTAAATAAAATAGGACCAAACTGAAATTTTCTCTTAATATAACTAATATTGAGGACTATTCATACATTAAAAAAACATAACAAGTGAAAAAAAAACCAAGATGACCATACTTAGCAAACAAAAACTCCTCCCATATTATTATTTATAAATAAAAATCATTTGAAATAAAAATGAGACAAAAACTTCATTTCAATTTTTAATGTTTAAATTTAGTTTTTATTACTTTTTAAAATGGAAGTCCTACCCTTTATTTCCTTTTAATCGTTTTTTTTTTCTTTTTTTTTTCTTCTTCTTCTCCCATTTCTTCTTTCTTTTTTCTTTCGCCTCCTCCTTCCCACCACCATCACCACCAGCAGCAACAATAGCTCCACCGCCACCAAACCAGTGAGAAGAAGATAGATCTGTAGCAACAACACCTCCGTCTCCTCCACCAACACCTCCTTCTTTTTTTATTTTACTTTTATGTTCCCCAACAATAGCTTTGTCACCTATATCCGCTACTAACAACACCTCCGTCTCCAACACCAACACCTCTTTCTCTTTCTATGTCCTGATTTTACATCGACAACACCTCCTCCTACCACATCGACTCCTCCTCCTTATCTTTTCTCCCCCACCACTACATGTCCATATCCGCCACCAACAACACCTCTTCCTCCTCCTTCTATACTCTACAAATATCACCAACACCTCCATATCATCATCATTAATAATCATCATCAAAAAATAATGGTACATCATCATTGTCGAAATTAGGGTTTTGTGTTAGAAAAATGATGAAACCAAATTTGGTTTCATCAAATTTTACAAAAATTGAACAACGTTGAAACCAATATTTTTTGTTGGTGAAATATCATAAAAATGATGAAACCAAATTTGGTTTCATCAAATTTTATAAAAACTGAACAACGTTGAAACCAATATTTTGTGTTGGTGAAATGTCAGAAAAATGATGAAAACCATATTTGGTTTCATCAAATTTTACGAAAACTGAACAACCTTGAAACCAATATTTTGTGTTGGTGAAATGTTAAAAAAATGATGAAACCAAATTTAGTTTCTTCAAATTTTACAAACACTGAACAGCGTCGAAACCAATATTTTGTGTTGGTGAAATGTCATAAAACTGATGAAACCAAATTTGATTTCATCAAATTTTATAAAAACTCAAAAACGTTGAAACCAATTTTTATGTTGATGATTTTTATCGTTGAAACCAATGTTGTTGGTGATATTGGTGGTGGTGTTGCTCGTTAGTGATGGTGAGTAGTGTTGGGTGTTGGTTGTGGCGATGGTATTGGTGATGGTGGTCGTTGGTAGTGGTAGTGGTTGGTGGAGGTGCTGATTGGAGGTGTTCGTTAGTGGTGGTTTTGGTGGTGGTTGGTGTTGGTTCTGGTTGCTATTGGTGGTGGTTGGTGGTGCTCGTTGGTGGTACTCACTGCTAGTTGATGCTTAGTGGTGCTGCTAGTTGGTGGTTAATGGTTGTATTGCTGCTCATGGTGGCGGTGCTGGCTGGTGGTGCTGCTAGTTGGTGGTTGTATTGCTTCTGGTGGTGGTGACGCTAGCTGGTGGTGGGTGGAGCTGCTGATTGGTAGTGGTGGTGCTGTTGATTGGTGATGGGGTGGTGCTGGTAGTGGCGTTCGTAAGAAAAGAAGAAAAATTTAAATTTTTATTAATTTTATATTAAAAACATAAAAAAAATTTAAATAGGATGAGGTTGATTTTTTGTTTTGGTTGGATTAAATTAAAAAAAATTAATTTAAATATATTACGTTAAATAAGATTTTTGTGTTATTTTTATTTTGATGGATTTTTTATAAACGGATACCTTTGGGATGTGAAGAAAAATTAGTATCCCTATACAGAAATTCCTAGTTCCGTCGCCAACAACGTAACTACCGGTGTAATCACATGATACAGTCACCCCAACACGAATAATCTCGCTAACTCCGTGTTAGTCGGTCGCTGCTTCCATTTTTAACCATGGCTTTGAGGTACCGAGTAGTGTAGGTAGTGGCCGGTGTATGTTGTAACTGGACCTGGTGATGATGAATTTTAGAGAGGGAGAAGGATAAGATTGACCAAGTTCCTAAGCCCCGACACATTACACCTGTCTGACACCTGGATAAGTTGGTTTGACCCGCACGCTGACGGAGGAGGAGGTGGTTAATTTATCATAGAATTAAAAGTACAATTGCACGTGCAAGACATGGTGGATGCAGACCCACCAATCAAATGTTGTTCACGAATCATAGTAAAAGGTCAGAGTCAGATCCCCACCGTGACAAACAGAGTTGCACACTGAGCTGATCATTAATTTGGGGAACCCGCTTCTAATTCTTAGTGTACTCCGTAAACTTTGAATGATTATGCTCACGAGTTGTATTATACCACTTCCCTTTTTTCTAATTACTCCCTTCGTCCTAGAAAGAATAATAATTTCATCATTTTAGTTTAGTATATTTTTTCTAAGATGAAGGTGGTATATTTCTACCGGCTCTCTATATATTTAAATTAGATATGCTACTAAGAAGAATGCTGTTCGGCTTTTTAGTAGAATCACAAATACTTGTAGGCTTTAAGATAATCTTAAATGTTGGATGTTAGATCTATTAGGATCTTCTTTAAAATAATTTACATGTCTAAGACACCTAGTGATCCACCACTATTTGTCTCGTTAGTTATGCAAATAGCTAAATATACATATCCGGTATCCCACTTGCAGTCTATTTTTCTCTATCGATTTGCTCCATCAAAAAATATATGACACTGTAGGAGGTGCCAGCCGTGCAACCATGTATTCATGTTGCCGAAAACATTTGGGAGACCGATGAATGCCAGTGAATTAAACCCGAAACACCTCAGCATAAACCAAAACAACAAACATCCTTTTTATATGTCTGTCTATAAGAAGAACTCATTGTTCCTAAATTTTATTTAGTCCGGATGTTAATTCATAGCTTTTCATTTCTACTAAAAAGTTGAAATTTTATTGCAAAAAGAAAATGACGATTAAATTACATGAGGATTACAGTTTGCCAATGAGAAACAAGTTCTCTGTAAAAGAATTAATGAATCTAAAGATAATCTCATTTGTGCTTAGTCAGAGAAGCCACTAATTAATAATCACCGTTTGCTTCATTATTGGTTCTCAGGTTGATAGCAATGACCCTTGCTGGACATATCCAGCACAACACAATTCAGTACATGTTTGAGTAAAAATTAGTAAAAGGAGTCTAAATTCATGTAATGTACAGTGAATAGCAATTGGGTAGCAACCGTCCATGCTCCATAGTGGTTCTCTCTTTTGCGCATCTTCGGTTTAAGTGCTAGCTAGCCTAGCTTATTGCTTTTCTTAACTTACTTTTTAAGTATTAATTAATTAAAAACAAACTACTACTCATAGTCTAATATAATTGGAGGAGTACTTAATTAGTATAATATTAATACTGCTAACAGGTAGTATTCAGATATGAGATTAATACTAAATATTATTAATCATCATCATCAAAACCTTAACTACAGAATTATTACTTTAATTATTTAATTAACTTGTAGTATTCTCCTCCTCCCATATGCCTTGGCCTTTGGAGTTGTTAATAAGCTTTTTTATGTCTTCCTCTAATCTCTCTCTCTCTCTCTCTCTCTTCTAATCTTCATGGATATTATCATATATAGTCCTTGATTTGATATCTCTCCCTTTCAAGTAAAACCGGAAATAATTAATATTGTTCCTTCTCTCGAGAGAATCGGTTTTATGATCATCACATATTATATTTCAGTGAAACTGTTGATAGATCGTGGAGTGTGTAGTACCAATCTTGAACTTGTTTACAAGTTATCTTCACTAGTACTACTTGTTCAAGAGTTGTATATTTATACATATAGCTCTTTTAATGTGTGTTTGAGAGAGATAGATCTTGGTGATAGATTGCTTTGAGTACTAGCTACTTCTTTATTTCGAGCGCATCAAAACAAACAAAGATCGAATCTTAATCTTTTTTCGGAAGCAGAAGAAGACTCATTGGCATAACGGTAACAGGTATATATATTACCTCATCGATCGGTTTTAGCTAGGTTTCATATTACAAAACTTATTATCTTATGTATTATTTTTGTATCTGTTGGATCTCTAATATATTCTGAGTAGCTAGAGTTTTGGGTTGTCGGTTGCCATTGAAGCTGGATTTATGTGAGTTTCTTAAAAGATTCCAATCATATAGCTAGCTACTTTGTCAAAGACAGAGATTAAATTTTAGGACAAGCTTAAAGGACACCAGCCTAAGGAATAGATATAACCAGGAGTAGTGGCCGGCAGTGATCTTAAGGATCAAGCAGATCATCAACCAAATATATAGCACAGGGAAACACAAATAGTTAAAGCTGGCAAACAAGTGGTGGGAGAGGGTAGATGGGGGAATGGCGGGTTTTGAACCCACCGGTAATCCAGCGGGATCTCATCGCTATGTTCATCAGCTCCTCAGTCCTGACTTGGACTTACAAAGCAGATTATCACAGCAAGCAGCCCACAATATGCCAGAATCCAATAAAGATGGTTCCCCCGAACAAGATCATCAACATCATCTTCATCATCAGATTGAGAAACACGAATACGATGCAGCAGCCACAACTAGCTCTGGTGGTGGTGGTGGTGGTGGGACTACTTCAAACCGTCGCCCTAGAGGTCGTCCAGCTGGCTCAAAGAATAAACCGAAACCTCCCATATTTGTAACTCGAGACAGTCCAAATGCTCTCGGATCACATGTCCTTGAAGTATCATCGGGAGCTGACATCGTTGAGTGTGTGACGAATTATGCAAGAAGGCGGGGACGAGGTGTCTGTATTCTCAGTGGAGGTGGTACAGTTGTGAACGTGACGTTGCGTCAGCCAGCAGCAACTCCCACTGGGGGTGTTGTTACATTGCACGGAAGATTTGAGATACTCTCATTATCAGGAACAGTTCTTCCTCCTCCTGCACCTCCAGGAGCTGGAGGTTTGACAATATTTTTGTCCGGTGGGCAAGGGCAGATAATGGGAGGAAGTGTTGCTGGTCCATTGTTGGCATCAGGTCCAGTGGTGCTGATGGCAGCATCTTTTGCAAATGCTGTATTCGAACGGTTGCCATTAGAAGTTGAAGACTCGCCTGCTGCTGTCCAGGTCCAGCCTGCTGCATCTCAATCTTCAGGTGTAACAGGTGGTGGGGGTCAATTGATAGGAGGCGGTGAAGGTAGTGGTGAAGGTGGTGGACGTGGTAGTGGAAGTGGGGGTGGTCATTATAATTTGGGGATGAATTTGATGAATAATAATAGTAGTAATTATCAGTTAGCAGCAACAACAACAGCTGGAGATGCATTTGCTGGCCATTGGGGTGGTAATGCTCCTAGGCCTCCCTTTTGATGATGATGATGATATAGTAGTGTGGTTACAGTGCTAGTGCTGTTGCATGGGACTGAAAGAAATTAAGATCTTCTATTATGTATTGATTGAAGATCTAATAAAGGTTTATTTATCAGGCAAATTAAGCTTAAATTCTTATGAGGGATTTGAGTTTCCTAGCTCTACACATATATAAGCAGCTGAGACCAATCCCATCCATCATGGAACGCACGTAGAACAATATGGTGAACCAGGATCATGAGTTGGATCGATGGTGCAAAAGATTCGAACAGAATTTTCAAGGTCATCCTTAAGAAGGTTCAATCAAATTAGATGAAATTCATGATAATATGTACAAGCTGTTCGATCCATACGCGGGGATGATTTTCTTTTTTGGACATCTTTCTTTCTTTTTTTTTCTTCAAAATTTTCTTGGACTCTACTTTCTTGGCGTTGGTAATTACTGATGAGGAAAATGTTTTGTTTGTTTTTGGTTTTTTGCATTCCCATTTCTTTTTGAAGTAATTAGTTTTGCACTTTGTAGTTGGTACCAATATATGCCTGATTCAGTAGGAGTCCATGTTTTCTCATTACTCAAGGGTCTTGAATGACTCATAATCCTCCTCCATGTATGGTTTTTGTGGGGAATGGCTATCTATACTAATCAGTTATCACTAGATTCACTACCTTTTTCTTCTGTCTGAACTCTAAAGGACACTAACAGCAGAAGAAGAATAGAAGATAGCTAGAGCGAGAGAACTTTCGCATTTTCCCAAATATTGGAAAACTATGCATAAATGCATCAGAATCAATGACAAAATGTTGGAACTTTGGAATCTTTATTATTTTGCAACTTCAAAAAATATAATTTGTATAGCACAACACAACATGGAAGATTCTTACCTTCGGAACTCTGCATGAGTATGAAAATTCCACTACTTTGAATGAATGGTGACAGAGTCAGGCCACCAGGATCAACTCCAAGAGCAATACCAAGTACCAACCATTTAGACGTGTTATTCTATACTGTCGGGATTTCTTATGTTTTACCAGAGCAAATATATTCCAAGAAAGGAGTTTCATTTTCTTGATGAACATCATGAATCTTTATTAGGGTAGGGGTTAATGTATTTTTTTGAGATTAAAGAACAGACGGTCTTGAAACGTGCATGCATTGCATCCACTTCTGATGTCTGCCAGCGCTGCAAATCTTTTGGTGCTTAATGATCTTAAAAAACTGAAAAACGTACCCATATGGAATGCAAATATTCGACCCAGTAAAATCAGATATAGTTTTGAATATAGGTGCAGTTTTTCAGGTCACCAAGTTCATTTTCAGCAGTACCCAAAATGAATTCACAAATTCAATCAACGTGAATGCTTGATAGAAGTTAAAAATAACTTTCAAGCTGAGTTATAACAATCTAAACAATGAATTTCTAATTCGCAATTGCAATGACGGAACTGATGAGAGGTCACCCATACATGGATTTGATGGTGAAGTTACAGCTGTGCTCTTTTCTTCCACACTACAGACTGCACTTCTTCATTGGAACGGTTTTTGGCCCCTTGGAACAATTTAGAGCTAGTCAATCGCTCTTACCCTCCTGAGATCCAATCTCTTGCAGGTAATGTTCAGCTTCAAGTGCTGCCATGCATCCTGCGCACAATTACAAAGATTTAAAAAGCAGTTTCTTCAACATCAAATAAAAACCCAGTAATGTAAACAACGAAAAATTCCCATTAAAATGTTACTAACACAACTAAATCTTACCAAGACTAAGAACAGTTCCATGATGAAAGGATTAGACACATGCATCGGGCAACAGCATAAAGTTTTCAACCAAAATGCGAAAACAGAAAACCATTATAAACCAAATGCATAATGAGGCCATTCTGATTCTTGCTAAGACTAAGAACAGCTCCTTGATGAAAGAATCAGATACACACAGAGGGCAACAGGATAAAGTTTTCAAGTAAAATGGGAAAACAGAAAAACTATTATAAACCAAACTCAAAATGAGGCCATTCTGATTCCTACGCCAGTCAATCGCTTACCGAATCAATGATGATAATGAATCCTTGCAAGTTGTTGTTGTTTGAACAAAAATGAACTAGAGCTTGGAGGTTGCTTATGGACTCATGGTGGTGATTTGAGTAACCAAGTCGCCACTATTAAGGGCATTCCAAAACCGTTTTCTCACCTAATATAACCATACCTCTAAAAGTCTATGTGAAAGGGAAAAGAAAGTGGCAACAATTAGAATGGAGATCCCAAAAGTATAAGGATCTTCATGGTAAACTGTGATAAATATATTGACTAATGATCGGAGAAGGAAACGCACAATCCTAACAAATATTTTGTTCTTGTAGTGTACCCTCTCTCTTATTTATTATTTTTTGTTTGTTGTTTTTTGTTTTAGAAGCTAAAACTGTGTTGTGACATTTTACTGTGAATAGTATTTTTTCTGATGTATTAGTTCCTTCCAGTGTTCCTTTCCCACGGTACCCAGCTTAGAGCATCCCTACCGGAAGTTCCAAGTCACCAATAGGGGAATCTTCAGGCCCAATCCCTTGGAAAAAATCACCTAAGAACAAATTCTCTTACGAGAATGGGGTATAATTACAGCACAATCATAGTTTAGTAAATTACAACACTATATTAGCCATAAAAAACAAAGGGGATAGAAACTATATGAGAGACTATCATGCTCTTTTTTCTCTTTTCAGAACAAAAAGTCACTCGGATCATAGATCCCTAACATAATTGTTATATTGATCATGGTTTTAACCCAAAGGTTGTAATATTAGTTGAGTTTTTCAGAGATTTCCATTTCCCTTCCTCTTGCCATACAGATATTTAGGAGTACGGTTCCCTCGAATGGAAGAATGGATTAGGAACTCTAAGCCTAGGGCCACCCACTGGCAAGCTTGTATTGATTAAAGGATCCATCAAGGGTGCTCAAAGCAGGATGTATTTAGCAGCAAACTACAATAAAAGGTGTCACTTAGTTCTATTTGTGGACTAGATTTCACCTTGTGCAATTTGAAGGCAGCAAACATTGAGATCTCCAAAGCAATATCTTGCCTTGCTTTACATATCATCTAAGAGTATATCTAATTATTAAGACATGTAATATGTTGAGTTGAGATAGGAATCATCTGACAATCATGAAATTCTTCTCCTTGACAAGGGCCAGGGATAAAAAAAATCTAGAATTAGCTCTCGTCTACTGCAAAGCTCAATGACATACAGGAATTTCCATTTATATTCTCATTTTGTACAACTAAAGACACATTTGTGGCTTAAACACAGAAAGTGATTCGTTCAATTCGAATGGTAAGCTAAAATCTACTGGTAAGTCCATATACCAGTAACTTCAAAAACCCCACGCTGGTATCAGTAGTCTAATACTGGCACGACTTAATAAGAACAAAGTTCATACCAAGGAGAGCCCTACAGCAACAAATAGGCTTTGTATGATTTAATATCTAAAGCAGTTTTGTTCTAACACGAAAATGTTATACGACATTTCTATCCAGTTCCTAATTTCAATATGGGTATTCATAATGGGAAACTCAATCAAAATAGATTGAATTCATGCCAATATCTTATAACTGCAATTGCAAGTAATAGTAAAGAATGAGTAACTTGCACTAACCTGATCCAGCAGCAGTAATAGCTTGCCTGTACTTCTTATCCTGAACATCCCCAGCAGCAAATACTCCCCTAACACTAGTCAGAGTCGTCCCAGGCTTGGTCGCCACATATCCATCTGAATCGAGCTCCAACTGCCCATCCAAGAATTTGGTAGCCGGCTCGTGCCCAATTGCAAAAAATAATCCTGAAACATCTAAATCAGTAGTTTCCCCACTAACCAAATTCTTCACTTTCAAACCCCCCAAACTGCCTTTACCTCCCTCGCCACCTTTGGCTTCTACCACAGCAGAATTCCAAATAACTTCAATCTTAGGATTAGCCATAACCCTATTCTGCATAATCTTGGATGCCCTAAATACATCCCTACGATGTATAATATAAACTTTAGAACCATACTTAGTCAAAAAATTAGCTTCTTCCATAGCTGAATCACCACCACCAATTACAGCCAATGGTTTATTCCTAAATATGGGCGCAGCTCCATCGCAAACAGCACAAGCAGAAATCCCACGATTCCAATACTCTTCGGATCCAGGGAACTTCAATTTCTTAGCAACAGCTCCAGTAGCTACAATAATAGCATCAGCTTCAACAGTTTTTGAATCAGTAAAGATTTTAAAAGGGGTTTTAGAGAAATCAACTTTATTAACAGTTTCAGTAAAGATTTCAGTTCCGAAACGTAACGACTGTTTCCTACAACGATCCATAATTTCAAACCCTAGAATTCCATCAGGAAAACCAGGGAAGTTTTCAACATCGGTGGTTGTTGTAAGTTGACCACCTGGTGCAATATCATTTGCCATCCAACCTTCAAACAAGATTGGTTTGAGTTCTGCCCTAGCTGCATAAATGGCTGCTGTATGTGCTGCTGGTCCACTTCCAATGATACATACACGACTTGTTTTGAGCAGGTATTCATCGGCCATGGATGAAAATGATACTTTTGGTGTTGTTGTTGAGAGAGTAACTGCTGCTGCTGATGTTAGGGTTGCTAGTCCAGCGAAGCTTTGAAATTTCTTCAGTAGTGATTTCAAGCTTCGCATTTGCCCTTCTCTCTCTCTGGTTTCACTGCTTTGCGAGTTTACCTCTCTCTTTTGTGAACGGTCGGTCGGTCTGTTTTTTTTTTTTTTTTTTTTTTTTTTTTTTTTTTTTTTTTTTTTTTTTGACATAAAACCGAAACTTCATTAATTGAAAAGAGGACTACAAAGGTCTACAGTTAGTTGTGCGAGAAAAGGCGATGGGTTGCTCCATCTCTTCCCCGCACCGTTTAAACGAGTATGATTTGTTATAAAATCTGCTATATTGTTATCCTCTCTACTAATATACGTTAAGTTACAATAATGGAATAACTTTAAAAAATTTTACAATCTACTAGTAAAGCATGGCAAGACCAAGGTGATGAAGTCGTGATGTTAACGTCATCTATGAACGTCTTAGCATCCCCCCGAAGCAAAATGTGACTCCACCCTTTTTCTTTAGCCCAAAGTATGGATTCTCTCAAGGCCACAGCTTCTGCCTGGTGACTGGATCCCACCCTCGTCACACCTGAGAAACCTGCAATGAAGGAACCCTTTGGGGTGCGAGCTACTGCTCCATATCCAGCTGCATAGTCAGAAACAGAATAAGAACCATCGAAATTTATTATCACATAATCATCATTCCTAGGGACCCAATTGGCTACAGATCTTTGTTCGATTGTAATTGTTTGTCTAATATAATGCATCTGTTTAGACTGATTTCGTGGTTCAACAATTGTAACTCTGGGTTCTAAGGGGCTTAATTCAGCTTCGGATTGTTGTTGGACTCTGGAAACTTGGCGATTGCCGATACCTAACGCGAGGTGATTTTGGGGGCCATGAGGCTGAAGATCTGGAATGGACGTAATGTGGTCGGTGTTGGGATTCGTGGCTGGAATAATGGGAGTTGTGTGATTGAGATTGTTGGTGTGGTTGTGAGGTGATACCGTGGTTTTGGTTATGATTTGGAGGATGGAAACGGGATTGGGTTTTACGTTATCAAAAATAATATCGCACCTGTGTCTTCATATTCTCCAAAGGATGTTGGATATGTACACTATCGCAAGATCATCTTTGAAAGAAATGATGGTGTTGTGCTTGTGCCAGGAAATTATCCACTCTCGAATGCAGTTATAGGATAACATGTTGGAATACAGATTAGGACAAAGAGTCTTCCAGATTTTCTTTGCTAAGTCGCATTTCATAAAGAGGTGAGTACTAGTTTCAACACACTTGTTACAAACTGGGCACAATTGGTCTGCCTCAACTAGGTGTTTAAAGATATTTCCTCTTACTTTCAGAGTTTGTTTCACCAATTTCCAGATAAAGAGATTTAGTCTGTATGGGGTTTTGATTAGCCATATTTTTTTCCATACCCCTTCCACTTGGTTGGCACTTAGAAGGGGCGTATGTTCTTGGACTAATTTTTTGTAGGTAGAGGCCATAGAAAAAACCCCATTTGTTGTTAGGTTCCAACCCATTTCGTCCCGTCCTCCCTGGAGGATAGGAATAGCCAAAATTTCATCAATTTGGCTTCTAGAAAACAGATTTCTGATAAGAGACAATTTCCAAGAATATGATTCTTGGTCAATGATCTCGCTAACCCAATTTATCCTCGAGTTCCTTTGATACTCCGTAATTTCCTCTATTTTCATACTATGAAGCCAGTTATAATCCCAAATCCTAACTTTGGTTCCATCTCGGATGGACCAAAAGTGATGGTCCGTATTATTTTTATTCCCTTTAGGATGCCTCTCCAGGTCCAGGTGTCCCTTGAGTGTTTGTGGGCAATCAGTGGGCTGGAATTTGGAAAATAGCGAGCTTTTAAGACCCTAACCCAAAGATCCGTTTCATTGTGGATTAGCCTCCAAGCCAATTTGGTAAGCATAGCTTCATTAAACAAAGTCAGATTCTTGAACCCTAATCCACCCATACTTTTTGGTTTACAAAGAGAATCCCATGCCTCCATGGAATGCCCCCTGATATTGCACTTGCCAGTGTTCCAAAAGTTTCTTTAGATTTTTTCCATGGAATTTATTGATTTTTTTTGGCATATCTAGGCATCCCATCTGGTAATTGGGAAGGGTATTTATGACCGATTGGATCATTGTAGCTCTTCCGGCTTGGGAGAGCATTTTAGATTGCCAACCTTGTAGTCTATTTTCCATATTCTTTTGGATAGCTTCAAAGGATAAAGTTCTAGCTTTTTTACGGAAGAGGAGGAAGCCTAGGTATTTCTCTTCTTTCTTCATGGTTGGCATGTCAAGCCAGCCCCCTAGTTCTCTTGGAACCCCTCCTCGATATTCTTACTACAAAAAATTCTCGATTTGTTAAAATTAATGCATTCGACACTTGATTGACTAAATTCCTCTAGGATGGATAGGAGGTTTTTTACTTCCTCCTGATTTGCCTTGATAAAGATTAGGCAGTTATCCGCAAAGAGAAGATGAGATATCGGGGGGCCCGATATCGAGATTTTTGTCCCACTCAAAAAGCACATATCATTTGCACTATCAATCATTTTGGAGAGAGCCTCCATGCAGATTATGAAAAGGTACGGAGAGAGAGGATCTCCTTGTCTTAAACCTCTGGTGGGTTTGAAAAATTTGCAAGGCACACCATTTAGAATTATGGAATAGGTGGTAGTAGATATGCATTGGTTTATGAGACTACACCATCTTTCAGAGAAACCCATTTTCTTCATAATTGCTAGGATAAAGTACCATTCTATCCTATCAAAAGCTTTGCTCATATCCAGTTTTATTCCTAGACTGCCCGAAATTCCTTTTTTCATTTTCATAGCTTCCACCACTTCTTGAGCAATGATAACATTGTCGTGGATATTTCTAGTAGGGATAAAAGCCGATTGGGAAAGGGAAATTATTCTATTTAGAATAGGTTTTAGTCTGTTAGCTAGAATCTTAGAGATAATTTTGTAAATGGTGTTACAGAGGCTAATGGGTCTGAAATCAGCTGGCGTTTGAGGAATTTTGGTCTTGGGAATTAGTGAGATGTAGGTGTTATTTAGCTCTTTTAAAATAAAGCCAGTCTCAAAAAAAAGCTTTGGTAGCTCTTATAACATCCTCACCTACTATATCCCAGTTGTGGTGATAGAATCCGGCTTGGAAGCCATCCGGACCTGGAGCTTTCCATGGCTTCATACTGTTGACTATGCTTTTGATTTCTTCTGAAGTCGGTACCTTTGTAAGGATATCATTTTCGTATTTGGTGATTGTGGTTTTGAAGAGGTGTAGGATGTTTTGGTCTATTATATTTTGACTGGTTGAGCTAATTCCCTTAAAATGCCCTGTTAGGAGAGATTCGAGATCTTCCCTATTTTTGATCCACTTATCATTTCTATCTTTTAGGCAGAGAATGTTGTTTGTTTTTTTCCTATGATTTGTGATAGCATGAAAAAGTTTAGTATTTCTATCCGCATCTTTGATGAAGTATTCTCTTGATTTTTGAATCCAGAAACTCTCTTGGATATCATACCAATATTCGATATCCTCTTCTATAATTTTTTGAGTTTCTCTGTCACCCTCGCTAGTGGTGTCCCTTAAGGCCAAAAGTTTATCCCTAAAGTTTCAATTTTTCATTCAATTTTGCCAAATGAAGTTTTTTTCCATCTCTGAAGGGCATTTTTAGTATTGTTTAGTTTTTTTTGTCAAGATGTACTGCTCTGAGCCTTGTTCGGAGGATTTCCAGCTCTCAGCTATAGTGGTTACTATTCAATAGGTCTTGCTCGACTCTTGTTTTGTAAATAAAAATCTGATTTTGGGGCGTTGAGCTTGACACGGTAATTGGTTGGGGTTTATGGTTAAATTCAATTCTGTCTCATTTGTGTTCATATGTGCTCGCAAAACAAAAATGAACAAGTCGGAAGCTATAAAGTGGTCTAAGGCAGATGGTTTATGTTTGACTCCTGGCCTACATCTCAGTATAAATAGAGAGGATCATTCTACGCATTGTCAATTGGTTTTATATTGGATGTTTATATTCTATTATGGTATCAAAGTTAGTTCGTATGTAAGTAAGTCCAACGACTATCCATATTTTCTTTTTAATGTAGAGGTCCCAAACTCATTTTCCACCGTGGAGGGAGCTAAGTTATCCGTACATTCACCCTACTATGACGGAAGTTACCCGTACAAAAGGTCCACGTTGTAAGACTCCAAACTCGTACCTACGTGGAGAGGGTATATTGAGGATAATAGTCCCATATAAACCAAACATCTAGCCTAGATCCTCAATATAAGTTGAAGAGACCACTCCACTTATTTCCAATTGGTTTTGAGTTGAATGCCCATATTCTATCAGTTTGGATCATGGTCGACTATTACCAATTTGGTGGAGACAATATGAAACCATTTCTTTCTCTTTCAAGTTTTTATATTTTCATTCAGATTTCATTTCTTGTCCCTGGGAAGTATCTTGGAACCTGGGTTTTGCGGATACGATATGACACGGACATGACACGACGAAAATGCATAACGTAATTTTTAAAAATACCATTTTATATATTCTAATTATATAATACTTTTATATATATATATATATGTATAATTTATATTTCAAAATTATTATGTCTTTTACCTATGTTAGCATACAAAAACAGTAGCGGGGCTATATATCCAAAGGCTCCTATTCCTACCACAAAAATTCCAACCATAAAAAAATACACAATAACAAAAAAGAAAAAAGAAAAATAAATTTCCATTAACTCCCCTTTTCCTTTAGATTAACCCACCATGAAACAAAGTGCACCCAACCTTATAAAAATCATTTAAATCCGAGTTGGGCCGAGTCGTACCTTAGTTAAAATGAACCAATTTCGAGTCAGACTGAGTCAACTGTGAGTCAGCTTTTTATCCTTTACAAACAGTTGAGAGCAAAATAAATTACAATCCTATTTTACATGAATTTAATCATCAACAACATTGGTTTCGACAACAAAATCAGTTAAACAGAACCTAGTTTCAACATAAAATTATTGTGTCATCAAAAACCAAACGAACATGAAAAATAACATAAAGCAGGTTAAATCTTGTGTTGGTTTCAATCAAGGAAAAAAGAAAAGTGTCATGTACATGATTGTACACTGACAAGATTTGGGGGTAACCTCTCTGATTCCGAAGAATCAAAGCCTATTTGGTTCACAAGGAACGCATCCTAATCGATTGAATCGATAATTTTGATTAATATTTGGATAATGTTTTATTATAAACTCTCTTATTAAATAGCTAGGTTTAGACCGTCACTTCTATTTAGGCACCCTTAGAATTGATAAAATACTATTAATAAAATAACTACTACTAACAAGCGTCTTGAATACAATATGGTCACCTCCTTCCAATACCGGGTACCTGACATTATTCGATATTGGAAAGTGGTGACCACATTCTATTCGAGTCACTTGTTAGTAGTAGTTATCTTATTAGTAGTATTTTATCGGTTGTAAGGGTGCCTAGATAGAAGTCATGGTCTAATACTAGCTAATTAAGAAGAGGGAGTCTCTAATGAAACATTTTTCCAAATATTAATCCAAAATTATCGATTCAATCGATTAGGATGCGTTCCTTGTGAACCGGATAGGATTTGATTCTTCGGAACCAGAGAGATTACCCCCAAATCTTGTCAGTGTACGATCAGGTACATGATAAAAAGTAATACGAAAAAGGATAAAACCTTTTCAACCAAGAAAAAAATGGTTCGGTTTCGTCCTCTATGCTCTAAAGAAATCATTCATAAATGAATAAAGGAGAAACAGGTGAAACATTCTGACGTATGGAACAAAATTAACATTATGAGCTGTAAAAATGTAGACCAGGAAAAGTACAAAATTACAGTTAAAACTCTAACCAATTGGTACAATGTATTACACATATGGATGCATATGGTATGGTTCGGCTCGTTTTGACCCAACCATGACCAAAACCAACGATCTCGGTTTTATGGTTTTTAAAATCGATGGTTACCATTAACAGAATTCGGTTATAATCAAAACCGAACCGAATTGTGTTCGTTTTTGGTAAATCGATAATATAAAATCCATAATGTTTTTTTATCTTGCCAGTAGATTATTACTAGACCATCATTATAAAAATTTTGAGCCATCAAAGAATATAGTCTATGAAATAGTGAATAATCTCAAGTCAGTTGCATAATAATTTATCGTTAGAACATCATATTTCAAAATAGATTATTAAACACTGAGTTGGAGGTATATTCATCCCTTATACTAGTCGGTTTTGTTGAATTTCTTATCAAGTATACCATTATAGCCAAACACGTTAGGAACAAAAACATAAGATTCCACTCCCTAAATTCAAAGGTACAACATATATGTGTTGGATAAGTAAAAAAACACAGTATGCCGAATAATTAAATACACCTACTAATGATAAGATGATTTTATTACCAAGGCTTACAAATCTTGATTTTTTAAATCCCAAATTGAAAATATAACCTACAAAGATTACCACCTTTATAAGAAGTTGCACTCTACATGTCTTCATTTTTTACAAAACTCATATCCAAAATTTTATATTGGCTAAAAAAAACTGAAGTTAAACATTAACAATATTAAAGATTATCAAAGATAACATTAGTCAAGTTAATATTACTATTTTAAATCAATATAATATTCATCGATTTTTATCCAATTTGATCAAAATTCTTCTACTCTAGCTTTTAGGATTCGACCGGTGGACAGTGATGGAGGTTTCTACTTGTTAAAACTTAATAAAGAGGATAAGGAAGAAGAAGGTGGTGGTGATGGTGGTAACGGGGAAGGTTATAAGCAGGGCCGACCTTCCCATACAAGCAAGCAAAGCCTTGTTTGGGCCACGATTTGGAGGGAAAAAAAGTTTACTAACAATATTTACTTTAAATTCTCTCACAAGTTTGGGTTTAATTCAGTCTTTCTCTTTATTTATACATTTTTTCAAGTGGCAGTGAATGCAATGCTTACGTAGTCAATAACATACTTCTAAGGGCTAAGTTCCTTTTCTTGTTTCTTGTTACTGATTTTAATATGTGTATACCAAATATTCGATATAGTTAGCATATCAAGTTCTTATCTATGATATGTTTCCCTATTGAAGTGGGTCCAAAGTTTAATAAGCAACTTAGCATTTTCTTATTTCTATCTATGGCTTGATGCTTATGCAAACTGATTGTATATGTCATGTACTCATGGGCCACAAGAAAAAATTTACATGAAGCCACAAAAAATACAAGACCGGTCCTGGTTTTAAGCTAGGGTGGTGTCGGTGGTGGACAAAAGCTCGTGGGGAAGAAGAAGAATAAGGAACATCAGTTCATCTGTTACAATATTAGATTGAGAAGAAGGCTTAAATAAAGTGGGTAAATAATGATAGGGTTATAATATACTAAAATTTATATATAATATAAACTAAAATCCTACGACTATTATTAATCGGTTTAAAATAGTGGTTTCGGTTCCGTTTTAGTGGTAAACCAAAACCAAATCGAGATTTTTCGGTTTTATATAATATAAAAGCATTAACTACCATTTCATTAAAGGGTTGGTTTGGTTTTAGGGTTAATCGATCCAACCCGATCCATTTTTTTGGTTTTACTTGTACAATGTGCAACCCTTATTACTGCTCGTTGTTACTTGTATATTAATTATCTATATTTCAATATATTGAAAATATTATACCATAAAATATAATACATACTCAGAAAAAATCTTGACAAAACCAAATGGATGTCAGTCTAATCTAGTATTTGGAATCTGAGAATCATTCTGTGAATTTGATGTTCAACTACTAACAACAACAGGTAATAAATTAATGATTCATCTGATTTGGTTTTTTATTTATTTTTTATAAGCAATTAATTTATCTGACTTGGGGTTTTTTATTTATATCCATGATTAGGGTTATTATTAGATGATGATAAAAGATATAAAATTGTCTAAAGTTTGTCAATTTTTAACCACCCTTATTCATTTTGTGTTTTAAGTACTGTTGTGAGTTTGAATTATTGATTGCAATCATTTTCATTAAGTATCATGAAGAGTTATGTTGTCACCCTTCTTTTTGTTTATTTGCGTGGATTAGAGTTGTATATGAGATATGTGAATTTATTTCATTTTCTGTATGCTAGGAATAAGGTCATGGTTGGTGCTTTAACACATTCATTCACTTTTATTGTCAAAATTTTATGCTACAAGTAACTTATCATATGAGTTAATGGATAATGTTACACAACACATATGCCTAATTGAGTTTCAGGTAACTTATCATATGATTTAATAGTGCATGTTCTATTTTCTTCAACCTAACTACACCTGGTATGTATATTTCAAACACCTTCTCTCGGCATGGATAGATAGCATTGATGTGTTTTAGGGTAATGGATTGTGCAACTTTAACAATAATGTATGTTAGTGTTTGTATTAGACAGTAGGTGGGAAGGTTCATTTCTATGTAGTTGAAAAAGGCATTTAGAATTTGTTTGCATTAAACAAGTTTATGAGTTGTTTTTCCTCTTACATGACAATCAAGAATTCGTGTTTTTTTTAATGCCAAAATTTTTATTTGCTTTAAGTATCTTGTTTTTGCATACTTGAGATGTCCTTCCTATCTATTTTGTATTTTTGATTTTGATGAGAAACTTGTAAACATATCATTATGTTTCACTTGTTTATGTTTTACAGGAGGAGCTACAACTGGCATTGTTTCAGGTACATCAGGGAGATAATCTTTTTCTTGATAGGTTAAGCCTATTCACACCATTAGAGCCCCTTCTATTCAGCTCAATTATTAGATAGTTCTTCACATAATGATTTAAGAAACTAACAACGATATTGATAGGTCCGTACAAGGCCATCCTTAACATATATAAGACATGGGGTGAAAAAGAATAATGACCTGTTTTTTTCTACTTTTTTTAATATATACGCATATAAATCAGACAGGAAGGAAAATTAGCAACTCATAAAAAACTATGGAACTTTTAATGTTTATCAATAAAAACTGAATCATGATTCCAAGTAAGAAGCTCAACAAAAAAAAAACCCTAGAAAAACAAAATATTATTCAAATAAAATTATAATATATACGGATTATTTTACATTTTGAAATGTAAAAAGTATCACATGAATCATATATATTTTATATTCTTAAATATAAAAGTAACACACGAATTACATATGAGAAACAAGAAAATTTAGGATACCTATATTGTCTAAGATGTTACTTATGTCATCAATACATGATGTTTATTGCTAGTAATACGAAAAACCTAAAACCATTACTGGTAGTAGTAAGAAAAACCTAAAAAATAAAAACATCAGGAGTAATACTTTCTCATGTTAACAGTTCAAATTTTCATAATTATTAAAAGATGGACTAAGACAAAACTGCGTTTACATGTATATGATGAAGAGATGTTTTTTTGGCCCCTTCCTCAGTCAACCATCCCGTCCTACCTAAAAGATGGCCCTGCTATCAGAAATTTATTAATGCATTATATCTTACGCAGACATGTTTTTTGTTATTTGGAAGCTGCGGTCTGGAGAGATACGTTCCTAAACTTCCTCCAACTTCCCCTGATCGAGATGATGTCCATCATGGTTTCAAGTTTGAAAAAATTGTTATAACAATGGTGGAAAGTGTTCTAATAGTGGCAGCGGTGGTTGTAATAATTTACGGTCGCAAATTCTTCTAATAATTATGAGCAGTGAAATTCTTGTTTGATTCTGAGTCAATTGAGATGGCTGCACCCTCTAAAGTTATTGATGTTCATAATGTAAGCCACGAGATATCCTAGGTAAGTAGTTTTTCTTATTTTGTTACTGAAAATTGTTTTTGGTCCAGCCATTTGGTCGTCCATAAATTTCAGAAATGATTTGGGTGAAATTGGTCCAGCCATTTCTCCATCCATAACTATAGGTTTCTCATACTGATATATAAATCTATAATATGCTCATGTAGTCGTGCTTGCACCGAATTTTTATTTTCCAAAGAGATTATTGGGCTACATAACTTTATAAGCATCTGCGACAACTAAATCAATTAGGCATATCTGTTATGTAATATTTTTGTTTGTTTTGTATTGTTTATTTTGGTTACTCTATAAAATCAACTAGCTAGTGTGGTGAAGTCCTCATTAATGATATGATAGTGATGTTCATGCATGCATATTTTCATGGCATAGATACCCTGAATATTTTGTTGTTGCAGAGTTGTTGGGTTCCGTTCTAGTGCCAGAGCTTTTTTGATGCTTCGAGATGGAGTTCATTTCTCGTTACAAACTTATGGAAGTGGTGAAGTACGTAAATGTTGTTTTTTACTTTGCTTTCTCTTTATGTATTTTTTTAATATTGAAGACTTGACTTCAACTTTAAAGTTTGTTCAACTTGTTTTAAACTTAATTGGTAAGGATTTAAGAAAAATTGATAATTTGGTATATGTATGTGTATGAACTATCAATTTGTAGGTAGGTAAAACAATTCAAGTCAAATTTGAGGTGTTTTTTTTACAAGGTAAATAATTACGCGTAAAGCTAATCATCTTACATAAAGTTAACCAAATCAATGAAAAGTTTAAATCATACTTACATGATTATGAACATGTTGTACTAAGAGATAGATGTTTCCCAAACTATTTGTATGATCATTTACTGAGAGAAATGTATAAACATTTCTATCCATTTTAAGAGTAACCTAAGCTTAAATATTAACATCATGAATGGATAATTCATCTAAGTGTATATTCCTTTTAGATTATAATATAGTTATTTCCATGGATCATGTTCACGACTTTTTCCTTAGGAGAGAGGCATTGAGAGCTCTACATATAACATAAGAAGTAGTATGGATACCCACATCGACTATTTACATTTTGGATTCACTATTAGCTAGCGATGTGGTAGCACCATGATTCATATTTTTTTTATAATGAATTTTTTCCTTTTAAAGGCGCGTAGAAGTCAATAAAAACTAAATTGGGATTTTATATTAAAAAAAAAAACAAATAATCAGTATGTCATGTATAAAAAACAAAGCCGGAAGAACCAAACAGAAACCGGATCGAAAAAACAAAACAAGTCAAAACCGACACACTGCGATTATGGTGACGGTGTCAGTTTCCTGAAACCGACATATACGGTTTCGGTTCGGGTGAATAACCAAGAACCAGAAGAACCGAACCGAAACCATTCTTGAATTAGTTTTTACCATAGTTAGTTGTATTAGATCATATCCATTCAATCAGCAGTATAAAAATTAGCAACACTATTTTATTTTTCAATTCTCCTTCTCTCTTTCTCAACACCTCCCCCCACCACCACCACCCCCCACCAACCCACCCTTCAACTGCTACATCATTTTCCTCATCTTCACTTTCTTCTTCTTGTTTTTCTTGGGTATGAGTTGATCCTTTCTTTGATTTACAGAGATGTTCCTAAAAAATCAAATTGTAGCGCTAGACTTCTTATAACTACAATAATGAAGTTGTATTTGGGGATTATTGTTAGTGTGATATTAGTTGTATTTGGGTTTTTAAGTTCCATGGTATAAGCTCATTTATGATTCTGTTTAATCAAGTCTATATATGGATCCAAATAGTTCAGCTGATATATGAGAAGAGAAATAAAGAGATGGATTTATCTGATTTCTGAATTACAATACTTTATGTTATATTTTTTGGTTGATTTTTTTTCCATTTAAATGTAATGATGTTGAAATCTAAGGGTTTGAATCTGGATGATGGTTTTCTGTTATTATGTGTAAATTATAATTTTTTATCTTTATTTTTATAGGGTTCATCTTTATATTTGTTACCAAAAGAAAACATAACAAAAAAATCTGTCTGAAACTTTGAAAGTCAGTTACATGGAACTGACTGGATGGTCGGTTTTGGTGAAACCGACAGTTCCACACTGAACCGAGTCGTTTCATCTCAGAACTGAACCGATTTATTGATGGTTTGGTTTTGGTTTGAAAACCTATAAACCAAGTATCACGGTTTCGGTTTTAGTTTGAGAGAAAACCAAATCTAACCGTACCATGTACAACCCTAATCTATGTGGAGCAAAAATCTCAACAAGAAAGAAATGAAAATTATTGATTTCCAAAAATTGGAGTAATAATTTCATTCCAATGGGTAAATTTTCAAAGCAATATTAGGATCCCATCGATTCACATAGTAAAACACACAGTTCGAATCATATAAAGAAAGCTTGAAAACTTAAAGACTTGAGCAACCTTGATATCAAGAATAAATTAATATCCTGATATTTTGTGCAACCCTCATATTTTCAAGTCAAGATATGAGGATGCACCTATTACTACAATTCATTAGTGATGGGGTGAGTGTTAGACTCACCACTTGTGTCATCAAGAGGCACATCAATGTTGTTTGAATTTTTATCATGATGACTAGATTGCTTCTTATCTTTTTCTTTTTTCCATTTTCATTGCTTGCACGGTTTGGATGTTGCTTTGTGGAATGCATCTAAATTTTTTTTTGTAAAGTTCTTCAATTTATCATAAATTCATCATTTTTATTTCATCTTGAAGTCTCTTAACAACCTTATTGTCCTTCCTAAGACTTCAACATCTTTCTTGAACATGTCCAGATTTGCCATAATAAGAACAATGTTTAGAAATATTATTTCCTTGAGATTTTTCCCTTTTACTAGCTAGTACCAAAATTAACCTCAATATCTTCTTTATCCAGGGGAGATGTTCTTGCAAGAATGAAGGTACTATTTTTGGCGTATGACGGGTTTCCATTAAACCATATACCACTAGTATTTCTAAATAATTTTTGACCAAATAACATGGCCGAGATTTTATCTGGACTTCCAGAAAGCCTTTGTAGATCACTTTTTAGGGTATTAAATTTTTCCTCCTTGAGAGTGATGGTTTTTGAGAAATCCTCATTGAGCTTGTCAAACTCTTGAGTTTTCTCTTATCTAAGTTTTCCTTCATTTGAAAATTATATTGATAAACTCCTTCACTTTTAAAAAGTATTAATAACCCAAATCATCATCTTCTTGATCAAGGAAAGCATATACAGATGTTTCTTCAACATAGGATGAATTAGCTGTAGATTTTCAAATACATGTTCATTAGGCATATCATCAAGAGAGGAAAATAGTGATTTATTCCCTTGATATTATTCTTCGCTAGGATAATCTTTTGTCCTGTCCCCAAATCCACGATACTTGAATCATTGAAATTCACCATCATCCCGATAGTCTCTCTTTTCATCATGGATATGATATCTCGAGGTAAATCTCTTTCCAGATCGTTGATATCTTCTTCATCCCTAGTGTTAGATAACAAGAGTCATAGATTATTAGAGAGATAAAATATCTTGGGTTAGAAGAACAAGAAAAGGTTGGGGAAAATAGAAAGAGAACTAGGTTTTAGTGATTGTAGTAACCAATATGAACGATTACAATTGAGAAATAATTTATAATCGTCAATAAAAGCATGGTAAAACCTAAAATAATTATCACATTGTTATATTACTCAGAACCGGTTAGGTCGAAGTATTTTATCCTGCCGGTTTATTCTTAAATCGACCGTAAAAGGAAGAACACCTGTCGTTTTCGGAAAAAATATTGGTTAGAGTACGATTGTCAAACAACTATATAATTACTTATCGATATATTATTGCACAAATATTGATAGTTAATTTGTTCCATACCCATACCTAATCTAAAACTGAGTATTGGAAGTTAAAAAAAAAAGGATACTCTATTATCGACAAAAAAACTATATAATTACATGCTGATTGATGATATTTTTAAAAATAAAAAGGGTTTATATATTAAGAAAAATCGATTGGGTTATTACAATATTCCTGTTGATTATTTTTGTTGTTTTTCATTTATAAAATACGATCGACAGGGGTATCATCTAAATAATATTGGACAGAAAATTTGTTGCAGACTACAAGTTTGTTCCATCGTCGATATGAGAATGGGTACCCTTTTATACAAAATCTCAAACTGAGTATGGAATTTTATGTCAGATCGCATGTATATGATTTCACATCGATTCTATTTTGTTACGAACCTTTTCCAGTATCGACATGCTATGTTTTTAACACTCATCCTAACCTAGAAGGCTCTAATTTAGCCGCCCCTGACGCAAGGCTAGAATGTTCTTTATAGCAAATTAGAGTTTTGACTATGTGGCGCTAAATAAAGACCATGATTTTCAGGCTATGTAAACAATAAGGTTACTTAAAAAATTAAAAATAAAATTCCACATACCGAAGTTATAAAGTATGTAAATATAAAATCCAAATTATTTGTATTTTAGAAATCATTTTTTATAAAGTTGTAGATGGTGGATTTTTAACAAATGATAAAATAATCAAGTTATCTCTACCCAACAGTAGAATCAAAGAAATAATAGAATTTTATATATGCTACTGACCCGATATCAAAGGCATAAATTCATATTTTACATTCGCAAGAGAATTGAAATATCGAATAAACAAATTTTACATTCCGCAAGAGAATTGAAATATCGAATAAGCATATTTCAGATTACGCAAGAGAATTGAAATCAAAATGCTTATTACAAAGCGGCTCTTAGATGTATCGCACACTAGTACAGAGCGGTATTTCCCTCATAATATTACTGGTGTGGATAGTAGTTTGTCCCCAGATGATAACATCCAAAGCATTCCTTTGTTCCTGAATGGGTATCAACGCTCCTAGATATATTACACACTAGTATAAAGAAACTTAATTCCTCCTCATATTCCCCGGATGAATATTTAGAATGACTTTACATCAATATTCAAATTGAATTTTATTGATTTATCATAACGCATAACAAGCTGCATACAAATGCACTAAGTTGAAACATCACATCTATGTGTGATCACTAAGTCACCATCACGCCAAATGCAAAATCCAAAACTCCAATCATCATTGATCGAGCTTAAATAATATATTCCCAATGTTGGTTGCATTGAAAATCCCAATATTGGTCGAAATACAACATAACCTTAATTCTGGTTACTACCCAAATATTTGATACATCATCATAATCACCATGCAAAAACGTGACGATGGGTATAAAATGGGGCAAAATATTCTAAACAACATATGTTCCCCTACATGTCTACTACGACATTCTAAAAGGGAATCTCATTCCGAATAACGGTCTAGGTGATATGATTCAAACCCTAGACGAACTATAATTTGAAAACTGTTAGAATTTCATCTAGAGGGTTACTGTTTTCTCCATTTGACGAGCGAAACGAGTTCAAAACCTAAATCTTTTCGTGTTGGTATGTAGCCAGCGATTTCAGAATCCCGAACTGGGGATTATCATCAAAAACGGACAACATATGAGAAATCTACAGCGTTTTTACTGAAGGACTTCACATCTGAAAATTATGGACGTGAAAAGATAACATGTTGCTTCGAAGAGCTTATAGTCGCGAAGAGCAAGTAGTCACAAAGAAAAAGTAGTCGATATATGCAAATAAGAGGAGGGATAAATAATAATAAAAAAAGATGGTTATAGGACCGGTGCCAACCGGCCGGCCGGTTGGCCACCATTGGTCGATCCCCACTCCCCTTTCTCTTATGTTTTGTTATTATTTATCTTAGGATTTCCTAATCCTATTAAAACTCCTTTGCTTTTCTAATAGTTGCACGCAGCAAGGTCCTGCACACATCAAGGTCACGCGCTCTGCAAGGTCCCGCAATCAACAAGGTCCTGCAACCACCTAATATATATTAAAATATCATTATTTTAATATTCCTAAATTTATTTTTTTCTTTAATTAGTCCTTACATTAATATCATTATTAAATATATGTCAAAACAATGCAAGCGACTATATGACAGGCGAAGCATAGAGTTGCGATTAACAAGTCCATTCTCTCATTAAACCCGTGTTACCACCTTGGTCGGTCCCTTGCTTCCACCTTGGTCGGTCCCTCTTTCTCCACCTTGGTCGGTCTCTCTCTACTACCTTGGTCGGTCCCTCAATCGCTCTTTGGTCCTGCTACCAATAATATTCTGAATTTCTTTACTTTGTCACTCACAGTAAGACGAAGTTAAAATTATTTCACAATTACTAACGCTAGTATTCACATGAGCCTACACAAGTTTAATGTTTATATAAACTTAACGCTAACATAAGCTTAGCGCTCACAAGAGTCTAGCGCTTCCTCAAGTCTATTAATCACAAGAGTCTAGCGCTCACGTAATATTGCTACTCACACAACATCAAAATTCGTACGAGTACACTCTGTCTCAGCTGGTACAATGATAGCTTCAACTACCAATATCAATATTAATTAGACTCTCAAACACAATGGTATATTAAGCATCATTGCTAGTCTCAACAACATGTTAGAGTCACCAATATGCTAGTCTCAACAACATGTTAGACTCAGCAATATGCTAGACTTAGTAATATGCTAGTTTCAACAATATTCTAGTCTCAGCAATAAGGTAGACTCATAATATGCTAATACTAATATTCTAGATAGGTCAACAATTGACCGAATAATACACATCTATAAAATAGACTCAAACCATGTTCGAGAATCAACAGTCACACGGGGGGATATTCACTAGGGTTTTGGTCTGGCGGCCTACAGAACGTGCGGTGTAATAATACACCCACGATGAGAAAGTATAGAAGTCGTGTCGGCAGTTGACGGAGTGAATGGAATAGTGGTCGCATAACTGTCAAGTCCCACTAGAATGATAGAATTGGTTATCAACACACGATTTCCACTTCTCTTCTCTACACTCCTCTGTAATTTCCACCACTTACGAGATTAATGTGTTAATTTCCACTTCTATTAATAGGTTCTTCAACCTATCGACAAGGACAACAAATTTTCTGAATTAAAATTTTCATCTCATAAGCACTTGTATGATCAAAGAGATATCATGCTAGAGATTCTCAGAAAACTCACTTTCGTCTTCATAGCAGTTCAACACATTTTACATTCAATTCAATTGATCTCAATACTCTCCCTACTTCCCTCCCTACATATCAACCCTTCTCCTTCCTTCGTGACTGAAGTGAAACCGGAACGGTCATTTCTTGATTTAGGTCAATTTTGTACAGATTGATCTCTTGAATCTTAAAAGTACTTCTACAGTACAAATGTTTGGTGTTTAAGCGATTTGATCTCAAGAGTATTAACCTACTCGATCGATTTTCTTCTTTTACCCTTCAATCGTTTGTACCCACAAACCTTTTGCTGGCCACAGTGGGAGATTAATCTCTCGTTTGCGATATCGATTCTTCAAGTTTCTCAATTCAAGATGGTTGAACTTAGGCCGGGTTCAGTAACCACTCCTAACGTGAATTCTGCCAGTACCAGTAATAGTACTCCGGGTAATAATCCTCTTGTTACCAATGTTGACAATGTAAATCCTCCTCCATCTGATTAACACACTGGAGAAGCAAGAGATGAACAAACTCCTCCAACCATTATCGATTTGATGCAGACACAGGAAATCCTTTCTCATGACTTTTACAGAGAAACTATTACCAGCATAATAGACTCTAAATACTTATGAATAAACTACTGAAGCCAACACAACAAGGGGTCATGCTCAGGACGATGATGAAATTCATATTCTTCCTAACCCAGTGGTGGAGAAAAGCCATCAACCTAATTTTTTTTAATCGTAAAGACTTAAAACGACTTCTTCAGAGTTGCAAGAAAGAGGATTCGTCTTCCATTCATCAACGCCTTCCTCCATATTCTTATGAAATACAAAGGATTACCCTGCCAAAGGGATATTCCTCTCCTCCATTCTCACTTTATGATGGAATAAAAAATGCTCGTGAGCATATTTCACGATTTCTTGAAGCATTAGGAGAACATAAGTACAATCATATGTTGCTTCTGAGAGAGTTTTCCAAACCTTTCACTGGAAGAGCATATACATAGTACAAAATCCTTGCTCCCAACAGTATTTCTAACTGGTGTGAAATAGTTAATGCATTTCACAGGAAGTACTTCTTTGTGTATGAAAAAGTCATATTATCATACTTGGAAAGGATGTTTCAGCGATTAAGTGAACATCGTAACGATTATGTGAAGAAGTAGCAATCAAGTGACACCATTCTATCGTGCTTTACTGGAAAATTTACGATTTCAAACATTCTATGAGTTACATAAAGCTTCCAAGAGATCTGCTACTAATGCACCTGCTTTGCTTGAAAGGACAAGGTATCCTGTCAAGAATGAAAAAGCGTGTGAGACTCGTAGCAATAGATGTGTGACGTACCGAGAGATTTACCTTCTAACGGGTTGGATTTTAACCCGTCTAGCAGGACCAAACCCCCCGTTACATCACTCAAAAATAATAAAAAAATTATTGGAGAAAAAGAAAAAAGAAAAAAAAGAAGAACATAAGATTTTAAGTACACTCAACCGTTCTCAGAAGCAATTTAGCTTATTTTATTTTTAGCCCAAAATATTACGGGAAAGAAAAACATAGGAAAGAATTATCTACTTTATATCTTAAGTGGCATGAGAAGTAGATTGGTAACAGGGATAAATACATAATCCAAAATTGCTCAAGTACAGATAAAAACTAACTTCACATATCAATTCAAATATATAGTTCTAGACTTGGATTAAATCGTTAAGAGAGACAGTAATATATGAACAAGTTTTGCAGTATTTTAGATTTAGAAACAAAGGAACTTCCTTGACTTAGCATTATATATATATGGAAATGCAAAATAGATGGTAGTTTATAAAAAGAGATCGGCTAGAAGTTCTGTATGTGAAACCATTTATAAGCCATACACAAGTTTGAAAATATATTAGTATATATATATACATGTATCAAAACTTGAAATGAAAGGATAGAACAACAGATTCAGTAACTACACAGACAACCCCAGAACAGCCCCTTGATATACACATCATAACCAAAACAGAATACTAACTTTCTAAGATTTCTAAGCCTGCCGTAAGCTCTGCCCGGCTTACTGCTGCAAACTCCTCTCGTACTTTGTGGGAGGAAAAAAAAGAAACAGGGTGAGCTAAGACCAGTAGGGTTGAAACGATGAATACATAATCTGGCGTGGAATGTAATTGCAAATAGACAAGAGTAGCAGAACGTACAAGAAAGACCTTACACAGTTTAAAAACTTATAACAATATGAAGAGCTACAAATCAGATTTGTATGGCTCTATAATATAATTGTCCAGTTGCAATTGTCAGGGTAGTCGGATACCAGCCACACCGTTCAGTTAACGGTCTTCCGGGTAGCCATCCTTAGATGGGAGACAATTAAGGCCTGGCAGTCCTAAAAGTAGATTATTCTGACTTCCTATCATATCATTTGTAAGAAGAAAGCATTCACAATGAACACGGCAGTAAAATACCAAATTCACAAAGAAAGTAAGGCTTATAGATGACTGTAAAACATGTAATTCATCCCATTAAGTATTGTCAGCAAGATACACATCTTAATAGTGAAATTCAGGTGCTCTTTCAAGCGTAGTAAACAGTTAAGAGGTGAATTTGAACCAAAATAAGGCAGTAAGTATTTGATTTAAGTTGCAAGCATGAATGGTAAACAAATCAGACACGAATAGCAAAACAAATCAACTGGTATTGTAGATGATTTTATAAGTTGAAGTCTGTTTTGTTTTTCATTGGATACTCATAGAAAATAACAAGAGTTTTAAGGTAGAGTCACGATTTCTACAATGAAAAATATGGCATCAGTTTGCAACAACAGAGAAACACCCATCAAGTTATATTGATTTTAAATAATAATACAGGTTCATACATGCTATTTAGCTCATCAATTTCAAACAGAAACAAAGGTTTAGAAAGTTTATACAAAAATAGTATAAGATTGACAAGCAGATGTTAAGAGTAACAAAACAAACTCATATTTTTGGGGTAAATCAATAAGAAAAGAGTTTCTTCATGGTTATGAACTACAAAGAATTGACCACAGTAGTTTTTAGAAATTGGTTTAAGAAAACATAACTTAGGTTTAAGAAATTGGGTTCACAGTAGTTTTTAGAAATTGGTTTAAGAAAACATAACTTAGGTTTAAGAAGATGGGTTCACAGTAGTTTTTAGAATTTGGTTCAGAAAACATAATTAAGAAAATAGGTTCAGGAAAAAAGGATACCAACTGATGCCAAACGGTGAAACACTGCAAATAGAAATTCCATAAATCAATTTGGTTTAAGAAAATCAGCAGATACAAATTAGATAGAAGGGAAATGTTCAAATTCAGGACATGGAGATAAAGAGAACATTAACAACAAAGAAAGCAAAAGAAGAATCATGCATTCAGTCAAATTAGGGAAGAAAGGATTTGTAGAGAAAAATTAACTCAATTCAAGAAGATTAAACCCCCTACCTTTTGTAGAAGACCAATTTAAATCGGACACGGATGATGGGTTGTACTCGAGTTGGGATTTAAAGATGCAAAGTCTTCATTTGCTTGAGATCATTTGAGTGAAAAGAAACAGGAGCAGAAATTTGTGTTTTAAGGGAAAACAAGTATGGTGAAACATATGCTAAAATGAATGACACTAGGAAAAAGAAAGAGACGAATATTCCCTGGATTTTTATGTCTCACACGTGTTGCTCATGCTTACAAATATCTAGTGTCTCCCTAGAGTTTACTATTCATGCTCAATAATGTTAATAAGGGATAACTACTAATATATGCACCCATACTGGGTTGGGCTAGGGCTCAAAGACTTAGAGAGATTTTTCACGGTGTTACAAGACGTCTAGCTCTTAATTCGTATAACACTCAACCTTTTGTGAACACTATGTTGAAGGGGGCAAAAGGAAAGCTCCAATGACAAAACAGCGGCCCAAGCGTGCAGCACCAGCATCTACTCCAACTCCATCCCACTAGTGGCTCGACCACCTCGAAGGGTCAACCAAGCAGTTGCAGCACCACCACCGGCTCAACGCCAACCTTAACAGCAACCAAAGGAAGCTCCAGCTACTACAGACTTTCTACTTCCAATTGAAGAAGTTATCGAACTTTTGGGAGTCTGGATACATGACGGTGCTATCAACTTACCTCCTGTCCGACGTACACCGATAGAACAAGAAACGACAAATCCAAAATATTATCGTTTTCACAGATTTTTTAATCACCCAACAAGTGATTGCAATAACCTGAAGAGGTTCTTCAAAGAGAAGATCGAATCAGGAGAGTTGGAACTGGGGATCGAAGGCGGTGTACACCAAAATTATCTCCCTATCAGGAACTTCACTATGTCTGAAGAACCAACCAATCAAGTAGTTCAGTGTCTGATGGAACGTATATGTGAAATTCTCTATCTTTCAAAGGTGCAAGGCAAGGATTTGTTTACGGCTCTTGATCACATTATGTCTGGTAGAAGGCTACCACCACTCAATAAAAACAAAGCATGCACCAAATCTGCACAAACGGCCAAAGATGAAGAAAGATATGACTGGGGAATTCTCACTGCCGCCTCAAAAATACTGAATTCAGAAGAGCCTTGACGATGCAGGCACTCACTGAGTTTGTTTCCTTACCACTCAACGTCCCTCACACCTCTCATGCTTGGGGACTTGAGTTTGCTGGAAAACTCAACGCTATTCAGAATGAGCGCCATGAATGGATAGCTTCGCCTCTACAATATTTTTCTAGGTGTATAAACTCAACCCCTCTCCAAGTCGAGCATCGTGTTAGAACATTCATTACCCAGATAATGTACAATAACGACAAAGCGTACCATGGATATTTTCCCGTGGCACTACGGGAATGTCCACTAACTAACACAAAATTAAAGAAAAATTCAAAACCACAATTTCTTAATCCCCGACAACGACGCCAAAAACTTGATGGGTTATTTTAAATATATACCGCAAGAGCACAGTTGTCGATGAGACAATTTGCAAGCACGGTTCGTTCCACAAGGATTTCAGAATTTGTAATTTTTAGCTTTTAATTAATTATTGTGCTAATAACAAAATTGATTGGTTGATTATATTCTAAAATTCTAAACATAAAACAAATACTAAAAAAATGATAAATAAATAAAAGAAAACCTAGGACTCGAGATTTCATCACTACTATGCAAACTAGACGATAATTATTCTCTATAATTTTCTCAAAATAATACTCAAGAAGATTTCAGACACAATAATTTATGCCTTGGAAGATATAGAATTTTAATCTAATCACTTTTCTCAAAAAATTAACAATTTACTTCACTATAGAATGCTATTCTCTACCAAGAATTAATAAATCGATTATTTAAGCATTAAAGGATACATGAAGAAATTATTAGCAATATTAATCAAGAAATAAGGCCAAGAGAAATTGTTATAGAAAATAATTAAAACATGGTAACAAACACAATAGGACTTCATCTGTACTAGATACTCATCGCAAGAAGAATGGAAGAGAACCCTTTTATTCATGATTTAATAGGAAAATTACAAAAAGAACGGACTAATTAAGTCGTTGAATCAATAAAATTACCCATCGAATAAATGACTGAGTTCGGGTGAAGTTAGAATTTGTATTATATTTAAATCACAATCTGTCGCAGATACTATTCAAGAAACTGTTGCTAAAACCGTTGAGAACAAGAGTATATATCACGGTTTTGAACAACAGTTCTATCTTTAGCAACAGTTTCTTCAACCTTTTGGTAACGATTTCTTCATCTCCTTCTCTTCTTCGTGTGCAACAACAGATTTTTTTTGCGAAGTTTTTTTCTTTCTTTCTGGCAGAAGGCAGCCTCTCCAATTATTCTCACGACTTTTTACTTTATACTACAACATCGAATCTTCATCAAATCTCCAATTAGTTTCGCCAAGTCTTCGAATCAAGATAATATGTTTTCTCAGGATTTTTTTCCTTTTCTCGATTAGAACTCGATCTGTGTCTTCCAAACTTAATTATATGCTTCCTTGTTTATCTCAAACACGTTACCAGCAACAAAAAGATATATCAGTTTTGTTCGGAAAGAAATCGTATTTTTCACGGAATCATTATTTCTCCCTGATTTTAAAACCGAGAATATCTTCTCCCCGTGTTTAGCGCAACAAACTCTTATTCAACGTGAGATTTTTGTTTCCAAAGTATGCCCAAGATCCTATTTACAAGGCAAGAGTATAATCTTGCCTTAAACCCAAAATCACGTTGATTTTTATCCTTCACATATCGAGATGGAAGATTTCCCGCCAAAAATGCTTTTAAATTCAAAAGGAAGGTGGTTCCCGTATCCATTGCTTGGGTGCCTTTAACAACTGAGGGTGCTTTTATCACATTTTACGCCGATTTTTCCATGATTGTTTATTCTTCCAAAAATACCTACAAACGCAATAAATACACAATATAAGTATATAAATGAGTTCTAATTATATACAAATTGAGATTAAATAAGATACGAAAACGTTTTTATCAGTACACCTTTAGTAATAGCGTCGCTAGCTTCAGTACGCGAATCATTGACATCATGTAGCACTATTTTTACTTGCCTTGCCAGAAAATAACGATGATGAAACCCGATTGATGCGCCCTTTTGGCATGTTGTAGCTAAGACATAGAAGAACATCTTTCGTTAAGGAAGCATTGTCCGATTCCTCACTCATTGGCATGTTTTTCTGAATCAATGACCTGAAGTGTGTTGTATCTCATCTATAGAGGTCATAAGAATATTTTGTAGAAGACATTGCCTTGTGCATGTCCGTCATGGAAGCTTTGAGAAGAGTTTATATTAATAAATCTTCGTGTCCACTCGCCTTGATATGAATCCTTAGTGCTTGGAGAAGTCTAATCCATCGAGTAACACTTCCATACTGAGGCTATAGAGAATGAACAATTGATGAAGCCGGTCATGAGGATGTTGCTCCTAAGACCGTGTTGATGGTGAGACCACCACGACTAGAGTTGCTCCAGAGACCAAAATAGCTGAAATTCTGATAATCGATGTAGTTTTTGATCCTCTATCCAATGGGCCTTTTCCACCACGAACTAGTTCGCTTCAGTCACGAAGGAAGGAGTAGGGTTGATCTGTAGGGAGGGATGCATAGAGAGTATATAAATCAATGTAATTGAATTTAAGATGTGTTGAACTGCTATGGAGACGAAAGTGAGTTTTCTGAGAATCTCTAAGATGATAGCTCTGTGATCATACAAGTGCTTATGAAATAAAACTCTTAAATCGGAAAAAAAAAAAATTCCTTGTTGATAGATTCAAGAACCTATTTATGGAATTGGAAGTTAACACATTGATCTCGTAAGTGGTGGCAGTTGCAGAGGAGTGGGAGAGAAGAGAAGTGGAAATCGTGTGTTGATAACCAACTCTATCATGATAGTGAGACTTTACATTTATGCAGCCACTATTCCATTCACTCCTTCAACTGCCGACACGATTTCTATACTTTCTCATCGTGTGTGTATTGTTACACCGCACGTGTTGTAAGCCGCCAGACCAAAACCCTAGTGAATACCCCCCCATTTGACTATTGATATCTCGAACATGGTTTAAGTCTATTTTATAGATGTGTATTATTTGGCCAACTGTTGACCTAGCTAGACTATTAGCCTTAGCATATTATTAGTCTACCTTGTTGCTGAGACCAGCATATTTTTGAAACTAGCACATTGCTGAGACTAGCATATTACTACGTCTAGCATATTGCTGAGTCTAACATGTTGTTGAGACTAGCATATTGCTGAGTCTAACATGTTGTTGAGACTAGTAATGATGCTTAATACAGCATTGTGTTTGAGAGTCTAATTAATATTGATATTGGTAGTTGAAGCGTATCATTGTGCCCGCTGAGACAGAATGTACTCATACGACTTTTGAAGTTGTGTGAGTAGAAATGTTACGTGAGCGCTAGACTCGTGTGATTAATAAACTTGTATAAGCGCTAGACTCTTGTGAGCACTGAGCTTATGTGAGTGCTAAGCTTATGTTAGCGTTAAGTTTATATAAACACTAAACTTGTGTAAACAGTAGGCTCATGTGAATACTAGCGTTAGTAATTGTGAAATAATTTTAATTTCGTCTTACTGTGAGTGACAAAGTAAAGAAATTCAGAATATTGTTGGTAGCAGGACCAAAGAGCGATTGATGGACCGACCAAGGTAGTAGAGAGAAAAGCGCCAAGGTGGAGAAAGAGGGACCGACCAAGGTGGTAACACGGGTTTAGTGAGAAAACAGACTTGTTAGTCGCGACTTTATGCTTCGTCTATCATATAGTGACTTGCAGTATTTTGACATAAATTTAATAATTATATCAATGTAAGGGCTAATTAAAGAAAAAAGCAAATTTAGGAATATTAAAATAATGGTATTTTAATATATATTAGGTGGTTGCAGGACCTAGCTGATTGCGGGACCTTACTAAGCGCGAGACCTTGCTGTGTGCGGGACCTTGCTGCATGCAGCTATTAGAAGAGCAAATGAGTTTTAAGAGGATTAGGAAACCCTACGATAAATAATAACAAAACTTAAGAGAAAAGGGAGTGGGGACCGACCAAGGGTGGCCAACCAGCCGGCCGGTTGGCACTGGTCCCACAATCCTCTTTTTTTATTATTATTTATCCCTCCTCTTATTTGCATATAGCGACTACTTTTTCTTTGTGACTACTTGCTCTTCGCTACTATAAGCTCTTCGAAGCAACATGTTAGCTATTCACGTCCATAATTTTCAGATGTGACGTCCTTCAGTAAAAACGTTGTAAATTTCTCATATAATGTCCATTTTTAATGATCATCCACAATTCGGAATCCTGAAATCGCTGGCTACATCCTATCATGGAAGGATTTAGATTTTGAGATCGTTTCGGTTGTCAAACGGAGAAAACAGTAACCCTCTAGATGAAATTCTGATAATTTTCATATTGTAGTTCGTCTAGGGTTTAAATCATATCTCCTAGACAGTTGTTCGGAATGGGATTCCCTTTTAGAATGTTGTAGTAGACATGTAAGGGAACATATGTTGTTTAGAACATTTTTCCCCATTTTATACCCATCGTCACGTTTTCGCAAGGTGATTATGATGATATGTCAAAAATTGGGTAGTAACCAGAATTAAGGTTTTGTTGTATTTCGACCAATATTGGGATTTTCAATGCAACCAAAATTGAGAATATATTATTTAAGCTGACCAATGATGATTGGAGTTCTAGATTTTGCATTTGGCGTGATGGTGACTTAGTGATCACAAAAAGGAATGTTCTGGATTTTATCATCCGGGGACAAACTACTATCCACACCAATGATATTATGAGGGAAATTCCGCTCTGTACTAGTGTGTGACACATCTAGGAGCTGGCCTGTAATACACATTTGATTTCAATTCTCTTGCGGAATGTGAAATATGCTTATTCGATATTTCAATGCTCTTGCGGAATGTAAAATATGTTTATTCGATATTTCAATTCTCTTGCGGAATGTAAAATATGAATTTTATGCCTTTGATACCGAGTCAATAGCATATATAAATTCTATTATTTATTTTATTCTATTGTCGGATAGAGATAACTTGACTATTTTATCCTTTGTTAAGAATCCACCATCTATATTAAGTCCTCTGCTTAGTGAGGTACAATAATGTTCCGTTGTAAGCATTGAATGGTGATTTTTACTGGACATACGAGCAGAGAGATACTGCTTCTACACTCAAGTCCATGGAAGCTGAAAATTTGCACAAAATTACAAGTTGTAAATGTGCACACATGGTTGAATGACCTAGACAACTCCAAATCAAGTGATTCTTTTTATATATGATAGATTAGTCTTTTAGCTTCAAAGGTTGGGGTCAAGCACCGAATTCCGACATCATATGAAGTTTTTACAGCTTCCAGAGTGAACGACATGTAAGCAGAAATTTCTAGACGGGATCCATAACCTTCACAGTCGATTGACGTCCACCGAGGTCTTTCCACCAATTCATTCACCTAAGAATATCTAACTAGGCCCTTCTAGGTCTTTCTACCAAGTTTTTTACCTTGCTTGACAGAGAGGGGAAAGGAGAAAGAGAAAGAACGAAAAAATGAGGTTATAATACTGGGGACTGACGGTCCACTGACTATGATGATCTGCTTCACAGTCCAAGAGAATGTGACCAGCACTGAGACCGTCTATGCTAACCATCCATTGCAAATGACATGCTACAATTAAGACGTACCAATATGGTTTTTGCATCATTCACTCTTGAGAGCAACCTCAATCATGGTCCCATGACCAATAAAGTTCTAGAAGTGACTTTTCTACAACTTACAAGAGGTTCAGAGCACAAGTGAACCGATGACATGAAAGTCCTTCATCAAGCATTCAAGACATAAGCAAATAACCTAAAACACATAAAGGTGTTTTGCATCAAGCCTGTCAGACGAAATTTTGTGCTGCCCTGTACAAAGTTGCGAGCTGGAGGAAATTGGTGATGAATTTAGGGGTGATTTATTTACCAAACTCTTCATTTGTATGAACTCTACAACATATCAAAATTTCACATCAATTGGATAAGTGATCTAAAAGATATGATCAAAACGGTAAACTATCTAATAGCTGAAAAGTTCCTGAATTCTTTCTGAATTTTTACTGCTTCATCTTTTTGAGGCCCTAAATGAACTCAAAAATCAAATCCCTCCTCTTTCGAAGATAGCTCATCTCCTGGGCACATCGAAAACGGACTCCGTATGAAGATTTTACAGCGTTTTCAGTAAAGGCCTTATTTCTGAATTTTCTGAAAAACGAATTACAATGGAATTCCTCATTCATTCATATGGGTTCTCATTCGTGCATTCAATAGGAGACATAGGAAAGATAATAGAAGAACATAATAAAAGGATTGCTATTCAAAGGAGTCCCGGTTTCATCCACAAAAAGGAACTACTAAAGCATTAAAGTAATATCTACAAGCTACAGAAAGCAGTACTTCTAATCATTCTAATGCTCATGAATCTACATATATCTACTAAAACAATACATACAAACAAAGATGTGGTAAAACCTAGCTTTTACATGTTCCAGAAGTGTCACTAGCAATTGGCGGTACAACACAAGCTAACGCTTCAACAACCTTCCCGTCGCTACACGAAGAACAATTGAAGCATCAATTAAGACAAAATATATATACAAATCAAAAAAATTTAACTTTACCCTGAATAATACTCACGTATTAAAAAAAAAAAACTTACATGTCGGTGCCGGAAGTACGCGGGTGATTGCTCCGGCGGAATATTTTTTTTCTTCCCTGTTACTATTCGGTGATGAAGAAGAAGGAGAGAAGGTGGTCGGTCGGTGGTAGAACAAGAAGGATAAAAGATAATAGGGTTTCACCCCCTTTTATAGTAATTGGTTTCCAAATTTTAGTCAATCAAGGATTTTCTCTTTGGAATAATGTGCCAGTGTTGTACACGGGTTAATTTTGGTCTCTCCATCATGCAAATCAACCGTGCTTCACCAATTTATGCTCTCCAGACGATGTTCTATCATCCTACAAGTATTACTACATCGACTATTGTTCCTTCAACGACTAATTCGATATTATTGGAGCGTCATCAAATCAGGATCCCTAGTAATATCCGACGATATTTCTTGATTTAGGCCAATTTCGTACAGATTGATCTCTCGAATCTTAAAAGTACTTCTACAGTACAAATGTTTGGTGTTTACGTGATTTGATCTCACAAGTATTAATCTACTCGATCACTTTTCTTCTTTTACCCTTCAATCGTTTTTACCCATAAACAAAAGTATAAGTACATATATATACTAATGATGGAATCCAAGCTATTCCAAGTGAAAAAGCATAGAATGTCAAGTCTAATGGATTCTAAGTTGGGATCTTCTATACTTTTTTCAAGCCGTGTTCCAAGATTTCATGAAAGATAACTTGGAATTTAAACGAACATACAATTCTGAATTGTGTTCATTTTTATGATTGATTTTGTTTCTAAATCTGATTGTCCTTTTCTAACCTTTAATTTTGTGGGCCAAAATTAAACACAACTAAATTGTGATTTAGAATCTGTTTTACATTTCACCGTTAGACTTATTTTTTCATAATTTATTTCGAATGATGAGGTGGTATTGAACTTTGAAGATTTGAACTGTTCCTCCATTCAACTTGTTCTAATGGGAAGACAAATGTCCGGTTTCCTAGAGGCTCTATATTTAGATACATTTTTTTGATGTTCCTCTTTTCTCATTTCCTGTTTGAGACCCTTGTTGAACACCATCCACCAGCCGTGTTTTAGCGTGGTTGTACAGCTTTCTTTCAGTTTGATAGTCAGTTTAACAGTAATTTCAATTCAACACAAAGAAAAGTAAAAAACCGAAGAAAAAAATGGGATTGGAGTGTGATAGCTTTGAACGACTCAAGCTTAAGAAACCAAAGACACGACAAACTCGTTCTTCGATGCGTGTCTGACCACCAGAATTAAAATGAATCATAAATTAATACAACTCGCTAGTAGCGGCGCCTGCAACCTCCAACTAACACACGATCCAACTAACCGAGCGGCGAAAACCGTCCAACAACACCAACAACCAACAAAAATAATAGAAAATAGGTTATAATATACAATTTACTAATTGATGAAGTTTTTAAAAATATGAGTCAAAACCTGTGTAGACAGTCATGTACGTACCCCGTAACATATGCACATATGTCGATTCATATACAATTTTTTAAGGAATTAACCGCTAATTGAGCATCATTTTGAACATCAAAAACTAGCTAGCTCTATAGGTAGCTAGTGTATGGTGGTGGATGTCTGTAGTTTGATGAACTCCAAGCAATCATTGATGGCTTCAGCATAGAATGAATTCGAACGACGAGACGACCGTAAGTGCTTATAATTCGTTGTAGTAGTCGTAGCACTAGAATTGCTGGTGTAATATTGAGAGTAATCATCCTCAAATTGTTCGTGATCAGTACTACCGGATGATGTTGATCTTCTTGATTTACTACATATCCTAGTTAAGACTTGTCCACAAGAAGATGAGTATTTCTTCATCCAATTCCACTTTCTGAAAAGCCTTATGAAGTATAATATCCTTGCACGTAGTCGTAACCGCTTCATTCTAAACCTTCTTGTTCTGGGCGTCCTTGCACCGCCACCACAATTACCTACTCGAAAACCTCTCGGCTTTAATGTTGCGAAGAACCTGTGGTAGAAGTTTGGTTTGAGGTCCTGGTTATTGGTGTTCATCCTCACATGATGTCGTTGTTGATGGTCATCAACCCTACTATAGTAGCTCAAATTATCCATTCATATACTGTAACAGTATCAGTTTCTTATTAGATCTGCGCTTGTGTTCAAGCAGTATCGGTTGTTAAAATGTGTACTTTAGGTGCGGAAGAAGAAGATTCAAAATATAGAGATAGTAATAACGTAAATGAAGTTTGGAATTCTAATCAGAGCATATATATAGAGAGACAAATACAGATATTGACTTTATGTACGTAATAGAAAATTGGCAAACATTGCCAGATCATGATTAAGGAATTTTAGAACGTGCCGTTTTCATTTTCTATTGACACTAATTTTGAAAAAGGTTAAACTATTATAAGTTGTTGCTTAATTTTTGTTAATGTGAAAGCAAAGAGGCTGATTATACATGTATCCTTTGTCATTCTGTATCAGTTCAAGTGATAATAATCACATAGGAAATTTGTGATTTATGTAAAGCCACAATCATACATTTTATACCTAGTCAAGTCAGCTTTTTATGTTAAAAGTGAGTGGTTTCAATGTTCTTCGGATGAAATTAAAAGGATAGATTCATTAATAAGTCAATCTCTTTAAATATTTGTTGAACCGTAATCAATCTCCTAGTCCATCGAATCACATCAAATAATTAGAAATTGAGCAGCAATAAATAGTTCTTCTAAGTCAAGTTTGGTTGTCCACCAAACCCCTCGTTATTTTCTGTCTCTTGCGAATCTCAATTTTCTTTACCTAGAGAAGTATGGACTTAGATAAAGATATAAGTTCATGATCTGCTTGCCACTCGGAGGCCACTACTAATTTTATTGTAAGTAGAAAAAGGTACATTGGTCCCTTTAAATAAATTCCTAAATGTTATAAAGATATTCTCCTCCAAAAAAAATCCCTCCACTTAAAAATAGGTTACTTAAATATCCTGGTCAACCCGATGAAAACGGTGTCCATGACTGAAGCCGGTGAGAGATGCTATACGAATCGGCTAAAAAACGAGTAAAAATAATTTGAAATGGTTCTCATTTTAAGCTCGATCTGGATTTTAAGTCTAATTTTTTTTCCAAAATTTCTGTATGTTTTCAGATAAATATTTGATTCTTTTTTCGTTTATATGATTGGTTTGTTATTGTCATGTTGATTTTATGTTATTGACAAAATTTAGGGTTTCATTATTATGTGATCTGATTAATTTTTTTGCCCAAATTTGGTTTTCAAATCTCATGACAGCTTAATCGTGGAGGACTCTTGGGGAGAGATTTTCTCATCACTTCTTTAGATTCTCACTTATCGCATTCCATGGCGAAGAAAACTGTTAAGTGTTCTCTAATAGATCCCCTTCTTCCAAGTGTAGATGAGTATAACCCATTTTCCCCTGAACTTTTTACAACTGGAAGAAGTAGCTATGCACGTGTTACAAAAATTTCTTACAAGATTTAAACTTTATACTCACATATATTTTTAAATTTCGGGATTCAAGAAAAACAATCGTATGGTCTAAATTGTATCAGAAGGGTTGCAGTTTGGATAACTTTTTGGATTTCCTATGAGAAGGAAGTTTATTCTCTACATGTTGAATCCAGGATGTATGTTACAATGTCAAGAAAGTTTGATGTTGGGATTGATTTCATCAGGATCATTCGACATATATCAAGTGAAATAAATAAAAGAAAAGTTACCAAAGCCTTTATTCTAAGTTTTTTTTCTTTTCTACAAAAGTTTATTGAAGTTATAAGTAGAAATTTTCTTAAGAATGGATGATCCAATACTTTCAGAAGGATTAAGTAGAGTTGTGACTTTAATTAAAGAAAAAGCGGATTTAAGAAATATTAGAAATATAAAATTACTTGAATTTCTTAAGAAAGTTGTAACATGCATCAAAAATGGAGAATCTATGCAACTGGTCGGAAAGTTGTTTAGAGAAGAAGAAATTTATGATGCAAAGTTGAGGCCTGATCAGATTAAAAGATATTTCAATAATAAATACTCCCTTCGTTTCTGGAAAAATATTACTATCACTTTTTCATTTTATCCTAAAAATAGGTCAATTTGAAAAAGTGATAATAACTCTTTTCCTGAAACGGAGGTAGTATAATTTAAAATGGAATATGAAGGTAAGGGTTTCTAGAAATGATAATACGTATTCTTTTATCTTTGAAGATCCTGAAGCGTTTCCATAAGTTATGATATCAATCGCTTCTCTGGATGGAAAATTACTGGCTTTTAGAGAAAAAATTGATCAAGTGAGATACACTGATTTGAACTTCTCTAAATATATCTTTTGGGTAATCTTTACTTTCAATAGTTTGTTTGCTGATATAATTTACATGGCATGGAAAGTTGATGCTCAAGTTGGAGAGGTTCTTAAACTAATTGGTCCTCATGACGGAAAGTTTAAAGCTTTAGTTATAGTTGATTTGGATAAACCTTTAACTAGGTGAATGGATATGATTTTGGAAGATTTGGTTTCCTCTAGAAAACAAATTGAGATTGATTATGTGGATCTTCTAGCAAGGATTTGTACATATTGTATATGGATTATGCATCCAAATGTTTATATTTGTAGGAAATATACTCTTGCAAACATTAGAAAATTTTCAGTAGTTGTAGGAACAAAAGAAGAAGCAAAGGGTTTTCTGAATCTCAAAAAAAGTAAAGCTAAAAATTGGAAGAAAGTTGATCAAACTTCAAATGAATTCAGAAGCTTAATTAATAAAGAAGATGTTAACAAGGAGAATGGAAAATACAGAGAACATACATAGAATGTAGGAACCCTAATCCAAGCATAAAGGCAAAAGGAGTGGTTATCAATTAGAGCATAGCCGAAAAGGAGAATTTTCATTCAGATTTTGAGGAAAACAGTGAAGAATTGGAAAATACTAAAAAAAAAGAAATTTTAACAAGATTCTCCGGATTGAAGGCATTATCTTCAAGGGTATGCATGGCTCTTAGTAGACTATACTTCTCTTGGAAGATGTTCTCCTAGTGAAATTACCAATAATATTTTGAATCAAAAAAAAAAAGAGAATAGTCAAGCTAATTTGATGTTGTTAGGGGTTGTTGAAGCAGTGATAAATGAGAAGGACATGTTTTTTGAAAAAGTGAGTAATCTTAAGTTTGGGGAAAAAAGCTTAAATACCAAAGCCTCTGATACGACATTTTTTTTTATAAACTTTAAAATCTTTTTAATGTTCCTGCAAAAGTCTAAGTTTGTTTTTAGCATTATTTTTTGCGGTTTATTTCTTATAGTCTCTTTGAGCGACCATAGAGGAAAGACTAAATGGCTGACTAAAGATTAGATTTAGTCGATAGTCGAGATTTATGTGGCGCAATGGAACGACTAATTATAGTGGATAGTCGAAATAATCCACTGTAGCTGACTAGAAGTAGTCAAAATTATAGTCAATAGTCTTTGTAGTCGAGCGGGCTCGTAGTGTATCGTTTGATGCTAAGCGGCGTCGTAGTAATTTGCCCACAGCCAAGCGTTACTCTGGGACAACGCTCAAAAACACGGGCGGTATCGTAGGAATGCGCCTGATCAAGCGGTATACTAGAACTACGCCTGATGAAACGAAGCTCTAGGATCACGCCCACTTACAGGCGCAACGCTAGGATACCGCTCAGCTTCAGCGTGACCCTAGGAGTCCGCCAGTGCATTCCTTGGTAAAATTTCATTTCTAAAAACCAGTTAATTGTTATTAGTTATTAGTATTAGTTAGAAAGTGGTTGGGTTTACTAGTTAGTATTAGTTAGTATTAGTTAGAAAGTGGTTGGGTTTACTAGTTAGTATTAGTTAGTTGTTAGTATTAGTTAGTATTAGTTAGAAAGTGGAAGCCTAGGACACTATTAGTTAGTATTAGTTAGTTATTAGTATAAGTTAGTATTAGTATTAGTATTAGTATTAGTTAGTATTAGTTAGTCTACAAATAGGAAGATAGAATGGGGCGGGCAGCTAGGATTTCGCCTGGAAATCCAGGCGGTGTGCTAGCACACCGCCCGTCCCATTCTATTCACACGATACCGTCGCACATGTGCAATGTCTTCAGGCGAGCTTCTAACATTTCGCGCCATCAGGCGGGGTTCTGGGATACCGCCCGTCTCTCTGGCGTGATCCTAGGACACCGTCCAACTACAGGCGTTACGCTAGGGTTCCGTCCACATCAAGCGAGACGCTAGGATTTCGTTCAACATCAAGCGTGGATTTCGCCTGTCCCCCTAAGTGCTACGCTGGAACATCGCTCAATAAAAGGCGAATTGCTAGGACACCGCCCGACTATACGCGGCTATTTTTACGCCGGACCAAAGACTAAAATTTTTAGTCTTTGGTCGTTTAGTCTGATCTTTTCCCTGTGGATGCTCTTAGCTGTGCATGATTTTCTTTCTGATCAAATTGAGTATATTTGGTTTTTATTTAATTTCTTAGGTAAATTATTAGTTCTTTCAGCATTTCAGTTTTCTCATATTAGGTTTATTAAAATGTTAATGATTTCTTGGAATGCACAGGGCTGTAACAGCCCTAAAACTATAAACTAATTAAAATTACTTTCGGAAAAGCATAAACCAGATCTCATTTTTTGTCGGAGACTAAAATAGGCTAGAAAAAATTAGAATTAATGGACAGAAAATTATAATTTAAAGATTGGATTATAATACCATCAATAGGAAAGTCTGGAGGTCAAATGGTGGCGTGGACAAATAGAATAGATGTTAATCTTGTAGAAGCAAACCTGAACATCATCACTATCTCCTGCACATTAAAAGGATTTACGTGTTATACTTCTTGCATGTATGGCGCGCCAAATGATCAAGGAAAAAGTAGACAATGGGAATATATTCAAACTCTTAATGAGAAATTTCAGAGTCCTTGGATGTTTGGGAAATTTCTGAGTCCTTAGATGCTAGTGAAAAGAGGGAGGAAATGAATCAAGTGTTTCTTTAGTCAAAGAAAGGGTTATTCAACAGATTAGTTTTATAGATTTGAAGTATATATGAGACCCTTTCACATAGTCTAATGAGAGGGAGGGTATAAATAATATACGAGAAAGGATTGACAGAAGTTTAGTGATGTTGATTGGTTCGACAAATTCCCAAATGATGTAGTTCACCATTTAACGAGAGTAGCTTTAGACCACAACCCTCTTTTAATTGACTTTCATCCTATCAGATTAAGACAATCTAGACCTCATAAGTACTTTAAGGGTTGGTCTGAGCATAAAAATTACAAAGATTTTCTTGAAAATGCTTGGAAAGATGATAAAATGAAAGATGATGAAGATATAGTTATGACTCTAAATTACTTAGCTCATGGGCTTCAGGTCTTAAAAATGTCTTTAGGAACATTTTCAAAAACAAAGAGTCAATACTAAGAAAAATTGATAGAGAAAATGCTAAACTTGTCACTTGGTATCAAAAAAGGTTTTACAGGACTTGGAAAATGAACTAGAAACTTGAAATAGAATAGAGAACATTTACTGGCTTGAAAATAGTAGAGACAAGTTTTTTAAGGAACATGAAAAGTGTACTAAATATTTTCATGTTGTTGCCTCAAATAGAAAAAGACACAATACTATTCATATGCTTAGAGACAATTTTGGTTGTTGGATTGAAGAGAAAGATCAATTAGATAATCTCTTAAAAAACTATTTCTCTAGTATTAAAACTTCTTTTGGAAATAGGATAAATCCTATTTTTGAATCTTTCTTTTGTCTTTTCTGATTATTAATGAATTTGAAGATGAGACATTAACCAGAATTCCTGATAGAGAAGAAGTAAAAAATATACTTTATGTATGGGGAGCCACAGAAACGGATGGTTATCACCCTAGATTTTTTCAGAAACATCAGGATCTGATTGAACCTGATGTTGTGAGTCTGGTTGTAAAGTTCTTTAAATCAGGTAGGTTACCTGATCGTTTAAATGATAATTTTATATCTTTGATTGCTAAAATTGAAAATCCAAACACGCATGTAGACTTTAAACCAATAAGTCTCAGTAATGCTCTTTACAAACTAATTTTAAAAATTCCTTCCTCTGGACTAAAAACTGTGCTGGATAAAATTATTTTTCCGAATCAATCGGATTTTATTCTAAAAAGGCAAATGGTGGACAATATCATTATTGCCCATGAAATGTTACACACTATGAACATTAGTGAATCAAAAAAAAAAGTTATTTGGCTCTCAAATTAGATATATCAAAAGCTTTTGACAAAATAGAATAAAATTTTGTGATATTTATGTTAAAAAAAAATAGTTTTAATAAAAAATGGTGTTATTGGATTTGAGAATGCATATACTGTTAAGTAAACATCTCTGTTGAATGGTACTCTAGGATTGCAGTTTAGTCTTACTAGGGGTTTCCGACAAGGAGACCCACTTTTCCCATACTTGTTTGTAACTGCCTTAGAGCTTCTCCAATGGAATGTGTGAGAGGCAAAGTAAAAATCCACATAAGAAAACTTTTATTTTCCTAAAATCTTTATCCAACCCTAACCTCTTCACTCAATGCGTGGATGACATGGCCTAGATTTAATTAGACATCCTCTATTTCAATGTCAAGTTCTAGACATTTACCTAGAGGATGTCTTCCTCTCCAACTCATCGTATTTTACTAAAATAAATTCAAAAATAAAAATGGAAATGATTTGAATCAATCATTAAATGACATATATATAAATAATTTTTTTAAAATTATGGGTTGGAGATGTTTATTTTGTACTATTTCTATTTAGGCAATTTTTAACCATATATATAGGTTAAAATTTTAGAGGATGTATTGTATGGGGTGCCACATACGAAACACTCACATTTAACATTGGAGAAGCTCTAAAAGGGATTATCTAGATTATTTTTACATGGTGAACATCATAAAATATTCTCGGGAGTTAAGATAAACTCAAATTGTCTGACAGTTTCTCATTTACTATTTACGGGCGAGTGTTTCACTTTCTGTGAAATAGATGTTGTTGAAGTTAGGAATTTAATGAACATTCTAGATATCATTAGTAAATCTTCGGGTTAAAATATTAATTATCATACATCTGGTGTCTTTTTTAGCAAAAAGCTTCATAATAAACATATAAAGATTTTGTTTAGAATGTGCATGTTCAGCGTATTTCAAAAAATGAAAAATAGGTACATCTTTCTTTTTTGTTATGAGAACAGCTATGAACTTTGAACCTCTGTTAGAAAAATCTTATAAAACTCTACATGGTTGGAAAACTAAATTATTATCTCAATCTGGTAGGACTGTGCTAATCAATTTTACCCTTTCTGCTTTTCCTTGTTATCAAATGCAACATTTTGAATTTCCTAAAGCTGTGTCAAATAGGTATGATCAAATCCAAAAATATTTCTGATGGAACAAGGAGAATTCTAAAAAATCTTACTATTTGAAAGCTTGGAATAAAATTAGTACTCTGAAATCCCCATAAAATGAACTTGTCCCTTCTCACTAAACTGGCCTGAAGACTTTTAAATAGCCCAAATGATTTTTGGGTTAAAGTTTTCAAATGAATATATTTTCCTAAATCAAATCCTTTACAAAAAAATATAAAAAAGCTAGAGTGTCCTAGATTTGGACTAGTATTAGTAAAGGTATTGAATTTTTTTAAAAACCTCATTGTGTGGGAAGTTGGAAAGGGGATTAAATTCTTATTGCAAGGGATAATTGATTACTTAAAGTTGGCCCTTTAAATAACTGGTAACTTGAGACCCTAAATTATGTTTCAGATCTTCTAGATGAAAATAGTATATGGAATAATTCTTTAACAAATTATGTTTTCTCTTATTAAATTGCTAACAGGATAAAATCCGTTAATGTCAATTGTGATAACTAAGATAGACTAAGATGGATGGGTAACAGGAGTGCTGAATTCTCTACAAAATATGCTTATAAAATCCTCTCAAATGAAATCCATGGTAACATATACAAGTTTTGGCTTAAAATCTAGAAAATGAAAACTATTCTTAGGATTAATCTTTTTGTATGGAAAATGGTTGCTTATGTTCTATCTGTAAGATATAAAATGAATGGAGTTCTTTGCAATGAAGATCATTATGAAACCTCTGCTCATCTGTTTATTATTTATAATTTTGCTAGGGTTGTTTGGTTTGGGTTAGGTTTTGTTATTCCCCCACTATATGATAATTTTTAGACTGGGTTAAATTTTGGTTTTCTCCATCTCTAAAGGAGTTGAAGGAGACTTTTAGTATAATATGTTGGAATATTTGGAAGTTTAAAAATGTTGTGATTTTTGATAGAACAAAACCTAATCCTACTGATTGTATTGTTGTAGTTTAAATTTTTTTAAGAGACTGGGGAAGATACTCGATGAATATGTTGTCTATAAAGCATTTGGGAGTATCTAGAGAGTTGCAGAAGAAGAACTTTTTGGAGGATCATAAACATGAGGTTTTTTATGTGGTCGCCTCATATGAAAAATCAGATGGATCCGATGAGATTGGTATATTATTTTGGTTAAACAACAGAATTAGCGATTTAAATTTTTATTCAGGTTACGACAGACCCAGCAGAAGCAGAAGCAATAGCTATTCAGAGAGCGGTGAAATGGGAAAAATAATTACAAGTTCAATCTATCAACATCAAAGAAGTCCCTTGATTTGCTCGAGTAACCGTCCACATAATTTCTATTATGTTAACTTTTCCTACTTTCGATCGGATAACTACAAAGGCCGGTTAATGAGATGAGCTCAACTAACGATTCAAGAGATTCTGAAGTAGAAATATCACTAAGTTTTTCAAGTTGTTATTCTTCCCCTTTATCCTTCATATCAATTATTTGTCTTTAATTTTATATATTTTGATTAATTTTTTAATGTCTGCTTAATTTTTTTTTACAGATTTCCTTGTTGATTCATGTGTAGTCACCAGTAGTGGTTGATCTTCCGGAATCTTTTGCATTTTGAGTTTGTCGTAGTTGTGCTTGACATTCCCCAATAGTGGTGTTGTTCTATCTTTTACCTTGTGAACAGTAAACCCTCTCCTCACCAGTTTCAATTATCAAATTTTTATTTGTCTTCATCATGATTAAGCTCAATATCATCAATCAAGCTCAGTTGATCGACCTGTGCAAATCAGTTAATTTGAATTTCCGTGATAGCAGAAAAATTTGTAATATTTCCCCCATATTCAAATTTTAAAATTTGGTCAATTCAATTCTCCCGGATAATCAGCTAAACAATACCAAGTTTTTTTAGGAAACAATCAGATTTTTCTTATTCTCTTCTTTTTTATAAACCTATTCGATATCCACCAAATACTTACACCTCCAAAAACAGTTGTTCATCTAGTGGTAATCTTTGCTTAAATAAAGATACATCTTGGAAGTTAGTTGTGGGAAGAAGCTATCAGATGAGCAATCAAATAGATAGTGTACCATCAAGAATGCAATCTGCATGTATTGGCTCTAGCTCTGCAAGACCAGGAAGAAGAATTATTGCTACTGTACAGGCGCTAAATAAGGTTGCAGCAAAATGGTCGTCTAGTTTGCTGGAGAAAATCATGTCAACTACTCCTTTGGATCATGATGATGTCAAGAAAGAAATCATCCTATGTTGGAGAAACTGTAAAAGGTTTGAAATCATCTCTAAAGGGACAAAAATTTTCGTCTTTGGATTCTATTATAAAGATAATTGTAGTTCAGTTCTCAAGAAATTTCATTGGTCAGTGTTAGGGTACTTTCTTTTACTTCAAAAATATAACCCTAACAAAGCCATAAAGGATCACCATTTTACTCACCAAGTCTGGTGTGTTAAGAAACCTACAACAGATTCTATTGAATGAACAACTTGTGAATTATATATGTAAAGATATTGAAAAAAAGGCTAGTTCTGTAGGAAGGAATAGGATGCCTAGAGGTCAAGTTTCGAATACCATTTTTTTGGAGGTGGAACTCATTTCCTGTGTCCAAAACTTGCCATTATCGGTAGACTCAATTCTTCTCTTATCTAACGATAGTTGGAGCCCAAAAACGAAATTTTTTTCTGTCGGAAACTGCTTATAATCGGTAGATAACTTTCCATGTTATCTCCCGATTATTTTGCTGAGTGTTTCACTCTTTTCTTTCGGATATTTTGCTCATAACTTCCTCATACGAACTTGGAATGACCTCATTCTTCTTGTGTTGGCTTAGTCTTTCAATTATATTCAAGATGATGATGAGAAACTCTGGTTTTGAACGAGTTGAACTTGGTATTTGTCCCTTCTTCACTTGTAGAACACAATTTCCTTGCTCATTTCATGTTGCAATGAATTCCTTTCTTCTTGTTTATCCTTAGGACACTTGAGTACTCGTAGTACTTCACTTCTTATCTCTTTTGTAGCCACTTTCACTCTTATTGGGATGATTCACCTAATATAAGTCATAAGATAGAAAATAAACGTAATAACAAGTAATATGCAAGAATTATAGCTAAAACAAGTATGAATTCGACACTAAAACCATGTGAATTAAACACTTATCAAATCCCCCACACTTATCTTTTGCTAGTCCTCGAGAAAACTACTATATAAATTAACCTAAGGAAAATACAACAAATCTATTTCGTCGAGGACACGGTTACACTTAGCATGTTTAACAAGCCTTTAAACCCCTAGGTGTCCCTAGTTGACGAGTTATAGTCTCGTCAGGATTTACAAGAGGTATACCCACAAAACCTACTCCAACTTCAAAGTAACAAGCATCCAAAGACCTATGAGGACATAAAGTTTTTTCCCACTAATAATAAGAAGTTAGAAATGCCAAAGAACATTATTCTCATGCTTAACTCTTGAGTTAGGAGAAAACCACCATATGAAAGAATCCATGTTCGAGAGCGATCGAATATTTCGAATTTTGCCTCACCAATAGGGTTTTATGAACTTGCATTCAGAATACGTATTTTATGGTTCTCATGTGTTCAGGAAGGAATGAAGATGGAGATCTTGTACACGTTGAATGGTGAGAAGGAAAGGTAACCTTCTGAATTATATGAAGATGTTATCCCATACAAATATGGGACGAAAAATAACCTTTTTTTGTTTTCTCTGGTGATCTCTAAGAAAGGAAAACAACCACTATATGAGGATGGGAATGTTTACTTACCTTCTCACCTGATCGGTAATCTGTACACTCTCACAACATCCCATAGAAACGTCTTCGGTCTTCAACTGTTGATGATAAACTCTTGAACTTTGTAGAATCTTGATAAATTGTAACTCTTTTCCTCAATTTCTTGTTGCTTGAAACTTTTTTATAGATTTCTTCTTACCCATGGCCTTATTGATTGAATACAAAAAAACAAATATACACTAAAGCAATGATAAACATTTATTTTTATTTTATTTTATTTTATTTTTTATTTTAAATTAAAACTGAAAAATAAATAAAATGATGAAACTATTATGGTCGTGGGATAAGGAATTTACCACTTAATTCTTTACACTTGTATTGCCTCGATATCATGAACTTCACTAACTCACATCTTTTGATTTCTTTCACTTTTGTACATAAGTCTTCAACATGTGTATATAATTCTGCTCATTATATTGTTGCTTTACTTGAATATGAAATTTGCTCTTTCTTGTACCATTACTTGTAAAACTTGAACGTCTTCTACTTTAGTTTAAATTTGTAATGCTCCACTTGTTGATAATGATATGTTTCTATGGACCATTGTTATCGAGAGAATTATGCCAACTGCAAACAAAACTACAAGATAGAGTTAGCAATTATGATGGCACCCTCGTGATTGATAGAAATAACACTCAAGAGATCAAAAAGTAGTGCTGAAATTGGTGCGAAGTTGGGTAGCTCATCATTCTACCCGGAGTTTGCGCAAATGAAACACTCTAAAAAGACAATTTAGACATGTACAAAGAATTGTAGGTTTGGTTCCTCACTCATGGTATTGATTGATCAACTGCTCTAGTACTGTATTCTCTACCAGCGGTTTAAGTCCATTTTTGTCAGCTAGTGCCTCTCAACAACTAATAACTCTGAATATAGTTTTCTAATACTTCTAAGTTCAGTTATTTCGGTTAGAAATCCGTATGTAAAACATAGATAGAAGTATATAAAGTGACTCTAAATTCTCTACAAGTTGGAGGTTTTCATGCAAGTATGTACAAAAAGTTTAAAAATTCTACATACAAAAGTGAATACTAAAAATCTATATGCTTAACCATTCCCCCACACTTAAACTTTACATTGTCCTCAATGTAAATTGACTCTTCCAATGTAAATCAAGATGGGAAATTCCTAATATGATATGAAAAACTAAGAAAAATCAAAAGGTGAAGATAGAAATATAAAACCAACGGGTTACCTCCCATGCAACGCTTGGTTTAAAGTCGTCATCCTGACTCTCTTCTCCCCATATTACTCCTCCAGAGGGAGAAAATCATGAAGCTTAATCTCATTGAAATCCACCATAGTGAAACCTTCATAGTATGGATTTAGTCTATGGCCATTGATCTTGAAAATTTTCCCAGTTTTGGGGCTAGAGACTTCAATTGCACCATGGGAAAAAACATTAGTAACAACAAACGGTCCCATCCAGCGGGACCTCAGCTTTCCAGGAAATAGTTTAAGACGAGAATTGAATAAAAGAAATTTCTGCCCCACAACAAAACTTTTTCGAGAAATCATCTTGTCATGGAAAAACTCCGTCTTTTCCTTGTATATACGAGAGCTCTCGTATACATCATTATATATCTCCTCTAGTTCATTAATTTGTAGTTTCCTTTGTTTCCCCGCTTTATCATACTCCATGTTGCACACCTTTATCGCCCATAAAGCCTTATGTTCGAGTTCAACCGGGAGATAACAAGCTTTTCCATAAATCAACCGATACGGAGACCTATCAATTGGTGTCTTGTATGCCGTTCTATACGCCCATAATGCATCATTGAGCCGCAAACTTCAATCTTTCTGTGTAGTATTCACGGTTTTCTCTAGAATAGACTTAATCTCACAATTAGAAATTTCAGCTTGCCCACTAGTTTATGGGTGATATGGCGTACCGACCTTGTGAGTAATGTTGTACTTCTTGAGAAGATCATGGAAGGATTTTCAAAAGTGTGAACCTCCATTACTAATAACCACACGTGGTGTGCCATGTCTAGTGAAAATATTTTCCTTCACAAACTCACAAACAACTTGAGAATCATTAGTAGGGGTGGCTTTTAGCTTCCACCCATTTCGATACATAATCCACAACAAGAAGTATATCAAATTTTCCTTACGAATTAAAAAAAGGGCCCGTAAAATCAATTCCCCATAATCAAATATCTTCACAGGAAGAATTGGTGCATGGCATTTGATTTCGAGCACCTAGATTGCCCGTTCGTTGACATTTATCACAAGATTTGCAAAAAGCATATGCATCCTCAAATAGGGTGGGCCAATAAAATTCACTCTCAATAACTTTGAGAGCGGTACGTTTAGAACCAAAATGCCCACCACAAGCATAAGAATGACAAAAGTTAGAATGGATTAAAATTCAGAGTCAAGTATGCACCTGCGGATAATCTGATCAGTACAGTATTTCCATAAATAGGGCTCATCCCACACATACTGCTTGGCTATCTTCTTAAGCTTCACATTTCGAAAACTATAAATTATACTAGGTACCTACCTCATAACCAAGTAGTTTACTATATCAGCATACCAAGGTGTTAAAGCATCTATTGAGAAAAGTTTCTCGTCCATAAAACGATCCTGTAGAGGGAGATCCTCTTCAGAAATAACAAGTCTACTAATATGGTCTGCAACAATATTCTCAACATCTTTCTTGTCTCTAATTTCTATGTCAAATTCTTGCAACAACAAAATCCACCGTATAAAGCCTTGGCTTCACTTCTTTCTTCTTGAGTAGGTATCTAAGTGCTGCATGATCAGAATATACAACCACTTTTGTTCCCACCAAGTATGATCTAAATTTTTCTAGTGCAAACATTATAGCCAATAATTCTTTTTCGGTAGTAGAATAGTTGATTTATGCATCGTTTAGGGTCCTAGATGCATAATAAATCACGTGGGACAATTTGTCCACCCTTTGACCCAAATGAAAAACTGCATAGTCACTCGCATCACACATTAACCCAAACAATAAACTCCAAACATGTGATTTGATTATTGGTGTAGTTGTCAACAACTCTTTCAATTTTTCAAAGGCATCCTTGCAATCCTTGTCAAAAGTAGCCTCTTTTTGCAACAACTTTCACATTGTCATTGAGATTTTGGAGAAATCTTTGATAAACCGCCTGTAAAAACCTGCATGACCAAGAAACGAACGAATCTCCCTCATCGAAGTGGGTTATTGTAAGTTTCTTATTAGGTCTATCTTTGCTTTGTCTACTTCGATCCCTCAAGAAGACACAATGTGACCGAGCACTATACCATGGTTTATCGTAAAGTAACATTTCTCATATTTTAGAACAAGGTTAGTGTCTATGCATCTTTATAGAACAAGTTCAAGATTCTCTAAGCAAATTATGGGTGGAAGTACTTGGGGGTGGGGCTGGGTTTTGGTGTTCCTCAATGGGATCCAACTGAATATCTTGATGCCACATCTCTAACTAAGAATACAGAGAACCTCGTACGTATAACCATCAGTCTAGAGAATAACAATGAAGAGGAGGAAAACAGAATGGATCACTATAAACACTAGAATAGTTCATAAATACCTCAATGATGCGTTCCACGTAGTCAGAAAATATATTAACCATACATCTCTGAAAAGTTGCAGGCGCATTGCAAAGACCAAATGACATCCGTTTATATGCAAACGTACCAAAAGGGCAAGTAAAAGTAGTCTTCTCTTGATCCTCCGGTGCAATAATAATCTGATTGTACCCAACCGTCCAAAACAAATAATGTGAATATCCCGACAACCTCTATAACATATGATCAATGAAAGGAAAAGGAAAGTGATCCTTTCGGGTAACAAAATTAATCTTTTTGTAGTATATGAATACTCTCAATCTTGTTTGAACTCGTGTAGGAACAATTTTGTCATCTTGATTTCTGACAACGGTAACACCAGACTTCTCTGGTACCACCTATACCGGACTAACCCATTTGCTGTCAGAAATTGGGTAAATCACCCCCGCTCGTAGCAATTTGAGGATCTCTTTCTTCACGACCTCCATCATTGGGGGGTTAAGCGTACGCTGAGCATCACGTACCGTCTTTGCATCATATTCCATTAGGATTCTATGCATGCACATAGATGGACTAATTCCTTTGATGTCAACAATTGTCTAACCAATGGTCGTTTTGTGCTCTTTCAGAACCCTAAATAGACGCTCTTCTTGTACGGTAATGAGGCTCTTTACAATGATCACCGAAAGCTCTTTTTTATACCCAAGTAAGCATACTTTAAGTGATTTGAAAGAGGCTTCAATTCTAGTTTAGGTGTCTGCACAATAGAAGGTAAAGGAACCTCATTAGTTAAGGGTAAGGAAATATAAGAAATATTACCCGTTTTAGCTTTTTGTAATGTCGTTAAGGCACCACATATGTCCCCGAGCTCATCTTCAACACAATAGAAGGCTAAGTCAACGTCTAAGTTCGGATGCCCATGATCGTCCAATTCAATTTTATTATGCAACACAACTCCAAGTTCATCTTCATTGTTCAAATCAAACATTTGTTGTGCTAGCGAACCAATAACATCGATAGAGCGGAGTGAACATCACTAGGATAACCAAGGCTTCTAATATCCTTATAAAATTTCATAGTGATTATACCACTATCAACATCAATATTCGTTTTAGCAGTTTTCATAAATGGTCTCCCAAAAAGTAACGAATTTGATGAACTATTTTCTTCATTCTGCATATCCACAATATAGAAATCAACCGGAAAAATTAACTCATTCACTTGAACTAACACATCCTCCACGCGTCCCTTAGGATATATGTTGGACTTTTTTTCTAATTGAATAGTAATCCATGTCTCTTTTAAATGTCCAAGATTCAAAGAATCATAAAAGGGGGCTGACACAACACTTATGGATGCTCCCAAATCAAGTAAAACACGCTCAAACCTCTTAGTACCAATATTTATTGGCACCATAAAGCCTCTGGGATCCGTACAATTTAAATGCATCTTCTTCAACAACATAGATGTAGAACTCTCGCCCACCTTAGTGACTTCATTAGGAATCAACCTATCCTTCTTTGTACACAAATCCTTCAAAAACTTGGCATATCTAGGCCAAGTTTTGACGACTTCAATAAATGGGATGTTGATTTTCACCTTCTTGAATATATCCATGATCTCCTTAACTTGAGCTTCTTTCTTGGATTTGGCAAAACGACTAGGAAAAGGAGGTGGTATAGAAAAGGTAGGAACCGTGTCCTTAGGTTGGCCGATTGAGATTGGATTTTCCTTTGGCACGGGTTCTTCCTCCTTCCTTTTCTAAGTCACCACTAACCTTCTTTTGTTGTTGTGGTCCTTCAACTTGCCTTCCATTTCTTAAGGTCACTGCATTAACATGTTCTCTCGGATTCACAAAAGGTTGTGATATCAGCTTTTTTGATGTTTGTGCTTCTAGTTTGCTAATCGTAGTAGCTAACTGACCCAATTGTATCTGAAGGTCCTTGACCGCAGAATCGTTCTTTTGTTGATATTGTATGTTCTATTGCATTATTGTATCTTGTTTATATATCATTACCTTCATCATATCTTCTAAACTTGATCTCTGAGTCTGTTGTTAGGGTTGAGACTGAGGCTGAGGATGGAGTTGTGGTTGTTGAAAACCACTCTGTCGCCCATATGGGTTAGGAGATGCAGCTTGCTTATTTGTATAGCTGAAATTTGGATGATCCTTCCAACTTGGATTGTCAGCATTACAATAGGGACCATACATTGGTCTTGGATTAGGGAATAAAGCATTAACCTCGGCCTCCTCTTCGTATGGTGGAGCAACTATAGAATCTATACGATGAATTTCCTTTTCAATGGTACTCAACCTGTGCTCTGAATTTGAAGACTCTCCTATCTCGCTAACTCTTCTGACATTTGAGTCGTTTCTTGTATAAAATCGGTGTGTATTCGAAGCCATACTCTCAATCAAACTAGTTGACTGTTGTTTTGGGGTGATTTATTAAAAGGGGAGGCCAATTCTAGTCACATCGAGGACTATACTCTTCTAATTAGGTAAGAAAGAGATTATTGAAGAAGCCCCTTCTCTTGGTACTATCCTTTCTCCTTTTATAGACTTTCTCTTTTATTTCCCTCTCTTACATACCCTTACAGATTTTTTAATATTACCAAAGTGCCATCCCTTCAATGTTACCCTTAACTTCTCCCTTTATTCCCTCTTTATCCCCACATCTTCATGAACATTCTCTGAAGAGCTTGGGCTTATTCCCCAAATCTTCATATAGCCATAGTTTTAGGCCCATCTAGTAGGAATGACTTCCCCTTATCAATGGGTAGTCTTTTTTTAGGTATCAATATTAGTCCCATGACTATTGGGTTAACCGTGAGGCAGTCCGATAGTTAATTCACATGCTATCAGGGCGGTTTCTATTGGTTAACCCCTCAACATGCGTTTTTAAGCAAGTGTGATGGTATATCTTCCTTTGTATGACGTGTCCCGCCGCTTTTGAAATACCTTTGCAGTTGGAATTTCCTAAGTAACTATCTCACTCTTGATATTACAGACAAAATTCTCATCATATATTCTCGAGTACCACTTTATTATTCTTTTACTGATCGGACCTTCTTTCTAGCCATCTTCCATGTCAGACGATTCTTCTAAACGTTCTTCAGCAGAGTATGAAGAAACGGAGAAAATCAAAAACGATACAAGAGGGGTAGAGGATAATGCGAGAGCCGAGTCTAGCGGTCATTATGATAACGAAAACCTTCCCCCACCTTTGAATGGGATTTCTTACTCTATGCAAGAAATTCTTGGCAGCGGACGCTTGCAAAAGTCCATGCGATTAAGAACTCTTGTTGGAGGCACACGTATAACCCTTATAGACAACGATCTTGACTCTCTTTTGCTTATCCCAGCCATGTTTCTCTTTTTTTCGACCCCCGATCGGCTTCTTCATCCCGAGGAAGACGACTTTCCTCTTCATTCTCTTGAAAAAATCCCGCGCATGGCTATTCAACACGGGGATTACCGACTTCCTGCGATAGACTTGCTTTGCTCGGTAGAAAATTCTCTTCTCTGGGAGCCGTGGGTTAACATTTGGTTACACTTTGCTTTTTGGGGATAAATGAAGCTATAGAAGCGTCTCTTTATCGTGTGGTGGTTAAATGTAAAAAGGACATGCTCCGACTCTACTCTCGCTGGGTGAATGAAGTACATACTTTTTTCTTTGCTAAGGGTGAGGCGACCTCGGTGTTGGAGGATGTCGTCGCCCTACTAGGGTTGCCAGTTCATGGGACCTATCTATATCATGAGTCAGTCGTTCACAAGATTATGGATGATTTGGATAAGGCCTTATGTGATTACTTAATTGATTGTAAAGGTAAATCCTGAGGGATGACGGAGGAAAAAAAAAGTGACTCTCGAGTAGAAGGCGCTTATCCTATAGAAAAGGATTCCATCGGTCTACGAAAGATATCTAAAGGGGAATCTATAGTAACTTCATCTTCGATGGATCGGGAGAAGGCTTAGTAAGGTATAAAGACAGCCGTACAGCCGGTGAAAAAACAATGGTCGATGCCATGAAGAGCTACACCACTTCTCCTATGATTCAAACGGCTCTAGGTAAACTTCCTTCCAGTTGTAATGCCAAGAGAAACAAGCGCGCTTTTTTCCCCTATGGGTGAGGTATTGGGATCCAACTGTTACTGATAGAGAAGTCAGATTTCCTCCTCGGAAGGGAGAGGAACCTCGTGCTGAACTGGAAGCCTTTCTTTTATATTGGTTTTGTCATGACATTTTTGAACATAGCCATCGTGATACTATCAAGAAAGAGCTCGTACCTATGTTCGTCCTGAAGTCACGTGACATCTCTTCTTCTTTTTCATCAGTTGGACCTCATTTGCGAAGAGATCCACGTGATGGACGGTCTTCATGAAGTCGAGACTTTTGTTGTAGCGAATTTCCTTCAAGTATGGTCATGGGAACACTTCCCTAAGTATGATTTGCTGAGTAGATCTCTGGTTATCAGCCGTGGGGAGGAGGTTACCAAGGAGGATGGTATGGTCGAGATAATTTTTGTTTCTCTCTATTACCCATATATGGCCCTTTGGCACGGGAAATAGAGGTATAATAAAAATACCATCTTAAAATATATGGACGTTGCTAGAAAATTCAAACCTTTTCCTTATCATGATGGTTGTTCGGGTTCCCTCCATTATGATTTTACTTCTGAGGTTGGAGATGTGGTTCTGGATTCTTCCCAGGTTTTGTTGATTAATGATTTTGATTCTGTCATGGGCATGCTTCCTGGTTACCTTCCTGGGTGCTTTTTAGGAAGTTTCATAGCAATGTCCTATAACTCTGATCGTGTGGCTTGACAACTAGGCTTTGACCAAGGGGTCCCCTATCATGTTCCATCCTCATCTTCTAGACACTGATGTTAGAAGCATCTTCGATCGTTTTATCTTTAAAAAAGGGTCTCGGCTACTCAATCAGGATTGTAATTTTTCTTTTTTACAACCTTCACCAACACGTTTTCTTTTTTTACCTAGTTAGTATTCGTTTCATACAGAAGTACACAGGCAAGCTATGGACTTCCTTTTATCTTGCTTAGAGGGTCTTCCCTTAAATCCCTTGACCACCAGCTGGAATCTCCCTGTTAATAATACATTGTTGAAAAGGCGTCCAAAATGGGATCGATGCTTTCGCATTTATCAAAGAAGAAGTCGGTTAAGACCGAAACTACAAGATAGACTCATAATCCTTCTTTTAACCAGGTGTGATTTACGTATGGGCTTTATTTATAATTCTTTTTCCAAATCTGTATATATATTTTTATGTTGGTCGCGCATCACCAGAGTAACGTTCTTATTTGTTCTGTTGGGTATAAGCCACGCTCCTTCATGATAAAGGAATATCTTAATATTCCTGAGCACGAGTGGCCTCCCCACCGAAGGATCAAGAAGGCTAAGCGTGACGTGGGGCTTTTACCAGTTCCACGTGTTTGTGCGGATGCTTTAGATGATGTCTCTCCCGTGTCCTCTTTTCAGGCAAAGACTCGCACTACCTCAAGCCCATCTTTTTATTTTACGGAGCTTATACATAGCTTGGACATCGATTTGTCACGGGGTAATGGGACCGTCTCTCTCCACGTGTAAGCATTATCTCTACTAGTCCTTTAATAGCTGCTACTTCTTGGTCCATGGATCAACCTTGCGAGACACCCACCAGTTTGTTGAGTTCTAGTCGGGGTAGTTCTTCTAGTGGTCATGCATTTCCTGACGAAAATCTTTCTGCTAGTAACCTCTATCTGCCACGTATTATTATTTATTTATTTTTATGTTTGTCCTTTTGATTTGTTTTTTTATCTCATTTATATGTTCCTTCTGATGCTTTCCGCGTATGTGTTTTCCTCTTTCCCCCTTTTTTGTAGGTTCTATTAGAGTTTCCGACTCGTTTTCGGGTTCTTCTCTTCCTTCCATGGATCCTCACAAAGGCTTCCCCCCTCAAACACATTCTCCTGATCTTCCGTTTTCCGTGGTTAGTTATTCTTTTTTTTCCTCATTATTCCCCCTTTTTTTAGAACATGGGGAGACGCGGTAACAACTCGCCTTCCAAGAAAGGTTCCCCTAGTGTCACAAGCGGCTCAAAACGGGCGCATCTTAATGAGGATAATTTCACTCCACCTACACTCGAGATAGATGTGGCTAGTTTGTTGGCTACGCATGAGGACCTTAAATTTTGTTTCCCTTTAGTCGTGAGTGCCGACAAGGCTGGAGTGGATAAATCTTATAAACTGGTTCATGGTTTCTGGGTTCCTTCTGCTTTAGCTGCTACTTATAGGTAGATTGTGGAGCAAAGCGGCCACTTGGTACAACTGAGTATTATTAGAGATATGAGGACTCTAGTTGTTATAAATATGGGTCTACTTGAAGTCGTTGAGGATATTTCTCATGTTGGTGATGATCATCCTAGCATTGACAAGTTGAGGAGTGGGAGTCTTTGATTCGTACGGCTGTGGGCCTACATTTCCCCGTTGGTTGGCTAGACTAATTATTAGACGCAGTCAAAAGCAGACACAACCCTTGTAAAAATATTTCGGCCGAGATTCCTAAGCTAGAGCAGGACCTGGAGAGTTTAACTTGGTTGGACACGGAGAAGAGGGTTTCTTTGAATGAGCTTCGCTCGGGCATTGCTAGTGCCACTAACGCGGCCATGCAAGTTGACGTTGTTGTAGATCAAGTGTGTGCGGACCTCAAGAAGAAAAAGCGAGACTTGGCTGCTTTTGAGAAGGATTGACTTGTTGTTGAAATTGTTGTAACATGTTGTACTTTTTGTTGGCTTGATTGATCGTCTTTATTTTCTCTTCCTTTATCCCCGTAGTATTATTATCATTCTTTCATGGATTTTGAGTGTGTTGGTTTAAATATTGTATTAATGATTGCTTGATCGTGGTGAACGCCTATGGATTGGGCTTGTGTTCCTTTGTTTTATACTATTTTCTTTTTCGTGTTTTATGCTACAACTAGCGTTCTTGACCGTATCTTGGGAGAAGAATTTTCTTGATTAAATTATCGTACTATTGTGATGTGAGGATGCAAGAGTTGTCTGTGATGAAGTATGTTGTCGACGTTATTATGTTGGAATTATAAAAATATTTCGGATTCATGATCCTGCAATTGTTTTCGTCTATCCCGCTTCTTATGTACGCAGTTTGGCAGACGACGAATTGAATATTGCTGAGTATAAACTTTGGTAGCTACTGAGACGCGTTTAGCAGTTTTGATCGATATATCTATCGTGCTACTAAGTCGCTCCGCGCTCTTTATGTTAGGATTTTTTTTAGGATGGGATGCTTAGAAATTTTCCTTTCTGGCAAGTATCATACTTGTGCATGCAGTTTACTTCTATATAGATATTCCTTTTGTACCTTACTTGTCTCATCCATTTCATTCCTTTTTTTTGTTACACTATTCTTTGCTTCTCCATTTCTTTTTTTTTCTCCCTTTTTTTTGAATGGCTCATGAACTACACGGGTATACATTGGCTATGGTTTCATTAGCCACCACTGTTGTGACTTCGGACGCGCGTGGTGAACTTGAACGTCTTTTGATAGTTAAGGACGAGGTAGATATGTTGATGACTCATAGGCTCGCTCATCGAGCTTCTATAAATGTTGCTTGGGCGGAACAACACGCGACTTTTGATCTTGCTTAGAAGGCTCGTGCTAAGGCTCGTATTATGAATGATGTCAATCGGTTTCTTGAGGAGGCGCATATCAGGCGTTGTACCTCTAACTCGCAGTATCAAGAGATTCTTTTGGTCATGAAGGATTTGGAACCTGAGATCAATGTCTGTTGTGCGATGGTTGCTAATCAAGATGATTAGTCTTTAATGGTGGATTTTATTTCCTCTGTGTGTGGAAGGAATGGTCTTCTTTTTCGTGAATCCTTTCGTTCATCATTTTTTTTTGTAATGGTTTGACCGTGTGTCAGTAAGTACAGCTTTGTTTGATAACCTTTTTCTTATTTAAAGAGATGTTTTTTTGACATTTCCTTGTCATTTTTGCTTGTTTGGTATCTTTCTTTCTCTCTTGTTTTTTTACAAGATGCCACGTCGTCTCCATGGGTATACTTTATTTATGGCTTCTGTCCCTACTCTTGTCACACCCTTGGACAAGCGAGATGAACTTCAACGGCTATTAGTATTAAAGGATGAGTTAAGAGTACTGACGACTCATAGGCTTGCTCATCGTTCTGCGATGAAGCCGCGTGGCAGAGAAGCATAAGACTCTTGAGATCGCCTGTAATACTTATGTTGTCGATCATGTCATGGATGATGTGTATTGTTTGCACACAACGGATACTACTCAACATTATATGGTCAATGCAGCGTATGACAAAGTTGTGTTGATGATGAGAGATTTGGACCAAGAGATAGTTACTTGTCACGCGGTGGTAGCCCATCAAGATGAATAATATTGGGGTATCTTTTATTGAATGTGGCCTTGGGTACTTTTTCTGTTATGTTCTTTTTTATTTTTTTTAAGAAAGAGGGATGTTGATTTTCTTGGGTTGTTGTATTGCTCATAGGATTTTGCATATATATAGTATGAATGTGTCATTTTCTTCGTGTGTTACTATTTTATTACTTTTTTGCTTTCGTTTTTTCTATATGGCTCATTCTATCAGGGGCTCAAACAACACTTGCCTTGTTAAAAGGGAGCAATTGATTATAGCTGATTTAACATCGGAGATTCGTGTCCTTAGGCATGAATTTCTTAAAGCTAATGTGGATGGGTATGCTCGCCTTGTAGAAGCGCATAAGTTCTCTTTTGTTGCTAGTTAAACGTTTTATTTCCATAGTATGGATTTGTATGCAGACGCGTTAGACTCTAAAGATGTCATCTGCGCGCGGCTGTCTGAGACATTTTTTAATGCTCGGAAAGAAATGGAGCATTATGAGCGAAGACTAGCTTTTGCGGCTATACGATTAAGTCGGGCGCGTGCTGATTTACTGGTCTTCCGTGTTTATCATGACCTTGAATAGATGTACCGGTCTTTTTTTTAAAACATTGAGGTTCGCCTTCTATGTTCAGATATGTTTCTCCTTCTATGACTTCCTAAATGAAATAATATATATTACATTCTTTTTTATGAGGAGGTTCTTCCTTTCTACCGTCGCGTTTTTGCGGTGGTTATTTAGTCTGACCTGCTGGACTGTTTTAGTTGTTGTTTGATTCATTGGGTCAGGCTAGGATGTCTTTCCTCCTTTTACTGCTTTATGATCCGTTAGATTCTGATTATTGGATAAGATAGGCGTTCCGCCCTTGGTCGCTTTTTTTTACCGATGTAGTCACTCAGTCAAGTGACTTGTTTCGCCTTCTACCATTCTCGTGACTGCTATCATCTATTTATTGGGTTGCACAAGGGCACTTTGCCCTCTTCCGCTCTTATGCCTATGGGTCGAGCATAGGCACTTTGCCTTTTGACACTTTGTACTTATTGTTGTTTGATTCATCGGGTCGAACATGGTGTTCTATTCTCTTTCGCGCTTGTGATCATTTGTTGTTTAACATATTTGGTCAAACAGGGGTGTTCTACCCTTTGCCGCTCTGGTAATCATTTTTTGTTTGATTTATTGGGTCGAACAGGGGCGCTTTTCTCTCTGACGCTCTTGTAACCATTTTTTGTTTAACTTATTGGGTCGGACAGGGGCGTTCAGCCCTCTGTCGTGCTTGCGACCATTTTTTTTTGATTTATTGGGTCGAACAGAGGTGTTTTACCCTCTGTCACTCTTGTGACCATTTGAATATGGGGTATTGGCTGGGTCGGGCAGGGGGGCTTTTCCCTCCACCGCTCTTATGACCATTACTAGATTGTTGTCATACGGGGGCGTTTTGCCCTCCGCTGATTATCATCATTTTTTTTTGGGTCAAACAGGGGCGCTCTTCCCTTTTTCTTTCTTGTGAGCGTGAATGTACGTTGTCATATGCCGTTTTCGTAATTATTCGTTTGATAATCAGATAGGCATATTTCATCGTTTATGATCATTCATTAGTTTGATCCTTTGTAAAGATAAGAGAACGAGTGGTTTTTTTTTATTAAACTGAACTTTTAATAATAACCTTGTACATGGTGTTGTTTAGTTGTGAAAAAATTTCACCTACTTACCCCTGGCAGGAATCTTGATTTTGATTTATTTTCTTTGTTCCGTGTGATGTTCGTTCTTCATTGTCTTTATATGGCAGGGTCCTTCCTGCTTAATTGTTCGTTTGGGCATATCCATTTTGTTGATCATAAGATCGGTTCAGGGTACTAACTCGTCCCACTTCCCTACTGTGTTTTCTCATTATATCTTTATTTCTTCAATCTTTTACTGAGTTGTGATTCGGTTCTTTTGGTTATTTCTGAGGATGACTCTTTTTTTTTGTGTTGTCGGAGGTCGGGGCATACTTCTACTTTAGTACTTTAAATAACTAAAACACCTCGCTCCCCGTGGGAACGAATTTTACTTCTATTATATTATTCTTTAATTGAGTGGAAATAAGATCAATAATTTGATTGCACCTACGACACACATCAAATTTTGGCGTCGCTGCCGGAGAGCAGTTGGTTATAGTTGTTTTCGCTTATTTTTGTTTTTAGGTTTATTATTATCTTTTAACTTTGTTTTCTAGATATTTTTGGTTTCAGGAACAATCTCTTTGGTGAATGCTTAAAGAGGGAAAACCAAGTCCCATTGGTATAGGTATTTGATCAGGCACTTTACTAAAAGACTTCATTCGAGAAGTGAACACTCCGCTTCCTCTTAGTTCTTCACCAAGTGAATTTTCATATTCGGACAAAGAGGAAGATCACAAAGAAGATATGGGTGGTCCTCAACCTCTGGAGAAGAAGCTACAAGAGTTGATATTTCCATGCTTAGATTCGCAACCATTTGCCGAAGTTCAAGGGACTTCCAAGCGAAGATCCGAACCGTCATCTCCAAGTATTCCAGCACAAGATGACAAGTCTTAGGCAAGATACTGAAAACAGTGATAAGGCTATGCTACAAGCATTCCCATTTTCTTTAGTAGATCTAGCAGAAGAGTTGTTGTATTATCTTCCTCCAGAGAGTGTTTCAACATGGACTGAGATGAAAAAGCTATCTCTGGATAAGTATGTTCCTGCTTTTAAGGCGGTTGTTGTTCGTAAAGAGATTAGTAGCATTTAGCAGATTACCGGGAAGTCTCTTTATGAATACTGGAAGAGGTACAAAAGGTTATTGGCAAGCTTCTCTCACAATAATATATCCTCAACACTCCTCATTCAATACTTCTATGAAGGATTACTCCCAGAGCAAAGGAATTTGATTGATGCAGCCTTTGGTGGTTCACTTACTGAAAAGAAAATCTCACAGGTGTTGATACCTGAAGCAAAACCACCCAATGATAAGGGTAAGTCATTCCTACTAGATGGGCCTAAACCTATGGCTATATGAAGATTTGGGGACTAAGCCCAAGCTCTTCAGAGAATGTTCATGAAGATGTGGGGATAAGGAGGGAATAAAGGGAGAAGTTAAAGGTAACATTGAAGGGATGGCATTTCGGTAATATTAAAGAGTCTGTAAGGGTATGTAAGATAGGGAGATAAAAGAGAAAGTCTATAAAAGGAGAAAGGATAGTACCAAGAGAGGGGCTTCTTCAATCTTCTCTTTCTTACCCAATTAGAAGAGTATAGTCCTCGATGTGACTAGAATTGGCCTCCCCTTTTAATAAATCACCCCAAAACATTTGGCAACCACAGTGGGAGGATCGTCTCTAGTCCAGCAAGATGCACTCAGGAACCGCCGTCCCGATTACCCATGTTAGCCAGCCGGCCAATGATATGAGTGATAAAGAAATTAGAAGCTAATCACCAAAGCCATCGTTAACAATAAACACTCAGGGCGGAGAAGACAAACAAAAAGGGGACATGTGCAGCGATCAGCGGCAACCCTCTGTATGCTGAGTTGTACACCTGGTTACCTTTTGTCGATATTCAGGGGATCCTACAAGGTGGAAGATTATAACATTGACAGGGTTTCTCGTCAGATGGTGTTTGACCAAGATGTCCCTTCTGGTCGCCCTCCTCCTCCTTCCGTAGATGACTTGTGTCTCACTTTAAACCAGCGTTCGCATGTGGAATGCAAGGGTTTCCCTTTCCTAGTCTTTGAAAAGAAACCAATAATAACTCCCTGGTATAGGGCTCATTGACGGAGTGAACATGATCATTTTACTAGATTTATTGAAGTAATGTGGCCAGAGTCACGTGATCCCCCTTCTGATAAAGTAATGTTTAGCCACTCTTTGTTGAAGCCTCTTCCTGCTAGCAAACGTGTAGCTTTGTTTGAGCCAACTCAAGTAAGTATTTATAATTTTGACTTTCTTTGTTATTTGTAAATTTAATATCTTTATGGTTCTCCTAATTATAGAGAATATCAGGTGAAGCCTCGAAGTGGAAAGAAGAAAGCAAAACACGATGACATTCCCCATGTAGCAGAGATTAGGTCGAAGAAACGTGTCGATGGAATTCGTTCTGGCATTGTGGATTCTCCCATCTTAAAAGTATGAATCTTTCATTCCATGATTTATTCTGATTAAATTCATGCTTCTTGATTGATTTTATTGCCTTGCAGAGTTCATCTTCTGTTGGAGGATTTTTGACACCTCCACCCGGGCAATTGAATCCATTTGCTTGAGTTGTAGCAAAAGCAAGGACCGAAACTGATGATTCTTAGGTGAGTGGCTAGTTGTGTATTACCTTTACATCTTGAATGAACATATTTAGTAACATAGGTGATTATCTTTCATTATTTTCAGATGGAAAATATGTTTGATAATAAAGGAAGTGATATTCTCAAAGTTTCTTCGGAGAGTGATAAGAGTAACCACTCTATCTCAAAAGAAAAGGAGTATAATGATTCAAATAATGTTCTTGACATTCCAAGTAGCTCTCAACATGGACGGGTGAGTCCTCATCTTGAATTGACTTCATAATTGCTTAGAAAACTCTTTTTAATGAAGTAATGAATGAAAACTTGCATGAAAACATGAGTAATTTCGTGAAATTTACGTTGTTAGAAGAAAAAAAAAATCAGAAATAGTGCCTTTACTGAAAACGCCGTAGACTTCTCATACGGAGTCTGTTTTTGATAATCTACCCCAAGTTTTTCATCCCCAGACAACGATTTATCTCCTAACAAGGGATATTTTGAGTTTTGAGGCCATTTAAGGCCCTAAAAGGATGCAACAGTAAAAACTCAGGAAGAATTCAGGAATTTTTTCAGCTGAGAAGTGGTTGAGAGTTTTGATCACATCTATTATCTCGTTTGTACAATTGATGAGATTTTTTGATATGTTGTAGAGGAAATCCATACGAAGAGATTGATATATAACTCACCCATATATTCATTACCAATTACTCCCAGATTTCCACTTAGTACAGGATAATATGAAATTGCCTTTGATGAGATTAACGCGAAAACGTGTTCTTAAGCCTCCGGGCTATTTTGCTTGTTCTTTGGGTACTTCATGAAGTATATTTACATATTCAATGAAAATTCTTGTTGGAGCTTGAATTTCACATTTTTTTAATAATTGGTGATTTTACAAAGCGAAAGTAGAGAGGATCGTATTAGTGTTCAAGAAGTACTGATTGTAGACTAGGTTGATAAACCATTACCTCTTCCACGAAAACCCCTGAAGAAGTCTTTTCTGACATGATTGTTGATATAGAATATCAGAGTAGAGACGTCAAAGAAACTGAGAAAACCATGGTTCTGTTTGAGTATTCTGGTGCTGGTCTTCCTTTCTATCCTTCATTTAGTAATCCACTTCCAAAACATGTGCTTGTTTGTGGTTTTAGCATTCTAGAAGAGTGTGCTGAGTTCTATACTCAAATATGGCATAAGTATGGTCACATTACTACTACCAAGAAGTATAAAGACCCCATTATTCTTGTTTTTCGTGTGAGTGAAGTACTACCCTCAATGTATGAAATGTGTATTGTGACTAGTGCTATTGTTGATGAGTGGATGTTCGAAAACTGTAGATATCATCTGGAGGCGTGTCATCGACTAGGATTCAACACGGCTTGGTTTGGACGTGGAATTGATGTTGTTAAGGAATCATAGGCTGCAGCAGGTATGGTCCCTTCTTCTGAATTTATTGAGCAAGAGGAAGCAGAGATTGAAAGGTTGACTCAGGAGTTGGAGTAAAAGAAGAATGCTCTCAAAAGTATGAAGGGGTCCCTCTCTAAGAGGGATGAGCCATTGTTAGCCAGTCTCTCTTAGACTTTATCTTGCACTTCTAAATTTTTTTAGAGAGATGATGGACTTATTTGATTTTGTTTATTTGGTTTGGTTTTGAATGATTGGATATTTGGTAGGTACGTTTGTAAGGATTTATATTTGGATCGACAAGGATTTTTTGAACTAATAAGATTGAAATTCAATTACTGAAAAGGGAACTTGATACTGAATGCAAATGTCTTGCATGTATTTTGGAGGAATTGAAATTACAAATAAACTAAACAAATATCCATGGATGCTTCAGACACCAAATGTTTTAAGCCACTTCTCTTGTATTGTTGCTTCTACATTTTCCATCTTCGTCAATTAACTTGTAGTATCCACCAATAGTATCCTTAGAAATCATGAATGGTCCTTCCCGATCAGAGTTTTTCTTAGAGTGGCGATTGAGCTTCGCTTCTTTCATAACCCATTCTCCTACTTGAAAAGCATTGACCTTTACTGGCTTAGATCTGAAGATGTATTATTGACGATGTTTTTCCTTCATATCCATGCTAGCACTCGAATTGCACACGTATGGGTGTGTTGGAATTTTCTTAGGGTGGTGTTGTGGCACATGTGGACATTCTCGTAGTGTTACAGGAAAATATCCATGATGCTCCTTGCTATGATTAAACATCAGATGAGTGATGAACGACTCAATATGATGTTAGACTTGAAGAGGAGTTTGCTTTATCCACTTAGAAAAATACTGAAGAGGTGAGGATTTCCATTCATAACGCCTAGCTAAGGTAGAGTTAAATTTTCCAGCAAACTCAAGTCCCCAGTCATAGAGGTGTGAGGGATATTTAGTGGTAAAGAGATGAATTCAGTAAGCTTTACTTGAGTACGATACCTCTCGACATATGATATTGCACTTTCTCCTGGCTCCTACTTCATAGCCGCTAAGTCTTGATATTCTTCTAAATAGAGAAGAAGTCAATTTATCTCGATCTTCTGGTGAGATGTAGAGATGTTTGCTTGAGGTGTATTCGGCGATGAAGGTATCTTGGTAGCTGAAGCTTTGTTGATATGCATCCATGGACGTCCCAAGATCATGTCATAACCTAGGTCATATTTCGTTATGTAAACTTTGGTGGTAGCACATGCAGAACCCATATGAACTTCATGATCAATGTAACCATAAGCATTAACCGGCTTTTCTTCAGGATCTTGAATGATGGTAGGAGAATGGACAGCTTCACTACATGATATCCTCACAGCTCTTAGTGTCTTGATAGGGATAATGTTGACTATAGTGCCTGCATCGATTAGGGTTCTCTTAAACTCGGTATTTTTGAGGCTAGCAGCAGTGAGAATTCCCCAGTCACACTTCTCTCCACCTTTGTTCATCTGTGCAGGCATAGTGTGTGCTTTTCCTTCATTGAGTGGAGGTAGTCTTCTACCTGACACAATGTGATTAAGAGCAGTGAACAAGTCTTTGTCTTGCGCATTCAAGAGGTAGAGAAGTTCACAAACACATTCCATCAGAGATTGTACCACTTGGTTAGTAGGATCCTCATACATGGTAAAATTCCTGATAGGGAGAGGGTTTTAATATACACCTTCATTCCCCGAGTCCATTTCTCCCGAATCGAATTTCTCTTTGAATATCCTCTTCAGGATATTGCAATCACTTGTTGAGTGATTAAAAAATTATGAAAGTGACAATACTTAGGATTTTCCATTTCTTGCTCTGTTGGTGGACGACGAATAGGGGGAAGTTGATGGCACCATATTGAATCCAGGCTTCCAAGAGTTCAATCACTTCTTCAATTGGAAGAGGAAGGTCTGTGGTTGTTGGGGCTTCTCTTGGTTGTTGTTGGTGACGTTGAGCCGGTGGTGGAGCTGCAGCTGCTTGATTAGTTCTTCGAGGTGGTCGTCCTGTTTGTGGTGCTGGAGTTGGAACTGGCGTTGGTGCTGCATGCCTGGGTTACGGCTCTGATGCTGGAGTTTTCCTCTTACTTACTTCAATCACAGCATCTACATATGGTTGTGTCTTGAACTGTCTTTAAGCCAAGCGTCGACTGTTGCGAGTCTCGTGAACTTCTTCATTCTTGACAAGAGGCTTTGTCCTTTCTAGCAGAGCAGGTGCAGTAGTAACAGATCTCTTGGTAACTTTATATAACTTAGAGAATATTTGGAAGTGCAGATTCTCTAATAAAGCACGATAGACTAGTATCATTCCGTTAATGCAGAGTTCCACCAATTGAAGTTCAGTAACATTCGGGTCATGAGTCATGAAAATCTAGTGCTTAGACTCTGAACCGCTTTAAAAAAATTATTAGGATGTTTATTCGATCGTTGAAACATCCTTCCCAAGTCTGATATTGTGACTTGTTCAGCTACCAATAAGTATTTCCTATAAAATTCATTAACCATTTCACACCAGTTAGAAATATTATTAGGAGCAAGGTTGTTGTACCACGTATAAGCTCTTCCAGTGAGATATTTAGAAATTTCTGTCATACGCAATACATGATTGTATTCATGTTCCCCCAATGCTTCCAGAAATCGTGAAATATGTTCATGAGCATTTCATGTTCCATCATAAAGTGAGAATAGAGGAAAGGAATATCCCTTAGGCATAGCAATCCTCTTCTCAAGATAATATAGAGGTCGGTGTTGGTGAATGGGGGACGAATCCTCCTTCTTGCAACTCTGAAGAAGTCGTTCCAAGTCTTCACGAGTAACAGAATTGGGTTGATGACTCCTCTCCTGTACCGGGTTAGGAGGAATACGAATTTCATCATCCTCTTGAGCATGACCCATTGATGTGTTGGCTTCAGCAGTTGCTTCAGAATTATTTTGAGTCTGATCTGCTAGTGTTAGTTTCTATGTAAGGGGCTTGAGAAAGGTGAGGACTTCCTTCTGTGTTGCAGCCATCTCTGTTTGAGTCCTTGTAAGGGTTTCCTGTGTTTGCATCAAGTTGACAATGGTATGAGAAGTTTGCTCATCCCTTGCTTCTTCAGTACGCTGCTCAAAGGGAGGAGGAGTATTATTTTTGACATTGGTAGCTTGAGAAGTGCTACCTGGAGTACTAGTACAGGTACTAACAGAATTAACATTAAGAGTAGTCTCTGATCCTGACCTGAGACCAACCATCTTTGAAATCGATAAAACTAAAAATTTGAGGAATTGAGAAATTGAAGAATTGAACAGTTGCAACTGAGAGATTAATCTCCCACTGTAGTCGCCAAAATGTTTGTGGGGAAAAACTAATTGAAGGCTTAGGAAAAAGTGGGTTGAGTGGGTGATAATTCGTTAATCCTTAAACACTTGTAATGTTGAAGTACTTTGTTTAGAGTCGAGAGATCAATCTGTACAATCCTGGCCTAAACCAGGTAATGGTCGTTCCAGTCTTGCTTCAGTCACAAAATGAGAAGGAGAACAGTTGGCCTTAGGGAGGGAAGCAAGAAGAATGAGGTCAGAGTATCAGACTCTATTGGATGTAGTTGGCGTGAATAGCTATGAACAATTGAGTGATCAAGTTCTTTTGTGTTCTACTTTGGAATTCAGACTTGCTTTGTTGTTCTTGAAAAACTTGTTGTCGTATAAAAACTTGTATCTTATTTCAATAGATTGAACATCTATTTATATCATAGCTATTGTAACCACTCGACCTCTTTTCTGGAAGAAACTGTCGACGGTTGAGTAATAGTGAAATGGTGAAAGTGGAAAAGGTGTTGACAATTGCTCTCCACTTCAATTGTGGTTGAATAGTTGGTTACTCAACTCACCACTCATCTACTCAACTACTATCGATCTTTCCAGAACTTCTCTTTAGTGGGTACATTGATGCACCACATGTTGTAGACCGCCAGAACAAAACCCTAATAAATGTCCCCTCATTTGTGACATTTGATGTCTCGTGTAATATTGTAGTGTTAAGTACTATTGATGTTAAGTCAATTGAGACCAAACTTTGGTTCTCTCGTGAAAGGAGAAAAAATGAGGAGTGCCAAGCTTTGTCCTCACGTGAAGAGTCTCATATCTTTTTTTTTTGTAATAGCAAGACACTCATATTTTACTTTTTACACTCAGCCTCACATGTTGAGGGTAAAAGAGTAAAATTTTCAATTATGACAAGAAAGACAAGTCGTGTGGACCAGATTTTGTCTTTAAAGGCATGAGAGTTTTTCCTTAAGAGTGGTCACATCAGCTTAGTTGTTTGACTAAGGTGTTCATGTTGGAAGCAAGAGAGGTAGAGACGTCTCCCTCTTTAAAAATTAGGGTTTGAAGGTGTTTGGCCAGAAGGCAAGAAGCTCATATTTACTCTTCTGCTCAGCCTCACATGTTGAGAGCAAAATAGTAAAACACCAAATATCTGAAGAGGAGCATGATGTTCATGCTAGGAGCAAAGTTGTGCAGGTCTTGTCCCAGGAAGCAAGATGCACAAGAGAGGAGCAAGACGTGTTTTTGGAAAATTAGGGTTAGCTTTTCAAATTCGGAAATTAGATTTTGGAATCTTTTGACACGTTTTTACAACATTTATAAGTATTGCAAAACTGTTTTCAAATCCTAATTAGGGTTAAAAGATACCTTCTGTCACACTTTTGCAACATTTGTAAGTGTTACGAATCTATTTTCAAACCCTAATTAGGGTTTGAACACTTTTGACACGCTTTTTGACACGTTTATAGGTGTTACAAATCAAACGTTTCAAAGACCCTTAAATTGAATTCTTCTCACTCACGTTAGTTGTCTTTTTAAGCAAAGGATTAACGTGGTTGAGGTGAGATTTTAGCTTAGTAGAAGTTATGGAATTGTGATTGTCACAATTTCGACATTTAATATAAGCACAGTTGTGGCACTTTAATTAAATAAATATATATAGAGCTATATATGTATTTTAATAGGTTAATATTTTTCAATTTGAACATGAATATTAACATAGGCAATTTTGGGGATTCAGCTGTGGAATATAGCACTAAAATAATACTCAAATTGCTCTATACTAGTGGGAAATCCATCTTGGAGCTTGAGATTTTATGTAAAAATCATAAAACATCTAGGAATGTTGTTGTGAGCGCCAGTGTTGTTCTGATGTTTTTGTATAGTAATGAATATTGATTAAATTCATCAATTTGATTGTATATGTTGGTCATACATATAGAAAGAGGACATGGATAAGCGCCTGAGGGATGGTAGGGATAAGCGCGTACTCCAGAATTCTTTTGCAGAGTTTTAAAAGCTTAGTATTTCTCAGACCAGAGTCTTGAGAGGTAATTTACTATTTTATCTTTGTCAAAACCCACCATCTACAATGGTGTAATGAATTACCCCTGGAATTTATCCTCCCACGAGTGATGAGGCTCTATTGGAAAAGATGTGAAAATATAATAGATGAGGGTGCGGGTTTTACCTTGTCATGAGGGTGTGAGTTTTGATGTATACGGTTTTGTTGCTAGTACCATTGCTGATCATACCTTTTGGTTGAAGGATCAAATGTTGAAAAGATTGTCTGGACACTCATATTATTATTTTCTTAATGGTTATTCAGGTTACAATCAGATTGTTATAGCACCGGAGAATCAAGAGAGGACTACTTTCGGAACATTTGCATACAGAAGGATTCCTTTTGGTTTGCGTACCTCACCTGCTACCTTCCAAAGGTGTATTGTAAGTATTTGTTCTGATTATTCTAAAAACATTATTGAAGTTTTTATGGATGATTTCAGTGTGTAAGGTGATTCATTTGACTTGTGCTTGGATAACCATACATTGATTCTTAAACGATGTGTTGAAAATAATCTTGTACTAAATTGAGAGAAGTGCCATTTTTTAGTAACTCATGGCCTTGTTTTAGGTCATATTATATCTTTTAAAGGATTAGAAGTTGATAAATATAAGATCGATCTTATTCATGCTCTTACCCCTCCTACTACGGTGAGGGAGATTCGTGCTTTTCTTGGTCATGAAGAATTTTATCGTAGGTTTATCGAGCGTAGGGCTTTTTGGGTTATTCAACGATGTAATATGGAGATGGATGGGTCTGGTAAACAAAGGAAGCTTCAATTAAGTGAACTAGAAGAGATTCGTGTTGATGCATATGAAAGTTCATGAATCTACAAGGAGAAAACAAAGGTTTTTCATGATAGCAGGATTTCTAAAAAACAGTTTACTGTTGGACAGAAAGTTCTCTTGTTTAATTCTCGCCTCCATTTATTTCCTGGTAAATTAAATTTCGTTGGATATGACCCTTTGTTGTGCTTAATGTTTTTATTCATAGTGCAGTAGAGACTCGTAGATTGTTAACAGGGAATGAGCTTAAAGTAAATGGGCATCGATTGAAGCCCTATTATGAACTGTTTGAACCTGAGATGGTTGAGATCTACTTAGTAGATGCACTCCTTCTGGAGGAGTAGAAGGAGGATGCCAAGTCGGGCTAAAAACGTTAAACTAAACGTTGAATGGGAGGCAACCCATTGTTTTTGTATTTCTATCTTTATATTTTTAGTTTTAGGTTTCTAAATTTTTATCACATATTATTGGATTTCCCACCTTGACTTTTATGTTGGATGAATCAATTTACATTGAAGACAATGTAAAGTTTAAGTGTGGGGGAGTGGTTAAGCAGTTCGAGTTTTGACATTCACTTTTGTAGGTCAAATTTTTTGCTTTTTGTATATTTGCATGAAAACTTCCAACTTTTAGAGATTTTAGAGTCACTTAGTATACTTTTAGCTAAGTTTACGTACGGAGTTCTTACCGAAATAATTGAACTTAGAAGTATTAGAGAACGACGTTCGGGTTTCTTAGTTGTTAAGAGGCTAGAGCTGAAAAAAAGGGACTTAATCCGCCGGCAGAGAATACAGTAGTGGAAACTACCTATTGTTACATCAAGCGAGGCACCAGACCTTCAACTTTCTGTAGTTGTCTAGAAATTGTCCTTTAGAGTGTATGTCATCCTACGCGAATTATGGGTAGAATTAGGGCTGCACACACCCGACCCAACCCGACTCGCACCCGCCCAAAATTACCCGGCCCGCCAATAAACGGGTCGGATGCGGGTGATTTTATTAAAACCCGACTTCTGGCGGGTCGAGTGCGAGTGATAGCTCCTCTCACCCGACCTGACCCGCGCACCCGCCAGAAAATCCCTACTTCTTCCATTCGTATGTGCAGCCCTATGAGTTCTTCCATTCGTATTTCTTCTTCACTTCTTTCTTCTTCTCACTGCTCTCACTTTTCACCCACTCTCAGACTACCACCACCACGGCGCCGCACTTCCACTCACCATCATTCGTTTATCATCACGTTCACCGGTAGTCTACCATTAATTAAAATTCTATCTTTTAAAAGATATAAGACATTGAAACCCTAGGTTTTACAATCGGAGGATTTGTTTCAATCTCTCTGTTTTATACCTTTCTTGAGCTTGATTGTGTGTATTACGCTTTTCTATGATTTGGGTTTCTTGTTATCTCCATTTTTATAATTTGGGTTGTTTCAATTTTTGATTTTTAACGATCTGATTCATTATGTTCTATATTACATCCCCTTATTAACTAGAGAAGATATTGAAATCAAGAGAGTTGGAGTTCTCCGGTATGTTTGACTTATTAAATGGCTTCTTAATTTGGGATTCATGCTCTGTATTCTGTAAAGGTGAAACATTTTGTAAGATAAACTATTTTTGTGTTTCCCTCAGTTAGATTTAACTATCCTAGAGCATCAGTTTATGGGTTTATGTAGGACTGAAGGGATATAGTCTAAGTGATTGTATTTGATGCTATTTGAATTGCTATCCCTAATGTGTAGAGCTTCTTACGGTTTAGAAGTAGAGTGTAGAATTGGAAAACAACAATGGGTAGAGAGTTTTCTGATGGAATCAAATCATTAAGGGTGACAAGCAGTTGTCGTTTCATTAGTTTTGTATACAGGGATTACCGAAATCTCTGTGTTGAACTATTTTTAGTGGATATGAATATCAAGGATTCATGCGGTTTTACATACTTCCAAGATGAAGATGATGATGACGAGGCTAATGAAGAGGAGGGTGGTGGACTGAGCAAATATGGGAAGGAGTTAAAAAAGTTGCTAGGACGTTCAGCTGGAATGAATGATTCATATGCCGAAGAGGACGACGATGATGACGATGTAAGGTCATGTTATTTCACTAAAGATTTTCTGAATTTCACTTAATCTGCATGTATTCTATTCTGTCATTTTCTTACTGTGAACTTCTTACCATGAGAAAATTAGTGCATTGTAGTAGACAAAGCGGATTACCGTTCCTCTGATAATCCAAACTGGTTTTTCTAATTATGTTTCTGGTTACCTTGATTCATTTGTAGGACGTGGACGATGATATGAGCATGTCACCTGTGTTGGCTCCAAAAAGAAGGATACACCTAAAGAAGAACCTGTTGACACTCCTGCAAAAGCAGCGCCTTCGGGATCTACTCGGGGAACCCCATCTACTACATCCAAATCCTCGAAGTCAAATAGAAAAGCATCTGGGGATGACGGTAAAGTTGCCAATAGTGCACCTTCGAAAAAGGTGAAGACGGAAAATGTAAGTTCTTGTTTTTGCTTAAAAAAGGGAAGTGTTGATAGTTCTTTAGTTGGTATTCCCCCTCTAAACCTGATTGATTTGTTGTATCTTATTGCCATCAACTTCCAGCATCTTTTTGATTGGACAATTTCTATGATATTTTAATTGTTCAGGAATTAAAATCTTCTGCAAAAGAGGGGTCTGCATCGGTTTCAAAGGTGACAACGCTATACCTTCAAGAAGTTCAGCTTCGTCGTCCACCAAATCTCCTGCGGACTCATCTATTGTCCCTGTTACCGAGGAAGAAATCAGGGTTGTCTTGGTACAAAGTTCCCGAGTAACGACACAAGATCTCGTGGCTAAATTCAAGGGAAGACTGAAATCAAAAGAGGTACGTTGTTAGACACTTTTTTAATGCCCATCTCGCCTGCTTCCACTTCGGTTCGTAAGTAACATTTAACTTGTCTAACTAGGACACGTCACTTTTCTGTATTTTTCCATGTCGACAGAGATTCACCATTAACACCACTATTACCTCTGGACACTTCACTTGTTATTTGCACATAAATCTCTTGTTTGTGGTTAATACCATGTGTTTCTGCAATGTGTGATCTAATAAACGTATTTTACAAATTGATCACCTAATAACCGAGTAAAATAACATGCCAGTGTACATATATGCCCTTTTGTAGATCTTTACCAACTCCCGATGCATTTGAAGTGTGAATGTGTGATTTGATTGACACTTGAAATAGAGGGTCAGCAACACCGTAAAGTTGTTTAGCCAGTGGGGTTCATATAATCAGTTTGTAGGAAGTGTATCTATAAGAAGCTGACAGATGAAGATTGCTGCCCAGTATGCAATATTGATCTGGTTTTGTTCCAGAGGAGAAGCTTAGGTAAAACCCCTCTTCTTTATGTTTCGTTTGCAGCTTATTTCGTTAGATATTGAGAAAAAAACATTTTTAGTGAGTTTTTTTACTTTATTTTTGAAGCAATGACTCTCTTTCTCTTTATCTCTCTCTATATATATGCTAACTTGACTTACTTCTGATTAGCTCTTGATTCATGTTAGATAACTTGGTTTGTTAGAAGAGTGACAGGAAAGAGAGACGAAAGCTTTTGGAGTTGGCGGTGTTGATACTATTGAATTCATTCTTCATTCTCTAACTGTATAAACAATTTGATGAAGAAAATAGTTGTGTTTTACATTAATTTTTTTATTTTTATGCCTTAAATTGTTGCTTGGCTACTGAAATGAAGATATCTCATTATTGAATTTACCTGTTTTATAACTGCTGAATAGCTGCTGAACTTGTTAGTGTACAAAACAATAGTTTTAGTTAGAATTTGTGTAGTCTGGGCGGGTGACCCGCGGGTGCCCGCATCCGACCCGTTGTAAAGTCGGGTCAAACCCGACCCGACCCGTCCTACGGCGGGTTGGGTGCGGGTGAAAAATTGGTCACCCGCCTTTACGGTGGGTCGGGTGCGGGTGAGGCCAAACCCGATCCGACCCACCCGATGTGCAGCCCTAGGTAGAATGATGAGCTACCCAACTTCGCACCAATTTCAGCACTATTTTTTGATCTCTTGAGTGTTACTTCTTCAATCATGAGGGTGTCATCAGAATTCCTAATTCTATCTTGTCGTCTTGTTTTCAGTTGGCACCATTCTTTCAAAAAAGAAGCAATAGAAACACATCATCATCAACAAGCGGACCGACATCAAAATCACGAAAAAGGTTGAGTACCGTCAAGATTTGCAAGCAACAAAAAGAGGAGCAAAAATTCATATCAAAAGTGAATACAAAACAAAGTGAAAAAGGGAGAGAAGTAAAAGATGTAAGTTTTTTAAGTTTATACGATACCAAGGTAATACAAGTTGCAAAGAATCAGGTGCTTAAGTCCTTTCCCCATGGTCATGTTAATTTCAGCTTAATTATTCTTGTAGTTGTTATCTTTTTGTATCATCTCATAAAAAATAAATATAAAAATAAATATGCATTTTAATTTCATAGTTAGTGTGTTATTTCATTCGTTAAGGCCATGAGAAAGAAGAAATATATAAAGAAGTTCCAAGCAACAAGGATTCGAAGAAAACGGGTACAAGCTATCGAAGTTCTACAAAGTTCAGAAGTTTATCATCAATAGTTGAAGCTGAAAAAGACGAAGACGTTTCTATTTGCTATGGGAGTGGTATTGATTGTGAACCGGGTGAGAAGATAAGTAAGTGTTCCACATCCTTGCATAGTGGTTGATTTTTTTTCTTATAAATCATCAGAGAAAAAAAGGCTTCTTTTCATCCCACGTTTCTATGGGATAACAAAATACGATTCGAAAGGTTACTTTTCCTTCCCACCATTCATCGTGTGCAGGATTTCTATCTTCATTTCCTGCCTGCATACATGAGAACCATAAAGTGCGTCTTTTGAGTGTAATTTCATAAAACCCAATTGGTGAGGAAGAATTCGAGGCGGAATGCTTATTCGATCACTCTTGAGGTTGGGTTCTCTCATATGGTGGTTTTCTCCCAACTCAAGAGTTAAGAATGAGAATAATGTTCTTTGATACTTCTAACTTCTAACTGTTAGTGTGCAGAAACTTTATGTCTTCGTAGCTCTTTGGATGCATGTGCTCTGGAACTTTTTAAAGTTGGAATTTAGGTTTTTTGGGTATACCTCTTGTAAACCTCACAAGGATATAACTCGTCCACTAGGGACACCTAGAGGTTCAAAGGATTGCTACACATGCTAAGTATAACCATGTCCTCAACAAAAGGGAGTTGTTGTGTTTTATTTTAGTCTAGTTTCTTTAGGTAGTTTGCTCGAGGACTAGCAAAAAGCAAGTGTGGGGCAATTTGATAGGTGTAATATTTGCATTAGTTTGGTACTCTAATTCTTTGCTTTCTTGTTAGTTTTCATGTCATTATTCTTTTATTTTGTTTGTTTTTTAGTTTCTTAGAGGTTTTGAAGTGTATTCAAACAAAGAAGAAGAAAGGAGTTCATTACGACATGAAATGAACAAGGAAATCGAGTTCTACAAGTGAAGAAGGGTCAAATACCAACTTTAACTATCTCAAATCCATATTTTATTATTGTCATATTGAATAGAATTGAAAAACGAACCCAACGCAAAAAGAATGAGGTCATTCTGAGTTCGTATGAGGAAGTTATGAGTAAAACAGCTGAGAAGAAGTAAGTAAAATGCTCAGCAAAATAATCGGTAGGTAATGGGAGCCCAAGTCTACCGATTATGTGCCGTCTTGGACGAGAAACTTCTGTACAATAATAATCAGTAGATAATAAAGGGTCGTGCCTACCGACTATGGCAACTTTGGGAACATAAAAACTCTGTATACTTGACGAAAATAATCTGAAGAAGGGTGGGGAATGAGTCTACCAATTGTAGCACGATAGGAGCCACTCCTAGGATACGTTTTTGATTTCTAAATCAAGGTATCATGGTACCATTAGGACTCTAACACTAGATCTGATGAGAACAATATAAGAATACTTCCATAACTCTAAAAAAAAACATTTTTAACAACACAACAAGAAGAAGAACAAAGAGCTAGGGCTTGGAGTTTCGATTGTTCATCACGATTCTTGGGTTTGGTTTACTTGTTATCTTCTATATTTCCATGGATTTTGAGAAATCCATGATGAAATAAATATTTCTTATTGGTCAGAGATGTAGTCCTAATTTAGAAAACATGTTTATTAATCGAATAATCATTCTCATATGTTCATAATCTCTTTAATATCGCTTATGTTCTACAGTTAATAACGCCATGAATGATTGATTAATTGTTTGTTTAAGTCGCGAATTAGATGAGCATGCATTGATATCTATAGCTAAACTAGGGTTTGAGATCCGAAATTGTCAAAAGATCCTTGTTACAAGTAGCATAACATAGTTGTTAATGACGGGATGTTAGCATGCAATTATATGTAGAAACGTGACATAGGTTAAATCTGTGTGGCTTTTACGCCGGATTGCTTAGAATAACCTCAACTCACGAAGACCATTGCTTTCAGTGGGTTAAACTTAAATGTTATTGCACCAAGTTATTCGTTGAAAAGGATTCAAATAGTGGATCTTGCGCTTTTGATGATAATAGGAGTTTTTCTAGAGTAATCTTGCGATATGATGCGTTAGGGTTATTGATATTGAAAAATAATGAATGTTGAGTATGATTCAGTTGATAACATATTGGAAGATGGAAGATGAAACCTCTAACTAGTATTTTTTTTACCTTTAATATTCATATTAATTTGCTTGTTTTGTATAATTTAGTTATTATCATAATCAAAACCTCCTTGTTTACATAAGTAATAATCAAAGTAATTGACAATCACCTGCCTCTCTGTAGAAACAAACTTGTTCTTATTACTATACTCTAATATATATTTGTGAAGTAAGAACTTGAATCAATTTTTCTTGGCTGACAACCGACCACTATCTCATATTAACGCTTTTGAGGTTTCGGGAGACACCGTAAATGTAGAGGATGAAGAAAAGTTTGAGGATGAAAAGATTGAAGAAGCGTCCAGTACTGACGAACTTTACGAAGAATCTGATCACATTGTTGTTGATGGATAAGTAAGCAATAGAGATGAAACAACACCAGGCTCCCTCGTTAGCTTGGATCCGTCTCAGGTAAGTTTATTCTCTTTATGACTATGATAGAATATGTAAATTCTCTAAACTTTTCAGGTAACTCTAGCCGTATTCGAATTTATAAAAACCTTTTGGATTTTCGTCATTAGAAAATTTCAGAAGTATAATGCTTAGGAAAAACGTTGTAGAATCCTCATACAACCTCCGTTTTTGATGATTGACCCTTCTATATTTATTAGAAAATAATTTTATACGTTGTTTAAGGGGAAAATCCAGGTTTTGAGCTTGTTACCCAAAGTAAATTTCACGAAGTATCTAGGAAAATTCTGGTTGTTTTCAGACCTGATATCGCTCACCGTTTCGATCATAACTCTTAGCTCATTTACGATTGGTGCACCATTTTTAATATGTTATAGTATACATCCATATGAAAATGTTGACACATGAATCAGGTCAGATTCCTCACCAATTGTCACCAGCTTCAGAGTTTCTAGGAGGCATTGAAAATAGTTTTGATACGATTTTTTGTGAAACATCTTGTAATGGGTTCGGGCCATACAATACTTCAAATATTACTTTATAATTAATATGTATGACATTTATGAGCATGTATAGTGAGTTTTATGGTTCATGCTCAAAAAATTTGTGTTTGGTATGTTTTAACTTAATATGTTTGTAACCTCTCTACTTTTTAGGAGAAGAATGACCAAAATCAGAGAGTTGAGTTTACAAATGAATGAATAGGAGTTACCATTGATTTTGATGTGGATATGTCCTCTCTCAAGCTGAAATTCATAAGCGGAATACCTCTCACATACTTGTTGAGGATAGTGCTTCAAATAACGTTGATATGCGAAATAGCAGTGTAACAGAGAGTGCCAGTTGAATACCCTAATGCAAGTCTTGGTGTAGATTTCTACTTCGATATGATCTTCCTTGGGGCGTTTGTGTTATCTAGGTTGGATGCGGCTTCCAAAGCAAGGGATAGGATTGATAGGCTATCTTGGAAGGTTTGAAGTTTAGAACGGTATTAGAGGAAGCATACCTCTAAAAAAATCGAGTCAGTCTTTAAAGACTTTTCTTTTTTTAGATGAATTGTGTTTCTGAAATATAAAATATTTTATGGCTTTCTTTTAGGATTTTGAGTAGGTAGGCATTGATAAGTGGTTTACAAGATTTTTTATTTTTTTTTCACGATAATGATATTTTATTTGCTTGATAAACTTGAAATCCTAAGCATGAACGCAGAAACATTGCACTTATTTTGGAGGAATTAAGAATATTGCAAAAATTGGGAAATATTGGAAGGGTGATTGTAAAGTATTTTAAACATTGAAATCCTTGAGTCATTATCGTGTGTCACTACCCTTCTGGCTTATTAGTGTTGATGAACTTCTTCTTATCTTTGCAGGGACGGCTCTAATCTACTTGATACGGGAGTATTACAGCAAGTATCAGTATTATTCTAAGAATTTCATACATAGATGGGTACTAAGTCATACAGTAATTATGACTATATACATACGTGTATATAACGAGAGAGACACGGATGGACATCCATTGTGACTTAGTATATTCCTAGGACTCTCTACAAAATAAAAACATATTAAGGTTCGATATATTCTGATACCCGAATCAGAAACATATATATAGTTTTACGATTTTTTCCTTTATCAAGAATCCACCGTCTACGACATGTCGCGTGAGAAACGACCTGATTATAATCATAACAAAAAAGCGGGTGCAATGAATGCTTTGGTGAGGTCCTCAGTTGTCCCATCAAACGGCCCAATTATGCTCAATCTTGATTGTGATCACTACATCTACTACTTGAAAGCCATACGTGAGGGTATGTGTTTAATGATGAGCAAAGGAGGTGAAACTATATGCTACATTCAGTTCCCTCAGAGGTTCGAGGGAATAGATCCATCTGACCGATATGCCAACCATAACACTATTTTCTTCGATGGAAACATGCGTGCACTTGATGGTTTACAGGTATTTGTGCCACTCGGTCATGTTATATTCTTTTGTACTTGAATTTCATCTTCGGCTTGGTATTTGTAACTCATGCGCTATAATATTTGTCAATCCACAGGGGCCAGTATATGTGGGAACAGGGACCACGTTTAGGCGTTTCGCATTGCATGGGTTTAATCCCCCACAGGTAGAAAAGATTAGGCAAACAGTTGCTGATTCCGAGACTCATGCGCTCAAACGTAATGATTTTGGTGCCACTCTTAGTGCAAACATACTACCTAAACGATTCGGAAATTCTGCCATGGTTTGTCAATCTGTAGTCATAGCTGAGTTTTAAGGTCGGCCCCTCGCTGATCATCAGGACGTCCAGTATGGCCGCCCTCCCGGCATCCTTAGGGCACCTTGTGAACCCCTGGATGGTACTGATGTTGCTGAAGCGGTATCTGTCATCTTCTTTTGGCATGGATATTTCCCTAGTCTCACCTATGGATATACTATAAACATATTGAGGTGCATCAACTATCAAGTTGATCATCAACCTTAAAATTGTTGCGAATCACTGGGTGCTTGCAGGTACGAGGACAAGACTGAGTGGGGTGATCGAGTAGGTTGGATATATGGGTCTGTTACCGAGGATGTGGTCACAGGCTATAGCATGCACAATAGAGGACGGCGCTCAGTGTATTTCATTACCAAAAGAGATGCATTCCGTGGCTCTGTCCCCATCAACCTCACAGCCGTCTTCATCAAGTACTTAGGTAGGCAACTGGGTCTGTGGAGATCTTCTTCTCTCGCAACAATGCCATGCTCATTAGCAACCGTCTCATGCTACTGTAGCGTCTCGCTTGCATGAACGTCGGAATCTACCCATTCACTTTTCTTCCCCATCGTGTACCGCTTTCTGCCTGCGCTTTCTCTCTTCTCCGGACAATTCATAGCTGCAAACTTAAATATGTACTTGCTCATTATAACCATCTATCTGGCCCTCTTAGAGGTGAAATGGTCTGGGGTTGCCTTAGAGGATTGGTGGAGGAATGAACAGTTCTGGCTCATCTCCGGATCCAGCGCTCACTTGGCTGCCGTGGTACACGCCTGCTAAAAGGTCATTGCTAGGATTGAGATATCTTTCACATTGACGTCCAAATCAGCTGGAGAGGACGTCGATGACATCTATGCTGATTTATACCTAGTGAAGTGGATGTCACTGATGATATCACCGATTGTGATAGCAATGATGAATATAACTGGGACTGTGGTTGCATTTTGCAGAACCATCTATAGCCCAACCCCTTAATGGAGTAAGTTTGTAGGTGGAGGATTCTTTAGCTTCTGGGTGTTGGCTCATTAGTATCCTTTTGCCAAGGGTTTGATGGGTAGGAGAGGGAAGACGCCAAACAACTATTGTGTTTGTGTGGTCGTATTGCTATCACGTTATCTTTGTTATGGATTGCCATTGATCCACCAAAGGCAAACAAAGCACAAATTGTAGCAGGTGGTTTTCAGCTTCCATGAGAGTACTGTTGAGAAAAAACATCAGGACATATTTGATCGATCTATATCTGAAAGATGGGATAATAGAAAGATGGATGAATAGACGGTGGGGTACCTATTGAAAGGATCGATTATTCACCAGGAACGATATTTTGGGTGCACGAAATGAGTGCTCATCAGAGGGAATTACATCTCCAGTTGCATAGAAGAATGAATATGCAGACATTACTTAAGAGATGCATAACATAAGCCTGCGAATAAATTCATGGCATTTTAATGTAAACTAAAGTTGAGGTTCGAGAACATTTTTTTTTTAATAGAGAATGCTGCTTTTTAGTACAATGTAGTATGAAGCTTTGAACTCTCATTGCTCTAAAGAAATAGTTGTGCTATAGAACATTTAAAAAGAAGACCTCTCATAAATATTTAGACAGAATAAACACAACAATAATTAAGAGACAGCAAAGGCACCACAATGTCTTCACATGACAAACCCATAGGGAAGAATGACCACTCAACTGTTCCCACTGACCTAGAGGCAAATGCAACCAAGGGATACATTTCATTTACCATTTATCTAAAGGCTGGGATCATAGAAGTATGTAAAGGCTGGGATCATAGAAGTATGTGCGAGCAGATGGTCAAGGGACAGATGGATTCACAAGGATTGATATTTTGGATGCAAAAAAATGAAATCTCAATAGAAGGAATTGCATCTGCACTAGATGAGAATGAATCTATCATCAGTTCGGAGATGCAAAACATCAGAGCCTGCAAGTAAAACTATGCAACTCAAATGTGAACTAAAGCTGCGGAACCTGATTAGATTAAAATGTACCAGATAAGTTTAGGGTGGGATGTAATCCCCATTACAAGAAGGAAGAACTCCTTTCCTAGACCAACCCAAACTCTCAAGGGGGATTCATTTTACTTGCAAGCTTTTAAATCAAAAGAAATGATTCGTTGAACTGCAATTATCAATCTTAACGACGACAACCATGTACAAAGTAAGAAAAACGCTTCACTTTCTTCGTAAGAAATTCAATACCTTAGAGCAACTGCAGCGGACGACTATACCAAAGATTAAAGATTAAATTTACTCTTTGGTCGCCCAAAATCAACCTCAACGGACGAGTATATATAGGAATGAGGCGAGTAAAACCACTATTCCAGAGAAAATTTTCTCCAAATCTTATATATACTCGCACATTTTTCTAATTGGGCATTAACAAAAGACGTTTCATTATGAAAGCGTTTTGAAACACGGACGCAGTGGCTGAGAAGCGTTTGATGAGCCGCTCACAAAAGAATGCATATGAAGTAACGCTTCACTAGGACAACGCTGGTAGAAGAAACGCAAGCCAAATGAGCGTCTGGTTAAAACGTTCTACTGAAATAACGTCTGTATATCATACGTTCTATTAAAAAGACGTCGGATAACATGCGCTCTTTTAGGAAGGCGCCGGAGCACCAGAAGCTCTTGTAGGAAAGCGCCGGAGCACCATAAGCTCTTTTAGGAACACTCCGGAGCACCAGAAGCTCTTGTAGGAACGCGCCGGAGCACCAATCTTATTAACGCTCACACTGGTGGACGTGCTTCATTACGCTTCTTTAGGTGAACGTGAAGCTCAGCTCACACTTCTGTTGGTGGACGTTTCAATACTAAGCGCTATTATAAAGGGGCTTCTGGCATTCAGGCGTCTTTTAGGCACAGCGTATATCACTAAACATCCACACAATACAACGCTCAACTTCCATACGTTTCTATACGAGTACGCTTGTACAATAGACGCTGATTAGTGTGGACACTTAAACATACGTTTGATTAAGGAAGCGTATGAGTATGCAACTTTCATTTATAAGTGCGTCTGGTTCCAGAATATGAAACGCTCGCCAAAATATGCGCCCAACAACATACGTCTCACTAAAGAAACGTCTATGTCACCTAACGTTCATCTAGAATAACGCTTTATAACAGACGTCTAATTAAAAGGACGTGCGATCATATTTACTCACAAAACCGTTGTGTTTAAAATAAAAAACGACCAATTTTTTTACTCTTTGGTATTTATGATAGTCCAACCGTTGCAGTTGCCCTTAGGGTTCTAGAACAACCAGCACATCCTGAACCAGACCCATTTTAATTAAACGTGTGAAAAAATATATATCATCAAAACAACCACGTGATTATCATCATCTGATATATTCGATTTTTTAAACCCAACAACAAACTCCAACCATAGTTGCAACAAATTCACCGACCACCTAATTATCATCATCAACAACTATAAAATTAATCCCAACCAACCACTGATCATCATCATACTTACATTAATTCCTATCTTTGCTAAAACATGTCTGGTGGGGGGATAAACAAAAAGGATTACCGATTCTTCCTTCATCATAAGTTGACTGGACTCTTAAAGTTGGTATTTTTTCACTTGTACATAAGGAAAAAAAGAGTTTATAGATGGAACAGAAGCTTGTAATTAGTTGCTGCTTTTGAATATTTACTGCTCCCAAAAATTTATGGAGATAGGTCGTTGGATAGAAGACCAGTGATGTCCTAAGAATCTAACTGTTCAAACGGAACACGAACAAACAACTGACCATGCAATGTGACAATGGCGGATGTCTGATGCGGATCAATTCTCGAGGGTAAAGTAATAACCTGCAAAAAACAGAAAACCGACATTAGTTAGTACAAACCGTTCTACACATACTGCATAAACCCCTAGGATTATGCGGTGGAACCCTTTTAGGGATGTGGTTTGATCTAAGCTCTACATGCCATGGATCGTAGGGTCACACATCCTTACATCAAGGGCAGGATTTCTCTACGGGGTATTCCACGGGATTTCTCCCGATCAGTCCAGAACTACTGTATTAGTAGCATTCATGACCTGACTCAACGTCTTGTATGGTAAAAATCAGCTCTTATCCCCATGATCATCCTCCAATCATACTGAAATTATTAGAGAAGTATGCATATACCTTTTTGAATGCTGTCACACCCCATGGATTATCAGGCTCCTCCGGCTGACCAGATATAACTACGCGCCCAGATGGATCAGACTGAACACGAACCTGTGTTCAGACAGAGAGACAGAGCATAGTGACCATGCACGTACAATCTCTAACAAGTAAAGAGTTCATAAATATTGATTGTTTCACTATTCACAACTCCTAACCAATTTGATAATCTCTAACAAGTACAGAGTTCATAAATATTGATTGTTTCACTATTCACAACTCTTGACCAATTTGCTTCCCTTTCCTACTTGAAATGATGAAACTAGCATGAAATTCCCAAACTGGATCAGTTTGAGAATGAGTCAGACGGTTATAGCCATCTCTTAGAAGTTTATGTCAGTATGTGTGCAAATGCATGTGGTAAGATAAACTGATGAGTTTCGAGAGATACTCGCCCCATCATATGGAAATCCAAGGGAACTTCTACACTCAATACAAGCTATATTTGCTCACTAGAGATAGTAAATAGCCCTCAATGAAGGATATATATACTCATTAGAGATAGTAAAAAATGTAACCGGGCACAAACCCTCAATAGGCACAATGATCAACAATTTTTCATTACTAAATTACTTTTCTACAGGTAACTGTGGATTTACATATATTCAGTGCCCGGATAAACCACATTCAAGATTGAGACAGCAATATCAAGAAAAATAACACAAAATATATAAAGGAAGTCAATTCACCTCCTCCCGCAGAAGCCCAGGAACTAAAGCGTAAACCTCAAAGCAGTCTCTCTGTCCAAAACCACATTTCACTTCCTATGTTAACACGTCGATAAGAAGAAAATGAAAGCTGCTATCCGGAATAGTTCCAATACAATTGAGCAAGAGATACTTACAGTTCTCCGAACATTAACCTTTACCCAATCAGCAGGGTGTCCAATATCAATAACTGTTGGTGTTGTGTCCGTTCTGTAAAAAAAGGAGCTTTGATGTTATACTCAGTTACAGAATAAGTAAACAAGTGTCGATATGAACAAGAAGAGTGGTTTATATGCTTCTTCACTACCCTCGGGTGGGTGGTTGGTATTTCAGCTGTATTCAAAACTCCTAAGTCTGCAGTAGCCAAAAAAGCTCCCTATGCATAAATATGCTTTTGACTCGTATAGAGTCTGAATATATCAATTTCTTGGTGGTGGTGGTGGTTTGATAGGCACCAACCATGGCCAATGAGGAAACAAGAAACACTCTAGATTCTGTAGTTGTCTAAACAATAAATAATGAAAATGTGGATGTATGCGTGAAAGCTGCAGATGATAAAATGAAAAGAAACCAAGTTTATATAATGATGCCACAATAGTGGTTAGGGATCTTATCTCCAAGCAGCCAAGACTGGGATAATCAACAATGTATTTGGTTCTCACCTTTGAGGTGAGCTTCCCCGTTGCTTAATTGCTTTAAAACTCGTACGTGCAGACTTGACATAGTGATCCATGTCAGCAGGTTTTTTACGTTTAAGTAGACCTGAGATAGCAGGAAAAGAATCATGTCTCAACTTCGCAATAGTGATGTCAAGAGATTCAAAATCGTATCTGAGGCAACATACCAGCTCTAAGTTGGCTTTCACGCTTTGGTGTAGACATGGAGGTCTTATCCTACATGAATAAACATATTAGCTTTGACGTAGATGTCAGAAAAGCTATATCATTACCAACACGCCAATGCAGTACCCCTGACCTTATTGACTGGGTTTACTAACCTCATCATTTCCAAGACGCTGGGAGTGCCACCCCTGCATGGCACGAGAAGCAGCGCCCCTTCGTGCCCTACCTGATCCTAATGCTTGAGTACCAATTCGCTGCAGTTACATGAGTAGAAAAAATACAAGACTATGAAAAATCAGAAATAAGGAATACACACAATATTACATGATTTTATAACAAAAATTAATGAAGGCTATTTGAATTTTAAATTACCGTATTGCAAGCACTCTTTGGGTCTGCCAGGGAAGAATCAGGAAAATGCAATTCACCAGCATGAATTTTATGCTTTTCGTACTCAAGAAGTGCCTGCACCATGTAATATATAAGGGAACCAGAGCAGGTGCAAATAAAATTTAAAAAAGTGATCAGTTTATTCAACAAAACAAACATGGTCATACAAAAAACGAAACACAAAATGAGATGACCAACAATGTTTCAAGATGACGTCAAAAAAGCTACAAATGGCATATAGTTTAATTAAGAACATTTCGTTCAGACTCCTCTATGCACATTTAACATTATTTGGATCTCAATAGCCTTCTTCTACTACGGATATAGAGGAGAAAGCCAAAAGGGATTGGATCACTTATCCTTGTAATATCCATAAGGTTAAAAGGGAAATAAACTGAACAATCACTTTTTAATTCCCTATCTCCAGATTTAATGCAGACAATTGTCAAGTTTCTTCTAAGTGAATTAATGTACAGTGTCTACAACAGTAGTTAGTAAACATCTGTAGTGGATAATACACCCAATGGTTAACGATAACCCAAATCTGTGGCGGCACAGACAAAAAAGTATCCAATACTTATCTGCAAACTGCCTATATGTTAAAAATATGGAGTAGGAAAAAAAATTAGACATACCTTCTCATAGAAAATTCTAAATGTCCAAGACACAGTAGTACAAGTCCTGAGAAAACAAATTTGTTTCAGTAAACTTTGGTTGCCATTATCATGCGATAGCAGGACAAAAAAGAATGGAGATTACTATAAAATCTGATACTCAGAATTTTCTTACTTTGGAGGGTTGAAGCTTTCTCCAACTTGACGCCACAACTTGCATGTAGTCACCTGCAAAAGACATCCACAAGTTTGTTGAATACAAGTTGGATTTCCAAGTGAGCATAAACCTTAACACATGCAATTTGAATCTAAAGTAAATCATGTAAGTTAGGTACACATACAACGTAGGAACTTCCACCTTAATAGATGTGATGTATTGAATGCATAATTTGTATCTCATGTAATTCACATAAGTTGGGTACAACCATACAACTATGACTTGGGAGCTTCAGTTAGATGCATTTGTTTCACACTTGTTGAAAGAAAACTAGTCGGTTTTACCCATGGTAGAAAACAAAGGATTAGAAGTTCCTCATTTAAGTAATTCCTGGACTTTGCGAGGAAACCTCAAAGATTGTTAAAGCATCCTATAAACATAATATTGTTGATGCAGTAGCTAAAATAAAGCTTAAAAACACAGAATCAGGTTAACCATGTTCATCATAAAAAAAAACACACAACATTAGGATCATATATACCTGGTCATAGCCTCCCAATTTAATCACAGCTCTATATAACCTGAAACACCCAGAACAACAGAATTAAAAAATTACCTCATTAAGAAACTTCAGATTAATAAAAAATTGAGAGCTTGGTAAAGTTACTTGAGGAGATTTAGCCCTTCTCCATAAAACTTTGGGGGCTTGAAATCAAGATGATGTTCATTGCTAAACCTCTCCAATTCCTTCATGAAAGCAGCTTGTTCATACTCGTTGCCGGATTCACTGCCCCCTCCCTCCTCATTCAGAAATTGTGGCTGCTCTTCGGTTGCAACTAGGTCCATATGATGTTGTTTCTGTAGAGATGATGTTGATGAAGACTCTTTCAACTTTAATAATTCCTCTTTATCAGACTCACTTTCAGACCCTTCACTTTCTTCCTCTTTTTCTTCTTCCAGTTCCTCAATTTCATCATCATCATCATCCTCGTTTGCCTTCAAATAAGAACCATGAGGTTTGGTTTCACGTTCTTCTTTCTCAGCAGGAGTATCTTCCTCCAACTTCTCAAAAACATCTTCATCGTTAGCAGCACCAACATTGTCATTATCGTTAGCAACCTCAGCCTTAACTTCAGTAGCCTCAACTTCCGAATTAGCGTTAGATTTCTCTCGTTCACCACCACAACCGTTAGGGTTTTGATTAGTAGCTGATAATGTTGATACTTGAACATCTTGTTGGTTTTGTAGGACATTGATTGGATTAATCTCCTCTTCCTCTTCCTCCTTATCGGATAGGTCATTTCTGTTAGCATCATCATTTATCAGCTGTTTTTCTTGAGTAATCCTAACATTAATCAACTCTTCATCTTCTTTTTCAGCAGCCACCGTCACATTATCAGCACCGCCATCATGAATCTCTTCTTCTTTAGCTTCACCACCACCACCACCACCATTACCAATCATCTCTTCTATCTCTCCAGACAAGGTAACATTATCATCATCATCATCCTCATGTTTCCCCTTCATTTCTCTCTCTCTCACTCTCAAAACCCTAGAAAGAAACTCAAACCCTAATTTCAAAACCTAAGAAATGGTTGAGGTTGAGAAATGGATTTTAGAGGGGAAAAGAGAGAGTATTATTAATCGGTACTGTAGGTTTGCTGAAAAAAAAAATACCAGGGAAGGGGTTTTTGTTTGTTTGCGATATAAACAAGAAGAGAGAATGGAAAAAGGTGAGACATAGGTTTGGGTTAGTTTCACAAAACACAATGGGGGGTTTGAGTCGTGTTGTCAAAACATAAAGGTTTTTGAGAAGACAAAACAAAACAGAATAGGAAACACCGTTCATTGCTGCCGTGTTCAGTTAACCATAATAATAGTTACTACATTAAAGCCGTTGAGGAAAATGTAAGGTCACAGGTTAGGTCACTAGCTATGGGGTTAAGGTACATATGTTTTAATGTTTATGCTTCTGATTTTCTTTTGTACTGAGGGTGTGGGCCATGGGTGTGTGGTGGTGGGACTCGAAAGTTGGGACCAAACCTATTTCCCAGAGTAAATCATTTACGAGGCTACACTTTGTGATGGAAAATGTTATCGTACTACACTGCATCTCTAAATGCTAGATAATGCTACTGGCCGTGGAATCGTTGTCTGCACCTGTAAATGCTGTTAAGATTCGAAAATTTTAATAATAAGTTTTTAAATGATAAATACTAGTTTAATAATTTTATATTTTTTAAATTTAAAGTTTTTAATTATCTAGATTTTTTATTTTAAATTTTAAATTTTAAATTTTAAGTTTTAAGTTTTTATTTTAAAACAAAAAAATATTATAAAAAAGTTTTACACGATTATAACATGCGTGAAAACGAAAAAGTAAGTCTAAAATACGCACGTTAAAATGTTATTCAGAAGAAAAAAAACGTTCAAACTAATTTTAGAAAAACGGTTATAACGTGTGTGAAAACGGAAAAACGGTCTTAAAAAACTTACATTATTTCTTATTTATCGGCGTTATATAAGCACGGGATTCGAGGATCCTCACGGGCACGATATATGGGTGTGACCGTTTTAACGGCAGTTTTTTCGAGAGAAAAAAGGGTGTTTTTAAAACCTTGTATATAGTTACCATTATCAGAATCGTTAGATACGGCAGATTATATCCAACGGTTCTATATTTTCATTTATTTTTTTTTCTATACTGGAATCATTGTATAAGACACATTATTATCCACTGATTCAACCTTCTTATTTCTTACTTTTTTTATATTGGAAACGTTGGATAAGCCACCTGATTATCCACCGATTCCCTTTCTTTCATATTTTTGCTACTACTTGATGAGAATCGTTGGATACGACAGACCATATCTAACGAACCTGGATATGAAATTTTTTGTGTTTTATCAGTAAGAAGAATTGATGTCTAAAATGCTACCTAACCAATGATTCTGGGTCAGTGTTTTTTTGTTAGCTTTTGCAGTTAGAATCGTTGGATAAAAATGCTCTTATCCAACGATTCTGTTATGTTCATTATATACAAAAAAAATTGTTGGTGATTGAACTAGAGATTATTGATTGCTTGAACTACTAGTAGTTGTGTGATATTGATTATTGATTGCTTGAACTAGTAGTAGTTGTGTGATATTGAATTTTTTGTTGTTCAATTTGTTTATTTGTATAACCATTATGGATGGTCGTAAAAGAGGTTATGGTCCAACAAGACAGTGTGATTTTGTTAGGTAGCCACAGAAAAAAGTTGTTTGTGACTTCTGTTGCCCCAGCCAGACCAAATTGGATGAAGTCCTGGAACTCCTTCGTCAGCTGGAAATAGAGGAGCTTGAGGAGGTTATTTAAATGACATCCAACCTAAGAAAGGATATTGCTAATTGGAGAGCCCAATATGCAATCCTTGAAGAGGTTGTTGCTGAAGATGATGTTTCCACTTTTGCTGCTGATGGTGGAGTTGATGGTGCCGCTCCTTTTGCTGATGATACCTAATACATGTTCTTAAGACTTGTCGGTTAAACTAAACTAAGACTTGTTTCATTATCAATTTTGTGTTGTTTTATTCAAATACTTATTTTTATTTTGCTTGTGGTTATGGTTGGATGAATGAACTTATCGTTTAATATGTATATGAATGGTTTGAAGTTCTTATTCGTTGTTACGTTAAATGATTGGTGATAAAGAATACCAATTTTTGCAATTGTGATCCAGAATCGGTAGACAATGCACATATGTGTACACCGATTCCAACTGCCCATCTTGCGACAATTGTAGGTTTTTGTAATAGATTCAGAATCGGTGGACAAAGCATTTATTATCCACCGATTCTAAGTAACTCATTTTCATTTTTTCCTGGAGTTGCTTATGTTTAAAAATTTACAACAAAAATTCAAAGTAACCAAAAAGCAAATCGATTTCATTCATTAAGAGTGGTTGTTCAATATATGAAAGCTACAAACCATAGACATATGATAGTTCATGTGTTAACAAAATCCAAATACTTAATTCAACATAATTCTACCCTTGATTTGGTTATAAGTATGAAGCCCCATTTGAGACATGGGTTCAGGTTGATCGTCGCCAAGTGTTTGAACAATCTACCATATATATCGAAAAAATTAGGCTAACAGAATTGATGGACATGGAACTACAACCTTCGGGTGTTAAGAGAATGTGATTTTTTTTTAGGTCTCAATTTCATACATATATTAGGGAACTGAGCAGTTGATGTTCTGGGAAAAGAAAAGGTATGTCTTTTTGTGACACCACTCATGGTTTTTCAATCTCCCTGTTTTTGATAGTAAAATTACATTAGTAGAGAAATCTAATGACAGCTACAACTGATTAGGAACATCTACTAGTCTTATTCCGATGACCTGCTGTTTTAGTGGATAAACAAGTAAACAGGTGAAAGGGTAAATCGTAAAAATACGAGAGAATGAAATCGTACAAGGCTATCTTAAAACACGAAAATGGTCGTTCAAACCTTGATTCCGTCACAAAGAATGAGAATAGTTGATCTTAGGGAGGAAAGCAGAAAAGGAAGTTGGAGAACTTGAATCTTTGTGATAGAGTTCAAGTAGAGAAGATAAAGTGGTTTAGGATAGCTGATGAACTACCATAAACTTGTTATCTCTAACTCATGTTGAGTGCTATCTTTTTCTTTTCTATTTTTGAAAATAGAATAAATACTTTATTTATAGTGTTTAAACTCTTGATCTAGTAGGAAATGGAAGAGATAGAGAGATAATAAGGTGGAGAACGTGGTTGAGAATATCCCATTATTGCAGGGATAATTGTTGAAACCGTAACTCCCATTATGTCTGGGAGAATTCCGGTAACTGTAGTGATCATTATTTTCTCCTCTAGTAACGTTCAATTTAATTCCTTCTCATCGTGGGTGTCAGTTACACCTCACAGGCTATAGACCGCCAGACTAATACTCTAATAAGTATCCACCTGTAACATGTTTGATATCTCATATATTTGACGGTTGGGGCATATGAATGACTATTTCGAATAATATAACTATTGGTGTTAAGTCTAATAAATTTAGTAGGTTTAAAATTAGAAGTGTGTAATCTTGAAAGCGGCAAGACTTGGAAATGGCACGCACTTAGAAGTGGCAATCTTGGATGTTTGCAGGCTTGGGAATGCCACAAGCTTGGAAGGGTCCAAAATCAAGATCATCCAAAAGTTTTCAAGGACCGAACATGGGATTTGTATCATGCTCTTGATGACTAAGTAAGGTTGGTGCATGTATGCTCAGAGGGGAAAGCATGGCATCGTGTCCCTAAGAACCGAGCATGGAATCGTGTCCCTGAGGAACGACCATGGCATCGTGTCCATGAGGACCATGGCGTCATGGCATCGTGTCCATGAGGACCATGTCATCATGTCCGAGCATGGTATCATGCATTTGAGGACCATGGCGTCGTGTCACTAAGAAATGAGCAAGGTGGTGGGTCCACTAGAATATAGACTCTCTATTTATGACACGGGACATAAACAAATTTCTAAATTTGATATTTTTGATGCGGGATAAATAAATTTAAAATTTTCGCCTTTGTCAAAATTACACAATCTACATTAAATCCATTGCTTAGTGTGGAACAATAACGTTTTGTAGTAAGCATTAGATGGTGACAGTATATCTAACCAATTCTTGAGACTTAATTCATGAATATAATAACAACTTAGCTTTGTTTCCTCCAGCCAATGTCATTGATTCAGACTTGGGATGACTTTTAGATGTGTTAGACTCTCCAATAAGCAAGCAGTAGACACAAGTGTTTAGCGTTTTAGTATACGACACCTAGTGCTAGTGATGATACCAATAAGGCATCAACAAATTGGATCTAGAAAATCAGTGATGATAACTCGAGTTATAGTTTATCTTGTATCAACATGAGCACTGAGTAATAAGGCTGACAGCAGCAGCAACACAAGGTGAGACGGCATGATCATAGCAGTGGAGCAATAGTGACACAAGGTTGATGATGTATTCTAACTTGATATAGTGGAGTATATTCATCCAAATGCTTTGGGTGAACATAGAGTGATTTTTCCTCCCTTCATAACCACATGCTATTATACTTCGAATGGTTGGATGAACAGAGATATATATAATGAGAAAACCTGAATTTTCTATTAATCCCGATGTCAGAATATTTCAGGTTTGAGACATTTTAGCAAAAACGATGTAGATTCTTCATATGATATTCGTGTTTAATCATTAACCCAAATTTGAAATTGCAGGGGGGACCAACTATCTCCTACTAGGATAAAATTTAAGTTTAGAGCTCATTTGGTTGGTCAAACAAGGTGCACAGTAAGTATACAGAGAAAATTTCAAATAAAATTCTACCAGTTTCCTGCTTGCGTTTGTCTGAGTATTTCGACCATATCTCCTAGCTTATTTATCCAATTGGCGTACCCTTTTGGTATGATATAATAGACACATAGGTATATAATTCACTTTCAATTCTTTACCGGTTATCCATATTTTTTAAAACCGTACAACTTAATATAAAATGTTCCTGACGTGGTTGTCGCAAAAAACACCTTGTTATGTATTATTTGGTCCACTTGCTCCTATCATGAATGTTTCATGATGAATCCTTACTTCACTAATTCATTCATACTTCTAATTTTATGTATTTTACTTGAATTCTCTTGCTGGAAGTGTGTTAACCCATATAACTTGTATTTTAGGTTATGACCATGGTTGGGTGAGTGAATAAGTTCATCAATGAGGGAGAAGAGTCATTGGAGACCAATAGATTCATGAAGTCCACTTCCAAATTCAGATTTATGAGCATGTTTTCTTTGATAAGGATGTTGATACTTCTTCAGGTGGTAGCATTTTAGAAGTCGAGTGAATAAATAGTGGGAAGTTGAGAATGGCAGAGTCGGTGATGAATGAAGTTGGTGTTGACCTCCCATGACGCTGATGTTGTGGATGGAGGTATAAATATGGTGTTAAATGAAGAAGGTAATTGATGAGAGGTAGGATATAGGCTAGTGATGGCGCCAACAAGGAGTTGGGGGATGGCGCCGGAGCCATCAAGAAAATTTTTTGAGGCTGGCACCAGCGAGAAAATAAAAGAGTGGCTGGCGTCGTTAGCGCCATCGAAAAGGGTAAAAGAGAGGCAGGCACGACCATGTAAAGGATTATTCTGATCTTGGATATATTGTTGGCAGCTTGAGAAATGAAGTGGAGGTTTGGCATTTTTTTTAACACCCTTTATGAAACAATAAAATTAAGAAACTGAAATTAATACCCCATAACAACCTGTTTGATCACTTGATTCAAATTTACATTGTAACAACTTGTTTTGTTACCTAACTTGGTCCACTATCATATTCACGGGCAATGGTTTCGGAAATGTAAAAAAAAATGGTGGGACCTTAAGGTTTGATTTTAAAATAAAATTTAGTTTGGTTATTACATACGCTACTTCCATAGATGAAGGTGTAAGTGGTGGACCCTCACTGTCTCGAGAAGGATAAAAGAGATGTTAGCACGACGCCAACAAGGGAAAGAGTGAGAGCAGGTGTCGCAGAGAAAAAAATAAGGGAAGCTAGCGTCAGGTATAGAGAAAAAGGGATAGCGAGTAAGGAAGTAGGTGGGCGCCAACACTGAAAAGGGAGATGCTAGCACTATGGAGGAAGTAGTTAGTATTATTGGGCGTTGGCGTCATTGGCGACAACTTGGGATGGTGAGAGGGCTCCAGCCTAGAATTATATACACTGACAGAATTATCGGCGACGTAGGATTTATGGGTAAGTGAGGTCGCATAGAGAGACTGATGCTCAAAGAATGAAGTGAGGGCCTCAAAAACCCCATGAATATGCGGTGAAGGCTTTAGGAGTTAGAGGTGGAGACCTTATGAATGGATGGTGTAGTCCACATAAGTTGGAGCCTTGGAGGTGGAAACCTCATGAATGGATGGTGAAATCCCCATGAGTTGGAGGTGAAAGACCTCATGAATGGATACGAAGTCCTCATGAGTTGGAGGTGAGGGTTCCACGAATCGAATATGGGGAATTCAAGAATGAGTTTGAAGGCACCATGAGTGGTGGTGGATCTGGTGTCAAACTCTTTTAAAGTTAGCAAAACCCTAAATCTCGTATGAAAATTCTTGTTTGCACACCGTTCATCCCGGGAGACGTAAAAACTTTATATGATGCCAGATTCCGATGTTTTGCTCAAAATTTTAAAGCTAAAAGACCAAGCTATCATATGCAAAAACAATCACTCAAATCGAAGTTTGATAGGTCAGTCAAACATGCACGCTCAGTAATCCTGTGTAAATTTCTTGACTTGATTTTCTTCAGTATAAGAGTTATATCTCTTAGCCCGTGTATCCAATTAATGTCTCTTTTGGATATGTCTTAGCACCATTTGCATGAAAGATGTGTTCCCCCATTCCTCATTGATTGTTGTCAACTTTCGCTTGTTGGTGAACTGAAGTGTGCATCAATCCATTTGTAGGGGTTGTTATAATATCTTATAGAAGACTTTGGCATCTGCTTATTCTCTGTGGGAGTTCTGCAATGAGTTTATATTCGTCTATCTCTATATTTTCATGTCTCGGTATGAATCTCTTGCTTTTAGAGCATCATGACCCACCAAAGCCATATTTATGGAGTGAGACCATTACCGAAGAAAAAGAATGAATAATGGACTAAGATAACCGGACCGTCAGAGATCAAGACAGATGGATGGAAGAAGGGCATACGATTTATCTTCAAAGTCAATATGATTATGACGTCACTGAATCCCTGAAGTGGTTATGCTCGTTGAGTTTCTATCCCAGGATGATGATGTTTGTGGCTACCTTGTCATCAGTGATGGCTAAGAGGAACGTCATGACCATGGGTTCTGTCACTGAGAACTTGATCAAGGAGTTGAAGGACTGGATGGAGTCACCTTGAAAGCTTCAACTTCAGTATAGTGTGCCATCAATTAACTGACTGGAGTAGTTGAAGTAAGTAGCAACAACTAGGGTGTAGTTCTCATTCTGGACGTGATCGGGTAAGATGAGGGAGTTTCCCATTCGTATAGGAGTTATGATGTAGAGAGGTTATGTCGACCATGATTTGTTATCCATAACACTGGCTTGGATCTGGAGATCACAGTGGTTGGATGAAGTTGAATTAATCTTTTCAAAAATATAAAATCCCCTAATGTAGAGAATCCAAGAGGCGTTTATTAACTAAACAGAGAGATATGTTGAATGTGATTCACATAAACATGACAAATATGGATGAGTGATGTTGTGTCTCCTTCAGGCGTCTTCTTCAATACCATTAGGGCTTCGTACTCCCTTAGGCGTTGTGGCAATTCATCCCAACATCTATATTCCCACAAAAGATGAGACTCTCTTATGGAAGAGGTGAAGAGATATGGGTTATAAAAACCTTTTGGTTGAATGAGCTTTCCATCCCCGCGTACATTTCATTTGATTCTGCTACTAGATATTGATGATGCTATCATGGGTACATGCCTCTATGAATTTTCCATCGGGAAAAAGTAAGAATTTGGATCGAAGTTGAAGCCGACGTTGGCGTCTGGAATCTTAGATGTTGATTCGTGACTGGACTAGCCTTATACTTCCTATTAGCATCATGCTCATACATCATAATTTGGTAATAACCACTATAGCCATCCATGAACGACAATATTCCATGGCCACCGGTGGCATCACCAAGCATATCAATGTTTTGACGTGGGAAATCATCCTTGGGATAATACTTGTTCAAATCTTTAAAAATCTGTGCAACATCTAATTTGGCCATTATTCTTATTGACATGGACGACATTGGAGAACCAAGTAGGATGTTGAATAGGCTTGATGAACCTAGCATCGAGTGACTTTTGAATTTTGATTTTTAACCAGTTATTTAATTTCATGTTTGAAGTATCTTGGTTACTGCTTGACAGCCTTGAAGACAGGGATGATGTGTAGGAGATGGGTGACCTATTTTCCGTCTAGACCTGGCATCTCCTTGTAAGTCCAAGCAAAATTGTCTTGATACTCTTTAAGAACATTTACAAGTCCCACTTGTTCTTTCAATGACATGGTCGAGATGGTTAAGATAAGTCTTGCAACTTCTCCAGTTTCGATGTTGAGAGTCTCGAGTGCATAAGTGATAAGGTTAGTACCATCTTGTAATTATGGCGGAACTTCCGAAACTACATCTTTGCATTTCTTCTCGTTATGACTACATTATTCTAAACAGGGAAGTTCTCCGCTAGCTTTCCCTATTAATTGATAAAAACAACGACGAAGGTAGATGATCCTACCCTTAGTGTCTTAACTTGTCACAAAGTTGCGACCCTTCTTACTGTGAGAATGAGTTTGGATGTTAGCAATGGTAGCATATCATTTGGTGATATCCGCAGAAATAGACTTCTCTAGGAGCTTGGTCTCTGTAATAGGAGTTTGAGATGACAACTTGTCAGACTCTTCAATTGACGCCTGATCGGGCAGTGGTCTACTGTATATTTTGCTATGTGGGTCAGATACTCCATATTTGGCTCCAAGAATTCAGCATCATGACCTTGTTATCAAGAAGCCACAATCATCCCATTATCATGTGATACTTAGTTTACTTTCGATCACATGAAATTTAACCTTTGACTGAATATGCCCCATTTTTCAGATCCAGGTAAACATATCCATAAATGTTGGTTCGATTTCCGTCAAAAATTTTCATCACGATGTGGTGATGGATGATCTTGTTTTGCTGAATCTGTCTGTCTTGAGAGTCTTGAGGGGAATGATATTGGCAGCAACACCTGTGTCGATAAGATCCCTTTTGAACCAAGAAACTTTGATGTGAGCAGTCACATATAAGGCTCGATTGTGACCATCCATCATGTCTTCTTCAGTGATGGTGATATTATTAATGAAAGGGTTGCATACTATCGATACCTCTAAAACTTCTGGTGAAGATGGGGCTAGGTTCGCATCGAAGGAAATGCAGTTGAGAGAAGCAAGTGTATCCATACGTTGATCTTTCGAGAGGTGCAGAAGTTCACATAAGTTTTCAATCAAGAATGTGGCTTCCTGACCCACTAGGTTCTCATAAGTGGTGAAGTTTATGATGTGATGTTGAGAAAGAGGGTCTATTGGATGATGCTAGGTTCGCATCAAAGGAAATGTGTTTGAGTGAAGCAAACATATCCATATGTTGATCTTTCGAGAAGTGTAAAAGTTCTCATAAGCTTTCAATCAAGAATGTGGTTTCCTGACACACTGGTTTCTCACAAGTGGTGAAGCTCCTGATGTAGTGTTGAAAAGGGGGATGTGTCGGGATGTCAGTACCCAGGTGAAATCTACCAGACCGAATTCTCTACTCGAAGATGCTCTAATGTTCGGGTGACAGCTGCCCCATCAAAGCCTTTACGAAGATAAGCATCCCCTTTTAAGAGTTCGCCATTTCTGCTTGAGTATTGACAAGAATCTCCTGTCTCCCCATCAGATCTGCAGGAATTGGTAGTACCTAGCGTGACACCAGAAGTGATTGTAGTGGTACTACGAGTAACACCACTGGTATAGTTTTAGTGGGAACAAAATTATGATTTGAAATTTTTGAACCCGTCCTAAGTTCAACCATTTTAAGAAATTAATTTTGCAACCGAGAGCTCAATCTCCTACTGTGATAGCCAAAATGTTTTAGAGTAAAAACAAATAAAATGAAAAAAAAATGAAATATCAATTTCGTCCCTAAGACAAACACTCAAATGGGGGGATCCCGTCCGACCACGACCTATTTTCAAAGGATCAGATTTGTCGCAAAAACATACGCTAATATATTATAGATATGTATAAAATTTTGGATACAGGTAGTTTGAATGTGAATATCTTTTCGTCGGATTTTTTGTATTATCAGATACTAATTTCATATATCCGAAAGTGATTTATATTTTTGGATAATATTAAGACTAGTTAGCAATTCGGCGTGCGGCAAAAATTCGGACCGGTAAAATATGCACATTAATCGGCTCAGTGAAATACAAATTCGGTCAATTATACAGTTAAATATGTGGAATGCGAGAGTATTTATGGAATTCGTTAATTCGCGTTTAATACGTTTCCTGTATATAAATACGGTACAAAAAGTTCAGGATAATATAACCAATCAATCATAAAAAATTCTTATAACCGTACATAATAGAATTATAAAATATCATTTTTTTAAGCATCACCAAAATAAAAATGGACCAAATTAGTAAAACAACAGATGAGGTATGTGGTTTTATAATTTAAAAAAAAGTTATTTAATTAACATAATTTTGGACTTACTAAAAACAAAATTAAAACAGTATTATCTATTCAAAACTTGGTATAAAAAACCAAGGTGAACAAACTTACCATGCATAAAACCCTCCCATATTATCTTTTATAAAGAAAAATCATTTTCATTAAAAATGAGACAAAAACCCCATTTCACTTAATACTAATTAAATTTAGACTTTAATTATTTTCAATATACCCGAATTGTCCTTCCTATATAATCTATAAGTTTTAAATGGAAACAAATCTTAAAACCAAATCCTCTCTAAAATTCGGATGAGAGAATTCACATATCTTCTCCAAATTCGGCTAGGGTTTCATCAAAATATATCTTCTACAAATCTGATTCCTGAAATTTAATTGAAGAATTATGTTCGTTTTTGGTGTTGTTTAATTGAAGATATCTTCTTCAAATCAAATTCTGCTGTGTAAGTGAAGATTTGAGTTCGTTTTTGGTGCTGTTTAATTGAAGAACATAAATTCTAGCTTCGATTCATCTCAAACAGTTTCAAATCCATTGATTATTTGAAGAACCAAGTTATAAGTGAAGAACAGAAACTCAGCTTCAGTTGTATTTCATCAGGTAAGTTTAATTTTCGATTATCATACTTTTGAAGAACCAAACTCAAAATTGTATTCGTTTTTGTTCAAGTGAAGATCAGGAACTGTAACTTCAAATTGTTTGTTTTATTGATTTTGGTTTTTATTTGATTATCATACTTTTGAAGAACCAAACTCAAAATTGTATTCGTTTCTGTTCAAGTGAAGATCAGGAACTGTAACTTCAAATTGTTTGTTTTTTGAAGATTCCTACTGTATTTTCAGTTTTTTCTTTCAATTTTGATCATATTCTCATTCGGTTCAAGCTTTTGTATTAGTTCAATCAT
>JAJJMC010019832.1:8459546-8497920 GCA_023531435.1 Papaver californicum
TCCCGCAACACTAGTCGTAGCTCACTCTACGCAACATCAAGCCAATTTCCACAACCGGAGCCCAAGTCCGTGCTCATTCCCGCACATCATCACCTCAAGTTCGCAACCCAAGTCCGTAGCTCATTCCCGCAGCATCAGTCCGCAGCCCAAGCCCGTAACAACAACAATTTCTTGCCCGCACCATCCTTTGCTCGCACCATCTTTTGGATTGAGACCATTTGAAGATAAGATCAATATGGACACGTGGCGGATTTGTTGGTGAAAATGTAGCTTAGTCATAAGGGCAATAATGTAAATATACAAGAGAATTCTTTCATTTATAAAGAAAAACCCTAGGATAGAGAAGGGGGGTCGATCGGGTGGAGGAAAGAAGAACTTCATCTTCCCTAATTTTGACTGTAAGATTGAGAGAGGGAAAACTTCACTTTACTGTAATAATCATCCATCAATATACACAATCAATCTTCTTTACCCGTAGACGTAGGCATCAACGCCGAACCACGTTAAACTCTTTTGTGATGATTTCAATTAGGTTTTTGGTTTTCATTTTTAGCTTTGATTCATGTTGTTGTGATCCTCCAGTTTTTTGGCGATTACAAAAATAATAGATTTATTTTCCATAAATCTTGCACCAGCAATTTCATTTATTTCAGAAAGATCCTTGTGTGTGAGGTGGAGTTGAGCAGTAGATGAGGGGACCTCATCCTGTCTTCATGATTTAGTAACTTGTAGCAGGTGAAATTATGAACTTAAAAAGACACGTTTTTAACTAATTTTAACAATTAAAAAGAGGCAATCATACATAGAACATAGTAATCGGAAAGAGATTATATACCTACCTCTGACCTTTCCGCAGGGTCAAATACAGTTGAGAATACTACTAGTATCTTTAAATGAGAAATATCATTATCAAACAAAACCAATTAAACAAACCTTACCAATCAAACTACTACAGGCCGTATTTCGATTGCTTTCATGTTCTCACCATCAAAACCAAGATTTCACGGACCCTTGAATCGTTCTTCCCCCGTAAGGTCAATACCAAAATGCACTGAGCAACCTATCAGAAAATAAGCGGGGTTGCTAGATTGGATTCTGACTACCAAAACTAAGATAAAAACTTGACAAAGCATTACCCTTGTAACTAGTACGAGTGGTGGGTTATTTATCAAGATGAGATTATTTGGAACCCAATTGAACCGGAAGGTACCCATAGTTAAAAGTTTCCTTCTCTTCCTCTTTGGCTAGCGAGTAGTCTAGTCCGATGACGTCTTCAACTTTTCCACTTTCACTTCCTAAGTCTTCGCCATTTACGTGGCTCACTCTTCAGTCTTCTCTCCTATTTATCTCCTAGGCCCTAGCTAGCATTCATACCTCCTCGGGAATTACAAAAAAAATAAATATTAAAAATTCTTAATCAAGTAATTAAAATTACAAAAAATAAATATACTGTATATATTATAATGAAACTAGGATTCTCTTTGGACTCTGGGGTTTGTTTTACGCTGTTGAGTTACGTGATTGAATGGAACATGTGTGGATCATATGTATCAGTTATCTCTGAGTTAGCTTAGGTATACTCTCTCTAAATCTTCAACTAATAATTATGTTCCCCATTTTTGATGGATGAATTGCTGATCTAAATTGTCACAGGATCAATATTCTGCATGAGATTTCACAATATTTGTGTAATGAGTGAAGAAAGAGAAGAAAATTGCATTAACACTAATTGTGTGGAGCTGATGTGATTTAAAAATTCTGAATTGTTTGTATCTGCAGGTAGTCATGGTGGCACTTTTGGATCTTTTCATTGCGTCGTCAATACCTGTTGTAGAAGTACTTCTGGTTACTGGTCTTGGTTCGTTTCTTGCTTTAGATAGTATTAATATTTTGGGAGATGATGCTAGGAAGCTTATAAACAATGTAAGTCATCTTTGTTGAGTCATTAACCGTCTTTAATTATCTGTCTTTGTTATATTATTAACAATGATTTTGTTTGCTTGAGCAGGTAGTATTTTACGTTTTTAATCCGGCTCTTATATCGGGGAATTTGTCGAAAACAATTACTTATGATAGTATGGTTAAGTTGTGAGTTTTGTAATTTGAGCTCTACTTTAATGTGTATCGAATTCAACAATGTTTTTTGTGTTTGGATTTATAACATGTCTGAGTTCATGGTTACATGCTTGTGATTAGGTGGTTCATGCCGGTGAACATTCTTATCACATTTATTGCTGGTTCAGCATTTGGATGGATTTTAATACAATTTACAAGACCTCCTTCGCATTTGAGGGGTCTCATTTTGGGTTGTTGTGCTGCCGGTAAGTCTCTTGATCTCAGAGTTACTAAAACGTCATGATATAGGAAGGATTCGAAGGAACGAAAGGCTATTCTTCTTAAAACTGTCTTAAAGTTAAGCTGTCCAAGGTCAAGTAATTGATATAGTCGTACCGCTTTGTGATGCATTGTTGAACCAAGTAAGAAGTGATTCAGTGAATTTTGATTTGTAATGACAGGAAATTTGGGTAACTTGCTTCTAATCATTGTTCCAGCGGTCTGTAAAGAAAAAGGGAGTTCATTTGGAGATCCAGATGTTTGCGATACATTTGGAGTGGCTTATGCTTCCCTCTCTATGGCGGTATGTTCTTTACCTATCTTCTTGCTTTTCCAAAATCGATGTTGTTCTTTGATACGAAGTAGATTTTTTTCAATATGTTGTTCTCAATGCAAGTGATTGGTTTGCTATCAGATTGGGGCTATTTATTTGTGGTCATACGTGTACAACCTCGTGAGGATATTTTCAACCAACACCGAGGAAACTAAGGAAGATATCCCTGTAAGTAGTTTGAAGTTTCCAGACGAAACATCAAAACTATTCCCCGAGAGCTGCACAGAAGAACTGCTTCCTTCGAACTATTGTTCAATTTCTGGAATTTCCGAGGATCAAGCTCAGTTGCCTTACAGCATAAACCCCATAAAAAAGGTGTGTAGCCTATATTATATCTTTCTACTATCCTATATGTTGTGCTTGTGCAGAGCAAAAATTTAACTTTTCCATGTTTTCTCGTGGAGTGTAGATACCATTTTTGATGAAGTGTAGGCAGCAGTTTGAGATGATGGCAGAACATATCCACTTCAAGAGATTGTTTGCACCTTCAACAATCGGCGCGGTACTGTAGTTTTTCTCTCTTGCTTACGTAGTTGTGTTTTGCAGAAAGAGTTTGAATTGAATTTGAGATGCTAATAGATTAGAGACTGCACAAGAAAAGGGCCATTTAAGTGTCAAAAAAGTAGTCGTACATATGAATTGCAAATATCAGATACATCTTATCGAGTGACTCAGTGGCGCAGCTGCTGTCTGTTTTCCTGTGTAGATCGTTGGATTTTTCATCGGAATCGTCCCTCAAATTCGAAGGTTATTGATTGGTGAAAGTGCTCCGCTTCGCGTGATACAAGACTCTGCTTCTTTGCTGAGGTACGATTTATGCGCACCATACATACATGGTTGTGTAAGTTCATGTGAATTTCTCCACGATGAGAAGTTGCCTCTACCATTTTGAAATTCAACATAGAGTATTACATTCACCTGTTTAACAATAGAAACGATTGATTTGCTTGTAGTAAATTTGGATTGCATGGTTCTGTCACGGAGCCTCAAAATTGCTTGCTAAGAAATACAAAAACTGAATCTGTTTTTTCTTTTTTAAAATTTGAGTCTGTCAAGTGCCAACTAGCCTTCGTTCATATTGAACAATTAAGAGGATAAATTACTAGAAAATAAACTTCTTATAAACTGATATTTGAGTTCAATTCCCAAGAAGACCTTGTTAAGTATATTATTGACTCAACTCCGAGACACTTTTTGTTTCTAGAGCAAGTGGCAAACAAATTTTTGACACCTGGATCCTTTTGCAACTCGTATTGCACACGCCTTAATATATTTTTCTGTTTGTTTGTTTGGTCAACAGTAATGCAGCTGTCCCAACCTTGACCTTAATAGTAGGAGGAAATCTTACCAAAGGTAATTGTTGATTAATGTTTCTGTCTCAAACCTCAGTTTTTCCTGATATTCATTCAGTTCTTTGCGCAGAATTGACCAAAAAGAGTCCGTTGCTTTACATATATTTACTTTTCTGTTCAGGAATAAGAGGGTCAGGAATCCAGAAGTCAGTTGTTATTGGCATCGTTATGGTCAGATATATACTATTGCCCATATTAGGTGTTATCGTGGTTAAAGGTGCTTTAGGATTAGGCTTAATCCAGTCAGACCCCCTATATCAGTTTGTTCTTCTACTTCAATTTGTGATGCCACCTGCAATGAACATTGGTAAGTTAGGTCCTATTATACGTTAACGTGTCAGACTTACGATGAGTTGTTGTTCTTTCTCATACCACCTCTCAAATGATTTTCCATGGAATTTGCAGGTACGATTACCCAGTTGTTTAAATCTGGTGAGAGCGAATGTTCTGTTATTTTGCTATGGACTTACTCCGTGGCCTCTATTTCACTAACCATCTGGACAACTTTTTTCTTGTGGCTGGTATCACCATAATATTTCTTTGCACCATCCTTCTTGGCGGTGTTGAGAACTGTAGTCACGAAAGATTCATTGTCATGATAAATGCTATGGGTTAAAAGCTGGTATCTCCATAATACTTGTTTACCGGGTAAGCCACGGCTACTGTGGTGTTTATGTGCATACAAACACAACATATATGACGGAAGACATTTTACCCTCAGTTGCTTCAATTATTTTCCCCTTTTCTACATTTTTGATATATGTTTCATGAACTTGTGGTCATGGTAAAACCATGATTTAGTTCCATGTGATGTCCATCATAGTGAGAGTACAAGTACAGTAGATGACTTCAGGGAAGATCAATTTGGGGATCTACTCCAGTTCATGAGTTTGTTTGCCCCTGGCCACAGTAATTCATTTGGAGTGTGTAATGACTTAATGCATCAAAGTAATCGATTGTATTTCGCAGCAACATGGTGCACGAGAAAACCCAACCTAATCACCCCAGATCAAAACTAAGCGAACATTAATTGTGTAGTTCAATGTTTGTTGCAAAATAGAGTCCCTGGGGAAGAGTACTTCATTAATAAAAGATCGATTGTCAAAGTCCATTAGTTGGTATTTTGCTTAACCATTGCTTCGGTACAACAACAGGAAAACTAACACTAAACACAGAATAGAGGTTGGCTTTCATGGATTGCATATTGTCCAATTGGGCGATTCACAGTCTCAGCTGCCATCTGTTTTTCTGGTAGATTGTATGATTCTTTCAATGGAATCATTCCGCAAATCCAAATGTTCATGATTGGTGAAAGTACTCCTCTTCGCGTCATTCAGAACTCTGCTTCTTCCCTTAGGTATGATTATGGATTGTATGGTAAAAGTTGCAAAAACTGATTTTTTTTTCGAGCTTGCTAAGAAAGAATCTGAACTTCTTTCTTATTTAATGGAGTTTGTTTATATAATAGGAAGGTAGTCAATTGTGATTTATAAAGACTTATAGAGAATTCTCAAATATGATTTTACAGGAGTAGTTAATTGGGATTTAGAATGACTTATAGAGAATTCTCAAATAGGCTGTTATTCAATTGAGATTTCCAGAGAGTCTCCCAAACTCTCCTGTTATTGGATAAAGACTTTTTCCAAGTCTTTTAAATTCTTTCAAACTCTCTTGTTATTGGATTAAGATTTATTAGAAGTCACTCAAACACTTTTGTTATTGGATTAAGACTTCAAAATCATGGATTTGTTACTTATTGGGATTTTGGGGGACTTTTTGGATGAAAATAGGCATGAGTGAAATCTCTCCCTTATAGGTGATATTTTGAGAGACTTAAAAATTTGGATAAATGAATATAATCCAAAGGTCCTTATTCCTCATCCTTATCGGATGGTTTGTAACAAAGGTCTTCTTTCTTCTTCTTCATTCCTCCGCCTTTCTTTGTTTTTATCAAGAGGAACCGTGAATCTCTATCTCCACCTTTGCCTGAAGCTATTTCCTTCGATGTAAATCTGATTAAATACCTTTTTCGCCAGAGTTTCATCATCAACCAAGCACATGAGATTTTAAATTTTTATCAATTAGGGCATTGCTTCTAGATTTTAAATACCTTTTGCTTCTAGGTTTTTTATACTCTCTTTTTCTATAGAACTACTGGTGATTGCTTAATTTGCTGGATGATTATTATCAATTAGGGCATTGGTGAGCTTGGATTTTGTTTCAATTGTTCCTGTACTCTGAAAGCGATAATAATTTTGTTCAATTGATTTTCTTTGTTGGGTTGGTTGACCAATTGTTTTGGTTGCTCATTGTAATAAGTTTGATTAATCCATTAATTTTGTATACTCCCACTTTCTGTGTAAAAACACATGCTTACAATGTTTGCTTTATTTTGTTGAAAAAAGATTAAAAAATAAGTTTTTTTTTGTTTTTTTTGTTCAGTTTATGTCGAAATTTGTGGAGATTAAAATTATTTGGTTTTCTGAAACATGAGCATGGTGCTGTTGGTAAAACTTGTATGTTTATCTCTTACACCAGCAATACTTTTCCTACGGTAAGTTAGTTTTGTTTCTTCTTTCGGGGTTGGTTTTGTTGGAATCAAGGTTTTCATTTCTGTCTTAAAAACTCATTTTCGGAAATTGGTCATTATTGTGTTGATTTTTGGGGAAAATTAGGTTTCTATTTGAAAAGGAAAAGGAATCTCCTTTCAGTATAATTCCATCAACAGATGAGTCGAATGTCACCAGCAGAACTTGCTAAGATCCAACAACAGGTGAGTTTCTTAATCCAAATTATTTGGTGGGGTTTTTCTGTTATGATCGTTGAATTATGGATCTAGATGCATGGATTCTGAATTCAAAGTTCTTTCTTTGTTGAAAATGGTTGTGAATTGAGGTTTAGAAAAATCAATTTCAATACTCAATTTGTATTTTTTAAATTGAAATTTTGTTTTTTAAGTTAGAATTTATTTTGAAATTTGGTTTTATAGGTAATAATAATGGATTATGGAACTTTGATGTTGAATTGAATTTAGGTACTATACCTGGAGAAGTAGAAAAGAGTTGACTGGTAGTTACGTAGTTGATTTTTTGTTTTTTCAAATAACTGAATATGTTGAATTGGTCGTGAAATCTCATCAAATTAAAAGTTGATACTCGCTAAGTAAAAGATTGTATGTCTTCGTCGTTTATTTTTATGCGACTTTTGCCCGAAGAAGACTCATGTTGAATAAGAATGGTTATGATTGTAGTATTATATTGGTTTTGACTTTGGCAGATGATGTCAAATCCTGAGTTGATAAAAGTGGCTTCTGAAAGTATGAAGAACATGAGACATGAAGACTTGAAAAGTGCTGCAGAACAACTAAAGTATGCTCGTACTGAGGACATGGTTAATATTGGGGAGAAAATCGCATATGCATCTCCTGAAGAGATTGCGTCTATGGGTTCCCAAGCTGATGCACGTATTCAATATGGATTGAGAAGAGCTCAGATGGTCAAAAATCAGGTATCTATTCCATTATGAGATCCTTAAACTTTTCTGAAAGAGGTTTGGAAAGAATAAAGAGTTGACTATGACATGACTGCTGGTTATGAGAATCTTCTCATGTGGTAGTTATTGGTCTGGTTATCGTGTGGATCTATTTTTAACCCCTAGCCGTACTCCACGCTTCATCCGCATGCCTCTTTGACACATAAATGTACTGATAAACCACAACTGTCAATGGGGTTGCAATCCTTTCTGTCTTTTTAGATTTTTGTAATTGTTTCGGTGTCTTTGATATGTCATATTGCTTTTGCTTCTTATTTATACCATACTTGTATATCAAATGCAGGTTGCATCCAAGAAAAAAGCCATAGCAGATGAAGCCACCGCATACCTGCAAGCAAAAATGAGGCAAGCAGCTCCTACACCATAGTATTTTGTCAGGAGTAGTCCCTGAAATTGGAGCCTTGTAGCAGTATTCAGACTTGAAACTTTCTGTAATCATTTTCTGTCGGTCTTCAATGTTTGATGAAAATGTAATGCGAGTTCTGAAAAGCAAAATGTCAGGTTTGGACAACAAATGTGTGAGCTGGGTTCTTCTGGTATTTTTTTCTCCAGATACAATTTCTGTAATCTAAAAAATTCATATCGGAACATAACGCATTTTTAGTCTTTCACCGCCTGATCCCGTTTCGTATATGAATCCAACTGGTGAAGGAATACAGGAAATACCAACCGGATGTTATCTTAACTGCTCTGGTTCTAAAAGTCCTATAAAGAATTGATATTATTATTTTGATCCAGTTAAACCTGATAAAACTGTACCTCAGAAAGAATAACTAGGTTGCATCGTTAAATATAACTTGGCAATCAGGCAGGGCAGGCTATGGTTATACCTTGATAAAAATTACAAGATCCACTGAACTAGTGCAACAACAAGCTAAACTAAAGCCAAGCAGGCCTGACACAAAGAAGAACAACAACGAAAAAATAACAGGCACCCACACCAACACTGAAAGCAAACTACGACCCAAATTTTTTCTTTGCCGAGGTTCTTTTTCCTCTACTAAAAGCTGATAGATTGTATCTACAAGTCTCAGAGACTCTTTAGAAATCCATTAGATTTGTATCTACAAGTCCCAGAGACTCTCTACAATTCTCTTTTAAAATCATTGGAAATCTCTATACTTCCAGAGAGTCTCCGGGAGTCACTAAAAATAAAAGTCTATGAAAGTCTATATAAATCTCATTTGACTACCCCCTGTAAGATTTGTTAAAAGTCATTCAAACACTCTTGTTATTGGATTAAGACTTCAAAATCATTGATTTGTTACTTATTGAGATTTTGAGAGACTTTTTTGATGAAAATAGGCGTGAGCAAAATCTCTCTCTTATAGGTGATATTTTGAGAGACTTGAAAATTTGCGTAGCCATTTTGAGGACTACCAAAAACTAATTTGGGGCGACTATTAAACAAAATAAGGTCATTAAGAAGTAATTTCAATACACCCCTTGTCCATATATTTTCTTTAATGGCTAATCTGTCATTGCTTAATCAGTGTTAAAAATTAATTAAATTATAATTAATTAATTATCTTTTAATAAAAATAATATTTTTTTCAATATTTTTTTTTCAATATTTTTTTTTTTGTATTATTTTTTCAATTTTTTAAAGAAAATATTTTGTTTCAATTTTTTTTTCTTTCTTTTAATAGCTTTTTATTTAAAAATTAATTAAATTTTTTGTTAAAAGAAACTAAAATAAATAATCGGTAGATAACTAATTTTCCGAAACTACCGATTATGCATGTATCCCAAATTGGAAATCAATTTTTTTTTCAAAATTCCAACATTTTGAAAACGCATAATCGGTAGTTTAAGAATTTTTTAACCTACCGATTGTGCATCGAAAGAATTTTTTAACCTACTATGTATTCATGATACTTGTGTTAATTGTGTAACGTGCATAATAAAAAAATTGGTAGATATTTTGAATTTATGATTAGATATCTTACATCTTTTTATCTCTACAAATCACAAAGACTCTCTAGAAATCCATTAGATTTGTATCTACAAGTCACAGAGACTCTCTACAATTCTCTTTTAAAATCACTGAAAATCTCCATATTTCTAGAGAGTCTCCGAGAGTCACTAAAAATAAAAATATATGAAAGTCTATATAAATCTCATTTGGCTATCCTTGTAAATATAAACTAAAGCTCTGCTCAGGGAGACGTTAACACGTTGTTAAGTATATGCTTTTCTCAGCTCAGGGTACTTGGTGTTTCTACAGCAAGTTGTCAACAAATAATACCTGTTGGCGCCTTCAGACATTCTTTCTGTCTTATGGTTTAGTAACGCAGCTATCCGGATTCCCGACTGTCACTGATAATAGAAGGAAAAGTTACTAGAGCTAGAGCAGATTAATGTTTTCTGTCTCATATCTCAATTTTCCTACTCCTCATTCTGCCCTTTCTTCAGGTTGAAGAGGGTCAGGAATTCAAATGTCAGTTGTTATTGGCATCGTTGCAATCAGATTTAGGTTGTTGCCTCTTTTGGGTGTTGCCGTGGTTAGATTTTCTGCTCAACCCGTTGTATCAGTTTGTTCTTCTACTTCAAATTGCGATGCCACCAGCAATAAATTGGTAAGATATTCGTTATGTCAGAATCATTCTACGTACTTTAAAAACACGAGTTTCGATTTCTTGGGGTACGCCACTGTAACATTTTTGGTACGCCACTGTAACATTTTTTCCATTAATTTGCAGGTACAATCAGTCAACCAGTTGTTTAATTATGGTGAGAGTGAATTTACCGTTACTACGCTATGGTCTTACTATGTAGCTTCTGTTTCACTTACCGGTTGGACAACTTTCTTCATGTGGGCGGTATCACACCATAATTCTAGGTGATGGGCCAATTGTACGAATGAAGTTGTTACGGGACTTACGGCTATACCATGGGCTAGTGTAGTTAATATGCTTAACAGTGCATTATAGATGCAAAAATGAACTCACTTTACTGTCAACTGTTTCCAAAATTCTAATTTTCTTCCATATTGTTTAGCTACGACATTAAAACATACAAAAATAGAATAAGAAACACTGGATTTCCATTGATTTTTTTTTTTTTTGATACATGATCTCATCTGAGGTCTGAAATAGAGATAACAAGATAGTAACTATCATCAAAGGAAAAAGGATGAAAATAAAAAGATGCGCCAAACTATGCTTGAGAAAAGCAGCTGAAAACTACAAATCAACTTTTGGCTTTGTTAGACTTCATTAGATCGGTGAATAGATTTAGAGACCAGCTTTATTCAGGTCATCAAAGTAAGGATGCTCCATAGCTTTCTTTGCTGAAATCCTCTTTGAAGGTTCGTATCGCAACATTTGCTGTTAACACATACAAAGCATAGAGTACATGATTAGAATGCCATGTGATATTCGTGACAATTGGTACACAATCAGAATATGAGTTCAACTCACCAAGAGCAGATCTTGACCAGCTTCATCTAGGTTAGGAACCGCAGATGACAGCTTCTGTGGGGACCATTGTGGATATTCATGCCAATTCATTAGCTTGCTCACCCCTGGCCATCGTTCTTCATTTGGAGTTCCCAACAACCTAGAATGTAATAAAAAACATCAGTTAGTTTTATCAACCATATGTGGACAAAGGAATGCAAACTGTTTACACGAGCATGAATCTATTCAAACCTGAAGATGTGGAGTAGTTGCTGCAATTCAGAGTCCCCGGGGAAAAGTGCTTGATTTGTAACCAGTTCAGCTATTATCCAAAAACAAGCCCATTGAAATCCATATATTACATTTTAGTTGCACAAATCATTTCAGCACAACAACTAAAAAAAAAGCTTAATGCAAGATATCTTGAAAAAGGAAAACAAGGTAATTACCAAAGATACAGCCAACAGACCACATATCTACTGGAGTTGAGTAGTGAGTGGCTCCCAGGAGAACTTCTGGTGCCCTGTACCAAAGAGTCAAGATCTGCACGAAAGTTGCATCAAGCAATCATGTTATAATACATTCTGGATAATTATGTAAAGAATAACAAAATGTGAAATAATATGCATACCTCGTGCGTGTACTTCTTCATTGGGAGCGTGAATGCTCTAGCTAGTCCAAGATCTGCTATTTTAAGCATCTTTGTCCTTGGATCCATTAGGAGATTATGAGGCTTCAAATCCCTGTGAAGTACTCCATGACCATGACAAAATGCAACACCCTTGCAAAGTTGATACATCAAACTCTGCATTCAGAAATAAACACCAAAAAAGTCAGTATTCAAAAAATGTATCAATATGGAATCCAAGGTATCCACACAATTACAATGTCAAACCAATTGTAATAAAGCAAGTTCGATTACCTTAACGATATTTGGGGGCATTGTAGTTCCAGATGAGCGGAAACTACGAATGTACTTCTTAACATCAGTATCCATGTACTCAAAAACAAGGTAGAGAATGGTCTTCCCCTCTTTGTTCTGACCTTGTTTCACATCCAACAACCTGACATCAAATCATGTAACAACATATCAAATTTCAGATGTCATACTGATTATAAAGCTACAAAACCCTAGAGATAAAATTTCTTACGACAATCATAGTTTGTTTAAACATCCAAATCAAAAAACCCAAAACTGAACACAATTTGGAGATGACTATAAACCCTAGCAAGATTTGATACAAAGATTGAAGCAAAATAAGATAACCAAAACCCTAAATGTGATATCCGATCCAATCAAGACTCTAAATATAATTAGGCGAAATATCCACAAAGGGGAATAACTGATGCCCTAAAAACAAGATCGAAACCCTAGAGATAAAATGTCTTCAAGAAAATCTATTATCAATAATTGTTCTTAGATCTAAACCAAAACCTACAAAATAAGATACAAATTGGAGTCGAAGAAGATGAGATAATCGAAAACCCTTGAACATTAACAGATGAAGAAATAAAATTACCTAACAACATGAGGATCCATGGAAAGCATTCTTAAAAGAGAAACTTCTCTTAAGGTAGTTGGTGGCACACCTTCTTCATCTTCATGAAGACGTGTTTTCTTCAAAGCTACAATTTTACCAGTGGCTTTTTCTCTTGCTCTATATACTTTCCCATACGTTCCTTCTCCTACTTTTTCAAGCTTTTCAAATGCATCCATGGCTGATTTCTGATTCTCATTAAATCCTATGTTTTCCATTTTTTCCTTCTTTCTTCTCCTTCCTTTCTTTCTCTAACAGATGAAATGTAATTGATCTGTGGAAACCTAACGAATGATTCTTATAGCCGTTCTAAAGTGGTGAATTCTTTATTCGTTCTCTATAAACGGTAACATTTTGAAATTCAAATTCCGAATGAACTGTTTAGACGAAAAGACCCCTACGGTATTGTATACACGCTCCCGAGTCTTTACCATTAGGTGCGTAAAATTATACACGGCAAGGAAATATCTCGGAAGCGCATTATTGAAAGGGCAACTTAACATCCCAGTATAAAAGCGTCGAGGGAAAAAATAATCAACGGACAGATTTTAACCATCTAAGAGCAATTCCAATAGACATTGACAAATTTATCAAAATGCCAAACGAAGTGGATGGGAAAATTTGGTTTTGGGCAATGGGAAAAGAAAAAAAGACGCCATATGAACCGACCGAGGCAACTTGAGTCGTTCAACCGAGACCGAGCGGCTCAGGTTGCCTCGATAACGGTCATATCCTAACGGCTCTATCCAACAGCTATAACATCCTCCCTATGAATTCAACCCAAATTCAATCTTTTCTACTCACACCAAAATCAATCTTCTCTAAAAACTTTTCATAATCCGTTTCTCTAACTATTTTTTTTTTTTTAAAATATATCTCAATCTCAAAATATTAGTTGAAATCAAAATAAAAAAGCACTCAGAAATAGGTATACTCAACCTTTACCGATTCAACAAGAATTTTTCGGATGAAGAGAACAATCTTCATTTAGTTTCCAATCGAGAATTAGCCACTAGTCAAGGTCATGTATCTTCAGTAGCAGAGCGAGATGGCAAAGATCAAAAACCAAGAGGTGGTTAGTATGAAATAAAACCAGTTTATGATGCTCTCCCCGAAAGTGCTAAAATTATTGTGAATAGATTTCTTTGGAAGACTTTATACCATATGGAGGCGAAGAGACATTCGGCCAAATTCACATATGATGCTGGAACGTTGATGACATACTACAAACACGTTGCATTTTGATAACTTCGCATAAGTACGTCATATATTTTGATTTATAATTTTTATGCAAAAAATACGATTCATATATGAAATTAACAATTTTAATGTTTTTTAAGGAATAACACTGTTAGATTTATATTTTATGCTTGGGATACCTACCGGTCAGAGATAAAATGTTCCATTTGACCAACTAGGTTGGTTGGCAAATGAACGATATAAAGATGAACTTCCTTTGTATTTTCAAGTAACGGCACACAAGTATACCGATCTAACAGGTTTGGGGATTCCTAACGTCGGTTTAAAAGCATTTATATCCAATAAATTATATCAAGTCCGTTTAGGAGAAAATCCAGACAAGAAAATAGTAGTGTTTTAGTAGGATGGCTAGAGGCATTGGAAGATTTGGAAAAGACTGCCAGTTATGATTGGGAGTCCGTTATATTAGCCGAGTTAAATATTTGTCTCGATGTCGCCTGCTTGGGTGGGCCAAGCATCGAAGGTGTTTGGGGAGTCCTTGAGGTAAATATGATAAACTAATCGTATAAGTTTACAAATATTTATATCAAGTAAACTAATTGTGTGTTGTTTATTTCAGATTTGGTGGTATACATATACCAATATTAGTCTACCAAGACTAAAGGTGTTCGATATAAACTTTTTTCCAATTATAGTAAAGTTTGAAGCCAATAAATGACACAAGAAGGATCAAAACACCAGTGAGCGAGATCGTATACATACGTGGAGAAGCCAAATGAATCTTAGGAGGAGAGACATTGTTATTTGGAACCCCTATAAGGATTTTTGAGGAGTTAAATTCTGATGTAACCAATGGGATCAGATAATATTCACTAAAGTGAGTGTTGTTCTACAGTCAACTCAGAGATATCAATGTCTATTTTTTGGGGGAGAGATGTACTAGACAGTTGGTGGGTGCATATGGTATCCCTAATAAGCTTCCACCATCAACCGTCCTAGGAACATAATACGTAAATCGAAGGGATGAGGGATGGAAAGGTATGATCGTTATTGAACACTTTGTGACGAAGATGCATACGACCAATGGTACAAATCAGTCGCGAAGCCGATAACTAATGTAGATGTTATGAACATCTATGGGATCGATATTGCCCCAATAGGAAGATGAAACTCAGGCTTGCCTCTACCGACACAACCCGTACCATCGGTTTCGACTTTAATCGTTTATCCTTCGGCAGAAGTATCTACTTCATCATCCCCACAAGAGGAACTTCTGCACCTTGTTCTTCATTGATTGGGTCCGATTTTCCAGAATTGAGTTGGGAGATCGAGACCTATAATCTACAAGGAGAGCGTCAGACAATTCCAATTGTCTCGCAAGGTATAAAGAGAATAAATTCTTATACAGGCACAACGACCTCTGTTTATCAAATGGTAGAATATATGAATCAGATGAAGCTAAGAGATCAGTTGACTAGGCATATCTACAACGAATATTTACAGGCATTGACACAGTCCACAAGCATCATTCCCTATCTTGCAGGACTTTTTGGACCAACACCTTCTCATCAGAGGGAAATAGTGCGAGATATGCAAGAATCATCTCCATATTGTGTGCTACCTCCACAACCAAGGTCTCGTCATGCCAGTCCACAAGATCTCAATCAAGATTACATAAGACATATAGACTTTGGCACATCTCCAGTTCAAACGTGTGATTCCATTGGATCTGACGATAGATCTCAACCAGGACCAAGCCAAGGCTTTAGGGATTTGATGGACTGGGGCCATTACCGACCCCAGGAACGGGGACATTACCCACCCCACTGGCCTAAGAATGAGTAGTTTTGTTTTATTTGGTATTTGTAATTTAAATTGAGATTAAAAAACTTACTATTTACGTAATCAGAATTAATCTAGAAAAAACTACTAATTATATTTCACATTCAATTAAATTTTAACAACGTCTTTTCTTAGAGCAAACTAAATAAGATTAAAAGGAAACTACATCATTACATAAAAGGGATTGAATCTGTGAAGATCTCTAAGGATGTTGAAACAAGCTTCGTACATAAAAGATTTGTCGTGAGTTTTCTGCCATACATCTAGAGCTAATTGGATCACTTCATCTTCAGTTACACCGTTAAATTTTTCTCGATAAACTACCCTTACTTGAGCAAGGAATTGCGTTACTGGATGACTAATTGCTTGAAAACGACTCAACAACCCATGAGCATGACGGTTTCTCGGGTTCCCCGTTTCTGCAACAAACATAGTGAAAATGTTCTACCAAAAAGACGTGTGGGATATGAGTTGGCAAGTAGGAACATTTCCCCTGCTCTGAAAAACATATGCTTTACAAAGAGCTAAATCCTCTTTTTGAGTATATTTTGGAGCACGAACTCTGGAAGCCATTTTTTTGAAAGTTTTTTTTCTACAAAAACTTAGATCAGGAGTTTGAGATGGAAAGATTAAGATTGAAGTGAAAGTAGAAGATTTTTTGAGTGGAGAAGGTGTGATTTTGGAGTTCAAAATGTTTGAATTTATAGGGGAGAGAATCATAGCCGTTGGATGAGAGCCTTTGAGATTCGGCCATTGTCGAATCTTATTGAGCTTGCACCGAGCATCGTCCTATCCTGGGCCGAGCGGCTCAAGATGAGTCGATTGTACCAAACATATACGATCGACTTAACTTGCGCCTCAATGGGCAAACCCCCAAATACCAATTTGGCAATCCATTTTTATGTTTGCCCATCCCACTGTGGGGTAATTGGAAAATTAGCTAATATACCCACCCCAATGGCTTTGCTCTAATGGAATTAAACAAGTTGTCCTCTTTCCCCCTTTTTCATTTCCTTTGGTAGTGGAAATCCTTTGGAAGTTGATTAATGAGGCAGCCGCGATAGATAAACTTCACAGGTTTCAGGTAATGGAAGGAGGCACTATTATTTTTCACCTGCAATTTGTTGATAATACTGTCATGTTACTTAATGCGTTTTAGATGAAGTTTGTAAGACTAGATGTGATTCTGGTAATCTTTCACCAGCAATGGTGCGAATGATGTTGTTGAGGAGATGACAACCGAACTAAGTTGTAAGATTGCTCCTCTTTCTATATGTTACCTTGGTATGCATATCGACGTTATTAGTCGAAATGCTTCCATATGATATATAATTGTTCCGAGAGTGTAGACTAAGCTAGCACACTGAAAAAGAGAGTTCTCAACTAAAACCAAAAGAATCACTTGGACCGGTACATCAATAGAGAATATGCATATTTATTATATGTCGTTTCTCCAGATGCCAGCCTTGGTGGAAAACAAGCTAATTAAAATTATGCATAGATTTTTACGGGGCTCAGATGATGGACATAGAAAAACGAGTTAGATATCATGGGCAAAGGTTTGTAAGCCAATAAGTCAAGGAGGATTAGGCATTAAACGTTTGTGAAACGTTAGCAAGTTTCTTCTAGATAAATAGTTTTAGAGATACGCTAAGGAGCCAACTGCACTGTGGAGGAAAATAGTCCAAAAAAAGACTATGACAGACCCCATCTTCATCACCCCTAATCAACCTAATCTTCCAATTGCTAAAGGTATGTGGATGTCTGTAGATGGTGATTTTTCGACCAAAGGTAAAATGATCATTTAATGAATAAGGGCAAAAATGGTCATTTTGTAACCAGCTAGCATAGACCAAGTTCGATTACTTACCAAAATACATTCAAGCCTCATGGGCATAGTTCAACCTCCAAATTCCACGAAAAACCTAAACATAAGACGAAACTCAACCAGGGAGATATAACTCAACCCTCAACCATGACGGAGAATGAGCCTCCTCATCCATGGAGGAGGCTGAGCCTCACCAACCAGGACGGAATGCTGAGCTTCCTCATCACCTAGCACGAAGGTTAAACCTCGTCCAAGGTCGACTTACCTTGGTACATCAGTCGTGTCAAAACATGGTGTCCTTTTATGTTCGGTTCTACAGCTAAACCTCAAAACTAAGCTTAACGCTCTACATACTTAAGCATATCCATAGCCAAAACATTAATTTCATGAAACCTAAGATTCATTTGAACTTTGCAAGTGCATTCCTAGATGTTTCACCCCCATGAAAGCTCACAAAATTAACTTGGGGATCCCTTACAAGCGATTAGTTTCTGATCTCCTCAAAGACATACACCAAGCTTCAGCTCCTCTTATGGAAGACCTTGCATCTAACATACACCTAACCTAAGTATACATAAAATGCAATTAGTATACACATATGAATCATGCTACACGTTTGAAATTGCAGTTATTATCATCTTACTGATAACAATCAGTAGATCAACACACTGTTGGATAAAACATACCGAGTATAATGCAAAAGGTTGTCGATAAAATAAACATGAGCAGTGCGTCTTTAGATTTTTAGATCAAAGTAAAACACCTTGATAACTTTTAAAAATTAGAAATTTTGTAAGAAGCCAATAATACTATTATTGATCGAGCTTAAATTACTCGATCAAATTACTATAAATTTGTTTATCGAAGAAAATATCTACACCAAAAATATAGAAAAACGATGCAAAGAGTCATCGTTAGCATCAAGTCGGCTACGTCTGACGAAAAGGTAAACAAAAAATCCAAAACTCCTGATATACTTTGTAATATTTACATGTGGAACAAAGCTTTTATGGGCTTAGAAATTTTTATATACGCACTTTAACTTGTAGAAAATAATAATATCGATACTGATAATAATATAATTTCAGAAAGCGAAATAGAGAATCTATTAGGGATTTTTGCACGGTATAAGATTAACTATACGGTGATCGCATATATTAAAACAGTTCATAACCTAACTAATCGAGCTCGTTTATTTTCAATAGAACCTAGCTGTCCCCTGTCTATAATGACTTAATAAGTTAGCTTATGGTCAGCCGCCCTTTGTTCTAGATACACGTAGAATTATGGTATTTCCTAATAGAAAACTGCATAAATTAGGAAATAAATCTAGTTAAGTTAGTAAGGCTAAAGTTAATTAGAGGTTAGGAGGAAACACATAATCTTTACCGTCCAGATTCCCGACGATCTCAACCGTCCTTAGTCCTACATGGGGGCTTGACTACAAGACCCACCCGTCGAGTCAGGGACAAAAATCGACCTTAATAATCAGACGATATCAAATGAAAAGGCCATCGCTCAACGGATAAAAATTACTACATACACTCTGTTTGTCCATTTCAATGATGTATATGGTAACAAATTATTTTATTGATGAACCATATATATTATTGTATATAAAAAGATTAACATAATTAATTTTCGTCTTACATTGTTTTAATCAAATCAGTGATGTTATGAAACCAAATGGAAGTATGAAACTCATTGTTTTCAGCCTCACCTGTAAGCAATGTTGTTTTTCTTTCTTTTTTTTTTCCAAAAAAACGAGTTGCACAGATCAAATTGGAAAGACAATAATTTTTTTTTGAAAAAACAACCATTAATGTTGTAAGAATAATTTTACAGAATTATTTGATCTGATTTTGACAAAATCTACATAAAGAGATTTATACAGGGGAGATAAAAAGAAGGAAAATAGATACATTTGCTTAAATTTAGATAATCAGGGAACTATAGTAATTGTCAAGGAAGTATTATTGGAATATATGGCATATATGTTAACGCCGGAGAAAACTGAGGTGGTCATGAATTAAGAGAAGATATATACAACACCAAGTCAATTATAAGATTGTGTAATCTAGTTAGTAAATTAAACTTCCTCCGTTTTTAAATGATAGGTTTGTTTGGTTTAGCATAAAGATTAAGAAAACTAATCATTGTAGTTATTTATTTTTTATTTTTTTTTTACTAATTTGTCCTTTTTGTTTTAGATGTCCCCTCCATTAGATATTAGATAAAAGGAGGAGAGATAAGTGGTTCCTCCATGGGTAAAATTAGTAAACTAATAACATATGACTTTCCTTAAATGGAAACAAGCCTATCTTTTTGATATATCAATTTATGGAAACTTTGTCCATCTTTTAGAAACGGGAGTATATTTTAGCTGAGTTTTACCTAGTCACAAATACAATATGTTACTTAATTCACTAGGTTTACTATACATAACAAGTGAAAAAAAAACCAAGGTGACCATCCTTAATATACAAAAACTCCTTCCATATTATTACTTATAAATAAAAACCCTTTGAAGTTAAAATAAGACAAGAACCCCATTTCTTTTTGTAATGTTTAAATTTAGTTTTTATTACTTTTTAAAATACCAATCCTACCTTTCCCTTTTAACCATCGAGTTCTTCTTCTTCTTTCTTCTTTCTTCATTCTTCCGCCTCCTCCTCCCCACCACCATCACCACCAGCAGCAACAATAACTATGCCGCTACCAAACCAGTGAGAAAAGATAGATCGACAGCAACATCACTTCTGTCTCCTTTACCAACACCTCCTTCTCTTTCTATTTCATTTTTATGTGCACCAACAGTAGCTCCGCCACCCATATTTGCCACTAAAAACACCTGTGTCTCCTCCACCAACACCTCCTTCTCTTTCCATGTACAGATTTTACATCAACAACACCTCATCCTCCTTATCTTTTCTCCCCCACCACTATATGTACAGATCCGCCACCAACAACACCTCTTCCTCCTCCTTCTATCCTCTACAAACATCACCAACACCTCCAGATCATCATCATTGAAAATCATCATCAAAAAATAATGATACATCATCGTTGTCGAACTTAGGGTTTTGTGTTGGTGAAATGTCAGAAAAATGATGAAACCAATTTTGGTTTCATCAAATTTTACAAAAACTGAACAACGCTGAAACCATTTTTTGTGTTGGTGAAATGTCAGAAAAATGATGAAACCAAATTTGGTTTCATCAAATTTTACAAAAACTAAACAACGTTGAAACCAATTTTTATGTTGATGATTTTTATCGTTGAAACCAATGTTGCTGGTGATATTGGTGGTGGTGTTGCTGGTTGGTAGTAGTATTGGTTGGTGATGGTGATTGGTGTTGGGTATTAGGGGTGGTCGTCATTGGTAGTGGCGGTGGTTGGTGGAGGTGCTCGTTGGTGGTGGTTGGTGTTGGTTCTGGTTGCTATTTTCTGGTGGTTGGTGGTGCTCGTTGGTGTTGTGGTTTGTGGTACTACTAGTTGGTGGTTGGTGGTTGCATTGCTGGTGATGGCGCTGACGGTGTTAATGGTGATAGTGGCAGCAACATCATGGGTGGTGGTGGTTGTGATTGTGCTGGTGGTGGTTAGTTGTGGTGCTGATTGGTGGCGGCGGTGGTGCTGATTGGTGGTATTGTTGGTTGGTTGTGGTGTTGATTGGTGGCGGCGGTGGTGCTGATTGGTGGTAGCAAGGTGGAGGTGGTTGGTTGGTGGTGTTGTTGTTGCTGGTTTTGTTGTGGTACTGGGGACGATAGTGCTGGTTGGTGGTGGGCGCTGCTGACAATGGTGAGAATAGAAGATAAAAGTAATTTAATTTTTATTAATTTTGTTTAGTTAAAACTCTTTAAATACAGTGGGGTGGATTTTTTGTTTTAATTAGGCTGAGTTAAAAGAAAGGATAATTTAGACAGATAAGATTATTTGAGATTTTGTGTTACTTTTGTTTTAATGGGTTTTTAATAGATGGATAGTGACACCTTTGGGGTTATAACCCACGACCTATTTTATAGATTCACTTTATTTTTTTGGGTTCATTTTCAAAGTGGTGATGGTGATGGTGGGACAAGAAATATTGGGCTAAAAGAATGGATAGTGTAAGGAATATTCAGTAATAATTGATTCTTTTTCGTCTTCACGTGATCTTATTATTGTTGACGTACTACTTACAAATTTGGTTCCCTTTTTACACGTCATTTAAGTTTAACCAAGGTTTTAAAAACATCCGTTTTTTTTTTTGAAAAAACGACCGTTAAAACGGTCACATCCATATACAATGCCCATGAGGCTCCCCGAACCTCGTGCCTATATAACACTGATAAATAGGAAATAACGATAGTTTTTTAAGACCGTTTTTCTGTTTCCACACCCGTTATAACCGTTTTTCTAAAATTAGTTTGAATGTTTTTTTCTTCTGAATAACATTTTAACATGCGTATTTTAGACATGTTTTCCCGTTTTCACGCACGTTGTAATCGTGTAAATAACTTTCTTACAATATTTTTTTTGAGTTTTTTTATAGAATGAAAGCTTAAAACTTAGAATTAAAATTTTAAAATAATACAAGGAACCTTCATGATTAAAAACTTCAAATTTAAAAGACATAAGATTATTAAACTAGTGTTTATCATTTAAAAAGTTACACGAACCAGCTACTACCACTGCCTTTCTTCAACTTATTTATGTATTTATTATTTTGTCGGAGATTCCTTTCCCTATTACCATAGTCATCGTCGTGTTGGTACTGACTGTCTTCATTAGCATAAGTATCATCATTATAATCGTCTTCATTATCATTATCATAATCTCCTTCATTTTCATCCTAATTGTTACCTACTTCATTATTGTTATCAATATTAGAATTATATTTTTCGTTCATATGTTGGTATCATGGTGTGAACGATCGACATTGTAATGAGAATCGTCTGATTCTTTCTTCACATTACTTATGCATGTATTTTCCATAATTGCTGCCGACAAAATTTTAATGGCTATAATTCACCGTCACGAATTTTATCAAACTTTCGTAAATTTGTATGGTAAAAAACTAAAAATACTAAAAAAAGTTTTTAAAAAAAAACTTAGTAACAATGTTTTTTAGAATCGTTATAACATTTTCACGCACTTTATAACCGTTAGATAGGAATTTCAAATCATAATTTATTTTATTTTCTATTTAACCGTTATAATACCCGTTATTTTAAGAAAACATAAAAAAAACCGTGTGTTTTTCCCAAAATGTGTTCACAACCGTCAAAACGCGTTATAACGGTCATGCCCAGTGCCCGTGACCTGGGTCGTGACCCGTTTTTCAAACCTTGAGTCTAACCTTTTTTTTTTTTGTTTTTTTTTTTGACATAAAAACAATTTAAATCTTAAAGTACATTATTAGTAGTTTAAACCTGGATGAAATCATATACGTTACATATTAAAGTCAGATGAAATCAGTTATATCTTAGTTAAAATTGGATGAAACTAGTTTCATGCTGTACATTCTGATAAAAAAAATTCATAAGTATATATCTGGTTTCATCTTGCATATTTTGACAGATAAATATATTTTTAACGGGATATATTTGGTTTTATCCTGCATATTCAAATATTTATTTATTTTTACGTTGAATGTGATGGTGGTGTTTGTTATATTTTGTTACTATTCAAAGTGGTGGTGGCAATAATGTGATGTTTCTTGGGGTTGAAAATGCTTGTAGTGGTGGTGGTTGTGCTACATTTTTTTTTAATATGGAACGGGTGGTAGTATCATTTTTCCTATGTTATTCTAAGCTAGGATGCAACCAGTTTCATCCTAGCATTTTTTGTGAATAATTTCTTTTTCTCAGTTGAAGTCAGGATGCATTCAGTTTCATTCTAGCTATCTTCAAATAATTTTTTCTATCTTAGTTTAAGCCAGAATACAACCAGTTTCATCATATTTAATATTTTAGAAAAACAAAAACTTTCGATTTTACTATCAGCATTGGATTTTGTTTTCTAGATCAAGTAAAACTCTTTCCAAAAGTATAAGTTTCATTAAAATCCGATATATATATATATATATTGGAAGTTATGAATTTTTTGTGATTTATTTTTAAATTGGAGAAGAAAAGGATGAAAAAAAAAATCAAAATTAGGGACATAATTATCTACGATTTTTGGTGTCCATTTCACTCATCCCTAATTATATTTGTCCAATGAAACCTAATTTTAGAAATACTTAAGCTATAAACTCATTTTTTTCTCCTATAAGAGATATAGTAAACCTACATAATTAATTAACAATATTAGTGTGAACCACGTTACTCTCTTTGTCTATTTTATTCATCTCTGATTTATTTCCTAATAATATTTTATGAGTTTTGATCTTCAAAACTATTTTACATATCTCGAACTAATTGTTTTATATATCTGGGACTTACTTTGAAGATGACATGTTGGATTGGGATATAATAAACAGTCCGTGGGTTAAAGACCCAAATATGTCACTATCTATCTACAAAGAACCCATCAAAACAAAAATAACACAAGAATACAATTTAACATAATATGTTTAGATTAACCTTTCTTTTAATTTAACCCAACCAAAACAAAAAATCAACCCCACCATGTTTAAAGAATTTTAACGTTTTTAATGCAAAATTAACAAAAATTTAAATTTGTCTTCTCTTCTCACCAACACCTCACCAACGCCATTACCAGCACCACCCCATCACCAATCACCACCACCACCACCACCACCAACCAACACAAGCACCACCCCACAACCACCACTACTAATCAGCAGCTCCACCCCACCACCATCCAGCGCCACCACCGCCAAAAGCAACACAACCACCAACTAGCAGCACCACCAGCCAGCACCGCCACCACCAGCAGCAATACAACCACCAACTAGCACCACCACCAACCACCACCACCAACGAGTACCACCAACCACCACCACCAACGAGCACCACCAATAGCAACCAGAACCACCACCAAAAAGCACCTCCAATCAGCACCCCACCAACCACTACCAACGACCACCATCACCACCACCAACATCCAACACCACTCACCATCACTAACCAACACTACCACCAACCAGTAACATTGGTTTCAACGATAAAAATCATCAATATAAAAATTGGTTTCAACGTTGTTTAGTTTTTGTAAAATTTGATGAAACTAAATTTGGCTTCATAATTTTTATGATAATTCATTAACACAAAATATTGGTTTCAACATTGTTCAGTTTTTGTAAAATTTGATGAAACCAAATTTGGTTTCATCATTTTTCTGACATTTCACCAACACAAAATATTGGTTTCAACGTTGTTCAGTTTTTTATAAAACTTGATGAAACCAAATATGGTTTCATCATTTTTATAATATTTCACCAACACAAAATATTGGTTTCAACGTAGTTCAGTTTTGTAAAATTTGATGAAACTAAATTTGGTTTCATCATTTTTCTGACATTTTACCAACACAAAATATTGGTTTCAACGTTGTTCAGTTTTTGTAAAATTTGATGATACCAAATATGGTTTCATCATTTTTCTAGCATTTCAGCAACACAAAATATTGGTTTCAATGTTGTTCAGTTTTTGTTAAATTTGATGAAACCAAATTTGGTGTCATCATTTTTTTGACATTTCACCAACACAAAATATTGGTTTCAACGTTGTTCAGTTTTCATAAAATCTGCTGAAACCCAATTTGGTTTCATCATTTTTCTGACATTTCACTAACACGAAACCTTAATTTCGACAATGATGATGTACTATTATTTTTCGATGATGATCTGGAGGTGTTGGTGATATTTGTAGAGTATAAAAGGAGGAGTAAGAGGTGTTGTTGGTGGCGGATCTGGACATGTAGTGGTGGGGGAAAAAGATAAAGAGGAGGAGGCGATGGGGGAGGAGGAGGTGTTCTTGATGTAAAATCTGGACATAGAAAGAGAAGGAGGTGTTGGTGGAGGAGACGCAGGTGCTATTAGTGGAAGATATGGGTGACGGAGCTACTGTTGATGAACATAAAAGTAAAAGTAAAAGAGAAAGAGAAGAAGGTGTTGGTGGAGGAGACGAAGGTGATGTTGCTGCCGATCTATCTTTTCTCACTGATTTGGTGACGGCGGAGCTACTGTTGCCGGTGGTGGTGATGGTGGTGAGGAGGAGGAGCGGAAGAAAGAAGAAGGAAGAGAAGAAGAAGAAGAAGAAGAAGAAAAAAACCGATGGCTAAAAAGGAAGGATAAGAGTGGTATTTTAAAAAGTAATAAAAATTAAATTTAAACATCATAAAAAAATAGAATTTTTATCTCATTTTAACTTCAAATAGTTTTTATTTATAAATAATAGTATAGAAGAAGTTTTTATATATTAAGGATGGTTACCTTAATTTTTTTTACTTGTTATGACTATAAAAACACAAAATTATATGCTTTCCTAGTCGCCAGACTCCCTGTATTCTATACCGACCAAATATTCGACTAGATAATAATTGGGGAACTAATTATATTCAATGTAGCAACGGTGTTACCTTATAATTTACTAAAGCAACTAGGGAGTACCAACAAGACTACAAGAGAGAACAAGATGTTATCCTCTGATCGTTTCGTAAAAATTTAAAACAAATCATCGACTGTGATAATACAGTAATGTTACTTCACCACTTGGAACTTAATTGAATAGATATTCGTATGTACTGGTACAAATGATATAGGATGTTAAATAAGTATATATACCATAACAAGAAAAAGAAGTGGAAAGAGAGATTTGTATTTTGTTCTTCTCGTTTTTGTCACATCTAAATATACTATCTTACCCTATTTATAGGCCATGCAAGTACATTAATGGCAACATACTACTTAGGCCACCGATGTACAAGGGTGGCTCTAAACCGAGACACTAAAAGTGGATCAACCACCCGTCTAGAATTTTGTTCTGTAACATCGACCAAACTAAGTTAAGGGTATATTAGTCTACTGAAGTTAATTAAAAAAAATTTGGACGGAATATCCAATTTAGGATGTTAAAGCGTCTACAATCATCGAGTGTTAAAAGCTATAAAAGCTAACCGATATTTGGTTTTTAGCTTTGGCATAGTCTAGCGAGCTAACCCTAAACTCAGACGCTTTTAAAATCAACATCTGACATCAGACAATTTTAATACTTGTGTCTGATTAAAACCAAAGAGATTTAATAACAACTTCTAAAACCAAAAGGAGTTAATAATGGTTTCTAAAAATCACATGGGCTTAACTATTGCGTCCACAGTACAAACGCAATTAATAAGAGCGTCCAACTTCAAACGCATTTTATATATGCGTCTAGCCATATTTGGTTACATGTTATAGCTTTTTTAGCTTTAGGATCCTAAACAACCCCTAACTACGCTGGGTTTTTTTTATGTATATTTGGCTTATGACTTCATGATTGTGTACGTTCTTAGAAGAGTATATTTGGAATTCTTGGATATTATAGAAGTATCTTTTTCTAGTTGTTTAATAGACCCAAAAAATAAGGTTAAGGGTTGCTTAACCAATTTTGCATAAATTTCACAATATATAAATGTATTTTAATCTCAATAAGTTCTAAAAATCTAACATAATTCATCCTATGGAGTTTTGGACTTATGCCATTGGTGCTGAACCACGTTAATCTCTTTATTTATGTTATTGATCTCTGATTTATTTCCTAATCACAATTTATGAGTAGTTTAATTTCAAATTTCAAAATTCTTTTACATATTTGAGACTCATTTTGGAGATTACGTGTTGGATATCGTAGTGGATTAAGCACCCATTTCCGTCATAGCTGGAGTTTAGAACATCTTTGGCTAGTTTTAACGTTTATGACTTATGAAGATCTCTATCGCACTCTCTCTAAACTATCAATGGAGTAGAACTCCATTGGGGTCCGTCTGGGAGGTTTCAGAGGGAGTCTAATTTAGGACAAATCATTATCAACATAGAAGGAATTTGAGTTTCTTTCAAATCTGTTTACTTCAAACAACTTCTTTTGTGATTTTGTTTTTGTTTCTAAAACTTTAGAAAAATCTCTGATGAGGGTAAAAACTTTTAAACTTTAATTATGCATCGGAATTTCTATATAATGATTGCACGTATTGTTGTATCTGCAACAATAAAAATACTAAAACATAAGATGTTAATGTTAATGAAATCTCTGAATTGATTTGCACACAAAGGACAGAGCCACCTGCTCAGCAAATTGTCTTTGGAGCACAGTAACTCTTCCGCTTGAATCTTCTTACCCAGATCAACCATACTGACTTCACCCATTTCACGTCTCAATCTACGTTTATATTCGGACCAGGAAGACGGTAATTTCTCAATCACAGTAGACACTTGGAAAGTTTCATCTATCACCATGCCTTCAACAAGAATTTCATTGATAATACGCTGAAGTTCAAGGAATTGATCAACCACAGATTTGTCATTCGACATTTTATATTCCAAGAACCTAGCTACCAAGAATTTCTTACTTCCAGCAGTTCCAGCTTGGTATTTTGCCTCTAAAGCAACCCATAAATCAAAAGAAAAAAGTTCTCTTTTGCATAATAAAAATCATACGTGCATCTTCTAAACAATTCAAAATATGATTTTTAGCCATATAATTCTTCCTAACCAAACTTTCCAAATCCCTTTCATTTCCAGCATCATTCAAACCCTCATCAAAAGATTTCAGAACAAGTTCATCTAACATATGAAAACTCAGAAAAAACAACATCTTTGATTCCCATCTTTTGAAATCCTTCCCACTGAATTTTTCTGGTCTGTCAACATAATTTTTACCCATTGTTACATAAAAAGCGTATTGTGTTAAGATTGTTGTATCTGCAACAATAAAAATACTACAACAGAAGATGTTAACGTTAATGAAATCTCTGAATTGATTTGCACACAAAGGACAGAGCCACCTGCTCAACAAATTGTCCTTAACACAATAGTCCGCGGGTACTCCTCAAGAATGAGAGATGTTATACCCCCACAGCGGAGATGTGTCCAGGATAGAACTGCCCATTATGATTTGTATAAGCACAATACAAATCACCCACTCAACGAACTCAACAACAAGATATGAAGGAATGAAAAATAAACAAGCAATGCGCACAACAAAGCAAGAAGAGGGGAAAAGAGATAGGGATAGTAGCCTTCCCTGGGATGATTTGGAAAGGAGAATTCAACTTCAATTTATAGGCAAAGATGGGGAGTGAAATCAGTGCAGAAAATAAATTTTCTAATTGATCAAAAATTTATGTGCGAATTGATTAATTACTGGTAAGAAAACGGGCAAAAATTATCTCGACATTATGACACATAAAGTTGTAAAAGAAAATTTTTGGTAAGAAATTTATACTCGTCGGGTCAGGCGCCCCCCACCCCCCACCCCACCACCCACATTAAAGACAAAATTTAATTTAATTTTAAATTCTTTAAGGAAATAATTCAAAAATATAAGTCTTGACCCACACCAGACCGACCGACCGGACGACGGTGGCGTGCGCGCTTGCGAAGTACCGTGCGTGTGTGAAATGTGTGGTTGCACCAACTAGCCCATAGCCTAAGTCCTCTCCCTTACACAAAAGTATGTTAACTCCTAAGGGACCTCCCTTAGATGCAAATTTCTTAGTAATATGGAGAGATAACATCTTTAGTTTCTCCTATGTGGGACTAAAGGTTCATTCACAAATAGTGAAAATGTGTTAGTTTCCTTAGTGACTTCTTGGTCCTAAGTTCCAATAAATCCAAGACCAAAAATAAAAACAAATAAGATCATTTTTTCCAACATGTATAATAACAATAATAAGCAAATATCAAAAAATAGAAATAAAAAAAAGCTAAAAGAACATTTCAAACTACTGTACATAGAAGAGTTTTTCTCTCTAAACTTCGGTCTACAACCATCATTGTTCTCCAGGCTTTTTTCCAACTAAGAAGATGAAGTTTAATTTGATGGATCCCCAATAGTAATGAAGCCTCTTTTCATCAAAATTATAGGCAAGCATTACTTCAAAGGAGTAGAGATGATTTTCTTCAACATATAGATATACCAGCACATGATGCACATGAACATCACATTCAAAAATCATGTCATAAACAAAGTAAACTGCCACGAAATCCAATCTAAAAATAGACCAAATTATTTCTAGTTCACTAACTCTATGAGATGAATGGGTATAGAAAACCTATTTTGTTTCAATTTATAACACCCAAATCATATTCCATTTGGGATTTTTCTGGGATTCAGGAAATCAAACAGTTAAATCATCAATTCACTTAAGCAGTCTAGCATTAAAAGAAAATAAAAAATCACCCTTGGGAATGATTCTGATCATTCAAAAACCAAATTTAGTGTCCAATACTTATTTTGGTAGGGAAGACGAAAGGTCTCTTTCTTACACCACAAAATAGGAAAGTCATGATGTCTCATCTTTGATCTACAGGATGATTATGATCATCGCCTCTTCCTCCATTTCCTTTCCTTCTTTTCAAAGATGAAAATCGTATCCCATAGCCTACTGAGTAACTAAGCACCATACCAAGTCATTTTTTCAAATCTCATAGACACATTATTTAGATACATGGGAGATTTGTGTGCATAATCAAGCACTGATAGATCGACTCTGGTCAACTATCAAATTGATTTCCAATTTCTTCTCCCTCTCAATTCTAAGCGAAGACATGTACAAGTGGGTTAAATCACAACCATTGAAACACTTGATCAGAGAAGTATGGCTCTAAAGGACAACATCATAACTTAGCCGAAAAATATCCATCACTTCTTAAATGCAATTGTAGGCTGAAAAACCCTTTCATACAATGGTCAAAGAGTGTTAAATATGCTTAATTCATATAGATAGTCTGCGTCGACTATTTACAGAAGGGGCATGCACGAGTTTAGCGCGTCCGTATTACCCACCCCCAAAAATTTATAGGGGTACAATTTTTATTATATTTTTGGGACGAATAGTTTTGTTCTAAGTGTTTTTAGAAATAGTTTTTTATGACAGTCTTTTTTATAATGAAAATATATATTTCTAATATATATATCGAATTATAGGGGGCATGTGTCTATGCATGGAAGAGTAAAGATCGAATTAGCTGATAAGATTCTGAGTACTCTATTTATAGTAATCGTAATCGTACGGTGTCTATAATGCAGACAACGACAAGTACGAGTCGAACCCACAGGGAGCGGAGAAATACTTCAATTAATATTCTTAATAAACTAATCAGAAATAATATTTTTTGGATTTTCAGAATTATGAATGAAATAATAAAACAAACTAAACTAATAAAACAACTAAGCAGAGAGAGTTGGTAACCAGAGTTTTTGGTATCCACCACTATTTCTATTTAATTACTGAAGTGAAACATAACTCCTGAATATTTATCTATTGTTCGTTCTATCGACATCACCTATTATATGTATTAGAGTCGCAAATATCACTGGGACGCCCTAAGCATGGCGCATCAAAAACTCCCAGTCTCAGTATACACCATCAAATTGCGTTAGCGAGAAAATTATACGAAACTAATTATAGGTTCAAAAATAATATCTGGCTATTCTAAGCATACCCCATCAAAGGATTTAACCCAAGCATGAAATACCAAATAAGTAGACAAATATATTTGCAATCCTATTAATTATGCGCAAAAGTTACTATATTGTACATAACCGGTGAAGCAACAACTAATGTTATCATTAAATCAATAAATCAAAATCAGGAATTAATCTATTTAAAATTATAATAGTCTTTTGCTTAATAAATCAATCCAGAATAGCCTATTACTCAAAGTAGTTTCAAGCATAAAACCCTAGCTACAAAATCAATTAGAACATGACAATGGGTTTCTCAAAACCCATGAAAAGGTAAAGATCAAAAATAGAGGAGTGTAAAGATTTCACTGCAGCTCTTCACTATCTACCTAGCACCTCTTCAACTTCTGCTTTGTTTTCAGCGCTACCACAGCCGCCAACCAGAACCGCAAGACAGAACGCTCTACTCAACTTTTCCCCTGGGTATTCTCTCTCCTTCTCTCACGCCAATCCTTTTTCAGCCGTCAGACTTATGTTCCCTTCTTTTCAGTGTCCCCTGCTACGCCTCTCTCCCCACTTCCCTCTTTCTTGTGTCTCTCAATCACTCTCCCCCTCTCTCCGTTGTCCTCTCCTTTCACTCTCTCTCACCGTACAACCCAGACGCAGCCGTCAGCCTACTCTCCTTTTGTCAGTCTATCTCTTTCTTTTTATACTTTTTTTCTAACGCCTCTCTTCTCAGCCACAAACCACCTAACCCACCAACCACTTCCTCTCTCTCCTAAAACCGAACAGAAAAACCCTTTCTTACTTTTTAATGTTTTTCTTTATATCTTCCCCCTCTCTCTCTATTTACTTTCTCATCTAGCGCCCACTTTGTCAGCCTATTCAACTGTGTACTTGGTCCCACCTTCTATTCTTTCTTTCTGACGGAGCTAACAAAAACTGAAAGCCAAAGTTCCTTATCAGACTTTGTCTCTCCATCTTATGTTACTTCTTCTTCCAACTCACGTGCCATTCTTACTCCAACAACACCTTATGCCCTTATTTCCACTTTCGTTCCGTCCAGAATTTCACCTTTCAATACTTGCCTCTATCTCTGTACGCTCCACCACTATAGTCTCGATCCCAATTAAAATTCCAACTAAACAAAATTGGACATATGTCCAAAGTTAAGCAGGTGAATTCCATTAAAAATTTACTCCGTTTTAGACGTATTTATTCGTAACTTTAGAATTTACGTATACCATATATTAAGCAATAAAACAATAAAATTAGTACACAATTAAATACTAGCAAATATAAATTACGCGGTAAATATGTATAGATTATGCCCGTATCATTATCCACACATATTTTAGTTGCTAATTTTTCGACGTCATTTTTTTGCTACAGATTAACAACAGATATAAGCGTTGCTAAATTTCGACAGTCTAGATTTAGTGTTCACACAAAAATCGACCCGACGACCGAATTTTTCTTGGATACTATCCCGCAACCTTGATTTTTTTTGCCAGCTCATCCAACGGCCGAGATCTCTCTCAAGTCAAAATTAAATTTTTTACATTGTTCATCTTCTTGTTTTGCTTAAAAATTAGATTTAGTTATCATCAACTATTACTTTCGTTGTCTTTACCCTAAACTGGTCTTACCCATTCTATTTTAGTCTTATATGCTCTCTGAAATAGTCTCTTCTCTTTTTTTTGAATTTACTTCATATATCAAAGTATCTTAAATTTCTCTGATTTCATGAATCTCTTACTGCATAATCAAGTTGGTATGAGGACTAGGTCCTTACCATATATCTATGCTACAACTTAAACTAGAGACTCTCCACAACCCTCATCAATACCTTTTCATGTGAATGCCTTAAATACAAATTGCGAAAACTCATTAATATGCAGGGTTTTCTCAACACCATCTTTTGATAAAACAGGTATACAAAATGCTTTGAATTTAATATGGGGATGTTTAACCAAGTTTGCACTTACTAAAATTGGTGAATTTTTTTTTCTAATTGAATTTAAGCAAATCAAGCATTTAGTTATAATCCTGGAAAATGGACCATGGCATGTCTATGGAGACCCCTTTCCAGTATGCTCCTGGTTCCCAAGAAGTATGATAGAAATAAATAGTCTAATATACATCCCAGTCTGGGTCAAGCTTTTGAACCTTCCAAACTTTTATTTCATGACTCCATCATTCTCAAATAGGAAAAAAACCTGGTACATCGTCAGAATTTTATCCACATAATGCACAACATCTAAATGGTGGACCTATTTCAGTGAAAGTAGAAGTTAATATTGAAAAGCAACTAAAACATTCAGGGTTAAAGTAGCCTCAAACCCGGAATCAGTTATATATTTCTTGTACATAAACTTACCCCATAGATTATATAATACATGCAATCGTCTAGGCCATCTCACAGATAACTGTGACATCAGACTCAATCTCCTCTTGAGAGCATATATGATGTGATTCATGACTCAGATTGAGACGATGAGTTCCAAAGATGGAAAGATGCTTTTAAGGTTCTAATAGCTGACTAAATTGATTCTGCTTTCTACTCTGATGCCTTAATGAGTTCTTCAAGTTTTTCTCATCAACTATTTCGGTATTAACTTCCACAAAAATGGTAGATGAATATGAATTCTTAAACCTACTATATGGTCCAGAACCTTCGACCAATATTGAGGCATCCCTAGAAATAGAAGAGGTTGTGCTTAACTCTAAAATAAATGGGTTAGCTTTTCATCTGGAGGAGTTTTAGAGAACGGTTCTGAGTAAAAGGCTCTTTTCAGAACTATCACCCAGAAACCCACCATATTCACCTTACCAAAATATAGAAGCATTTCCAATTGGGATTTTCAAGTTCCTGAAAATAGTCTTCTAGGAGATGTAGTGTCTCAACCACTAAAGGAGTAAAAAAGGGGATTAATCTCATCACTAACAAATGATGATCCAGGGGATAATTCACCTTTAGAAGACAATTCCTTCATACCCTCCCACGAACTTGAAGAAAATACAAAACATGCATTTATAATATCGTTTTCCTTCTCTTATGAATCTTCAAAATCAATATCTTCGATTGGATCCTCTGAAAAACAAATTTAACACCTCCATCTTCTCCATCCTCAAAGAATGCATTAATCAACAAATTTTTTAACCAATATGGAACTGTTGTGGAAGTAACATAACAAACTCCAAATTGCTCAATTCCCTTTGATATAAAGATTAAATATATGATGAAGGCTGCCAATGAAAGAAACAAAGGGGCATAAGTACCAAATCTCTAAAACAATCCAATTTGTAGTTATCTGTTTCTTTAATTTCTTTGCACTAATACCTTTTTTTTTTTTGTCATTTCTCTATTTTTTTTATAATTTTTCTTTAGCATATAGTTCACATTGATATTTTTTAAACAATACACCTGCATAACATTTAGAATACATACCTTAAATTACACTATAAGAACATAATATGTGTACAATTCATAATTATAGACATACATAGTATACATTTTCATAATTTATACATCATGAAAGTAATTGCTTTGAATGCACAAGGGTGTGGGAATAAAAACACTATAAAACAACTAAATCAATCATAACAACTGAAAAACCAGATGTCATCTTTTTATCTGAGATTAAAAACCATAGACCTATCATCAAACATCTATTATCTGACTTCCCTAATTTACACCTGGTAGACACAATATGCAAGTAAGGAGGTCTAGCTTTATCATGGGTAGATGGTTTCCACTTTGAAAAAATTCATTGGAACAAACATATGATAAATATCATTGTGCAAACAAACTTTCATGAAACAAAATGGTTGTTAACTGACTTTTATTGAAACCCCTATAAACCAAACAAGTTAGAATATTGAAAATTTAGAAAAAAATATCAATAAAAGTACTTCAAAATGAGATGGAATGGATAGTAATAGGTGACTTCAATCAAATTCTTGAACAAAACGACAAACAATGAGGCCTGTCATTCAATAGTTTGAAGGCTGAATCTTTCAAGAGATTACTAGAGGGATCTTCCCTGTTTGATTTAGGAGTCATAGGTAATAGCTATACCTGGAATAATCAGAGAGAGGTCAGTAGAAACATAAAATAAAGGTTAAATAAGGTGTTTGTCAATGCTGATTAGAAAATTCAATTCCTGAAACAAAACTAACTCACTTGCCTCACATTGGTCCCCACAATTACCCTCTCATGCTTGATTTGTTAGGTTGTTCTGCTTTTGAGCTAAACTATACTTTTAAATTCTATGATACATGGCTTAAAGAGAAATCTTGTATAGACCTTATTCATAACACATGGGATAAATCCCTGATAAATGTATCAGAGGTTTTAATCTCAAATCTAGCAAACTTAGGGGGAAACCTAGTTGTATGGAGAAAAAAAAACACGTTTGGATCCGCACACATGAAGATCTCAAAAGCTTTAAAATAACTGGGAGAATTGAATTCGTCAAGGCACTACCAAAATAAACAATATCAAGTCAATAATAAAATTTTAGAAATGGAACTCCAGTTGGAAAACAAGAGACAATTGCAAAATAACTCTCTAAAAATAACATTGTTAACCTAAGAAAAAAAATACAAAATACGTTCATATTATAACTCTAAAAAGGAGAAAGAGAAACAAAATCGATTGCCTAATTTCTCAAAATAGGGAGGTTGTAGCTCAGAAACCTCTAATAAGAAATCATTTTGCTGAATTTTTTCAGTCTCTCCTACTAGTGAGGATCAAGAACTAATGAGATTAGTCCCTAAGGTAATATCTGATAAGGAAAATAATGCACTTTTAAGAATACCTACCTTTGCTGAAATATAAGAAATAGTAAAGCAAATGAAGCCAAATAAATCCCCAGGACCAGATGGTTTCCCAGTCAGTTTCCTTAAACATAACTGGAATTTAGTAGGACCTCAAATGGTATTACTAAGGATTTATTCAAAACTAAAACTCCAAATCCAAAACTTAATAAAAAAAATTCTTTTCTTAATTCCAAAAATAAAGAACCCAAAAACACCAAATGATTTTATACCAATAGGGATTAGCAATACTCCTTATAATTGTTTTTCAAAACTACTAGTAAATAGGCTTAAAATAGATTTAGAGAAAATGATTTCACCTTACCAATTTGCTTTCCTGTCTTCTAAAAAAACAACAGACAATATTATGGTAGCTCATGAGCGGATACACTCTTTAGAAATGATAAAAACCATAACTAGTGGGCTAGGAGTCAAGATTGATATGTAGAAAGCCTTACACATAGTAATTTGGGAAATTTTACTCGAACACTCTGCAAGCCTTTGGTTTCAGTGCATACTGATGCACATTAATCTCACAATGTATGTCCACTGCATCCATTGTAGAATTGCTCAATGGTTCCCGAAGAAGTTTTTTTACCCCCACTAGGAGATTGAGGCAGGGAGATCCCATGTATTCCTACCTTTTCATCATCTGTATAGAGTTATTCTCCAGGTTACTCTTAGCTAAATAAAAGACCAAACATATTCAAGGCATAAATTTTTTTAGATATAGTCAGCAAGTTTCTCATTTGTTCTTTATCGATGATTGTTTGCATTTTACAAAGGCGTAGACATCCCAATTTTACATATAAGTATAGGCTATGAATATTTGTCGCAAAGTCGTATCCGAAGTGAATAATCTGGGTGTAACCTATAAAATGGCTAGTTCTAACTTAATAAAAAACGTGCATTCAGTTTAAGCTAGATGGTGGGTACTAAGCTAGCTGATCACCTAAGTAGATTAGGCACATGTAGCCAGTGAACGACCACCATGTTCTTTTAGCCGCTAGTGTAAACATTTGTTGACCACCATTTTCATAGGAAGTGCATTACATAACACCATGCAATTGCTACCCACGTGAGTAGAGTTTAGAGCCCATACAAAGGACGTCCACTAAGTCTAAGTTTAGAACCCAACTAGCCTAAAATGCCGACATTAAAATGTCGATATAAAAATACCAACAGAAAGTTAGCATCACTTCCCATATACACTAGAATCTTAGGAATTAAATGGAAATAATATTTAGGTTTTTAATATGAGCCGTTTGATCAAAATCAATTAATCGTAAAATTATTGTTAATAGGGTAGGAGCTAGTTTTTACGAGGAGGAGAAATCAATAAGGAGGACAAATTTAGAGATAAGACGGTGGAGAGAAATTTTAGTAAAATTTAAGGAAACTATTGGGAGAAAGATATAATTCGCGAGAGAAAAAGTTGGTGTTTGGATACGATATACGACAACATTGTTGGATTCTTTTATTAAGCTAAGTAACATAACAAGAATATCCGCAGAAAAACAGATAGTTTCCAGCACCTTCTATTTCATCATTTTTATTGACTGTTTGATCGTATAAAAAGAATTACAGTTCGCGGGTTATAAGCCCAAATGTGTCACTATCCAACTACATAAAACCCAACAAAACAAATTTGACACAAAAAATTCATTACAACTCTGTCCATATTACCCTCACTTATAAACCGCTCAACTTCATTAACTGCTCACTAAATTGAATTCGACCTCATTATGTCCCTCTTTAACTTCTGTCTTCAAAAACTTCCAAAATCAAACCGTTCAGAATTTTCAAAATCATCACAAAAAAATCGTGAAACAACATCATCGTCATCATCATCCATATCAAAAATCATCACATAAATCCAAACATCATCACATAAATCATCATCATCAATAGAATTGAGTCATCATCATCCTGAATTTCAGATTCTCAAACGGTTGTTCAACATCATCAGTAGAATTGAGTCTTCTACTTCATCATCTCCCTGAAGTTCCTATTCCATTCTCTAACAGTTTAAACCTAACCAAAATCATTGAAGATCATTAAAAATGGTGAAGAAACAAGACAAAAAGAAAGATAAAAAGATGAACAAAAAACTTAATAAAACAATTAAGAAACAAGAATCTCCAAAAGGTAAATCGAAGTTCATGGTTTCATCATATTCTGTGATTGTTTATGGTTGAAAATCAAAACGCATCAATGATTTTTAGTTTCGCGATTTTGGTTTAATCAATGAATTTGGTTAATAAGGTTTCATCTGTTTCGAAATCACCGGTTTCATAGTTAGGTTTTAATTACATTTTTCTGTAATTAGGTTTCACTGATTTTCATCTTGGTTTCATCTGTTTGTAGCATGATTTTAGGTTTCATCTGTTTTGACCTAATTTATTTACTTAATGTCTATTACATTTTTCTGAAACTAGGTTTCACTGATTTTCATCTAGGTTTCATCTGTTTGTAGCATGGTTTTAGGTTTCATCTGTTTTGACCTAATTTATTTACTTAATGTCTATTTGTATGGAACCAAAAAAGGTTTTACAATTCTGTGTATGGTTGTGACCAACAGTGTTGGTGTTTTTTACTTAATGGGTATTTTGATGGAACCAA
>JAJJMC010019832.1:8497930-8533667 GCA_023531435.1 Papaver californicum
ACAGTGTTGGTGTTTTTTACTTAATGGGTATTTTGATGGAACCAAAACAGGTTTCATCATATTCCGTGTATGGTTGTGACCAACAGTGTTGGTGTTTTTCACTTAATGGGTATTTTGATGGAAACAAAATTGATTTCATCATATTCTGTATAAGTATGGTTGTAACCAACTGTGTTGATGTTTTTCACTTAATGCCTATTTTTAGGGAACCAAATTTGGTTTCATCATATTTTGTATATGTATGGTTGTGAACAACAGTGTTGGTGTTTTTTACTTAATGGGTATTTTGATGGAACCAAAATTGGTTTCATCATATTCTGTATATGTATGGTTGTGAACAACAGTATTGGTGTTTTTTACTTAATGGGTATTTTGATGGAACCAAAATTGGTTTCATCATATTCTGTGTATGGTTGTGACAAGTTCTGTTTGTGCTTATGGTTTACTTATTCTGTAATAGGAAAAAAAAGACTGACATAACCATATAGGCGCTCGTTGCATCATTTGTGTGCAGAGGCACCTAAGATAAAATCTTTGATACAAAGTAAAGAAAAACACATGAAGGCACTTGTTGCTTGTTCATTTTGGCGTTTCTTCAAATCGTTGTTCGATGGTACGCTGCAATAAGAAAAATTAAAGAAAAGGACCAGAGCAATTCATAAGATCTTAGGGTCATATTATAGAAGTGTCAAGCGTCAGAAACCATATTTTTTCAAGTTGATGAGAGCAAGGAATATGATACTACAGACAACACCTGAACAGTTCGCTGTCATTTTTGGTCTACAAATGATGAAACATGTAGATATACCCAAAGATGTTGAGCTGAAGAAAAAGGTGAACATGTTTGCGGGCGAGTGTTTTAAAGGAGATAAGAAGATGAGGAAAACTGATATTGTCAAAGCTATGATGGAAACTGCAGCAGATGAAACCAAAGATGAAGACTTCGTCAAGTTATTCATACTTTATCTCTTGGTTTCGATATTTGTCCCAAACAAAGGTGGGCAGAATCTGACTTCAAAATACTTGTACCAAGTATTTGAGATGAGTAAAGTGTGTTGGACTGATGGTTTTCATGAATATCTAATTGAGTCTATAATTAAAGCTAAAGAAGTTGATGATGTATCAGGTTGCGTCATTTACCCATTGGTAAGTTAATTTTTGTTTCTTTTGATTCATAAATTGTTTGTTTTTTATTTTTCCGAGTTTGATTACTAATTTAAATGTTGTGTTGTGCATTGTTTTTTTCAGTATTGGTTTGCTGAGATGACAAACATCACATTGAGACAAGATGGGAACGAAATGTACGCAAGGTTCGCTAGATGGAACCTTGATGAAATAAGCAAGGAAGTGGTGAATAATTTTGATGATCTCTGCAATAAACCAAAAATTTTCTCCAGGGTAAAATCAACAACAGTTCTTGTTTGTTTATAATTTTTAATGTCTGAGAATTAAAAATTTCAATCATTTATTTGGTTGCACCTTATTCCAGATGAAAAGCAAATGATGGAACCAAAAAAAGGTTCCATAGTTTATTTCATTCCAACTTATTAATCATAACTTTTCTTGTGTTCCGCAGATGAATGTGGGTTACCGTCAGGGGTCCTTCTTGCTTCAATATAATGAACAAGAAATACGCTTGGTCCAGCGTATAGAGGAAGAGGAAATTCATGTTGAAGATTACATAGATGGTGATGGAAATGAAGAGGATAGTGCAAGTGAAAAGATTTTTGGTGAAAGAAATGAAGAGATTGTTGGTGAAAGAAATGAAGAAGTGTTGGTGATAGAAATGAAGAAAGTGTTGGTGATAGAAATGAAGAGAGTATTAGAACTGGAAATGAAGATACCACTTACAAGGAAAAATATAAGTGGGCGAGAATTTTGATTGAAAAGCTTACAACCGTTGGTAACAATGAGCTTTCGGAAGAAGATCAATCAATTCTTGCAAAATATGATGCTGAAGATAAGTTAGAACCAGTGAGGAAGACTTACGTGAGACAGAAACGTAAGAGAGATGAAACAGAAACAGTTTCAAACACTGAACAAGATGTGGAGGTGATATGTTGAATCTTAGATGAGTTAAATATGATATTGTTTATTTGTGTATGTTGGGTTAATGGTAGTATCTAACATATGTTAAATATCCAAGAAATTGATAACCAAAGCTATAGATATTGTGGATGAAATGATAGAACAAGATGCTGGTAATGTTGAGGTTAAAGAAGATAGTGAACAAAAGTCTGACAATAATAAGGTGATAATTTACTTTAATTTGATTTGATTTGATTTGATTTGTTTGTTGTCATTGAATCTATTTTTTTTGAAATCAATAAATCTTGCAGGTAATGAATATGTCTGAAGAAATAGAACAACATGATGCAGTGGAACCTGAAAAGGTTTCAGCTCATGAAGAAGTTCACATTCAACATGATGCAGTGGAACCTGAAAAGGTTTCATCTCATGAAGAAGTTCAGGAGCAACATGATGCAGTGGAACCTGAAAAGGTTTCAGCTCATGAAGTTCAGATTCAAGGATTAACTGAAGATTTGGAGGATTCTTTGTTGGAACCAGAAAAGGTTTCATCAACTGAAGGAGAAGTTCAGGAGAAAGAGATGATAGAACTAGAAAAGGTTTCATCAAATGAAGGAGAAGTTCAGGAGCAAGAGCTGATGTAACCAGAAAAGGTTGCATCATCTGAAGGCAAAGCTCAGCAACTGATTGAAGAGATTTCGGAGTTAACTCCGAATACAATTGAAGATTTGGAGGTGGCTGACAAAGTAGAATATGAAATCAAAGGTAAGCAAGCCAAAGATAATATAATGGAAGAAGTTTTGGATAACTCCAAACACAGCTGAAGATATAAAGGTGGCTGAACAAATTGAATCTTCTTTGTCGAAGACTAAATTGAGGAGTGCAATAGAAGAAGTTTCTGAACTGACTCCAGACACAATAGAAGATATCAGAGTGGCTGAGAGAGTAGAATTGGAAGCGAAGAAAAATTCTTCATCAAAGCCAGAGATACAGATTGAAGTGTCAACTCAAAGCCATTCAATTGATGAAACTATTCTTCAACAAATGGAAGATGAATATGCAAACAAGACTTCTACATCAAAGATAGAAAGTACATGCATGTGCTACTACTCTGTTATAAACATGGAAAATGATGTAATTTCTTTAGAAGATGATGCGCCTCATTTCGAGTTTGGATTGACGCAAACTGACAGTGACAAAGAAGATAATGAAGACGTCAGTCCCGAACAAAAAGTGAGTAACATAATCTCAAGGATGAGAAAAACCAAAATGAGCATGCAAGCACCTGTTAAGATGCAGGATTATACACCTGGAAAATCTAAGAAGAAGAAAAGAAACAAGACTCGTTGTATGAGCAGAAAGCAAACTACAAAGTTGGAGAAAAAACAAAAAGAGAAAAGGGAAGTCAAGTTGAAAGCAGTGGACAACTTAAAAAATTATGCAAGTGCTGGATTCAAATGAAAAACCGATTGTGTGCAGATATTTTAAAATGCACAATGAAAGGTAAGTGGCATTCATACCATTAAGTTTTTTGGTTTCATAATTTAAGTGTTTCAGTTTCTTTTCTTCTTCTTAAATATTTAATTTGTTTTTTAAAAATTTAACAACAGTGACATGGCTTGGGAGAAGAAATATCTGGGCATGTACGTTATATGAAGGAATATGAACACCTTGATAAGAAAAGGTGACATTGCAAGAAATATGATTGAGTTCTAAATGCTCAAATTGCAAAAAAAACATATCAAAGAACAACCAAGAAACCAGATGGCGCTCCTAAGTACAAAAGGGCAGTTTTTCTAAGCACATATGTCTATGTAAGTTTCATCTAAATTCTCTTATACAAGTGTCTTTCTGAAAACGATGACCAATTTTGGTTTCATCTGTTTCAATTACATTTTTCTGTAAAAATAGGTTTCACTGATTTTCATCTTGGTTTCATCTGTTTGTAGCATGATGTTAGGTTTCATCTGTATAGGATTAAAAATTAGAATTTAATTTTTGATTTTTTAATGAATTTCAGACACTGCACTCAATCGGGCAAAGTTGCCACACTGCAATTGAAGCTTTCATTGATAAAATGGATTACACTCCAGAATTTGTATTCGTTCCATTGCTAACAAAAATAGTCATATCACTGGACATTGTTAGTCTTTGATAATGAGACTGGAGAATTCTCTCAATACAACTCAATGGCCTCCACTGAAGATGAATGCAACAAAAGTGCTGAAAGCATGAAAGAAAGAATGGTGTCCGCATTCAAACAACATGTTGCAAAGCTCAGCCTAGACCCAGCAAGTCAAACAAAAGAATTTATTTTGAACACCCTTTTGTGCTGTCAACAAGATGTGTAAGTACTTTTAAAAGAACTTGTGATATCTTCATTTCAATCCTTTTTTGTCTTTTTCAATTTAAAGATATTGTTTTGTTAATTTCATGAATGATTGCGGACTTCATTTTTGCTATTACATGAAGAGCTGAAAGGAAATTTTTCATCCGAAGAGAACATAAAACAAAAGGTGCAAAATATGAGGCCAAAGTTGGCATGCAAGATACTCCTTGACAAAGTTGCATATTATGAGTCCAAAGTTGCAACTTAAAGTTATAATGGAGAAAAGACGGGCAAACATTAGGGTGGAGGAGGACTACTTGCAACATCAAGGAAGAGGAGTAACATGAAGATTCAGTTGTGCAATTGTTTGGTTGTTTTTCAGGTGTGTCTCGTTAATGGTGGCAGAGAAAGAAGACTGATGGTGCGTTAATGGTGGTTGTCTGTTCATGGAAGAGAAGATGCAGTTCATGGTGGTAAAAAAACAGTGAAACGTAGTTTGGGTTAGAGTTTGTGAAAAAAAAGGTTGAAACTAAGAACAGTGTTAATCAATTAGTTTGTGGTAAAATACAATGGTTGTCCGTAAAACATCTTATTCAATGATTTGTAAGCACAGGGTAGATAAGAACAGTCTTTTCATCAATCACTACTCTTAAGTTATAAAATATGTTGTGATATTTTTCTCTTAATCAAGGATGAACATCTTATTCCATGATTTGTTTCATTTTATTACAGGATGATATTTTTCTGTTAATCAATATTTTTTGTTTCATATTATTCCAGATGAAAAAACATGATGAAACCAGAAAAGGTTCCATCATTATTTTTGGTTTTCATCTTGTTCCAGATGAAAAAACATAATGGAACCAGAAAAAGTTCCATCATTTATTTTTGTTTCATCCTATTCTGAAAAAAACGATGAAACCAAAAAGGTTTACATCAACTGAAAGATATAAAAACCCTGAAGAATGTTACAAACTATGAAACCTATTTTGGTTCCAACAAATTATAAAAGCCTGCAACTCTGACAAACTTAATCTAAAAATAAAAAAACATGAAAGACCTGGAGAAAATTAAAATTTTAACTGTAAAAATTATAGAAAAAAGAATAATAAAAATATGTAGATTAAAACATATAGTAGTCTAAACCTATATTAGTCTAAACAAAAAATAAAAATGAAAGTCGATGAATTGTTGTCAAAATGAATTCACATCTGCCGCACAGGGCATGTCCTTCGGTTATGCGCCCTCAAAACATGGAAGCTACCACAAGTTCTCATCTTCTTATTAGGAACTGAACCTGTATTAGGAATTCTCTTCTTCTTCCTTGGACGACCTGGTTGTGGTAGAGCATCAGGACCAAGAACAAGAGATTTTGGAGACACAATAAAAGGATTTTTAACTGTGGGGAAAATATTAATTGGTCTTGCATAGGATTCACGGTAGAAATTTACTGTAAAGTAGAATTCAACATACTTATACGGGTCTTCTTCATTTAGCATGATACAACGGATAGCGTGGGCACAAGGAAAACCGTTGATGCGCTAGCGGTTCAAGAACATGTTCTTCTTTCTAAATCAACCTTTTGTGTTAATGTCGAATGAACTTCAAACACATATTGCGACGACTTGGTGACAGTGTATTCACGTCCGTGCATCTTGTTATTGTACAACTCAATTTCAAATTCTGGACATAAAGTTTCTCGCCACTTCAATAATGTTGCACATTGTTCACGACGTACACATATTTGATTCATAAGCTTCACTCTGATCTCATCAACCATGATGGTTATATGCTTCTCTCTCTCTCTTCAACGATCCAACTATTGAAACTCTCAGCAATATTCGAACACAACCTACCATAACGACAACCCGGGAAATAAACACTTGCCCATTTATCAACCGGAGCTCTACTCATATAATCTTGTAACTTCTGATTTTTGACCTGCAACAAATTCTCCCAGTTCTCTGAAAATTTTATATGTGTATTAGCATACGCACATTTTTCAAACAACCCAAACACATAATCGTTATAAACCTTACTGGACTTCGGCAAGTATGTATTGATATTGTTCTTCATATGCCAATAACACCAACCATGAGCAGCATCAGGTAATACATCAGGGATTTGATTCACCAAACCACTACCTCGATCACTCACAAAAGTAAGCTCTTTGCGCATAGGAGAAATGACTTGCTTCAAATTCTCCAAAAACCATTTCCAGTTGGCTTCATTCTCCGAAGAAACAACAACATAAGCAAAAGGATAGATTTTTGAAAACATAACAGAAAAAAAATGTCTCAGCATATAAAAAAACGATGAAACCAGTTTTGGTTTCATCAAATAAGGTTTCATCTGTTTCAATTACATTTTTCTGTAAAAATAGGTTTCACTGATTTTCATCTTGGTTTCATCTGTTTGTAGCATGATGTTAGGTTCCATCTGTATAGGATTAAATAACAAACCTATTTATCAACTCAGAAACAAATAGAATGTTTAAGAAACTTACCGTCATTCCCGGTTAGACATGTTGCTGCCATAATATGACCAAGGTATTTGCTCTTCAAATGGGATGCATCAAGAAATAAAAAAGGGCGACAGTAATTGAATCCACGAATGCATGCTCCGAAACAGATAAACAATCTCTAAAAAATTTGAGTCCCATTTTCAACTTCCAAAACAACACGACATCCAGGATTGGTTTCAGTCAATTTGTTGGTATACCATTTCAAGTACATAAATGATTTCTCATTCTCTCCCATTGTAATATTCAATGCATGCCTCTTCCCTGCATATGCATAATAACGACTAATGTGAAAGCCATACTCTCTTGTAAACTGATTCATAATATCATTTGTCTTCTTCTTTGGATTCTGTTTAATCTCTTCAAGAATCAAGCTACTAATTAGTTTCTTCGACAGATGTGGTCTGTTTACAACTCCACCACAAAAAGTATGCTTCTTATTTAACTCCTTGATAATGAAAGGACTACCTTCAACACCATCAATAGAAACAACATATATATGCCATTCACATTTCTCTTCTTCCTTCTTTGAACAACATGCACCAATCCTCAACTTCTCATTCCTTGTCATCTTAAATGATTACCCAGATACTGAATGATATTTCAAAAAAATCAGAGCGAATTTGTTGAGCACCTCCATTAAACACCTGATTGACACCTGAAAAAGGCCTAACCAATGCGCAGACTTCAACAATTCTTTAATTTTATTACGGACATCATAATCAACTAAATTTGTAAGTGTTGCATGCTCAAAAGATATAATTCTTAAACTTCGTGTCTGCTCATATGGTATGATTCCTGAAATCTCTGAACTACAACTAGAGGAATCATCTCTATGCCTTACATGTAACTCAAGAGATGTAAGCTTATTAAACAAAGTAAATAAAGCAACCGATTGGAGGTCAAAATCAGAATTGATAACCATTTGCTGATCACAAACTATGTGGAAATTTTCTATAGAAATAACAGAGAATTGACACCAACTTGAACATATATTACCCTTCAAGTCACAAACAGATGCTTGTAGACCAATACGAAAAGATAATGTATCATCTTTGTGAAATTTAACAACGAGAACAGATTCCATAACCTACATAAAAAAGTATGAAACCAAAAGAAGTTTCACTAGATGTGAATATAAACAACAACAAACAACAAAATTTGAATATTAACATCAACAACATAACAAAATCTGATTCCAATAATCTACAAAGAAAAAGTATGAAACCAAAAACAGTTTCACTGGATGTGAATATAAACAACAACACCAACAACAACATTTGAATACGGAACATCAAAAACATAACAATTTCTGATTCCAATAATCTACAAAGAAAAAGTATGAAACCAAAAACAGTTTCACTGGATGTGAATATAAACAACAACACCAACAACAACATTTGAAAGTTGAATGTCAGTTTGAGATGAATGATTGAACTAATATAACAGCTTGAACCGAATGAGAATATGATCAAAATTGAAAGAATAAACTGAAACTTCAGTAGGAATCTTCAAAACACGAACAATTTGAAGTTACAATTCCTGTTCTTCACTTAAACAGAAACGAAAACGAGTTCGGTTCTTCAAAAGTTTGATAATCAAATAACAACCAAAATCAATAAATCAAAAATTAAAATACAATCAAAATCATAATAAGAAAACCAAAATCAAAATCAAACTTACCTGATGAAATACAACTGAAGCTGAGTTTCTATTCTTCACTTAAACAAATACGAAAACGAACTCGGTTCTTCAAATAATCAATGGATTTTAAATTTCAGTTAAACAGTTTGAGATGAATCGAAGCTAGAGTTTTTGTTCTTCACTTAAACAGCTACGAAAATGAACTCGGTTCTTCACTTAAACAACAACTGAAGATATGTTTCAAATTGATTTAGCTACCATCAATTTGGAGAAGATATCTTTTGTTCCAAAAAACCCTAGCCGAAACTCTGTTCTTAGCTACCAGCAGAATCAGATTCTCTAAACTTGATTTAGCCGATTTCCTCTCACCAAAACTAAGATTTGATTTTAACATTTATTTCCATTTAAAACTTATAGATTATATAGGAAGGGCAACTCGGGTATATTAAAAAATACTAAAAACTAAATTTAATCATTATTAAGGAAAATAGAGTTTTAGTTTTATTTTTAATTAAATAGTTTTTATTTATAAAAAATAATATGAGAGGATTTTTTGTATAGAAAGTTTATTCACCTTGATTTTTTATACCAAGTTATGAAAAAATTAATTAATAATAAAATATTCATTGTTTCTTAACACCATAAGTCCACTTTTCTTCTCTGTGTATAGTTTGAACTAGACTTGTCCAACGAAAGTAACACAGGATCATGAGCTCAATTTTCGTTGCTTAGATACGAAGAGAAATTATAACATTCAATAGTTAAGCACATGAAGGTTAATGGTCTTAGCTAATTAATACTACCATATGTTTGATTGGCCATATCATCTTTGGTGTTTAGGTGTTCAGTCTATAATAATAGTTTTTTGTGATTGATACTCTACTCCTTTTCCTTATTAACTTGATTTCCAATAATAATAATAATAATAATTATTATTATTCTATATTAATTTGATTTCTATGATAATAATAATAATAATAATAATAATAATATTAGTAATAATAATAAATCCCAATTATTTTGTTTTAGAATTTGATTTAATATTTGACCATGTGCATCTAATAATTTGGTACACTGTGCAGGTAATAATTTTATGAGTTTTATATACTTTTGCATCGAAACTCCTAAAATCTCAATTATAGAATAAAGGTCGATATTCGGATTGGAATGACTAGGTGCCTCACACCTTCCTAGCCTGTATATTTTTTTCCGGACCATTGTTTTAAATTTTGGACTAGTGCTTCTTTTGGGTCCAACTCTCCTAGTTGGGTGGCGACTTCTACAATTAATTATTAGTGTATTTTCATTTTAGAAACTTAAGAAATCTATTAGATTTTGTCCCGTGGATTTTAACGGTATTTACAAAAGGAAAACCTAATCCGCTGCAGAAACCTACTAAATATAATAAAACAAGTCAGCTATGTATCAAGACAACTTATAAATTTTAATAAATCAAGCCTTTTCTCAAGTAAGAAAACTCATCTGAAGTTATAGAGAATGATGATTAGGTTGTTAAAAATAAAAATAATAAACATAAAAAATTCTTATCTAGGTCCTCCCTTATTCATTGATAAATCTAAACTTAAAACTCCCTTATTCATTGATAAATCTAAACTTAAAACTTTCGACACTATTGTGAAAAGTATTGAAAGAAGAATTCAGAGATGGCTGAGTAAAACTCTTGCTCAAGCGAGTAAATTAGTTTTAAATAAATCTGTTCTAACCTCTCTTCCCATATATCAAATGGGTTGTTTCCTTTTACCGAAAAAAACAACCCACAAAATAAATGCAACGCAAAGAGATTTTTAGTGGGGAAAGAACATCAATGCAAAAAGAATCTATATGAAAGCCTAGACCTTTTTCTGTGCACCTGTATCTTTTTTGGGGTTTGGGTTTCAAAGAAGCAAACAAATTGAAAAAAGAAATGATCACTAAACTAGCTTTGTAATTAATAACTCAACAAGAATCCGTGTAGTCCTCACTACTCAAATCCAAATATTTTAGAACCACCTCTGTTTTTTCATAGTAAAAACTCTACAATGAATCATGGATTTGGAAGTGCATTCTGCAGGATGTTTCTACCATTCATATAATATAGCTTTTGGGAGGTCGGTAATGGTGCTTTGATTAACATTTGACTAGATAATTGGATACTTGGTATTATGAATAATTTAAATTCCCACTATAGTATAAGAAACAAATCTTTAACAGTTGTGGTTGAGCTAATTGACTCGGACAAAAAAAAGTAAAATGCTGAAAAAGTTAGAATTAACTTTCCGGATTTTGTAACAGATAAAATACTAGGTATTAACATCTTTACAACTAGAGAATGTCTTTTAAAGAAAGGTAGACTAAGATGGTTATTAACTGCCAATAGGGAATTTATGATAAAAAAATTATATAACAAACTACAAAACCCACTTTTAAAACACAGTCATCTGAAACTGCAAGTTTTTGGAAAGCTTTTTGGATACTGGATATCTCTTAGAGGATCAAAATCTTCCTATGAAAATGTAATCATAATGCTTTACCTGTTAGAAAAAAGTTAGGATAGATCTTAGAGGAAATAGAGGTGTATTGTGTCTTCTGTAATAACCATATTGAATCCATTAACCATCTTCTTTTTCTAATGTCATTATGCCAAATAAGTTTGGATGGTACAATCTCTTGCAGGACATAATTTCGAGGTCAAAATCACCTTTTGTAGATATGTTTACCAATTGGATTACAATATCAAGCTACTAACAGATTACTAAGGTGGTCGCTATTAAGTGTTGGCTAATATGGAAAGAACGATGCCTGTGAATTAGGGCTGTCAATCCTTATCCGAAATCCAACATCCGTTTCCGATAATCCGGGATCCTATAGGATATTATCCGCTATATCGGATATCGGATACGGATATTCCTATCGGATATTAAGGGTTATCGTAACGGAACCGGCTAAGCCGTTATCCGACGGATATTATCCGTATCCGATAAGGGTGTAAGTAAAGTGTAAAGAAAAACTAAAAACTAGGTATTCTTCCTCTCGACTAAAAAACTAGGTTTTCAGTTCACTAAGAAAAACAAAAAAACTCGACCTCCCTCTCGGATTTCTTCCGCCTCTCCCTCTCGGATTTCTTCATTTGTTTCTGTAACTCGTAGTAAGATCTATAAGAACTTTTCAGTCTTTATTGCATTTTGTATCGACATAATAACGAGTTCCTAATTTGATTGCATGAATAACTAGATCCCCAGTTTTTACTTCTGAGTCGAGAGAGAAAATAGGGCAGAGAAGTGAATATGGCTTATACTTTCTTCTTAATTTGTCTTCAAATCAGTAAAATCCGTTAGTGGTTCTACTAATTTTCAGTCATTCATATCTTGTTTTAAAATCAGTAAGTTAGGTTTTTATTTCTACTTTTCTCCCCTTGGAAATTTGAAGACGAACTGTTGGGTTTTTTAAGTTTGATCCAACATAGTCGAAATTGAAGTAACTCTTGCTCTTTTCTTTCTCACTATTTTGAGTGTTTGTCATATTTATGGGTTTTGGTTTAATTACATTTACCAGTCTATAACAACCCTCAGAGTCATGTCCAGTTCCCTTAAATGCTAGGTTATATATTCTGTGTAGCTGATAGGGTCATTCATGTTAATTTCAATTCGTTATGCGCCAATTTGTGCTCGAAATTAGCCAATTTATGTTATCTAGTTTTGCCGTCATTCATTTCTATGGATCGGAGTCACTCTGTGACATTTGAAGAATACGAAATGCAGAGCTTCCTTTCAACATTTTGTAGTCTTGATGATTGCCATTGGTCAGTATATAATGTGGGCATTCAGTGTATATATTAACTTTCTTATTGAAGTAATTGCTACTGGAACACTAGTTCAACTTCAATCTTAGATAGCAAAATCAAGAGAAATAAGTACAAAGGTCTGCAACTCCACACATGTTGGGTCTAGGGCTAGCTGCAGCAGCAATTTAAGTATCCGCTTTAAACATTGATGAAAAAGTATAGTTATAGTACTACTCGTCGAGCTACTTGATACTTAATTATAAATAAATTGTATTCGTACCTAGTAACAAGAATTAAAAACTAATAAATCAGACCTCTTCTTCGATTCTTTTCTTTTTTTTGGTGCTTGGTGAAAGATTAAGAATAATTAAGGAGTAGCAAATGAACTTATGCAACTGTTTTGCAGAGATTATAACTTCAAGTGGGACTCTTGGGAGCATAGCTTCAAACTATAGTTTAACCTTCAACTGTCTTGCTACAGCTTTCACAGCTTTTCATTGGTTTAACCTTCTTTCTGATGAGATAATTATCTTTCTACAGTTTTGAAAGATATTGATTTATTTCCCAAGTCTTGGGTGGCTTCGGATAAGACTATTGACTGGGGCTGTTGATTAAACTTACTGGTTGAGTTATACTGGATGCTTGATATGTTAACAGTTCCAATCTGGTAGAGGGTTTATTATCTAAGCTAGATGTGGATTCAAACCTCACTATGTTTTGTATGTGTTTTAGTTGAATTATGAACTGAAAATGCTTAAATGAACTGAAAAATCTGAAGTGAAAAAACAGATTTATAAGATGTCTATCGGCTATCGGATATTTACCGGACATTATTGGATATCCGATAATCTTAACGAAACGAAATCGGATATGAAGGTTAAATGTCCGTCGGATGTTATCGGATATCGGATATCCGATAAGCTTATCGGATATCGGATACAGCTGAGCCAATATCCGTTCCGTTGACAGCCCTACTATGAATCTTTCAGGATAAATCCAACACTGACCTACAAACCTCCATAACAATTCTAAGGCACATGAACTACTAGTGTTTCCTATGAGGGACACTTCAGAAGCCATACAAACAAACAATGAGCAGGTTGCAAGACCTAGGGTAGACTCTTGACACTCCCAAGGATGGAAAGCTCCACAAAGAACACAAACTAAACTCAATATCGCTGCTTCATGGATAGATTCAAATTCTATTTCAGGCTACGGACTACCTAAGAACTTATACAGGTAAAGTTGTCAAAGCTCGGGCTGGGACATTCATGGCAACCAGTACAGAAGAGTCAGAAGCATTAGCTCTATTGAAAGCAGTATACTGGGTAAGAGATATGGATATCACAACTTTTGGATAGAGGGTGACTTCCAGAGAGTTATCAGCTTTGCTGAAGGGGAAACGATAATTACAAACCCTCTTATTACTCTTCGCTTTTAAAGTAGGAACCACCTTTGTTACAGTGACCTACCTAATTGTGTACATAGGTAAAGGAAAAGCAACAGTGGAAGACTCAACACACCCATTATCACCCACAACAGGGCTATATAATGCTGCCCACCTACCATATTTCATTAAAATCAGAAATAGTTCCTCTAATCTTTCAGCTGAGCCTAACATTTTGGACTTTCACTGATAGCTTCAATTTCTGCTCCTCCATATCTTTCAACACTGCTAACAGATTTTCTCGATATACTTCACACCTTTCATTTGCACACTCCAGCTCATTTACTAACGCTTCTATTTTCTTCTCCTTCTCATCCTGTCACACCGAAAAAGATAAATATGAGAGACGGTAAGACACAACTCAATAAACAAGCACAAGAAAAAAGAACAAAAAAGAAGATGAAGAGAGGTTACCCATTTCAGTACAATTATGTGAAGAATATGGTTCATACCCAGATACCCTCACCAAGTTTCACAACTCATGTTCCACTTGTGAGAAAAAGAACACCAAATATCATTATATTATATACAAGAGACGAATGGGAAACACAATGTCGGCTTAGCAATTCATTACTAAGTCACATCAACATTCACGCAATATGCTAACCTATGTATGGATTGTTTTCTATATACAGCTTTTCCCCACTTGATCACATATACTAGTGGATTGTTTTCAACATTTTTACACTATGTGCAAGCTTCACATAAAACTTAAGTCATGATTCTTCCTAAAACCAAATTTACTATGCTGGAAGCACGAGTTAAACATGGTCTATAGTTACTAGTCTAAACTGTTCATTTTTAGAAGGTTTAAATCAAACACAGTGCTAGAGAAGCTAATGAAAAAAGAATAATTGATTAGTTGAGCTACCCAGATTTCTTGATTGACGCCAACATTCTCATGAAAAAAACATCACTTGGACCAAAATATCACACAAATTTACATAGGTTATATTCTATCAAGAGAAAACTAGAATGACAGTAGCAAAAGAGTGGCATCACCATCTTACCCATTAGCAGCCAAAATAGGAATGACAAGAAGAAACAAAGAAAATAACATTCTAAGAATAAGAAGCGTGATTTTTTGCCAATATCAAGGTCTAGAAACTCCAACCCTCTTAAACATTTACGAATACGAAACGTGGAACATTAATAATTTCCCATTCAGAATAACAAACTGAAACAATAGAGATAATCAAGGGAAACTCCTTGAGAACTGGATTGCCACAAAGGTAAAGCAGACAACATATAAATGAAGAATGAGCTTAAGAAAATGCAGAGAAAACTGACCGCAGAGCAGTATTGTAGCTGACCCAATCTGTTCCCCTCGGTTGAACAAACTTCTCCGTTGCTTCCATTGGGCAGATTTCATAACGGTGCTACTCCAGAACCATGCTTCTTGGAAGTTTTGACCTTCTTTATAGCCTCTTTCAGGGCATCCATTGCCACATTATAAGTTTGTTAAGATTTTGCCCCTTCATCTACATATTTAATCACTTCCTGGCGCAGATTGTTAAATCGGTCTATCGAGGATTCTTTGGATGTAGTCTGCAATTCAAGGGCATGGTCGTCAACCACAATCCCGCTTTTTGCATTTCTTGTCCAGCGTCTCAAGACATAATAAGAAGGTAGAGTTAAGACGTTTGTGACTCTAAATACAGCTAATATGTGCTTACAGAGAATGCCAGAAAACTCGAACATTTGACAGCTACAATTTGCTAGCATTTCAAAAACATGGAATCTAACGATGTAAGCCTTGTGCTCCTCCCCAAATTTCACCACCCTATAGACCGCGACAGTCCCAGAGTCCTCAATTTTCGTCGCAGTACTAGCAAGAGTTTCAACTAATTCTTCTTGGAATTTTATAAATATTCTCCTTGCATAAATGCTTGCACCTTGTTTTTCCATGGGAGAAGGGGTCTTGAGTACTGGTGCGGTATTCAATGTATCGTAATCTGCCTTTACTTCCTTCTCATGTCTACTTGCAATAGCTTTCTCATACTGTTTGACAAGCACTTGCACAGTGGTTGATGCATTCACATACCCATCGAAAAAAGCGTTTATACTGTCACTTCCTTGCGTCACAGACATCTCTGCGAAGAATGTGTCCCGCAGGTACACTGGGACCCACTGAAGTCGAGCATTGTACATGGATTGAAGCCATTCATTTTCCATAAGATTGTACCTCAGGAGAAGTAACTGCCAAGACGACTCAAACTCTTCAACGGACTCAGTTGTGTTGATGCACTTGCGGAACTCGATTTCAAAATTTGGGTGTGATTGGTAAATACCAGACAACTTATCTTGGGCCTCTCTGAATATATTCCACTTACAGAAACGGTGTCGAGTATCTGGGAATACATGAGTGACAGCTGCCTCTATGACTCTATCTTGGTCGGTTGTGATTGAGATAGGATGGCGTCCTGACATTTGTGCAAGCCAAGTCTGAAATAACCAGATGAAAGATGATTCAGACTCGTTGAGAAGTAATGCACACCCAAATAACACAGGTTGTCCATGATGGTTCCACCCAGTGAACGGAGCAAATGGGCCCTGTACCTATTGGTTCTATATACTGTGTCAAATATAACGGTGTCCCCAAAGCAGTTATAGCTCATCCTACAAGTAGCATCAGTCCAAAATATGTTCCCAGCCGAGTGATCACTATCGCCTTGGATTTCATAAAAGAATGTAGGATCCTCAGCTTGCATCCGCTTTAGGTAGTCCAATACCTGCTGAGCTCCACCACCAAAATGTCTCTGCCTGCTAGTAAGGTAATTTCGGTCCACAGTAGAAAATCCGACATTATCAACTCCACCAGATTCCTTTATCAACACTGACATCACCCCACTTGGTCCTATACCAGCCGCTTGGAGAGTATCAATCAAGCTCCGTGCAGACCCTGAAATGTGTTTATGAGATCGGAGGCAATGCACTTTATCAGGCGGCACAAGTTCATGATTATGCTCTTTGGCAATTTTAGAAACAATCCATTTTCCCGCATCCTTTTTCTTCACCATAATCATTGCTTTGCAACCAACTCTGGCAACAGCTCGTGGACGTTTCTGTTTGCGCTTACTGTTCCAGTCACGCCCTTGATGAAAACCTTGCCTCGAACACACAATCTGACGACAAATAATAGCATCATCCTGACGTGACCTATGGTAAGTACTAACACGGGTACTGAATCCAACACGACGTGCATAAGAATTGTAAAAGATACGTGCAGCTTCTTCTGATTCAAATTCCATGCCCTCGTACGGTTCAAGATCAGCATCCGAATCAGTAGTAACCGGTACAATACCCCCAAATAAATCTCCACCATCAAGAAATTCACCATTATCATAATCTACATCTTGTTCAATGTCTATACCATTGTTACTAATGTCACGATCATCATCTTCTTCACCGGAACCAATGTCAAACTCCATATCCATGTTATTCAATGGTTCAAACTCCATAACTAAAGGGTATTTAGGGTTTTATAATGAATACTTGTACTATTACTGTTATCTCATTTGTATGATTATTATTTATTCTATTGTTTGTATGTGTTTAAATAAAGTTGGGAAGATAAAAATTGGAGCTTTAAATACACAAGTTCAGAGAGAAAGTGAAAAAAATGAATCTGACCCAAAAGTAGAAATTGAAGGAAACTTCCAGCCATCGCTATGATGATGTGTGTGTGTCTAGTAACGAGAGAATCAAAGTAACCCTAAAACCTTGGTTCAGGGTTTGTTGAAGTTGTTAAATGGGTCTCGATGAGAAAAAGTTCATTCATTTGGAGGGGGAGCGCACGGCCAGGGGGGAAGGAGTGAGAAAAAGTGAAGAACCATCTAAAACATTACTATCTAGCACTTCTCGTACCACCTATACTACCATACTCCTACTATGAGCATGTTCTGCATGTTTAGTAAATTCAAATACACGGCGGGTATGGATACAAATTTTACCGATCCAATCTAATTTGGATGGTTATAGACATAAATTTCTAGGAATTACTAGATAATCCTATATTAGGGACCCATTTAACCTTTAATCCTATCTTAAAACCCGGTTTAATCATTAATCCAAAAAATTTTGGATTAGTTTTCTTACTCACGCGTCCAATTTATGTGAGAAGAATAAAAAATAGAATTTCCATATCTCATAAATACCCCTCTCTTCTACAAACTATAAATTTAGCCAAAATCAAAACTTCCAAAAAAAGATCTTCAATTCGCAGCTCACAGATTTTTCTTCTCTTTCTTCTTTTCTGCTTCAGTGGTGTTTTTCAGTTTTAGGGTATCGTCAATCTCCAGGTATTTTTCTTTAATCTTCTTCTTTGTTTTTTTCTCCAGGTATCGTCAATCTTTGTTTTTGTTTTTTTTTAAACTGAAATCATGATAATCAACTTGATTTCATGTTTTGTTTGTTTTCTTATACTGAAATCTCGATGAGAAACGTTTTCTATGATGTACATTTTGTTGAATTCCATGATCGATCTCGTTTTTGTTCGTGTTTTAGTTTTCTTTTCATCTTTTGAAAATGATTTTGTAATCGTTCTATTTTGTTCATTAGATCGTCATATTCAGTGTTTTTACATGTTGTTTGATAATAGGTTTTACTTGGTTTTCTTTTATTTTTTCAGGGAATCATGATTTTTGTTCTTTCTTTTCTGTATGTTTTGAATGTTTCTTCAGTACATATTAATACGTACTGTTTTTTCTTAACTTTTTCGATATATATTGTTTTTATACTATACTTTTTTTTTGAATCAGTACATATTTTGTTTACACTGTTAGTCTGTTATGTGTGTTTCTATAATATGTGAGATACTTCTAAAACAGTACATATTATGTTGTATTGTAGATTTAGTATACTTATCATCTTAAAATATATGTTTTGATTTTTGTGTTTTTGTTTTATTTTATATGCATCACATTTCTTCAGGTTCAACATGTCAGGTGTTGGTTCTAATCCAAATAGCTTTTGCTACTCTCATGTATACCACAAGCAACACCACATTGCATATTTGGTTACGTTATCTTCGACTTTGGAAGATTTGAAGTTTATTATTTGTAATGCGTGGAGCTGGTTGACTCCATCAACTATTGTTGTTAATTATGTTAAAAATGGAGTGAAAGTCCCTGTACTTGCTGATGTATCCCTTCAAGGTCTTACTGCATTGCATTTTACGAAGAATTCAGATTTCTTTGAGTTGCATGTTGATGTTGTGTTATCCTGTGCATCTAATTCTTTGACAATTATTGATATTGACAAACAGTGCTGAGTTGGTTCTGAGTGCTAGGAACAGTTATTTGAAAGATTCTAAAGAGTTTGCAAGTGTTATTTTTTCTGATGGTTGGGAGAATCTTTTTGAAGTTAAAAACCATCTCTTCCATGGTGGTGTTGAGCTGTTCGGTTAGCATGTCAGAAATATTGTTTGAGGACTGGATATAAGGTTAAAAAATTGAAGAATGACCTTGAGAGATTCACAGCCAGATGCAGCAATGACAGTTGTTCTTGGATGCTTCACGCGGTTGCCATGAATGGGTCTTTGGATGTGTTTAAGATAAAGTATTACATGGGTAGGCACACTTGTGGCACTGGTTATAGGTTGAGGAGTCCAACTGTTTCGAGGAAGCTTGTAAATTATTTAGTTCATGAGCGTGTCAAGCACAACCCTCTCATAAAGCCGCAAGAGATTATGGATTAATTAAAGTTGGTGGAGGGATCAACATCAAGTATCACCACGCATATCATGCACTAGAGTTATCGCATGAAATGATTTTTGGTGACGATACACTGATCTTGTTTGGTGGGTCACTGCTGTTCGGGAAACCAACCCAGGGTCTTATATTGATTTTGATTTCAACGACGCAACAAAGAGATTCCACAGACTTTTTATTTGCTTTGGAGCTTGTAGAGAGGGTTATAAACTTTTCTTCCAATGATTTTTTGTGATGCGACATTTCTTATCGGGAGGTTTAAAGGAGGTCTAATGGCTGTTACATGTCTTAATGACAATCAAGGTAACTTTTGTATATGGTACATATTTTTGATATGTATCTGTTTTTTATGTACTTTAGGATCATACACATCATACATAAAGTACATATTGATATACACTGTAGGTATAACATATTTTTTGAAGGTGCAGATATGAAGTACATATTTGGTATGTACAGTTATATGACAACAATAAAACACATCTGTAATCTAGACATGAAGTACATATTGTTATGGTTTTGATATTTTGTTTTCCAGGTTTTTATCCTTTTGCATATGCATTAGTTCCTGGCGAAGATAATGATAACTGGCTTTGGTTTATGGAAAATCTTAAAAAAGTTGTGGACCATCGTCCCATCACATTTTTGACTGACCGAGGTGAAGGTTTTTTGAATGCAATTCCTGAAGTTTTCCCTGATTCTTATCATAGCTATTGTTTTTTCCACTCGAAAAAGAACTTACCCATCAGTAAGGCTGATGAAAAATATAAAGAAGTGGTGGATTGTTTCCAAAAAGCAACATATGCGCTTTCTCCAGCTAGATATGAAGAAGGTCTTCAAGGAATGGTTTATCTAGGGAGGCCTTGGATTGCTCAATACTGCCGTAACATTCCTAGGGAAAAGTGATCTAGTGCATACTTCCCAGGCTGTAGGTATGGTCAGACTTCTTCAAGCATTGCTGAGTCTTTTAATAACTGGATTCGGCGCGAGAAGAAGTTACCTCCTTGTGCTCTCTCTGACACAATCAGGTTTTTATAAGTTTCTTGTAACTCTACAAGCATATATGTACTATATGTTTGTTGTTTTTTAAATTTTTTTTGTCGTGTAGGCTACGGGTAATGGAGTTGATGTCTGAACGTCGTGAAGAAAGTCTTTTGATGGATCCGGAATTCTTAACCCTGTGTATCAAGCCTTGCTTGAACTACACATTCAAATTGGTCGTCCTTGGAAAATTAGTCAGTCGTATGCTCACGTCTTTGAAGTTCATTCCCCAAGGTTAGGTTTTTTAGATAACATGCTCTTTTGAACTGAGATATCCACTAAACTAGTTTTTTTGTTTTGTTTGTGTAGTGCAAATATCAGTGTATACTGCATAAAATAATATGCTTGGTTTTCTTGTTTGCAGGTCTCATATGGTAGATCTAAGGTAAAAGAGTTATACTTTCCAAAGATGGCGCGTGTATGGTTTTCCATGCTCGCATGCTATTGCAGCTATTGCTGCATCTGGGGGAAAGTTCCTTGATTATATCGACGAATACTTCAAAGTTAGCTGTTATCGCCAGTTATATTCAATCGCTATCAGACCTGTTCCTAATCATGACATGTAAGTTATTTAAGCAGTACATATTTTTTTTTATGGTAGTATCATACATGAGAATGGTTTTAAGCAGTACATATAAACCATAAACTAGAACCAGCATAGTACATATTGATTTTTAGTGTAACACACATCAACAAAAACTGCACAAGTATAATAGTTTTTTCTTATTTATGTTTTTCAATATACCACAGGCCTGATGAGTATACCGCAGAAGATACTTTTCTTCCACCAATAGTAATTAGGGCTCCTCCAGGAAGAAGAAAAAAGAACCGTATCAAGTGTGCATGAGAGAGGAGTAAAAATCCTGTTACCTGTTCAAATTGTAAATTGAAAGCTCATCACAACAAGGCTACATGCAATGTTATCCGTTAGTACCAATATACGGATGAGAATTAATTTCATTACAGTTTTTTTTAGTACATTTTGGATTTAAATTCTTTTTAGAAGATACTTGTTGCATTATTTTTACGTTTTTTTTTTTCAGAACTTGTTTGTGTGCCAACTGAGTTATCTTTCTTAATGATAGAATTTGAATTTGATGATATAAATCTTATATTTTGCTCTATCTAAAAAGATGTATGAACAATTGGTTTAATGTCATTCACTCTATACGGTATTAGTGATTTTTATTCCCAATACATTTTTCTTTAATTTTTTTAGTAATCTTGTAGTTGTTTCAATATCTACTTGCTTTTAGATTATGAATTTATTGGTATTGAGTTTCAGCACAAAGTATATATCAATATGTACTTCATAATACATTTCAATATGTATTTTCTTTTAGATTATGAATTTATTGGTTCAGAGTTTCAGAACAAAGTACATATCAATATGTACTTTTTAGCACATATCAATTTGTTCTACCTTTCTATATTACTCTAAATTAAACAGAAACCTTACAATGCTAATAAAGATCATCACATATATATATTAACATACTAACTAAAAACCAAGTTGAATATGTAGAAACCTAGTTCAATAAGTAAAAAAAATAAGAAAGTTAATGAAGTAGTACCCACAAAACCCTACACAGACCAAAAACCAAAATGTACCAACTTTTCTCCTCAGACCAAGATCTACAAAATGTACCAACTATGCAGTTAAACATGTTTTTTCATTCGGAGGGTTCCCAACTGATTTCAGGATGAGTTGCTGTCAACAACTTGCATGCTAACTTGATTATTTTCAGCTGAATCTTCTGCATCAGTTGTACATCATCCCCTAAACCTTTCCCATCACAATCAGTCTTTGCTCTCCTCTTTATAAAATGCATCACATAAAGAAGGCAGTATGGCCAGATCCCTTGTTGGGGACATTCACAGTCAGTCAACTATACGGTGGTCAGCATGTTTCTTTTGTGCTCGTCTAAAAACTGGTTGATAGGGTGGAACATGTATTCATACATTGTCTTGGCATTTGCATAGCAATGTTCCTTGAACGCCACAGATGAGTTGTAATGTTTGAATGTATCCGTTTTAAACTCAAACTCCAGCAGGGTCCAATGTCTGTTGCCATGGAACATTGGTACAAGTATCTTTTCAATGTCTTCGCTCATCTTCAGTATTGGCATTATGATAGCATTCACCTCTACCCCTTTAATATAGTCTGGCTTTTCGACATATACTGAAAATTGGAAACGTTTAATAGGTTATTTCACAAAAGTTTATATCAGTATATACTGTTTTTCATAACCAGTATTCAAAAGTATAAAATAAGAAGGAAAAAAAACATACCCAAGCAGTTGGATCCATGTGCAACACCTTTAAGTATTTTTTTTCTTCGGCAGCATTTGCTTGGTCTTGTTCAAAAGCCAGTTGAAGCTTATATTGAGCATAGTTTAGGATATCTTGCTCTAATGATCTGTTGAACACCAGATCCTCCATTGTAGTCCCGCTTACGCAGATACCACCTACGTTCTCCACTCTTCAAGCAACAGAGATGCACATTTATAACAAAAACACATATATGAAGTAAGTTTTTTGTTTGATATGTACTGCAAAACTTTCTTGATTTAAAATTAAAATGAAGGGTAGAAAGTACTTACATTCTCTTTCCATTCTCAAAGTACGGAAGTAGAATCTCTAGTTGTTCTGCTGTCATACTCTCGTAGAGTGGTGAGTTGAGAAGATCCAAGAATTTCTTTCTTGGTTGCTGACCTTTCCGAGATTTGTTGTTTTTTGTTGTCTTTATTGTCTTCTTTCTCTTCTCAGTTCTTGCCTTTTTCTTTTCAGAAAACATACTTCCAGTATCAAATAATGGATCTGTTTTCTTCCCAGGATTTGCACGGGTTACCCTTCTGCTAACCTCTTCTTTTGGCTTGACTGTCTTCTTTGCAAGAACCTTTGGTTTTGCTTTTTTTTTGCAGCAGTCATCCTGGCAAGTTTGGTTGCAAGGGGAACGTCGCTTGACGTCTGATTTGTTGTAACTTCATTTTTCTGCATTTTTGAATCCAGATTTTTAGTACTATATTTGAATCATATTTTTTCAAACAATGACAATAAAGGTAAATTATCACAGTTAGGGAGATATACCTCCTGGTCACTTTCTTTCTCAGGTGTTACTTGAACCGCATCTTTCTCTGGGTTTATTTGGGTTGGCTGAGCTGTAGCTTGTTGAACTTCTACACGTCGCAAATCAGTTCCAAATAAATTATCAAATTGTTTACGAATGTCAATCCCAAATAGAGTAGTATGGCTTAAAAAACTACCATTTTCTAGGATGAGAGATTCATATTGCTCATCATAAACATCCCTGCTTGAAATGGCTAAGTCTAAAAAAAATTTGAATGAGAATTTTTCAATGTCTTCAAACTTAGCCATCGCAGTAAACAAAGGGATTCTCATGCCGACGAAGCTGTCGACCAGAGTTTCAATGTCTTGTTCCTCTGGGTTCTGTGACAACCCTTTCATTGTTTCAAGACTATGGTCAATTGCTTCAACCACCTTCTTCATTGCTTGTTGTTCAAGCCCAGCCAAATCATCCTGCAACCACAAAGTTTTATTCATGATAGGTAAATAAATACTGATATGTACAATTATATGACAATAACAAAACACATCTGTAATCAAGTACATACTGATATGTACATCTTAGAAATTTCAACACTTGTTCATGTATCCTCACTATGTTAACCTTTTTGGTCTTTGGTACATCAACAAAGAACCTCCGGAAGAAAGCACTGTTTCTATATCCACCTCTAGATGTCAGCATTATATCTTCATGCTGTCTTTTTGTTGCTCTTGGCATTCCAAAGATAACACCTACTTCTTCAGCAGTGGATGTTAGAATATGCGAAACTCCATGCCTTTTGAACTCAAATCTGAGCTCATCTGCAACTTTACTTCTCTTATAACACTTTATAAGAGTGGTCACAGCAGTTTCATTCTTCATCCAATGATCTACACCTAGATTTGTGTACCAAAACATCAGAAAAAAGGTTGTCATACGATTGCTCACTGATTATGCGCAACTGAGTTTCACTCAACTCAAGCTTTTCTGCCTTGATTGCTTTAACAAGCGACCAAATCCCCATGAACCCATTTATGTAGATCTTCCTGGCAGGTGCAGGTTTTGTGGGTTTCTTCACACCAACTGCATAATGAACACACTGTCAATATCCCTACAATATATCAATATATACTATAATATAAAACAAAGTATATATTTTTTTTATATGTTGATATGTATCTGCTATATCATGAAAAAATTATATATTTGATATGTACTGATCCAATTCAAGATTAGAACAAAGTACATATCGATATATACTATCTTGTATGCAAGATGTATATGCTTTAGTATAAAACAATGTACATATATATATATGCTTTTATATTTATAGCATGAACAAAGTACATATCAATATATACTTATCCAATTCAATATCTAGAACAAAGTACATATCAATATATACTTATCCAATTCAATATCTAGATGCTATAAATTTGAAAATAAGCATACATTGATATGTACTGATCAGTATATACTAAAAACCAAGTACATATAAATATTTACCATATGCTGCATGCTAGATCTATGTGCTAAAACATGAAAAAATAAATAAACATATATTGATATGTACCCATGTTGTATGCTATATCTAACTCCTACAACATGAACAGAGCAAGTTATATATTGATATGCACCAATGAAATGTACCTTTTTTGGCAGAAACAACAACACCCTTCCTCTTTTTCTGTGATGTAGATGGAGAACGAACAACAAGAGTTTTGTTCTTCTTCTTTGTATATGGAGAATCTACAACAGCTGTTATATTTTCTTCTGATGTTGTTAGAGAATCAACAACTTCATTTTGTTTCTTCTTTTTTGATTTTGCTGGTGAATCAACAGCAGTTTGTTTCATTGTTTTTGATCTTGTTTGAGAACCAATAACTTTTGTGTTTTTATTCTGTTTTGATTTTGCTCAACAACAGTTTTTTTTGTTTTTTTTTTTATGTTGTTGGAGAATCAACAACTTCATTCTGCTTCTTCTTTTTGGTTTTTTGGGTATAGAATCTACTTTAGAAGCTTTCTTGTTCTTTCTCTGTGGTGGAGATTTAGGAGTATCTTGTTCTTGAATCACAGTTTCCTTTATACTTCTGTTGATTTTTCGTTTTGTACCCATTTTAGATGGATTTTTTACCCGAGAGCATACATACAAATTGAATTCCTTCATTGTGTGATACAAAATTAACTTGATTGTAGTAGTACAATATTGATCAGTAGGTTAGGTTTTAGTTTGTATAATGCTGCAAGAAATCAAAATGTTGCTAATCCTGTTGAGTTTCGGTTTTTGATCTCTGTTTTTAAGGTTTTGATTGATTTTAGATTTTTGTTTTTGCCCTAGTTTTTAAGTTTCTAGGTTTTAATTTTGAGAATAATGGAAGTCGAGCGGTGTAACTGGTGTTGGTGGAGTAGATGAACGTTTTGCCCGTTAAGAAGTAGAGTAGTGTAGGAGGTGGAGGAGGTGGAAGACGTGGGATGTCCACACGTGAGTAGTTATGGGTAGAATGGTAAATGGGTTTTTTGAATATGTTTTTGGACTAATGGGTAAGTACGTTTCCCGGGTGGACTAACCATTAACATGGTCGGGTTTTTTGGACGGTCCAACAAATTTCCCCATAAATTTAACAAATCCGAACAACCCACTTAACACGAAAAACTATAAAATAATTATATAGTTTTTTATGTATAATATTAATATTTATTTAGAGTAATTATAATTGTAGTTTTTTATTAATAAAAAATACACTATATTATATTTATTAAATTTTAAACGTGAAAGATTGTTAAATTATTGTAAATAATCTCAAAAATATTTAGAAAATAATATAAATCAAGTATTTTAATATTATTTTACTCAATAATTTAAGGAAAATTATAAAATTATAATTATTTATCTTTAGCAAAAAAATATTTAATTAAGACAGTTGTGAGTTTTATTGTGTATATAAACATATATTTATTAGATTGTGTATTTTCACAAAGTACATCGTCTTCAAATAATGAAGGTTGAGAAGCATTATCATTTAACACCCAAAATTGTTAAGTATTTGATTTGTGCACAAGATTGGTTTAAAAATCCATCAAAACATCTTGATGTTGAAGAAAGTATGGAAAAACTTGAAGAGATGGAACCAACTGAACTCAATGGTGGAGAGTTCATAGAGGTGTTGGTCTTCCTCTAGCTTGAAAAGAAATACAAATGGTTTTGCTTATGAACTGAAAAATAAAATTGCAAACTTTCAATTTATTTAGGTTTTAGTTTCTTATATCAATTAGTTATTGTTAGTGTGAATGAATAAAAAGTAAGCATTAATTTATTCAGTATTACATTATTTGTTCAGTTTTAATTATATGAAATATGACTAAATGTTAGTTATCAGTTATTTTTTTTCCTTTTATTTATGCTTAATTGTTATTTAATCGGCCAATTCAAAGAACCCGTGGAACTCGCAATACATCATGGTCCTTTTATGGGTTCCACGGATTCAATATGCAATTCGATCAAAACATTTCTAACTCGGGCTTGACCAAGCCTTCTAACCCGACCAAATCCCACCCCTTGTTTGTTAGCTGATTAAGGAGCTTCGCAAATTCTTCCCCATTCTCAATCCACACCATCTTGGGAAGCTTACGGATGGTTCCCGCTTATTCAGATAGACAGATAATCATCATCATCCGTTTTTTTAAACCGGATAATGATTATTCTTTTTTTACTTTATAAACTCCGTACTTAATTCTCAACTCTTAGTTACACGGTTTTAAAAATAAATACGGATAATGATTATTTCATCTACAAGCTCTTTTTGTTGGGATTCCTTCCGCCGAAAATGGCTGCCGAGAGAGCCTCTTTAGGCCATGGTTCTTCGCTATGGAAAAAACCGTAAAAGTCAGTTTTAGTGAGACTGTAAGAGGAATTCAAAACCCATAAAACGACTGAGTTTTAGATTCCCCGAATATAATTTCATGAGAATAGAATTTGTATCCTACCATCCAAACATGTTAGGCTGAGTCTTATGGAAAGGTTTACAAAACCTTCACAGACCCACCCACATATGTTGTAAATGTAGACTGGATATTGTGGTTGTTAAGGTGTGAAAAAAAACAACTAAGAAAGAATTTACTGCAAAAATAATTTTTTGCAAGAAATGGGTTATATTAGCTATAAAAAATGGGCCCAAATCCTACCTAATGTACTGTTTCTACAATTTTTGTTTTATTAAATTAAAAAAAAAAAAGTTAAGCGGGGAATGGTTTCTCTCGTAGAAATTGTGATTCACAAGCGTCCTGTCTTTTATCTTATGTGAAGACTGGCTTTATGAGACAGTTTTCATCTCCTGTGAAGCTGTGAAACTCTCCATAAGTCTTACTCTTATGTGTAGAATTGTGTCTTTAGGATGCATGCTGCCACGTTAAGACTCAGTTTTATGGTATCATTTCACAAAATTCACAAAGAAGACACCTCGGAGTTTAGAAGACAGGAAAAAATAATCACATGGTAATACGAACACATCATATTGATATAGGCAATGTACACTGTAAAATAATATTTATACCATATATGTTAAACTGGAAAGGTACTTATACAATTTTGGTTTAACAATTCCTATATTTGACTTCGTTAAGTTTTAAGCACGTCACAATTTCTTAAATCCATACCAAGAATGTCCGCATTCTTTCAAACATAGTGCAATGTCTTAGCCATATTTTCCTTTTAGCTGAAGCTTAAAAATGCAAAGCCTTTTTTTTAGTTTTTTTTTATTAGTCTTTTCTTGAATCTTCGTGAATGAGAAGTGAATCAAGGCTCAAAAGTAATAGGTGTTTAAAAAAAGACCATAACCTACAGATGAGGTATTATAAACTCCTTGTTTCAAGAAGTGCTTAACTACGCCCAAAGTTCTCCTTATTTACGGGAGGCATTTTCAGGGAAAATCCATTTTTCGAGTAAGTTCACTTTTAATTTCCAATTCAATTGGAGCATTCACGAGTTTCCAATTTATGACGGGGTTTTATGGATTCATAGAAACAAAATAGTTCTAGGCAAACCGCCAAAACTGATAGGAAATCAAAGGGTTTTTTGTTTTATTCAATTTCCATATAGAGATGGTTTCCTAATTTTGGTTAGGAAAGAGTTTATAAGTTTACTTAATGATCAAGTTTTTGTTCTCTACATAAACAATAATTTGAGGCATAAAACTATTCAATCTAAAAAAGTGACAAAACTTTGTGTTCAGGTTTTTAGTATCTTTATTAGTGTTTTTGTAAAACCTAGAAGTTTTCTTTATATTTTGTGTTTTGGTTGTATATTTATTTACTCTTTATCTTAGTTATTTCTCTCGCATACTAAATTAGAATGTTTTGGTTCAAATTATCGTAGCCCTTTGTGATCTTATATTCTGCTGCATTTGGAGTGCTACTCCAACAAAAATAAACACCCCTAAAATCATAAATCCTAATAAATAATGACGATAAATTATTTGAAGTGGTAGGTCTCACACAAAAAATTAAGAGACCTACGAAAAAAATATCTCATACGAAGGAATAATATTTGGGTTTTTTCTTTTTATGTCCGTCTGAAAACAATTGTAATAGATATATGATATAGTTATCTAGTTTCCAAAGTAGGAGAATCACAATTGTATCATTTTGTATTTCGTTAAAGTGCAACAAGCTGAGTTCTGAAGCCATGAGGGTGATTAGGTGATTGAGATTTTATTGTAATTTTGTTGAAATGGAGGAGCAAATGACGACATTTTATGTTGTTCATGTTTTTTTATGTTTTGTTTACAAAACTCTCCATCTAAACGGGGAGTCAAGGACTAGCCACTCTTTATTTTGCTTGCATGTCCCCCGTTATGGTCGCCTATTTTTCACCCCACGATGTAACATCCATGTAAACCTTTCACCTAGGAATAATGAACTCTAAGGTGCTCGTGATGAGTCCCAGCTAAATAGATATGGACTGTATTTTTGCGCCACGTCATGGAGATAACAGCGGGAACTATAGCTGGGACAGGAAGTATTTTTGCTCGTTTTACTTTCAGACTAGCATCCTTTAGCACTCTGTTAGGACAAGTCCTATACATTTATCAAATAACTAAATTTATATATTTTGTGTCACTATGGACATGTTAAATGGATAAATTGATTTGGAAAACCGATATTGCGATAAAGATTTTATCACTGAGTTTTAATCTCATCCGTTTATTAATTTTTCATCCAAGAGTCTATATATAACTTCTTATTTCGATCATAATTTTTTATTATTGTAAATCCAACGACTATTTTTGATTAAATGCAATTTCTTTTGGCCACAAACATATTTGACGTACAGGCTTAACATTCACGCATTTAAATTTATTAACATTAGGCAAAGTAAATTTATAAATTTATTTTACTTTTTCTTTATAGAGGTAACTTATAGTAGTAAAACAAACTAGTTTTTGATTTCATTAGATTTTAGTATTTGTTTTTAATCAACACGTAGTTTTACTTATGAGTTTGAAATGTATTATGAACTAGGGTAATCGCTAAATTGTACTCAATTAAATCAATAATTTCCTTTACATTCAACAATTAAAATTACATTTAATCTGCTGATTAATTTCCTTGACCACCAGGGTAACCCCGAGTCGGATCGTATTCGCGTTGATTTAACAGGGTTGCGACAGAAGGTTGAATAGCCTCTAGAGGTTGAGTTTCATTACCATAACCTACAAAAGGAACATGAGGAGGGGGACCAACGGGCCGATAGACGTTAAAGGCTCCTCCTCTTAGAGTCGGGTATAAAGAGGAACCAAATTATGAAGGAGTGAACCATCACCAGGAATTTTTAGAGCCATTACATCGTCAGTGGCACCAATTCTTTAACTACTTCTAAGTGTTGGTTGACTTATATGACTGCTTGCTTCTGAAGAAATATCAAAATTCACCATTTTCATCATTTGGGTCATCAGTTGCACGTAATATTCCCACATTTTCTGTAATCGCCGATGAAAGTCGCTCAACCTACTCTGCAACTCATGTTGTGTATCTTGTATCCCCCAATACATATAAATTTGACTGAGAGCTTGAAAAACATTTGGGGAACAGTGACAACATCCATGTTAGGATTAATACTCGGTATCTCGCAATCAAATGTTGGCATAGATGATGAAGAAGATAAACCACTCTGTATACTGGGATATACAAAGGGAATGGGCGCTAGTGGTGGAGGTTGGGAAGGAAGCATATCGTAATCAAGTGGCAATCTACCTAAAGATGGCATATCCATCCCTCTAAAATTTTGCGGCTCCGTAGCAATGGTAGGATTGTAGATTCTGTTGAACCAATGAAGATAATCACTTGTATCATCAGGCTCCACGACCAAGTCATCAACAGGATCCCATAGTCTACCACTTTGTAACAACGTCACGTAATCATCATAAGAAATCTTTCCGCTTGGAAGTGGATTAATTACTTTTACTGTTCTCCCCCATAGCTGAAGAAAGTGTCTTTTGCCGAAGTACCAAACACATTTTCTAGAAGGAGAATTGAAAAACACCGATCGATGTAAGCTCAATTGTAGCATCCTTTGAACATCTTCACTCTGGTACTCTGGATGATTCACATATCGCATAGTAATAATGTTATGGCATGTTCTACACACTTGTTGAAGCCTTTGAGACATCTCAGAGTATTGACCGTCATCAATCTGAATGGTCCGCCGGTTTTTAGTTTGGTTCGCTATAATTGAAAAAATAATATTGTATTAGCGTAGAGCAGGTTCACCAACACGGAAGTATGTATACCACCAATACTGTAAAAATATTGTCAGATAAGTAAATTAACATGTAAGAAATTAAAAAATTAATTAAGTGGTGTAAAAAAATTAGTTTTTTCCCTCCAAGATTCCCCAAAAGAAATTTAAACTTGGTTTGAAGCCCAGGGATTCACTGAGGCCTATGTACAGCTCCGATAGTAGTGCAGACCCCCAGTCATACGTTGGAGCTAACTCCAAGATTTGTCACTAGGTTAGCATTTGGAAAAAGTCATTGTACTAACACACATAACACTCTTTCAATCTCATCAAAGTGAGTTGCGTCCTCATAATCAGGATCATATTCCACTCCCCGATCGTAGCATTGTAAGTAATCCTTCAACCGAGACACTCTTATTCCATCGGATTTAACAACTCTATACTAATTATTTCCTTCCTTAACAACACAGTGCAATTCAAGACGTTATTTCCATCTCGATTGTGCTCACCGCTACCCTTGGTCAAATGGAATCATATCTACCTGGCAAGTATTCACGTCAACATATACATATCCAATTGTGCAACTCCTAACAACATTCTAAAATTACATTTCGGCTAACTATAGTTTGTTTTTTTGTTGCATAATCTATATTTTTGTGAATCCTAAAGTTTACATATAAAACGAAAAATAAAAATCCAAAAATTAATTAGAAAATATAAAAATTTACCGTATTTCAAATCCTTAAAATAGAATGTACTTGTAGCTTACCATCAACGTTCTAATATTACTTGAACAACTTGAGACCTATGGTTCTTAGGGTATAAATAATAGAAACGACACCAAGGACATCTTCAGGCTCTCTCTTTAACTGCATTAGGAAGCCACCCAAACACCGTACCTAACTCAGTTCACCCACCTTTTAGCCTAGTATACTAACTTCTCTCTTGATGGCCTGATATATGGTTCTCGAGTACACCAGTGTCCATCTGCTATCTAATATATTGGAATTCCACCTTTTTTATCATGATTTCATTCCGCTCCACTCTTTAGGGTGCTTGATGTTTGTCATTTTCTGTTTATTTTATTCCTTAAAAATCTCATTGTGGCAGAAGATTTTTTTAAGAAATTCTTTTAGTGTAAAGACTGAAAAAAAAATTTGAGAAAATTATGTAAATTTGTTTTAAAAAAAACTTTGAAGGAGATTATAAAATTGAGAAAAAATGTGTTAAATTTATAGGACATAGTTTCTATCGAGCGATATAGTCTTTGTCGCTTACTACATTTTTCAGGATGGCGTGGATAGTTTATTTGCCCATGTACATAGGACTTGGCCTTACCTACCACCACGTTTTAGTCCTTTTTGTTTACTCTACAGTTTACAGTCTTTTATACTTTTTTTTAAACACAGTCTTAGATTTCTAATCATCCACGCTGAAGTGACAAAATTCATCTTTGAGCCTGAAACTACAACAAAAATTGATCTTTGTTCCAAAGACAGCTATTGTTCGAGTCAGAAAGAATCCTAAACTTATTTGAGGAAAGAGATTGCATTGTACCTGAACTTGCAAGGTGAACTTCCGCCGTGCTAGCAGTAAAGTGTTCAATACATCGATCGTGGTCAAGTATAATACCCATTGTCCCATCCATTTGGCTGTTAAGTAATTTTGTTATACAATGGATTTGCAATATTCTATCAAAAATAAAATCTCAAAAAATGAGAATGCATACTCCAAAACGATTGTTCTGAACATTACTCAACTAACTCTCCAGAAAAGTGAATAACTAGGCAGAAATAGAGTTACTGAATTGGATACTTCTGCAGCATTTAGACATCAAAACCAACCTTATAATACACTGAAACATATACCAAAGTATAAGTATTCTAGAAGAAGAGAGAAAAGCCTACATACCCTGTCTCAAAACACTTCTTTGAAATCTTAAAAGTATGTAATTCTCAGCTCTCAACAAACTCTTTCATGCCCTTCAACCAAACCTTGTACTCTTTCCCTTCTTTCTTCATCATGTACTCGTGCAAGTAATTTGCTAAAGAGCCATTAATCCCTCTCACTTCCAGATACCTTTCGAAAGATTTTCGTAAATTCCCATCCAAATCCCTGTACGTAAATAGAATCACCAAAAAGGATTTATTAACGAAGATACAACTATTCATAGTTCACCTGTTAATTATACCAAAAATCGATTTTTTTTTATGTATTCTCCTATCCAATTTCTAAAGGCAATGGTATGACACAGTTATTATGCATAGAAGGCCAGTGAAGCTCACCGCATGAATATCATCATATATTGCAGAGAGAAGCATGGTAAGAAACTCCCAATAGCAACAAAGAGCATAACGATTTGGTAGTTTGTTTGTTATTATGGTAAGCGGGAAGTTTTAACTACGACAACCAAAACCATTCACACATTGCACTTCATAATTTTTGTTTGAGTTCCATAGCCTTTGGATATGACACTAGAAATTGAGATTTCTACTCAGCTTTTTCATGCATACATTAAAAGTGGAGATAAAGAAACTCACAGAAATTCTGGACCCTTGTAAGGGATCCGATTAGGTGAAAACTCAGGCCTCGTTAATGAGATGCCATAAATATCTATATCGTTGGGAATGCCAAAGAAAAAAAGCTCCAAAGAAGGTCATCTCCTTTGCTTATAGTCACCTTCATAGGGATGCTAAACTCATGCTTACCCTCGCCATCATGATCATCCTCATCAACATCATCACTATCCTCGTTATCACCGTCTAAGTCGTTTTCTTCTCCTGGCATATCAACATCGATTTGGATGCTCTAGTTATCTCCAAACTTCCGTTTTAAGATGATTGTCTGCTCACCAGGATTGTCAACCACCTCAAACGGGCATTTCTTTGGGTCTAGCAGCAACTCAAGAGTATCATCAAGCTAAAAGTAAGAAAAAAACAGAAAATCGGTGACTCGGTCAGAACCAGTCCAATCACAAAGAACAAACAATGATAACCCTAATCCAAATGATGAAAAAAAGTAATAGAACTACTGGCATTACCTGATTACTTGCGATCAACTTCAGCAATAGCTTCGATACCTTCCAGTTCTTCTTCGATAACTCGCTTTAGTCTCTCGGTAGTATCGAGCTTTATAGAATCGGAAGTAGCAATAGAGGAGGAGGAGACAAAGAAGCGAATTTGGGTTAAGATTGACTTTTCTTTTGATATACTATGATTGGGGTTTATTTCGTATGACACTCTATTTCTCAGTAAAGAGGTAGAGAAAAATTGGTTTTGCTGATTAAATGTTGGTGTAAATCGAGAAGAAGAAGAAGAAGAAGACTGAAGATGGTGTTGGAGAAGTAGAAGAGTAGTACTTCTACTGCTCCTTCGGATAATTGATAGCATAACTGATTCGTTTCTCTAGAAACAAAATCAAAAAATGGATCAAATGGAAGAAAAAGGGGGTTTAAGGTTTAAGGTGCAGAACAGCAGAAGAATGAGCTCCGCTCACTGTAGTGTACCAGATGCAGAGGAACTGATTTCTGGGCTGAATCCATATTAAATTGGGAAATTTGCTGAATGGTCCAAAGATCCATGATCCATTTAATCTAGGGTCCAATCAGAAATTTGTTTTAACCGGAGGTCCAAAATCTTTATAACTACAGAAGATTACCTTCCTACCCTTCATAATTCACGTGTGAACCACTAGAGAATGTACAGTTCTTCAATCCACCTGTTACATCCTTTTCAGTTTCTAAAACCACCTGAACTGAAAATTAGGGATTTCAAAAATCAAAACTGCTCTACATAAACTGAAATCAAAATCAGAAACTAAATAAATCAAAACCCAGCGCAAACAAAACTAAAATCATCAAAGAAGAAAAGTATATCTGAACTGATATATACCTAAATCATCTAAAATGGTTACCAAAAGGAAAGTCGATAGAACAATCAAAGAAACAGTAATTGAAGAATAAGATACCCCTGAATCTCCACAAACAAAATCAAAAAGGAAGAAGAAATCAGATGATGCTGATTCACCAACACCATCGAAGAAGAAGAAGAAAGCTTCTCCTGTAGATTCTCCACCAGCAAAATCAAAAAAGAAGAAGAGCACTGATGTTGTTGATTTTCCAGCACCATCGAAGAAGAAGAAGAAGCAAACTGCTTTTGTTGATTCTCCACAACCTACAAAAAAGAACAAGAAAGTGGTTGTTGTTGATTCTCCAAAACTATCAAAAAAGAGTTCAAAAGCTCTTGTTGTTCATTCTCCATCACCGTCAAAGAAAAAGAAGAAAGGTGTTGTCGTTTCTGGTAAAAAAGGTACTATCTAATCTTGTAATAAATCTCCATGTCTTGTACTTGTACTTGCTTCTGCTTCTATTTATTTTTTGATTTTTGGATCAGTACATATAAATATATATATATATATATACTTTGTTCATGTTATAG
>JAJJMC010019832.1:8533677-8556439 GCA_023531435.1 Papaver californicum
AGTACATATAAATATATATATATATATATACTTTGTTCATGTTATAGGAGTTAGATCTAGCATATAACATCGACATATCAAAGTATATATAGTTTTTTCATGTTATAGCACATAGATCTAGCATGCAGCATAGGTTATATATTTATATGTACTTGGTTTTAGTTTTAGTTCTTGAGTTGGATCAATAATATTAATATATACTAATTTTCATGTTGTAACAGCTAGATCTAGCATACATGATCATTATATATTGATATGTACTTTGTTCTAGTTATTGAATTGGATTAATACATATCAATATATACTTATTTTCATGTTATAGAAGTTAGATCTAGCATACAGGATAAGTATATATTGATATGTACTTTTTTCTAGTTTTAGAATTAGATAAGTACATATCAATATATACTTTGTTCATGTTATAGATATAAAACATATATATATCAATATATATTGTTCTATATTGTAGTACATATTGATATATTATAGGGGTTATTGACAGTGTGTTAATTATATAGGTAGTGTAAAGAAAACCATAAAGAAGGAAAAAGCACCTGCAACTGCTAGGAAGATCTACATAAGTGGTTTCAAGGGGATTTTCTCACTAGTTAAAGCAATCAGGGTTGAAAAGCTTGAGTTGGGTGAAATTCAGTTGAGGATCATTGGTGAGCAATCATATGGGAACCTTTTTTTGATGTTCTGGTACACAGATCTTGGTGAAGATCACTGGATGAAGAATGAAACTGCGGTTACTAATCTGATACATTGTTATAAGAGAAGCAAAGTTGCGAATGAACTCAGATTTGAGTTCAAAAGGCATGGAGATTCACATATTATGACATCCACTCCTGATAAAATGGGTTTTATCTTTGGAATGTCAAGAACAACGAAAAGATATTACCAAGATTTGGTGATGACATCAAGGGGTGGATATCGCAACAATGCTTTCTTTTAAAATTTCTTTGGTGGTGTAGAAAAGGGTAAAAACATAAACAGAGTTATGATACAAGAAGAAATCTTGAAACTACTTAGAAAGAAACCAGGAACTGAGAAGAAAACCAATGAAGAATCTGAAGAAAATTAAAGTGATGAAGAAGCTGAAGGAAGTGGGAGTTATGAAGAGAGTACAGGCAATAAAGACGACGAAGAAGAAAGTGAAGAAGATAGTGAGGAACAAAGTAAATAAGTGAGATATGTTGAAGACCTTGTAAGGCTTATATGCCTCTTCTTGTGTATTACTTTGTTTTTCACAACAAAAGATGCACATGCCTTGACTGAAAATTACATTGGTCTTGTGGAGGATCTCGAGGCTACAAAGAATGTATCTTAGCCAGACTTGATATACTCTTACCTAAAAAAGTCACTAAATGACAATGTAAATGCAGTTGAAAATACTACCGGGTGTCTCAACTATTTATTAGTAAGAATACATAGTAAAAAACTATTTAGTAGTTTAGTCAAGGACAATCTTGATTTACTTCTGACTTTGTTTGGTATTTTTTTCCTATACAGATTTGGTATGCAGAGCATACCTATTTGCTGGAACCAGAGAAAATTACGACGAATCCAAAAGGAAAGTATGTTCCAAGAGCTGCCAAATGGAATTTGTCAAACTTATGTACTGAACTCCAAAAAGATATTGATACAACTGAATATGAGGTAAGAAATATGTACTTGTTTATGATGTGTGTGATCCTACAGTGTATACTAATATGTACTGCATGTATGATGTGTGTGATCCCATAGTATATATTGATATGTACTTCCTGAAACCCTACTATATGGTTTATATATACTATAGATATGTACTGCTTGAATACATATCAATATATAAACCTTTTATAGTACATATTTTGTTGTTTTGGTTCCCATAAATATTTCAAGGTTCCGTACACCAATCAAGAAAAGTAAAATTATGAATAGAATCAAAAGAAGACTTGCAGAAGAAGAGAGTGAATTTGAAAAGGTAGAAGAAGGTAATGAAAGTACAATGAGAGAAGAGAAATAAGAAACTGCAGGTAAGGCAGTGGAGGAAGATGATTGGAAAGAAAAATATGAAGATTTGACGAAGACAATCTTTGAGAAATAGGGCGAGGCAAACACCATGCAGCATGAAGATAGAGCGCTTGATGCATCAAAGCTTCTGCAAATGTTTAATGACATATACATAAAAGTTTCTCCCTTGTAGCCTGAAAATGAAGAAGAGTTTCGAGACTGAATTGATATGAGTCTCATTCATTTGGGTACTGAATCAACAAAAAAGTGGCATCTCCTATTACTCCAACAGATCATACAACTACTTTGTGTGATCCTCCGTTACAAAATATCACAGAAAATGAAGTAGATTTGGGAGATCCATTTGTTCAGAGTCCAACTCCTTTGGGTGATAATCCATCAACAGAAGTGCCATCTTTGACTACCCCAATAGATGAACAAAATACCTTGAGTGACACCGCTGTCAAAAAGGTTCCATTTAAAGTTGCATTGTCAACACCACCTTTGGTATACAAGTTTTGCAGTGATGATGTTTCTATTATTAAAACATGGGCTAAATCTGACTTGGAGAATGAGGTCAAGGAGATGCAGGAGAAAAGTAACACACAGGTAAGTAATGATAGCTAGTTTAACTTTATTACAATATGTTTTATTATTGTCATATAATTGGACATATCAATATATACTTAATTAAAATGTGTTTTATTATTGCCATATAACTTTACATATCAATATATACTTAATTACAATGTGTTTTATTATTGTCATATAACTATGCATATCAATATGTACTTAACTAGCATGAAAAAAAACTCATATGGTTGTAGGATGATTTACCTGGACTTCAACAAGAAGTAGTGAAAAAGTTGATTGAAGCTATAGACCAGATTATTAAAACTGCTAAAGGGATGTCGCATAACCCTGATGAACAAGACGTTGAAACCTTGGTCAAGAGCTTCAGGGGCATGAATGTACCTCTATTTACTGAGATGGCGCATTTGGAAGACATTGAAAAGTTCACATTTGAAGAATTTTGGACTTGTCCATTGCCATCAAGGAAGTTTATGTTGAAGAATGTGAATCTCTCAGCCAAGATAATGGTACTGTTTCAAGCCCTACTCTGTTTGGGATTGACATTCGTAAATATATTGATAATTTATTTGGAAATGATTTGCAACGTGTAGAAGTTCGACAAGTAACAACTGCGTACCCTGAGGCGAACCAACTTACGCCTGAAAAGAATGCAAATCAAGTCACACTTGAGCAAGAAAATGACCCAAAAATCTTCTACTTGTGGTAATTTACCTTTCTTGTCTTTGTTTGAAAAATATGATTCAAATATAGTACTAAAAATCTGGATTCAAAAATTGTAGGATACTGTAGTCAAGGATGTTCAGATGAAAGATAATGTTGAGCAGGATGTTCCATTGAGCCAGCCGGTGAGTATTAGAAAAAACACAATGCATATCTATATGTATGTTAAAACCCCAGTGTATATCGATATGTACTACTTAAACCAAGTACATATTGAACTGTATTTGGTTGTACTGGCTATTTCATGTTGAAAATTTAATTTCAATTATATAATGTAAACTACATATTTTTTTATACCGACCAAAAGAAATGCAGGGAGATGAAGTTTCAACCACCCAATCGTCAATTGACGTGCCACTAGCAACCAAACTTGCCAACATGACTGTTGCCAAAGCGAAAGCAAAACCAAAGGTAAAAAAGTCAGTACCAACTGTAGAACAAGTTAGCAGGCGAGTAACTCGTGCTAATCCAACAAACATGACAGATCCATTATTTGATAGTAGAAGTAAGTTTTCTGAAAAGAAGAAGTCGAAAACTGACAAACGAACAAAGACAATAAAGACATGAAAGAAGAATAAAGCTCGTAAAGCTCATAAACCTCGTATGAATTTCATGAATCTTGAGAAGTCACCACTCTATGATCAGATGACAGATGAACAAATAAGGATTCTACTTCCATACTTTGAGAAAGGAAAGAGAATATAAGTACTTTTTTACATTTCATTTTACTTTTCAATCAAGTAAGTTCTATCTTTCTATATCAAAAAACTTACTTCAATATGTGTTTTTATTATAAATGTGCAACTCGGTTGCTTGGAGAATAGAAGATGGAGGTGGTGTCTGCGACAGCAGGGATACAATGGAAGATTTGATCTTCAACAGAGCATTAGAGAAAGATCTTCTTAACTACGCTTAGTATAAGCTTCAAGTGGTGTCTCAAAAGGACCAAGCAAAACTTGAGGCAGAAAGAAAATACTTAAAGGTGTTGCACCTGAATCCAGCTGCTTGGGTATGTGTTGTTTTCTTCATTTATATTTTTGAACATTGGATATGAAAAAATAGTACATATTGATATATACTAGTGAAAAAAGAAATACAAGATTGGATGTTTTTTGTGAAACACAACTATATTACCCATATAAAAAATATCAAATATGTACTTTGTGAAATAACCTATTAAACGTTTCCATTTTCCAGCGTCATGTCGAGAAACCAGAGAGTTTCGAGGGAGTACAAGTGACTGGTATTATTATGCACATCTTGAAAATGAGGAATGACACTGAGAATATCCTTGTACCCATGTGCCATGACAACCAGCATTGGACACTGCTCGAGTATGAGTTTGAAACCCAGAAATTCATCCATTACAACTCTTCTGTGGCGTTCAAGGATTATTGTTGTGAGAATGCTAAAAAAATGGTTGATTTCTCGTTCAATCAAATCAATCGGTTCTTGGTTGAGAATCATAAAGAGATAATGAAGAATTCAAGGGTGATTGACTATGGGTGTCCACAACAAGGAATGTGGCCAAACTGCTTTTTATATGTCATGCATTTTATCAAGAGGAGATCGAAGATTAATCGTGATGGAAAAAGTTTGGGAGATGACGAAGATGCAGAAAAAAGAATCAAGTTAGCATGCAGGTTGTTGACAGCCACTGCGCCTAAAATCAGTTGGGACCTCACCAATGAAAATGAATGTTTACCTGCAGAGTAGATATGGATAGGTACTGCAGTAACTTCCTTTTTAGTTATTGAACTTGGTTTTTAGTTATTGGACTGATAAGGATTTACTTACTTGTATCAGGATCTTATTATGTTTTATATATGTATATATATTGTGATGATCCTTACTAGCATTGTTAGGTTTCTAATTATTTTTTCGAGTTCTATAGAAAAGCAGAACATATTGATATGTGATAGGAAGTACAAATTGATATGTGTTATTCTGAAAATAGATATTGACATGAACTGTAAAGTACCAATGAAAATAATTTACTTTTTTTATGTACATTTTTTTAGATAAATGTATTGACAATAACAATCATTAATAATGAGGGGGTGTTGCCCCCTCGACCCCGTATATGGTGAATAACACTCAACCACATGTTCATACATCTTTATAGTGGAGCAAAATATAAGATTTATATCATCAAGACCTCGTTCTGTCATTAAGAACATTATTCAGTTGGCACACAAACAAGTTCTGAAAAAAACAAGTATATATCATCTAGTTATTCTGAAAGTAGATATTGACAATTATGTGGTAAGTATTTAATTAATTTATGCAATTTATTTATGATTAATTGCCTTGGTTAAAAATTAATTTAAAAGATTTTTGTTAAGCAATTGTGATTCCGTTAGATGGTGCATGCCTCGGCTTAGGTCCCTAGATGCTCCATGCTTTTGTTATACAGTTGTTGTTTTGAAAATCTATTTTTGCAATGATTTAGAATCAAATTAAAATGTTTTAATTGCATGATTAAAATTATTATCACTTTGAAATTGGAAAGTAGTGGAATCCTAGCCTCAGTTTTCTCCCAACTTTATAAAAAAATATTTGAGTTTTCATACTTTTAGTTTTAGAAATTAAATTTAAAATCAATCTTCACAAGTATGAGTAACGAATCTTTATTTACAACTTTTAAACTACATCAATTTTTGGCGCCGCCGACGCGGACTTGTTTGTAGAAATTTTTTTTAGATTTTTTTTTTAGGTTAATTAGTTTAGTTAGATTTTTTTTTTTACTTTGTTCTATTTTATGTTCTTTTGATATTTCTCTTTTTGCTGCAGGTTTTGGATTTTGGATTTTGGATCGAAAGGAAAGTGAGCCAAAGTTTTGGAATTGTTAAAGATTTGGAATTAAAGCTAAAGACTTGGAGTTAAAAGCTAAAGCTTAGAGAACGAAAAAGAAGACGAAGATTTTTTTTAATTAGATTTTAATTAGATTTTATTTTGTTTTGTTTTTAGAAAACTGTATTAGGATTTTAATTGTTTTTGTATTTGTTTTTATTTTTGGACACTTCTCTTTGGACTTTGGACTTTTTGGACTTTATTATTATTTTTAACCCTACAGAAGGGTAGTATTAAATATAAATTGCACAGGGAAGGACGACAATTACGATATTGTCTCGTCCCCTCGGGTTCGCACACTGACACAGGAGTTGGTGGTCCGAGTCGACTTCAACTGATTCATCGCCCGTCTGGTACGGGAGGTAAGACTCGATCAACCCACGAATCCCATTCAAGTGGGTTTACTGTATTCCTTCGTATGCATATATGCTGAGGAACTGAAAACGGACTTACTTTTCTAGTAAAGGGCAAGAACTGACCATACAAGATAAGGACTCCGATTTCATCACCGTTTCCTTCTTGCCCGCCTTAGGAACACATTACCTAACGCGAACCTAATCCTTAAAATTTGACTAGAAAGAAGACCGATAGGGTATCGAGTTTATTGGAAAATCATTCAAAAGGATTGTATTGGTTGCTTTGTTATCTTAACTCGAAGTTCGAAAAGATTATTTTAAGTTGATTAGCGCCGCCTTGTAACCCAGGGAAACGTTGCCAAAGAGGCAGGGTTATCAAAGCTCCTTAGAGCTTATCCTGTTTCTCTTCGACTTAATCTAATTCGGATCGTCCTAAGAGGTTTGCTAAAACTGTAACTAGTTGTCTTTTGAAAGAATAGAAGCTGGTCTAGAAAACAATCTAAGTGGAGCCATCATGCTTTTTGTTTGCTAGAATCAATAGGTTTGATTTGGTTGAGTCGACCTTGCTTTGTGTTTGTTTAGAATTCCCTTCTTATTAGGAGTTATTGCATGCCCATTGAGCGTGCCTGGAGAAGAGATTCTATTGGTCGTTTGATCAGCGACGAGAATAGAAACTTTGTCGCTGAAAGTGAGAATTTAGGAAACCCTTCTTTTGAGAGCCCTATCTTTGGAAACTTTAGTTTTGAGAATTTGTCTCTTAGTGAGGAAGTTATTCCTAATTTTTCAGTTGTGTCAGAAATGAAAACCTTGAAATCTTTGTTGAATCCTACTAGGACTGCTCGTCCATCATGTATCAAGTTGGCTGAAACTCAAGCCAACTATGAGTTGAAACCTGGGACCATACAGATGCTCCCACTCTTCTTAGGGAAAAAAAATGAAAACCCTTACTTTCACATTAGGGATTTTGAAGAAATATGTAGTACCCTAAAAATTCACAACATGTCTGATGAAGCTTTGAAATTTAGGTTATTTCCCTTTTCCCTGAGAGACAAGGCCAAATCTTGGTTATATAGTTTGCCATCTGAATCCATCGAGACATATGAACAACTTACTGCTGCCTTTTTAGCTAAATTTTTCCCTAGGCACAAGATATCAAAACTTAGGCAAGATATTTCCACATTTGGGCAACACGAAGGAGAGTCTTTGTACACCTATGTGGAAAGGTTCAACGAATTAATAACACAATGTCCCCAACATGGTTTAGAAGACCAAAGACTGGTCCAAATCCTTTATGAAGGCTATATTATCCAACAACCATCATAGTTGAGTCATTGTGTACAGGAAGTTTTGATACTAAAGATGTTACTGAGGCGATGAAATTTTTGCATGAGATTGCTGATAAGACCCATCAATGGGAATGTAGTAAGGAACCCCCTAGAAAAACTCTTCTGAGTAGAGGTAATGTCAATAGGGTAGATGAAAGTCTTGAATCAGATGCCAAATATGCCTTTATAGTGAAAAGGTTAGAAGCCTTAGAATTAAGTCAATCTAGTCGAGGAATAGAGCCCAAGCCATTCTGGGAAGGAAAGACTGTTGAAGAGCAAGCCCATGTTCTTTATAATAACACTAGATATGATAACTGTCAGAAGTTTGATCCATATTCAGAAAGCTATAACCCTGGTTGGAGAACCATCCAAATTTTTCTTGGTCTAAGGACCAGAATCAAGGTCAGTCTAGTAACCCTCAGGGTCCACCAGGTTTTGGTTATACTAAGAATTCTTCTGGACCGGCACAATTTCAGAACTCTTTAGACAAAAGGATCATGAGTTTAGAAGAGTCTCTCGCTCTCCTAACATATTACTCTGCTGAATTTGAGAAAAAAATCAACCAAGATTTAGCAGACAATAAGAAGATAGTGCAAGATAACTCACAGGCTATCCATGATTTAAGAAACCAGTTTAGTCAGTTGAATGAGTTTTTAAGAGAAAAATGCAAGTTCCCTAGTCAACCACAACCCAACCCTAGAGGAGTTCATGCGTTATCTACTAACCATGTGAATTTCAATTCAAATCCTTAGGAGTGGTAGAGTAGTAGACAATGAGGTAACCTCGCCCAATAGTGAACATGCTGTAGTTCACCCTTCCGAGCCTATAGTTGAAGAGACTGATAAAGTCTCTAAAAAGTCCAATGCGGTTCCGGCTGAACCCGATTTTGTGGCCAAAGCCCCATTCCCACAACTTCTAATACCAACTAGGGAGGAATCCAACTTTAATGATATATTGAAGGTTTTTAGGCAAGTCACGATAAACCTTCCGCTATTAGATGCAATTAGGCAGATTCCTGCTTATTCCAAGTTTCTTAAGGATATTTGTACGCGAAAGCGAAAAGCTTAGTGTACCAAAGAAAGCCTTTTTAGCTAGTCATGTGATTTCAATTCTCCAGAATACTACAACTCCTAAGTACAAAGACCCAGGGTCCCCAACTATTTCTCGCACAATAGGTAACTACCGTGTTGAGAAGCGTTACTTGACTTAGGAGCCAGTGTGAACTTACTTCTGTACCATGTGTACCTTCATCTAGGACTTGGTGAGTTGAAACCTACTCAGATAACACTGCAATTAGCTGATTGGTCTGTGAAAATTCCTCGTGGTATCATAGAGGATGTTCATATTGAGGTAGATAAATTTATTTATCCAGTAGATTTTGTTGTCCTTGATACTCAACCTGTCCGTGACCCAGAGAATCAGATACCTGTGATATTAGGTCGCCCGTTTTTAGCTACATCTAATGTGATCATTAACTGTGGAACTGGTATTATGAATTTGTCTTTTGGTAATATGACTATTGAACTAAATATTTTCCATATTAATAAGCAACCTTCTGAGTTAGGTGACACGTGCATGGAGGAGGTAAACATGATAGAAACATTAATTCAGGAGTCATTACCAAATACCTTATTAGAAGATACATTAGAGGAATGTCTAGTTGATCATCATTTAGAAGAAGAAATTGACAATTTTCGGGAACCGGACTATCTAGAAAATAAGGAAAGTGTGATGAGTCTATCTAGAGACACTAAAAACTTTAAGTTTGGGGGTGACTATCATTCTCCATGTGCTTTATATCTTAGAAAGGTCCCTAACTTGGGACTTGACATATGCACCTCTACTATTTTACAAGATCATCTTCGAGCTAGATTCCCTGAACCTGTTGATGTCCAGAAAGAAGTTCAGTTGCTAGAAACCCATCCTCTGGTCGATGTGGTTTACCTAGGCAGTAATACCAAGATTGACTTTGTTTTCCCACCAAAATATTTTCGTCCATATGTGGGAACGTTAGAATTTCAAATGTGTCAGTTATTAAGTTTTGAGACTAAACCTAATTATCTTAGGAGATTAGAATCGACACATTTGTTTAAGAATGAGCACCTTCATAGTAGTCAATTATGTGAGTCAACTCCGATTGACTTTGAGGATCCAAAATTATTCAGGTTATTATTATGTGCTTTTAAGTTCTTAGTTAAGTTATTCCAGACTTTACAACCTGTAGATTCTTCCTACGAAGAAATCCAGCCTAAGAAAATATTTTATCTAGACCCTTCTATGGAACCTGAACCACAGCTAGAAGTAGTTGTCTTAAACAGAAAACTAGATAAGGGTGTACTCGGTTTGTTCATTTTCTTGGCATTTTGGATAACCCTATTTGATTTAGAATTGTTCCGATTATTGCTATATGATTTTATGAGGTGACTAATTCTTTCTTAGTCTGGATGAAGACTTTAAACTTATCACTTCTTGGGAGGTAACCCATGCTCATGAAACACGATAATATCTTTCCCTATCTCTTCGATTGGTAATAGTTTATCCTTGTTCATGCTCTTAATCATTCATCTTTAGAAACATTGAGGACACTGTTTGATTTAAGTTTGGGGGTAAGGGAGAAACTTTTTAGTGAAATAATAAAGCTCTAGAATTTAGAAACTTATGAACACTTCAGGGTGACACTAACCATTCTAGGTAGATGGAAACTTAGCTCTTTTTTTATAGGAATTGGTGTGCCCAGTGAAATGGTCTATTCATAAAAGGACAGAGTTCAGGTGTTAGAAATAACATGATAGTTGTCACCACATCTCGGAGTCTATCACTACCATATCATTTTCTGTTTTTACTTTTGCAATTTTGTGTTTCTCTAAGTGATTTGGTGGGGCCCAGTATCAAATTGTTATCGGCGTCGGGATGAAATAGAGTGTTTTGAGATCAAGCCCCATTATTATAAAAAAAAAAAAAAAAAAAAAAAAAGAGTGAAAAGAAAAAAAAATAAACAAAATATTATTGTTAGAAATTTGTGGCTTCTCCATGTCTCTGTCGCCTAAGCAAGCGTGGAATGCAGGATCCATGGGAACTCGAGTATAGACCAGTTGAATTGATATTAGTATTAGAGTTAAGAACAGTGGGTGCGGATCTCGAATTCATTAGGTTTCATCCTAGCAATGACCTTCAGACAGATATGGGAAACATCGTTCACCTTAGTCAACACGTGCAACCTTCATATTTTCCATGCTCATCTTCTAAATATTTTCATGTGGTTGAACTGTGATAGATTCTGAGACTTGTGGTTGACCGATTATCTGAGTAGAGCTCTGTTGTCTTATATATGAACTTTAGTATGCTCGAGTAAACAATCGTGTATCAATTAGACTCATATAGGGTAATGATTCCCATAGCCGAAGAATTGAGTAAGCCAACTAAATAGCTTGTTTAGTGTCTACCCTTAATTTTTTACGAGTCGCTAAAATCTGGAGTAAAGGTTTTGTGGGTATACCTCTTGTAAACCCTCACGAGACAAAACTCGTCCACTAGGGACACCTAGGGGTTTAACGGCTTATTACATATGCTAAATGTAGTCGCGAATCCTGCGAAAGTGAGTTAGGATTTTATTTTCTAGATTAGATTTGCTCGAGGACTAGCAAATAATAAGTTTGGGGGTACTTGATAGACACATTTTTGTGTCTGATTTGATCCCAATATTATATATTGTTGGTATTCAATTTTGTATTTATTATGGTTTTTATTGCTTTGTAGGTGTTTTTGGAGAATTGTTAAAGGAACCCTCAACTTAGATTAATGCACCCACACTTTGGTTAAGGGCAACCACACCCAAAATTCAAACTTCAAAAATTAGCGGGAAGACATTTTCTCTTCACGGAACAACGTGACAAAAAAAGGAAACCAAGACTGAAATTTGGAAACTATCGTGATTATGGAATTTTCTTGATTAGGAAACTAAAGTTAATTGGGAAAGAACTAAAAGAGATCAATTGATTCTCTTTATAGCATTGCTAAACCAAGGAAGAAAAAGAAATCAGGAAAAAGTCTTTTCTCTTTTGGAAATTCCTGATCGGTGATTCAATGAAGAATTAAAGGAAGTTTGAGGAGGATTAGGGCTGTGATTAGTATATATAGGAAGCTTAGAGGTGTCCAAAGGGGAGAGAAAAACGATTGGGAAGCTTAGAATTGAAGTGAACAGCCAAGAAAAACGTACACAGACGAAGAAATTTCTGCTGCTGCCAAGGAAGAACACGAAGCATACTACACACTCAAAGTGTCGTTCATTTACAGCAGTCCGTACTTTAATTCAAAATGCAACAAAAAATTGTTTCTTGTTGCGTATTCATTCGAAATACCTCCTGTAACGGTGTGAGATGTTCACAGCAACACTTATAAACGTATCAAGGTGTCTGTGAGCATTTTTATTCTTATTGTAAGCAATTTTTTAGTTATAAAAATAATTTTTGAGGATTTTGCCATTACAATGAGGAGCTAAACTTCATCTTTGAGGCTATGGAGGAAGCTACTTTCCAACAATTATGTGGTAAGTATTTAATTAATTTATGCAATTTATGTAATGATTAATTGCCTTGGTTAAAAATTGATTTAAAAGATTTTTGTTAAGCAATTGTGATTCCGTTAGATGGTGCATGCCTCGGCTTAGGTCCCTAGATGCTCCATGTTTTTGTTATACAGTTGTTGTTTTGAAAATCTATTTTTTCAATGATTTAGAATCAAATTAAAATGTTTTAATTGCATGATTAAAATTATTATCACTTTGAAATTGGAAAGTAGTGGAATCCTAGTCTCAGTTTTCTCCCAACTTTATAAAAAAATATTTGAGTTTTCAATACTTTTAGTTTTAGAAATTAAATTTAAAATCAATCTTCACAAGTCTGAGTGACGAATCTTTATTTACCACTTTTAAACTACATCAGGAGCCCTAACTACAACTGGTGGCAGAATAGAATCTTCTGCTATATACGTATCAGGCATGTGGTTTATTCAAAAATATAAATAAGAAAAATATACTATACTTGTGCAGTTTTTGTTGATGTATGTTATAGTAAATATCAATATGTATTATGCTAGTTCTAGTTTATGGTTGATATGTACTGCTTAAAACCATTGTCATGTCTGATACTACCATAAAACTATCAATATATACTGCTCTAAAAACCTACTTTATGTTTGATATGTATTACTTAAAAACTTACCCGTTGTAATTAGGAACAGGTCTAATAACAATTGAATATAGCTGGCGATAACAACTAACTTTGAAGTATTCGTCTATATAATCGAGAAACTTCCGCCAGATTCAGCAATAGCCGTAGTAGCATGCGAGCATGAGAAACCATACCCGCGCCATCTTTGGAAAGTACAACTCTTTTGTTGTAGATCTATCATATGAGACCTACACACAAAACAAAATAAAACATATAATCTACAAACTACATATTGATATGTTTTCTGCAGTACCCCTAAGAAACTAGTTTAGTGGATATCACACATCAAAAGAGCATGTTATCTAAACACAAAAAACAAAAACAAAACTAATTCATATGATGGAGATTATGGGTCAATGCTAACCTTGGGGAATGCACTTCAAAGACATGAGCATATGACTGACTAACTTTCCAAGGACGACAAATTTGAATCTGTAGTTCAAGCAAGGCTTGATACACAGGGGTTAAGAGTTCCAGATCCATCAAAAGACTTTTTTCACGACGTTCTGACATCAACTCCATTACCCGTAGCCTACACGAAAAATAAATTTAAAAACAACAAATATTATACACAGTGCAAAAATGGTACATATATAGTTGTACTATTATAATAAACTTATAAAAACCTGATTGTGTCAGAGAGAGCTTAGGGAGGTAACTTCTTCTCGCGGCGAATCCAGTTACTAAAAGACTCGGCTATACTTGAAGAAGTCTAACCATACCTACAGTCTGAGAAGTATGCACTAGACCACTTTTCCCTAAGAATGTTACGACAGTATTCAGCAACCCAAGGCCTTCCTAGATAAACCATTTCTTGAAGACCTTCTTCGTATCTTGCTGGAGACAGCGCATATGTTGCTTTTTGGAAACAATCAATCACTTCATTATATTTTTCATCGTATTTACTGATGGGTAAGTTCTTTTTCAAGTGGAAGAAACAATAGATATGATAAGAATCGGGGAAAACTTAAGGAATTGGATTCAACAACCCTTCACCTCAATCAGTCAAAAAAGTGATACGACGATGGTCCACAACTTTTTTAAGATTGACCATAAACCAATGCCAATTATCATTATCTTCTCCAGGAACTAATGCATATGCAAAAGGATAAAACCCTGAAAAAAAATAAAAAGCCCATATCAATATGTACTGAATGTTTTGCTACTTCATATTGTGTTGATACCTACAGGGCTTATCAATCTGTGCTGGATGTATGATGTGTATGATCCTACATTATATATCGATATGTACTCTAAAAATAGCCTACATTTCTCTTTGAGCTGGTACATAAAAAACAATGTATATATCAAATATGTACCATATAAAAAAAGTTACCTTGATTGTCGTAAAGACATGTGCAGCCATTAGACCTCCTTTAAACCTCCAAGTAAGAAATATCGCATCACAAAAGATCATCAGACGAAAAAGTTTATAATCCTCTCTACAAGCTCCAAAGAAAATAAAAAGTATGTTGAATCTCTTTGTTGCGTCGTTGAAGTCAAAATATAAAAACCAGGGTTGGTTTCCCTAACAACAGTGATCCACCAAGCAAGATCAGTGTATGACTTTACATCGTCACCAAAAATCATTTGATGCAATAAGTCTAATCCATGATATGCGTGGTGATACTTGATGTTGATCCCTCCCCTAACTTTAATATAATCCATAATATCTTGTGGCTTTATGAGAGGGTTGTGCTTGACACACTCATAAACTAAATTATTTACAAGCTTCCTCGAAACAGGACTCCTCAACCTATAACAATCTCCACAAGTGTGCCTCCCCATGTAATCCTTTATCTTAAACACGTCCAAAGATCCATTCATGGAAACCGCATGAAGCATCCAAGAGCACCCGTCATTGCTGCATTTCACTGTGAATCTCTCAAGATTATTCTTCAATTTTTATAACCTTATATCCAGTCCTCAAACAATATTTCTCACATGCTAACCGAACAGCTTCAACACCACCATGGAAAAGCTGATTTTTATCTTCAAAAACATTCTCCCAACCATCAGAAAAAAGAACACTTTCAACCTATTTACCATCTTTCAAATAATTTTTCCTAGCACTCACAACCAACTCAACACTGTTGTCAACATCAGCACTTCTCGAAGAACGATATGCACCACATGAAACAACATCCACATGCAGCTCAAAAAAATTTGAATTCTTCGTAAAATGTAATGCAGCAAGCCCTTGAAGAGATACATCAGCAAGGACAGGGACTTTCACTCTATTTTCAACATAATTAACAACAGTAGTTGATGGAGTCAACCAGCTCCACGCATTACAGATATTAAACTTCAAATCTTCCAAAGTCGAAGATAACGTAACAAATATACAATGTGGTGTTTCTTGTGGTATACATGAGAGTATCAAAAGTTATTTGGATTAGAACCAACACCAGACATGTTGAACCTGTAGAAATATGATCCAAATAAAACAACACAAACACAAAAAATCAAACACATATTTTTAGATGATAGGAACACTAAATTTGTAGTACAACATAATATGTACTAATTTAGAAGTATCACACATATTATAGATTCACATAAAACAAACAAAGAAAAGCATATTATATACAGTGCAAAAAAATTGTACTGATTCAAAAATTATAGTATATAGTATATATAACAAAAATAGCATACTATAAAAAACAGAACATATCAAAAAACAGTACGTATTAGTATGTATTGAAAATAGTACATATCAAAAAACAATACATATTTATATGTATTGAAGAATCATTCAAAAAAATCCAGAAAAAAAAAACAAAAATCAGAAGTTCCTGAAAAAAAAAAAGAAAAAAAAATCAAAACTATTATCAAACTACATGTAAACAAACTGAATACGACGATCTAATGAACAAAATAAAACGATTACAAAAATCAGTTTCAAAAAATCTAAAGAAAAACTAAATACGAACAAAAACGAGAACGAAACATACAATTGAACAAAAATGTAGGTCATAGAAAATGATAATCATCACGATTTCAGTGTAAGAAAACCAACAAAATCATGAAATCGAGATGATTTCAGTTGAAAAAAAATAGAAAAAAACATCAAAAAGCATAACAACTTATGGAAATTTAATATTGAAACCCTAAAGTTGAAGAACACCAGCAGAAAGAAGAGAGAGAATTTCGGATCTGAAATGAAAAAAAAAAAAAAAAAACGAAGATTTGATTTGAACTCTTCTTATATGTTTGTTGGAGAAAAGGTAAACTAGGAATATTAGAAATGTATACTCTCTTCCTCACACGTGATATGGATGAGCGAGTAAGAAATCTAGTCCGAAAACAAGTTTTTAGACTAGCGAAGAAAACCAAACGGGTGGGTGGACCAGACGTTAATCGAGTCCTCTAAAAAGGATTAATCAGTAATTCCTAGTATTAAACTATATTAATAAAGGCCCATAATATCAAGATTGTCATAGGCTGTACGTGGTATGATTTGGTACGTTTTTGGACAAAACCAAAACAGAAACCAAGGATAACGATTTCGAAGTTTTTGAAACTGCGTTAAATCATTTCATATAAGGTTTGATGCAAAATTGAATCTCCCTGTAATTACGAGTATGACCACTTCCCTGCGTCGTTCATAATGCCCACTTTACCCACTAATATAAAATCATGTAATTTTAATATCTATAAATAGGTTATCAGTCGATCATGTTACAACTAGAAAAACAATCACATTAATTCTGCCTTCAAAATCATATTGATCTTAATACATAATGAATTTCTTTTATTAAGGTGATATAAAGCCATGACTAGAATATCAATAACACCAAATGATATCTCATGACGAGTATTTTTAATAACAGTGATAGAAATGACAATATGTATCAGTAACATCGAATGACATCTCATGTCAAGTTTTTTTTTAATAATAGTGATGGAAATCACAATACGTATCAATAACATTGAATGACATCCCATGTCGAGTTTTTTTAATAACAGTGATGGAAATGACAACACGTATCAACTTGTTACCAGTGATATAAAGTAATAACGGGACAAAATAAATAAAATAATATAAACCATTTAAATAAAGGCACATAGAGACACTAGGATATGTGTTGTATAAAATGAACAACGAGACATTTCAATAATAGTGAATAAAATTAAGACTTGATACATCAATAATAGTGATGGAAATTACAGTTACCTATCAATAACAATGATTTACAACACATCCTTACAACTTGTTATCAACGATATAAAGTAATAATGAGACGGAAAAAAATATATAAAATAACATAAACCATTAAAATAAAAGCACGTAGAGACATTACAACCTTTAAATAGGGTGACAAGACATTTCAATAATAGTGAATTAAAGTTAGGACTTAATACATCAATAATAGTGAACAAAAGCATTGACGTGATACATGAATAACAATGAACGAAAAGTAAGGACATGTTACATCAATGATACATCAATAACAGTGAACAAAAGTAAGGCCCTTGATATTAAGACATACCACATCCTTATAAACGATCCTATAAACTGAGATCCTCTCAACCAAATCCAATACATATCGCTATGATCAACTTTCTCTTCTGTATCTCCTAAATAATAGAGCATACCCGTTAATATGGTAGTTAGTATTTCCGATGTAGTATATAAGTTTAAAAAGTTGTTAAGGGAGTGTAAGATAAAAAGGTCAATCTAACAAATAATGGTTATCCGTTTTTCGTTCTTTGAAAACAGAAAATAGTTATCCATTTGGTATAAATGAATAATTATTAGTGGGAATTGAATAAATACCCCTACTTTTTATGGGCTTCACAAATACCCTTACCCATCAATAATTATATCCCTCCATCTTCTAGAAGAAACTGATTTTATTCGTAATCCCACTAATACCCTTTATATGTAACTAAAGTTTTCAAGCAAAATCATCGTTTCACTTTTAATTTTAGATCTTTTTTTTTCTCCTCCTCTTTCAGTCACCACCGATCCACCACCGCCTCCTCTCCTCTGCCCCTACCACCACCTACACCTCCATGAACAGATTGATCACCCAAGTCAGATTGTACTTTAGTTCTTCTTCTACTTGTTTTTCATTTTTAGGTTCGATTTTAAATATCATGTTAGATTAAGAGAAATCGACTGATTTGATTTTTAGTTTTTGTTTGTGGTAATGTTTTATTTTGAAGATTCACATGTTCAATTCAGTTCGTATGTTCATCATTTTGTTGATATGATTTTTGAAGTTGATTCAATTTGATTTATGTTTTTATCTTCATAAATTCATGTTGAGACTAGTATCTCATCCACCGTAATTGAGATTCCATATTTTGGGGGTTTCTCAGTTTTATTGAATGTTGTTGTGCATCTATTGCAAGGTATCGTTAGTGATCCACAAGAAGTTGTTCATGTTAGATGTAAGTATTACAAGCTTGAGAAAACTTTATTCCATGCTTGTACTTCAAACCTTAGTTGGGAAATTAAGTAATTGTGTACTACTTATTGTGCAATACAAGTAAAAATCAGTGTCTTTGTACCTTGAGAAGCGTTTAGTTTTGTGTGTCTAATATGTTGAAGTGGTGTGTAGTCACTTAATATGCTTTTTAAAGGTAAATTTTAATTTGCAGTTTTAATGGTAGGCATACATATTATTGATAAAACCATGTCGATGGATTGTGTGGCAGTATTCTATATGTCGTAACGGATATGCCATATTTATGTAGAGGCATATGAATCTTTTTAGTATCCACGCAACTTGGAATAACTAGACTAGTCGAAGTTGTAACCTTAGTAGACTTGTTATGACACAAGTTACAACTTGTTGTAGCTCGTGTTATATCATATATGTGTAGCTAATGTAACAGATGATCTTGCTGATGTGGTTTGTAGACATTGGTAAAAAGGATTTGTTCAAGACTTGTGAAGATTTGATTTTTAAACTTAATTTTTAATCTAAAAATAAAGAAAATTAAATTGAAAGTGTTATCAATATGATTAAAAGCAACCAAGACTCTGGATTCCACTACTACTCGTGATTGAATTGATTTACCAAGATTTTTAAAAGTTATCTTTAAGACCTCTTTTATCGCAACTCACTAATAATCAGATAAATTTTACTTGTAAACATTAAGCATAGGTTATCAAATGATTTAATAAAGCATAACCTATCAAACCGAATGACAAATAATTAAGAAAATCATGTCTTCGAATCAAAACTCTGCAAAAACAGTGATTAAGTGTATCAAAAATAAAACTAGAGTAAATAGAATAATAAAAAAATATACTACCCATCAATCATGTGTAAGTAGCTTCCTCCATTGCCTTGGTTGAATGAGAATTAGCTCATCATGGTAAACAACATCTCAAAATATTGATACATGACTCAAAAAGTGTTTGAAAGATGTAAAGAAGAGAAAATAATATAAGCAACGAGTTTGCAACGGTGTACTGGCGTTACAGACTCACTATTACAAAGTAAATGTTGCAAACTGAAGATAAATGTTACAAAGATTAAAAGGTTTAGCAACAAAAATCTTCAACCTTTTAGCAACAATTTCTTTATCTTCTTCATCGCGATCATGATTATTTTTTTTTCTGATTTTGATTTCTTTTTTTCTATGGAAGAACTAGCCCCCCTCTCTCTTCTCATAAGACTCATATTTATATTAGAACCATAACCCAGCTTCCAGGTCTTCACAGAATCTCTTTCTTGATGAGAATAAATTCTCGGGATTTTATTTCTTCACGATGACTCTGTTTTTGTTCAAACCTCGATTGCGCCGGTTATCTTAAGAAAATATTGAATTCCATGGACACAGAATCACGTACAATCAGGAAAGGTAATCCCAAGTTTCCCAAAATATGCCTTCAACCTTTACAAGATATTTCTTTTCTTTTTGCAGACTATTTTTCACGAGATGTGTTGACGATGTCTTGATGAATTTAAGATGTACACGAATCCTTTAAAAAGGCAAGAATATTTCTTGTCTTAAGGATTTGACTACTATCCAAAAGACTTGCCAGATCATGAACAGGTTGGGAGAGAATAAGTTCTCGCCAATATTACTCTTTTGAATTTTGAGAAGAAGGTGGGTGCCCATAATCCAAAGCATGTGTGCCTTTAACATTTTTCCTGGGGGTGCCTTTAACACTCTTTCTGGGTGCTTTCAACACTTTTTGAGCCATATTTTCCACAATCATTTATTTTCTAAAAATACCTACAAACACATAAAATGATAATATTAGTACAACAATTGAGAAAAAGCAATATAGAAATGAGCTCAAATAAGACATATAAATGTGTCTATCACTTGCTTCTTTCTTTTTGATTCTTTTGACTTGTAATTGTCCTAGCTTGTACTTGGTTTTCTACAGATGCAAGCTTTTGTTTTCATGATGATGAAGTTATTTTGCGAAACTTCTTCTGCAGTTGCATGAAGTTGCTGCTTTTGTTGTAAATATATGTGTTCCCTCACTAAATCATTTGTATTAAATACTAATTAAACCTTTCTTTACATGGGACATGCCATAAACCTTTCTTTACATTGGAAAAAACCATTGTCTGTTGCAGAGAATACTGCCGACCAAGATATACCATAGTTGTTTACAAAGGATTATCGACCCTTCTTTATCTTGCTCAGAAGTTGATGCATCAACATTTGCTACCTTATACACCTATTGCGGTTGGCGAGGGATGACTCCTCAACAACAGATGGTAAGCAAATGAAAATTTTGGATAGAGTTTTCTTGTTCAATAGTTTGCACTATTATGACACTTATAAGAAGTTTCCTTTGAGGCTGTTACCAATAACTAGTTTCCTTCAAGAAGCTTATTCTTGTTAGGTTCGTAATTAAGTAGGATTTCGTAAATAAATTTTCTATGAAAATATGTATTTGGTAATTCGTAAACAAATTATCTATTAAAATTAGGTATACTAGCTAGATCTTGTTTGTACAATACTGAATTTGTCAATAATTTTTGGAATTTAACATCCAACTTGTTTAAAATAGTACTCTGTTGATTCTTAATTTATCAATAGATATACACTCTCTTTACTAGCTCAATTGAGTTATATATATATATATATATTTTTATTTTATTTTTCACTTGTTCTCTTTATATCTACTCTATTTTTATAGTCTGAAATATGTTAATTTTTTAATCTACTTTCGATATTTATTGTGGGTCAGTTTTCTCTTATCATGAACAATTCAATAAGTTGATTTCCTTATAGAAAACTATTGTTAATGAACCGTAGAAACATTGAAGTAGTTATATTGTATGAACCTGTGGTGTAATGGTAGCATAACCGACTCCATGTCAGAAGATGCGTGTTCGATTCACGTCAGGTTCACTCATCCGAGTATGTTAATTTTGACATCAAGTTGGGTTGTTGAAACAGATTTTGGTGTCAATTTTGGTTGTTGACACTAGATTTTGGTATCAACAACACACCGGATTATGATGTCAACAATATATTTTTTTTCTAAATTTTCAATTTTGTGTGAACTTTGGCTTGTTGACACCAAATTGGTGTCAACTTGAGATTGTTGACACTAGATTATGACGTTAACAACATAATTTTTTTTTCCTTAATTTTCAGTTTTGGTGTCAACTTTGACTTGTTGACACTAGATTTTGGTGTCAAATCATAACTTTTTTTTTCTTCTGAATTTTCAGTTTTTGGTGTCAACTTTGGCTTGTGACACCAGTTTTTAGTGACAACTTTGGTTTTTTGACACCAGATTATGATGTCAACAACATATCTGCTGAATTTTCAGTTTTGGTGTGTCAATTTTGGTTGTTGACGCCAGATTTTGGTGTCAACTTGGGTTGTTGATACCAGTTTATGATGTCAATAACATAATTATTTCTGAAATTTTAATTTCGGTGTCAACTTGAGTTGTTGACACCTGATTTTTTGTGTTAACTTGGCTTGTTGACCCCATATTTTGGTATCAACTTGGCTTGAGTTGGTGGCTGTGGTGCTAAAGGTGGTAACGGTGGTGGCGACAGTGGTGGTGGTGTGGTTTTGGTTTTGGTGGTGGAATGGTGGTGGTGTGGTTTTGGTGGTGGAATGTTAGTGTTGGTGGTGGTGGTCGAATGGTCGTGGTATGGTGGTGGTGGTGGTGGTGGTGGTGGTGGTGGTGGTGGTGGTGGTGGAATATTAGTGTTAGTGGTGGTGTGGTCTTGGTGGTGGAATGTTAGTGTTGTTGTTGGTGGAGTGGTTGTGGTAATAAAGGTGTTGGTGGAATGGTGGTGATGGTGATGGTGGTGGTGGTGGTGGTGAAGTGATAGAGAAATGAATTTGTTGTTTTTTAAAATGAAAAAAAAAAGATGTTATATGTGATAGATAAATAAAAATTTATATAAATGAGGGTATTAAGGTAATTTATTTTTAAATGGATAAGGTTTCTAAAAGATGAGGGGTATAATTATAATATATAAGAATATTTGTATAGACTTTATTTCTAGGGGTATTTAATTAATGTACTCTAATTATTATACGTTTTTAAAGCTAAAAACTGACAATTGTAATATGTTATTCACTTTTTTGAAAGTGATAACCATTGTCCGTCTAATTTTTTTTTCCACGGGAACTCCCAAAGATCAAGGAATCGTTGGGTATTAAGGGTTTAGGCCAAGAGGATGGTGATGTAATTTTAGAAGTGGTAAATAAAGGTTCGATTCTCGAACTTGTGAAGGTA
>JAJJMC010019832.1:8561439-8577987 GCA_023531435.1 Papaver californicum
CTTAATAGAAACCAAGGTGCAAATTAGACACTAAAATGTGTCTATCAGATGGGAAGCTCTTATGGAAAATATGAGTGAGTATGGGCCAGTATGGAACGGTTTTCACCTCATCCGCATCCAACCCAATTCATAACGGATTTTAAATTTGGCATCCGTATTCAATCCAGCATTCAACGGATTTGCATCCAATGAATATACGTTTGGACGGATTGGATGCGGATAATCCAATGAATTTGTTTTATAATTAAAGTTTATAGTAAAGAAATAGAGGCAACAAGCTTGTGGATCATTTTAGAAATAAGACTACATTATTTAAGGGTTTAAAATTAGATTTAAGTATAATGTTTTGAAGTTACTCAAAATTAGAAGAGGAAGAAAAACCCGACCCTTTTTGGTGTTTGGGATCAAGTATGTGATACATATGTTGGTCTTGTATCTTATAAGATCATCAATGTATGACATGAAAGGAATACCTAATTTGGTAAAAAAACAAATGTACTAACTTCATATTTGTATTGAAGAAGTTTGATTAATTTTTTTTTACTAACGGGTCCGGATATCTAACGGATTTCCAAAGTTACATCCGAGTCAAATCTGTAATCCGTTGGATTTTAAAAATCTCATCCGTATCTAAACCATTAATAAACGGTCAAAACATCCACCCACAAAAATACGGTTGGTCCGGATCGAATCCGTGGTTTCCGGGTCAAATGCTCACCCCTGATGGGAAGCACCGTAAGAGCTAGTCTAGGTGGATGAAATAATTCTGCGCCGATTTCATGTTAAAACTATTGGGCTACATTTGAGGCTCATTACCACAGATATAATATAAATCTTCTTCCGCAACATTTTACGGTGAATTAACCTCTCTCAAAATAAATGTCTTCTGAAAGTTCCAATCCAAAACTCTCACCAATCTGGAAACAGAGGTTAGTACAAAATTTGAACTTCTAATTTGGTTATAATAAATAATTATGTTTAGGTATAATGTTAGTCACAGAAAGTTATCTTTAATTTGGATTAGGAGAAAGTATTCTAGTGAAATAGGAAATGAAATCTTGGATCCAACAAGTAAACTATGTAAAATTATGATTCGTTGCCCTAAAGTAGGGCTAGAAGCTTCTTTAAATGAAAGTGGAATTAAGGTTTCAACAGAAATGGTAGAGGATATCCTTCATAGGTTCGAAAATGGTGGTATGCAAGCTTATAAGTTCTTCGAATGGGCACAAAAACAAAGATATTATACACATAGTGTTAGGGCTTATCATATTATGATTGGTTCGTTAGCTAAGATTAGGCAGTATCAAATCATGTGGGATTTAGTTAATAAAATGCGTGATAGAGGGATGTTGAATGTCGAGACGTTTTGTATTATTATGAGGAAATACACTAGGGCGAAGAAGGTTGATGAAGCTATTTATACGTTCAATGTTATGGATAAATATGGAGTTATGCCGAATTTGGCGGCGTTCAATAGTTTATTAAGTGCTTTGTGCAAGTCTAGGAATGTAAGGAAAGCACAAGAGATATTCGAGAGTATGAAAGAAGACAGATTTGTTCCTGACTCGAAGACATATAGTATATTGTTAGAAGGATGGGGGAAGGCTCCGAACTTACCCAAGGCTAGGGAGATTTTTCGAGAAATGGTCGATAAGGGTTGTCAGCCTGACATTGTAACTTATGGGATTATGGTTGATGTTCTCTGCAAGGCGGGTAGGGTTGATGAAGCTGTTGGAGTTATTAAAAATATGGATTCTGCAGGGTGTAAGCCAAGTACATATATTTATACTGTCCTGGTTCATACTTATGGGATAGACAACAGGATAGGAGATGCTGTAGATACATTTTTGGAGATGGAGAAGAATGGAGTAGCTGCTGATGTTACCGTATATAATTCTTTGATAGGAGCTTTCTGTAAAGTGAACAGGTTCAAGAATGTCCCCAGGGTTTTGGAAGAGATGGACCGGAAGGGGGTTGTACCTAATTCCCGAACAACCAACATTATTCTCAATAGCTTGATAAGCCGTGGGGAGACTGATGAGGCTTTTAGTGTCTTCCGAAGAATGATGAAAGTATGTGATCCTGATGCCGATTCTTACACAATAATGATAAAGATGTTCTGTGATAATGGTGAGTTGGATAAGGCTTTGAAAGTATGGAAGGTCATGAACACAAAGCAGTTTGTTCCTAGCATGCACACTTTTTCTGTACTTATCAATGGGTTGTGCGACAAGGGGGAAGTTTCAAAAGCTTGTGTCTTTATGGAGCAAATGATTGAGAAGGGGATCCAACCTTCAGTTCCAACATTTGGGAAATTAAGACAGTTGCTAATAAAGGAAAATAGGGAAGATGTACTTGAGTTTCTTGTTGAGAAAATGAAACTGTTAGTCAAGGATCCTTTGTGGGACTGACTAAGATGATAATTCAGAAGCTCAATTCCCAAGCTTGCTGTTTATACAACTTCCAAAATGTCAGGGGCTATTGGAATCTCATGACCGGCTTATGAAGAACTAAATGCGGAGCTCTGGCAGTGACAACCCTAGACAATTTGGTGCTCTTGCAGTGTCACCCCATGGACAGTTTCTCCAGAAGCTGATTATAAGGAGTCAAAAACTCACATTGCAACTACTCTTTAAAGCACTTTTATGGTAAAGAGCAAGCCAGGTGAAAATGCAGGAATACAGACACAATGCTAGATTCAGGAACTACTGAGCTTCACCTTAGGCATTTGAGGTCTGCTTCCGTTTATGTTCCAGTGTTTGTTATTAATAAATTTTCGACATCAGATTTTGAACTTCGTAGTTTTCACATATACTGTCAAAATAACCTTAGATGATTTCTCGTCATAAATGAATGCAAATTTGTTGGAAGCATTCATTTTGGAACCCTTCAAGGATAAAGCAGCTAAAATATCCATTCTTCTTTTTACAGTTGCGTCAGGTGGCTAGGCTCCTGAAACAGTATGCTTTGCAGTCTTATGTCATTTACCATATCTGGCAGGATGGTTCTCCTCCGATTTCTTAAAATCTATGGAAGCTCGGGAAGGGTAGAATTGTTGCTTACATCATAAAATGATGTGGTAGGAGAGGAAGGTGGGAGGAAGTGTAGTGTGGTACTAGTCATGGGTTAAATTTTTTTGGTTACTCGTAGAAGTTTATATGAAGTCCCATCAGCGGAGGCTTGTTTCTGTTTTAGGGCAATACAAATGTATTCGAGGGCTCGAGAAAAGAAGAACAAGGAATGGTCCTATTTGTTGTGCAGGTTTGACCTGTATAGAAATTTCTGCCTTGTCGAGGGGTCTATATAGTTAAAAAGGAAAATGATAATATGCCGTAATTCTCAAATTAACAGCGCCTCATCAGTAATCAAGACAGAGTAAGATGAATATCCTAGATGAGTTTGGTACTTTAACCCACAATCGCAATTCACGAACCATTGGTGGTTCCAACCTCCAATAACTACATTTGTTAGGTGAACATGTGCAGAAGTTCTGTGGGGATTCAAGATATCCATAGCAGGATCTCTTTTAAGTTTTCGTAAGCTTGTCATTTTTACCTGTAACTAACATAAAATTTCTTAGTATGATCTTTACCATAACAAGAAAAGAAAATAACCAAACCTTAAAGAGATTCTACTAGAAAAGAAATAACCAAACCTTAAGAGATTCTACTATTAGCCGGCCCAAACCTTAAGAGATTCTATTATTACATGGCTCTCGTTGCTAAATTCACCGTGGATTTTAGGGAGCTGTTTCGGATCGGATCTCTGAGTTGAACTTGAGGAGAGTATTAGAGACATTGGCTAAAAATAAAATTTTGATACTACTAAACGTATCTTCTTCGGTAGGAGAATCTTCCACTGTATTTACAGATCAATGAACTAGAGGCATAGTTTTTTCTTTCCAAGAGGTACCCTAGTTGCAGTCTTGCAGATGCACTTGCACTCAGGTAATCAGTAGGTAAGAAGTAGCCAGTTGTAACATTTGTCTAACCAAGTGATATCAAATGATCGGTCAGAAGAAAACAAGTCAACAGTGATGACCAAATGAGCCAATGAGAAAGAAATCTCACTAATATTATTAAAGAGGCACCATAAGTCTAGGATGAAAAAAGAAGAAGAGAAGCCACAAAAAAGAAGAAGAGAAGCCACAAAAAAAAAAAAAAAGTCTCATACTACACTACTAGAGTAGTCGCTAGAGGGGCTACCCCTAATGATAATGATGATATAAGACCCAATGTTCTCTTCATCTTTGATCGTTTTCTCTTAAAAAAGAGCCGTAATGCCCCAAAACCAGTTGTCTTATTTCCTGTTGTCCTTGCTAGATCGTCTCCCACGCTTACAACCAGCTCGTTTGCTGGAGGACGACGACTTGGGTAGACCACTTCCAGCCCTTGTAGAGGAAACAGGAGGAGGCACACGATGCCCAGGAACCAAAGCAGGGAACCCAACAGCAGGGATTCTGCCAATCACGAGCAGACAAGCAAAATTAAACAAAGTACAGACTAGTGAATTGAGATGCATATCACCAATCATTTAACAAATATAACATAGTCACAAAACCTGCAAACATGTACGTATGATACAAATGGCTTCCCCTAATTTGCATGAAATGAGTTATCTGAGTAACACCATCATAATAGGTAGTCACAGCATGCAATTTTGTGGACACATCATGATCCTGTTGCTCGGCAACCCAAACCATTTCCGTTAATGTAAGAAAAACTATATGGTACCATTCGAAGATTGGATGGAGTACCCATTAGAAAGAACAAACTAAGGAAATCCAAAAGGGCAATCCTGCTGCTATTAACCTCCCCTAAGGTATAACCCACTTATATATTTGGATTTCTAGGCTCCTTTAGAATACATTGGTCAGAGCACACTCTACTTCTATCCTTAAAATAGACAAATTAAACTCATTTTCAAATCTCTTAAGGTACTAAATTTTGCATCTCTAAATCCTCTAAATTCTGCATCGAAGCCTTGAACTGATAGTCACCATTTAGAACATGGCGAAGAGAGTACACCCTATTGTAAACATTAATAGGCTTTAAGACTTAATGGTTACCAAACTTATTCAGGTACATAAACATAGAGCAAGTAGCAGGAGTACACCACTATGAAGCCACAACAATAGTTTTCAAGTCTCACAAATGACTAGAAAAATAACACGAGTAAAGACTTAGCAGCAAACCTAATCAAACTACTTTATAGTGTATGGATCCCACTTGTAATTGCACTGAGTTCCTTTTTTGTTTAGGAAAGCAGCAAATAATAGAATGAACAAGACATGTAGAGAAAAGTTTGGTGGCATACCCAAGAAGAGTACGGCAGACTCCTGCTTGGCGGCCATGGAAGCACCGATTTGTAGATGGAGATTATGATTCTCCGCGTAACAGCAATGAAGTAAATGCTGCAACCTTTTACATTCGCTTTCGAGATATCTACTCTTCATCTCTAATTCCTTCACATACATCTTTTTCCTCTCCCTTGATCTCAAAGCAGCATCTCTGTTCCTAATCTGTCTGCATATATGTAACAACACCATCACCAAAATCAACATTCCCACACCACAGAATTAAAAAACAAAAAATCAAAATTCAAACTCTTCTCTCCCAAAATTTAATTACATTCCTTACGAATTTATAAAGTCTTAATTAACTTTTTAAGAATAATTTAATTACACTTTTTTCCACCAAAAAAAAATACTAATAATAGTAAATTTAATCGTACCTTTTGCGTTTCTTACTGATTGGATCATCCTTGTTCTCTTCTTCTTCGTCTTCTTTATCATTAGGACTTCCTTTTTCACCACTATTATCATCAGATATATTAGATTCTGGATTCGAACAGTCATTAGGATTTCCCTTCTCACCACTATTATCGTCAGATACATTCGATTCTGGATTCGAACAATCCCCGTCAGAAACCCTAACTTCAACGACAGCAGCATCAGATAAATCCTCCTCAACAACACCAACAACATCAGCAAGAAGATCAGAAAATAATGTATCAGAAATCTCTAAATTCTTCACATCCTCATCAACCACTATTGATTGCGTATTGTCAAAATCATCGTTCATTAAAAATTGTTGAACCTCAATCCATGGAGACTTACAAGAGTTTGGAGAGGAAGACACATTACTATTGGGAATTACTTCTTCCTGAGGAAAAGGAAAAAAATCCTTCTCAAACAAATCAAAATCTTCTGAGATATCATCAAAAAGGGTTTCGAAATCGATTTGATCAAGAAATTCTAGTTCTCCATCTACCATGATGAGATTAAAAAGAAAACAAACAAAATTCTAGAAAATTAACCTAAGAAAAACTAAAAATATTTACGATTTATTTACAATTTTTTTTAGAAATATATTGTTTTTTTTTCATAGAAACATAGAGTTGAAGCTGAAGATAAAAATTACAGAGGAAAAACAAAAAATAAGTATGATAAATAGAAAGGATTAGTGGGAATACGCGTGAAGGGATTCCTTCGCAGGCAAGGAAACAGAAAGTCTAGTCATGGAAAGTGTTGCCATCACTCGACCAGTACAAACACATGTTTTTTCCACGTAATGCTCAATTTTAGAGAAATAAGTAATTCTGGGTTGGGGTAACATTAAGGTAAATGGATCGGACTTACAGGTTTTCTATTTTTAAACGATTTTTGGGGACCAGCCAAATTTCAAGGGACCTTCCTAATTTTTAGCTTAGGTCTTATAAAGTAAAATCCTATCCATATATTTCTATCAATTGTTAAAATATTTTTTATATAAAATTCTCGATTAAATTTTTTTTTTATAAATTGGGGATACTCACGGTTATATAGTGTTTGATTTTGACTAAGGAGATATTTTTCTAATAATAAAATGTTCATAGTGTCCTTACACTAATAAAAATAAAAAGAAAACCTAATTTAGTATCCCCTTATTTCTCCTTCAACTATCGACTCCTCACTTCTTCTCCTATTTTCTCTCCTTTTAAAATTATGGGTTTTGATCAACAGTCGGTATTTGTTAATTATGAAGGCAATACCACAGTTATTTTCGGTATTAATATGTTAGGTCATGACTATATTTTGTAGAGTTATTCTTTGATGACGAGCTCCCATTTCCAAAACAATAAGAAGATGAGTATGGAAGAACACACCTTATTTGTACCCGTACAAGATGAAGTAATCTGGTCCAGTATTGAAGGTTTGCATTTAAATCGGTCCAATAAATTCCTCCATCAAAACCCTTATATGTATCCCCATCATTATTGTACCAATTAGGCGCCTTCCCACCCACAATATGCATATATCTTACATCTAAGTTACGTTTCCTTTAAATTACAACTATCCAACATAGGAGACATAACAAATAAAAAATTTAAAGAACTGGGTTTTAGAATTATGTGTTGCTTCAATCACTAATGAATTCGGACTGTAAAAATAGAATACATTTTTTTATCTAATATTTGTACTTGAAAAGTTAATAAGAAAAAATTATTTATTTATTTACCTGGATAGAAGAAGTTTGAGATGGATGAACAACTGTAGATGATGCAAGACACATTTGAATTGACTTGGTTTGCTTCCGAAGAAGAAGAGGGTGACTGGTTTTACTGGTGGTGGTTATAGTAGGTGGGAGCCATTCCCACCCTTGTAACCCTTGGGGATACTCAAAAGTAATTTAGCCATTGTCAAAATTATGTGGATAAGGGGTTCTTCAAATTACTTCATAATATTTTTATTTATTTTTTTGGATCCCCCAATTTGTGAGATTATTCCCCAATTGAGGGTTCTTTATATACTGTTGTTTTTTTTATTTTATTATTAATTAACTTTATGCTTAGTTTTAATTAATTAATTTTTATTTTATATTTAATAATTTTTATTTTATTATTATTTATTTTTTGGTTTGGTTCAGCTAGGTTTTTTTTAGGCGAACCTCAATCTATTCTTCATATGCGACGAATATACTAAGGTTCATCAAGGAAAAAAAACCCAACTGAACCTTAATATGATCTTTATGTTGAAGTTCGGCTAGGAAAAAAAACAAGAAAAAACACAACCTAATCTGGATTCAACTAGGAATAAAATAAAAAAACAACAAACCTGGCTTCATCTAGGAAAAAAAATCTACTTAACCGAACTTCAATCATATTAAGGTTCGACTAGGAAATTATTAAAATAAAAATTAGCTGAACTTAAAATTTAAAAATTTGAAAATTTGAAAAAAATAAAAATGAAAATGAAAAGTAAAATAGTTATAAAAATAATAACATAATTTAAATAAATAAAGGGTAACTTAACCATTTTGCAGCACCAGGACACTCTTTATCACCGGACAATGACAATGATTGGACTAAACACTTAATGGTCCCCACAAAATTGTAGTGCCCCCAAAGAATCGTTCTTGTTTTTCCAATCTTGTATGTATCCGATCATATGAATAATGTTACTCATTACATCTTAATAAATCCCTCAATAGTTGGGTAATAGAAAATATATTTATATCCAGTAAGATATGTACCTGACTTATAGATTTACAGTCAGACATCAGAAAAATAAGGAAATAAATAACTTGATATTGAGACTTAGTTAGCCTTTGTATATAATGTGTCGTGGTGATAGTATATGCAGTAAAGGAATACTCGTGCTTGTATGTTTATAGACGAACTGAGTCAATAAGGAGATCTCGAGGTAGCTTAATGTAGATGTGTGTTTCATATGTGAGAGCACAAGCTTGGATGAGGTCGAGCATCGACCTAGCGTGACCGCATCTGAAAGAGGAGTAAATGCACAAATGGTTTTGAAAGGATCTAAGGCTTGATATAGTTGAGGTCAAGTGTTGACCTGGTCGTCTTCCGACTAGATGAGGAGAGGCGAAGGCTAAGGTTGAGTGTCGACCTAGCATGGTCGTCCATCTATGCGAGAAGTGGAGGCAAGGATGTCCATGGGAGGAGCTGAAGTTTGGTCTATATCTTTGAAAAAAGCATAAAATCGGTGTCTATCTTTGAGGAGAGCATAAACCCAAATTCCCTTATGAGGGTCCCATAAATGAGCTTACAAGATATGAGGGATAAAATTCTCTATGAACATGCTTGTAAACTGAAAAACGTTGTTGAGTTTAGACAAGCTTATGAATCTCAGATGCCATGAATGCATTATTGGTTTAAGATGTGCTCAAGACTCAGCGATATTGCATAGTCTTGAGATTTGCTCGTGGGACTTAGTTGTAGAACTGACACGACTTTATGAATTGAAAGTGTGGATGCACTAAGGCCGAGACATGCTTCAGAATGTGGAGGAGGTCGAAGCTCAGGATGCATCTTGAGGTTAGCTTGAATCCAGCTTGAGCTAGGCTTGAATCTTGTCCTAATTAGGTATGAGTCTTGCCTTAAACTTAGGGATGAGCTTTGGCTTAGGCTTAGGCTTAAACTTTAAGTTAAGTTTGAGTCTTATCATTGCTTTAGGATCGAGCCTCGGCTTGACCTATGTCTTGAATTTAAACTAGAACTTCGGCTTCGCCTTAGACTTAGGACTGGGATTTCTGATAGGCTTAGGTCTGAGTTGTGACTTGTGTCTACGAGGTTTAAAGACTGGGTGACCTTTAGCAATGTGAATGGGCCTAATCCGCGCTAACTAATTTAAAAATTATAATTTTCCCCTTGATCATAAAATCACCATTTTAAGTAGTCATGATATATTTAAATGAATGAGGCAGAATCTCTATGGGTTCCATTTTGTCTACATTAGAATTGAATAGAAATTCAGTTTACAATCTCAAACAAAATAATTGATTAAAAAGAAAAATTACATAAAAAAATGGTATGAAAATTATGATTAGTACAAAATTATGATAATGAGATTTTTAGTGGATGATAATTGAAATTATAATAAACTTTTGAAAATTGAAATTTTCATTGGGTTACCAGTGATAACCTTAAGACGTAACTGGTTGCAATACGTGAAAAATATATTGTAAAAGTGGTGTTGATACCTGAAAAATGACTATCCCTTAATAAGGGAAGTCACCTTTATTAGATGGGCTTGAACACATGATTATCTTGGGACTTGGGGACTAAGCCCAAGCTCTTAAAAGAACACCATGGAAATATGAGGATAAAGAGAGAATAAAAGGAGAAGTAAGGGGTAGGATTGAGGAAATGACAGTTTGGTAATACTAGGGGGTTTGAAAGGACATGTGCCAGAAAGAGATGAAAAAGGAAAGTCTATACAAGGAAAACTGAATAGTACTAAGAAAGGGATCTTCTCTCTTTTACCCAACTAGGAAAAGTGTAGTCCTTGTTGTGACTAGGATTGATCTCCCCTTTACGAATATACCCTAAAACATTTGGAGACCACAATAGGAGGTTCGTCTCTAGTCCAGCAAGATGCACTCAGAAACCACCGCCCCGACTGTCCTAGCTAACCAGCCGACCAATGATGGAGTAATACTAGAGGATGGAAATGATGAGGAACCAACAATCAGGGCCATCGTCAACACCCCGATCGTACAAACGATCCAAACGGCAAAGCCAGACATGACGGTTGACAAGAACAAACAACAGGGGAAGAAAGACGCATTACGTCAAAAACAGACCTTGCAAGACATGCAAACATAAATAGGAAGACACAATCGACGCCAGCAGGAACTCCGGAAGCTTGTAAGGTAAACAGAAGGAGAAGAGGGCGGGATAGTTAAGGAGGAAGCAAGGAACGTGATCGATGAAGAGGGGTCATCATGCGGGATCTTGTAAGAAGCGATCACCAGATGCATATGGGAAAACTACCAAGTGGTTAAACATGATAGCTATGATTCTATGAACACCCCTTACTCGACCGAGGTAGCTGAATATCAGTATCCATAAGAGTACACATCCCCAAAATTTAAGACCTACGATGGAACGGGGAACGTGCGCGAGCACCTCAGGAAATTCATCACTCGATTTCGGAAACTCTCTCTTGAATGTCATGAGGATAACAAGGAATAGACTCTGGTAGAAATCTGCGTACGAGGAATGATACCCGCGTTTAAATGGAACTTAGCGAATTTCAAGTTTCAGACATTCGTGGAGCTAGAAGAAACGGCAGCAGGGATAATGGATTACGTAGATATTTTAAACCTAGGAGGCATGGATCACACCTGGAAACATTCAGTCACATCATCATTAGCGTTCAAACACCGCACAATAACTAACCAAGGCACAAGAAGACCACCCGTATTTGATCTTTACAATACGGGGCGGGGAAACAAATGGCCAAGAACGGATCTAAATCGACTGTCACCCATTCCCTGTAGCCAAGAATAGATCATCGGGTTACTCAATCAATGGGTAGGAAATCATGAGATAACCCTGCTACCTCTAGTGGTAAATATCAACAAAGTTGACAAGGAAAACGTCAGATATTTCCATTATTATCGGTGAGTGGATCACCTGATGCAAGAATGTTTTTCCCTACGGAACATCTTTAATCGGAAGAGGAACACTGGAGAAATTGAGATGGAAAGTCAAACGATTCACGAAAACTCACTCCCCCAATATCAAGTCATGGTGATATCACACGACCTAGCAGAGGAGGTCTGAAGACCTTGGGAAACAGTAGAGGAGGAATTGTATGAGGCGGAAGAAGGAATCACGACCTTTGGGAGCACCAAAAGTGTGGCCAGTAAGTTTGCCAAAACGATCCTAGCCCAACAATTCTTTGACTTACTAGGCTTCAATCAGAACCAAACTCGAGAAGCGGAAAAGGATATAGCAACAATAGAATCCGGTAAACCATACAACCCAATGCCCAAAGGAGCGATCACTTTCACATACGAGGATATTTGCTACCCAGGGTAAGGCCTACGACCGGTTTTATCTTACATCGACTATTAACAAACAACAGTTGAAGAGGATGTTCATTGGTGGATGAGCATTTCTAAACTTGATATCCCACCACACACTAGAGATTCTAGGTTTACAATGATCGGCTATTCGGATGCATGTGACACGACCTTTCACGTACTACTGGGTCGCGGATGGTTGCTCAACCACAAATTCGTCACTTCAACTTATCATCAATGTGTCAAGAGTAACATTGGGGGAAAACAATATCGAATCGCCGCTACTAGCAACCCCTTCAATCCAGAAGAGGCATACATAGCATACGCCACGTTCTACGATGCACCAAAAGAGTCAGAAGAAGCACCAGTGATTTCTCTTATCCCGCTTCCTAAATGGGAAGACGAATCGACTCCCAAGGGAAAAGCTGTGAAGTCAGTATTCATCCCATCTTGGATGACAGTCAGCTCTCCATCAAAGAAACAAAAGTTACAAAGGAATTCCCAGTTCCAACACTTCTCAAAGTCGGAAGGGGGACATATGTATCGGTTATAGCAATTAACCGAGGGAGCTCCCGAATCGGAGCTCGAGTGTTCCCTGACCACAGTTGACGCCGAAATGAAGGAGTCACCCTCATTAATAGATGGAGAAGTTGAGTCATTGATAGACCAAGACAAAGAATACATAAGGGAAGCAATAGAAGGGCATGTCATAGAAAGAGTGACTGCAGATGGGATTGAGGGATTAAACATAGGACAGAAGCAGACCAGCTTCTCATAAAAATTAGTAAGAATCTGAGCGAACTAAAGAAGAAAACAATGATTGAATTACTGATTGAGTACAAAGACGTGTTCGCATTCAAGTATGATAAAATGTCGGGCCTAGACAGTAGCTTGGTGGCTCACAACCTAGGAGTGCCACCCGAGTTCCGACCAGTCAAGCAAAGAAGCCGCGACTTTCCACAAGAGACGGCCTTAGTTAAGGAGGAAGTATAATGGTTGTTGGAAACAAAGTTCATATAACATATACAACACCCCACATGGTTGGCTTACGTGGTACCGTTTGTGAAAAAGAATGGAAAAATTAGATGTTGTGTGGATTACCGAGACCTCAACCGAGCATGTCCTAAATATGACTTTCCACTGCCATGCATAGATGCCTTGGTGGACGCTACATGTGGTCACAGGATGTTCTCGTTCATGGACGATTCTAGCAGGTACAACCAAATAAGGATAGCAGTAGAAGACGCATTCAAGACGACATTCCAAATACCATATGATAATTTCTACTACGCCGTTATGTCTTTCTGATTGAATAACGCGGGAGCCACTTACCAAAGGGAAATGACACTGATCTTCCACGATCTCTTACATCAAATCATCGAAGTATACGTAGATGACATTGTAGCAAAGTAAAAAACGAGGGAAGATCATACCACACACTTAAGACAGGCGTTTGAGCGATGCCGCAAGTTCAAGATGAAGATGAACCCGCTTAAATACGCATTTGGGGTGACTTCAGGAAAATTCCTAGGCTTCATGGTGATATATGAAGGGATATTGGTCGACCCTGACAAGGTGAAGGCCATAACTACCATGACGCCTCCCAAAGACGTAAAAAAGATACATACCTTCATCAGAAGGATATCTTACGTAAGACGCTCCATCTCGGGTATCGCTCAGTTCCTGACTGTATTTCTCCTAATGTTAAGGAAGAATGTCAATTTCAAATGGGTAGGGGCTCAACGCGACGCCTTTTATAAACTCCAGCAATGTTTGATCAGTCTGCAGAAACTTCGACCCTAAGGAGAACCCTTTTACTTTTATATCACCTTCACCAAATTGGCAGTAGGCGCAGTCCTTGCACAAGACAAAGGGAACGATAACCTATCACCCATCTATTATGGCAGCCGGATCCTGAAAGACGCTGAGTTACGTTACCCAAAGGTCGAGCAAGCATGTTTATCTCCGATATCCGTGGCAAAAAAACTGAGGTCATACTGTTAGTACATGAAACCATCGTCGTCGTAGCAGCTAATCCCATTGCATACTTGGAAACGAAGCCAATCTTAATATGGAGGACATCAAGGTGGCTCCTCTAACTGTCTGAGTTCGAACTAAGGTATCATAAGCCTCGAGAGGTTCGCGTCCAAACAATCACGGATCTCTTGGCGGCCTTCCCGGGAGATGATGATACGGTTACCCATAACGACGTACCAGGAGAAGTAGCAGAAGTGGAGGGAGAAAAAATGTGGATTATGTTTTTCAACGGATCATCATACGAGAGGGCCGGCATTGTGTTTGAAGCTCCGACGGGAGAACTCTTATCATACGCTTTCAAGCTGGATTTTCATTGTAGCAACAATATCGTAGATTATGAAGCGTTGATACTTGGGCTAAATATGGTCGAGGAGCTTGACCTCGGGAGTCTAGAGGTCATGGGAGATTCCAAGTTGGTCGCTAGTCAGGTCAATGGCGAGTTTCAAGTGAAGGAAGCCACCTCATCCGGTGATGCGCGTCGTTTACACAACAAATTAATTTACTTTTTTCCACAAAATTAACTGGTAATATAATGGAAAGGAGTTCGTTCCCACAAAGAGCAGTGAGTTTTAGTTGTTATAAAGTAACCAAAAAGGTTTTTTTTTATATTTTGAATGAAAGTGAATAATAAAAAGCGAATAACGAGAATTTATTTCAAACAATGAGAAGAAAGATGAGTAAGGAATCCTTCGCCGTCACTGAACCAAAACTTAACCATACAAGTTTATCTCTTGTTGAAATAGAAATTATCTCTACTACCCCCGAAATTCCCTATTTCACTGGTTACGGAAGTGCTCGACTACCACATTCTATCCAACTAACCCACCAAGAATAATCTCTCAAGGTGTAAATTAGTGAACGCATTACACTTTGTGAATTAGGTTGATCCTAGCATCAGACGCATAAGCTATCTCTATACACAATTGCTTAACAGAATCTCTCTGTCAGTTCTTGCGATGTACTACTTGTGTAAAGAGTTGAGCGACAATTACACGTATCACATAACTCAGAACTAGTAGAAGAAATATTGATTTGTTGATTTAATTGATCAGAACAACCCATCAATATTCTTAGACGATAAAAATAATAGAGATAAACAACAATAAAAATAAAACTTGAAAGAAACTTGATTTGAGAAATTAAAGTTTCATTATTCAGGATTTTGAAATCATTCCTAATCAAAAAGGACTTAGCTAGACATAGTTAATAGTATTCTTAAAAATAAATAAAAGAAAAAGAAAATAAAGAATTAAAAATAAAACGTAAACCGAAAATATTATCGCAGCTAAAAAAGGCTTCTAATTCTCTTCTTCTTTTCTCTGTGTTGTTCGGTGTGTTTTGGATGCGGCTATTCAGGCTATTTATAGCCAAGAGCCAAATCTCGCACATGCCAAATCTTCGTAAATATTGGTTTGATAAGTAATGGAAGTCGGTGAAAAGAGTTTTCTCTTTTGTAAACTCATTGACAGCGTTACTGTGTGATGCAGAGGATCTTAATAAAATGAGCACAACTTCTTATTGGCTAGGTGATAGACACATTTATTTGTCTAATTTGCTCCCAATTTATATATTGTTAGTGCTCATTTTTATACTAATTGTGTTATTTTATGTGTTTGTAGGGAAATAAACATTTTTGGAAAAATTGGCTCGAAAAAAGTGTTAAAGGAACCCAAAAAAATACTAAAGGCACCCAAAAAAATACTAAAGGCACCCATAAAGAATTACTAAAGGCACACATACATTGAATGAGGGCACCCACCTCACTTTATTCAAATCTAGAAATTTACGGGAAAAATTCTCTTCTCGAATCTGAGAAGACGATTTTGGACAATCTTTAGAAGTTAAGACAAGATATTATCTTGCATGATTTATGAGGAGTCAAACGAGTTTAGGAAACAAAAAAGAAATCAAAACAAAATCTCGTCATCAACAGATTCACGTGAACATATAAAATCATGTTGAAATCGAATCACGTGAAATAAGGCAAGTTGTAATAATATGATAGACACATTTTTGTGTCTGATTTGATCTCAATTATATGTATTGTTGGTACTCGATTTTATTATTATTATATTTTTTATGTCTTTGTAGGTGTTATTGGAGAAATAAAATTTTATGGAAAAATTGGCTCGAAAAGTGATGTTTGGACCCCCCCCCCCACCGGGAAAAATTACTAAAGGCACCCTCATTTTGGATAAGGGCACCCCTCCCAAAATTGATAAAAGCACCCATGGAGTGTTAAAGGCACCCACTTATCTTTCAAATTTAAAATAGTTTTGGTGGGAATTCTTTGTTCTCTCAAATTTTCAAACTGTGAAGATTTGGGACGTGAATAAGAAGGATATTTTCTTAACACAAGATCTTCTTGCCTTAATAGATAATCAAAAATTAAACACCAAATCTTGTCAGATAATTTCTCGAGCCAAACAGGGAGGAAGGAATAAGTATCGGTGATATTTAAGAATTATGTTTCCTTCTCTGCTCAATATTCTTTGCTAACTCGAGCAACAATTATAAGAAAAACAATCATCAGCAAGATATCCAGCGCAACACAGATTGAGAATAGAAAAAAATCAGACCCGAGATTATTCTCATTACTACCAAGATGGATTCCCATCAATGAGAAGATTTTCACGAGGTTTAGGGTGTTGCTGATGTAGTAGTATAAATAGAGGTGATAGAGGAAGATATTGGGGGG
>JAJJMC010019832.1:8578087-8704822 GCA_023531435.1 Papaver californicum
GGAGAGGCCAGAAGCGCAAAATCAAAATCCAAAAAAAAACCTGTGATGAAGAAGATGAAGAAAACGTTGCGAAAAGGTTGAAGATTCTGTTGCTAAAGCTTTTAACTTTGCAACATTTATCTTCATTTGCAACATTTATCTTCAGTGAAACACTTTTCCTTCTGTAACAGTGAGTCTGTAACGCTTATAAACGTTGCAAACTCATTGTTTTCATTATTTTCACTTATTTTCATCATTTGTAAACACTATGAGTTATGTACCAATCTTTTGAGGGTGTTTTGAACATGAGGAGCTAAACCCCTTTGTTGAGGCGATGGAGGAAGTCATTTTTCTAAGAAAAGTGGTATATTTCTATTTTAATTGATGTTTGCAAAAAAAATTATGATTATTTGCTTTGATTAAAAAATTGATTTAAGGATTTTTATTAAGCAATTGTGATTTCTTTTGATAGAGCATGCTTAGCCTAGGGTTTTTGATATTCTATGCTTTCGATTTACAATTGTTATTTTAAGAATCTACTTTTGCAACATATTAGAATCACTTTAGATATAAATAATTGCATGAATATTGATTAGTTTGAGTCACTTTAATTGGTTAATGGTGAAATACATAACCTCAGTATCTGTGAGTATTATTTTTATATTTTATGTATATTCTTAGTTTAAAATTAGTTTATTAAATCTAAAATAAATTTTCACAAGTTTGAGAGTTTGAAACCCTTTTCTTACCACTATAAAAAACCTTGCGAAAAGGTTGAAGTTTCCGTGGCCAAAAACTTGAAGATTCTGTTGCTAAAGCTTTTAACTTTGCAATATTTATCTTCATTTGCAATGTTTATCTTCAGTGAAACACTTTTCCCTTTATACAGTAAGTCTGTACGTTTATAAACGTTGTGAATTTCATGTTTTTTTTATTATTTTCACTCTTTTTCATCATTTGTAAACATTTTGAGCCATGAATCATTATTTTGAGCAACTGATTAATATGAGGAGCTAAGGACTCGTATTTCATCACTGTCTCCTTTTTGCATGAGTTAGGAACACGTTACCTACGCAAACCTAAGCCTAAAATTTGACTAGAAAGAGACCTGTAGGGTAACGAGCTTATTGTAAAATCATTCAAAAGAACTGTATTGGTTAATTTTTTAGCCTAACTTAAAGTTCAGGAAGATTATTTTAAGTTGATTCGAGCCGTATTGTAACCCAAGGAAACGTTGCCAAAGAGACAGGGTTATCAAAGCTCCTTAGAGCTTATCCTGGTTCTATTCGACTTAATCTAATTCAGATCGTTCTAAGAGATTTGCTAAAACTGTAACTAGTTGCCTTTTGGAAGAATAGAAGTTGGTCTAGAAATAATCTAAGTGGAGCCATCATGCTTTTTGTTTACTAGATTCAGTAGGTTTTGTTTGGTTGAGTCGGTCTTGTTTGTGTTTGTTTAGAACCCCTTCCGGTAGGATTTATTTTTAGAGTTTATTTTTGTAAATATATTAGGAAGATTTTGTTAGAAAATGTCGAACTGGTATTATGAGGACGAATACAATGAATATCCGACTGAATTTCAAAATAGATATTATCTGTACTATCAACATGGTGTGGATAGTAGTTGGGACCACCACCAAACTTTTGGAGGTTATTGCTCATACTAGGGTGATCCCAATTACTATTCATATACACACCCGTCTTATGAATATGAAAAATAGCAAAATTCGAGTTCTTTGTCTTGGAGGGATGCCCTAAAGAAGATGCAATCTAGTACTTATATTGAACCTATTATGCCTCTATAAGAATCACACGAGCAATTGCGATCTAGTACTCCTTATGATCCAATTGTTTCTCTAGAGAATTCCATCAAGGAGTTGACTGAGGATACAAGAAGGTTCATATTAAGTACGGGAGGAACAATTAGTAGTCCAACTCCTCCTCTAGAAAAATCACACGAGAAGTTGCAATCTAGTACTCCTTATGATCTATTTGTTTTTCTAGAAGAATCCCTCAAGGAGTTGACTGAGAATACAAAAAGGTTCACATTAAGATAAGGGGGAACAAATAGTAGCCCAACTCTTTCTCTAGATGATTCCCTCAAGCAGTTGACTGAGAATACAAATGGGTTAACATTAAGAGTGAATGAAAGTCTTGCAAATAATAATATTACTTAAAATGATCTTAATTTCCAATATAATTATTCACCTAGTCAAGAGGACGAGGATAAAATTGGTAACACTACTTATTTAGACGAGGTTCAAACATCTTCATATTATTATGATGATGAGGATAGTATTGGTGAAGAACTTGAAATATACAGGCAGAGTGATCAAGAAATTCTCACTGCAATTGTGTTTCATGATTATAGTGTTATTTCTGGTTCAAATCCAAATAGTTTTAATGATTATGCACCTATTCAAAAGGAAGAGGATTTGACTAGAGATACCACTATTTTAGACGGTGTAGAATTTTCTTGTTTTGAAGCCGATAATGGTTTAGAGGAACGAGTTTGTCCTGATACTAGTGATTTAGAGTCTAACGATTCGAAGACAATAGTCTCTGACGAAGATGATAGACTCTTAGAGAATTTTAATGTGATAGAGGATGATTTGATTCAGGTTGATAGAATAGTTTCCCCAGTGGATTTTGTTATCCTAGAAACCCAACCTTTTCAGGTCCTAGAGGCTCAAAAACCAGTGATATTAGGCTGTCCCTTTTTAGCTATTTAACTGAATCTATTTAGTATGAGTAGACAACCTTCTTGTGAGATCTATGATTTAGAAGAAGTGAACGTAACTAGTACTTCAGTTCAGAAATCTTTACCAAACACTTTGTTAGAAGATCCATTAGATAAATGCCTAGCCCACTTTGGGTTGATGTTGACGATTATAGTGTTATTAATGAGGTGAATAATTTGTTAGATTATGCACATTTGATGGACACTTATAATATACGGAAAGCTAAGTTTGAACTCCTACCAGTTTATAAGTTTACCTTATTTCCTTCTATAGAGGAAGCTGAATGTAGTTCTGACCTTAAGGACCATAGAATCCAACCAACAGTTTTTAGTCCATCTGCGAATAATGTCCACCCTAAGTTTGGGGGTACCGATGATTCTTGTGATTGTCAAGTATCCATGCTTAAAGTCCCTAACTTGGGACTTGACATGTGCACCTCTACCAGTTTTCAGGATCATCTTCAAACTAGATTCTCTGAGCCTGTTGATGTCCAAAAAGAAGTTCAATTTTTAGAAACCCATCCTCTAGTCGATGTGGTTCACATAGGCAATAATACCATGATTGACTTTGTTTTCCCACTAAATTTTTTTTTCCAATTGTGGGAACGTTTGAATTTCAAATATGTCAGTTATTAAGTTTTGAGACTAAGCCTAATTACTTTAGGAAATTAGAATCGACACATTTTCTTAAGAATAACCACCTTCATTTTAGTCAACTGTGTGGGTCAAATCTGATTGACTTTGAGGATCCACAATTATTCAGTTTCTTATATGTGCTTCAAATTTATTAGTTGAGTTACTCTAGACTTTTCAACCTGATCTTATTGATCCCGCCTATAAGGAAATCCAACCCATGAAAATATTTTATCTAGACCCTTTCATAGAGCCCGAACCTGAACCTCAACTAAATGTAATTGTCTTAAACAAGACAGTAGGTAGGGATAAGGGTGTACTTTGTTTGTTCACATTTTGGGTCTGATGCAGTTTCCTTTTATTTTGGATCGCATTATTTTATTCAGATGACCCACAGTTGTTCCGACTATTGCTATATGAAGAAAACGTTGCGAAAAGGTTGAAGTTTTCGTGGCCAAAAAGTTGAAGATTTTGTTGCTAAAGCTTTTAACTTTGCAATATTTATCTTCATTTGCAATGTTTATCTTCAGTGAAACGCTTTTCCCTCTGTAACAGTGAGTGTGTAACGCTTATAAACGTTGTGAATTTCCTGATTTTCCTGATTTTCATTTTTTTTCATCATTTGTAAACATTATGAGCCATGAATCATTATTTTGAGCAACTGATTAATATGAGGAGCTAAACCTCTTTGCTCAGGCGACAGAGGAAGCCATTGTTTCAAGAAAAGTGGTATATTTCTATTTTAATTGATTTTTGTAAAAAAAATTATGATTAATTGCTTTGATTAAAAATTGATTTAAGGATTTTTATTAAGCAGTTGTGATTTCTTTTGATAGAGCATGCTTAGACTAGGGTTTTTTATGTTCTATGCTTTCGGTTTACAATTGTTACTTTAAAATCTACTTTTGCAATATATTAGAATCACTTTAAACGTAAAGAATTGCATGAATATTGATTAGATTGAATCACTTTAATTGGTTAATGGTGAAATCCATAACATCAGTATTTGTGAATATTATTTTCATCTTTTGTGTATATATTCTATTTTAAAATTAGTTTATTAAATCTAAAATCAATCTTCACAAGTTCGAGAGTTTGAAACCTTTTTCTTACCACTACAAAAAAACTATCACTAGGATCTTAGTGAGATCCAAATGGGTCATTGTATTCTCTTATTACAGCTACTTTGGTACTCCATGTTTTACCAAAATCTTCTCCATATTCATTATCAGTCGCCTCTCAACTAATTTCTCGATCAAAAAACTGATTCCCAATCTAATTTGAGTTCCTTGTTGTTCTCAAACCCCATCTTCTCCCGTGTATAGTCCGTGTTTTGTAATTCAAATTCTTCTGATCTTTCTAAATAAGAAACAAGTTCCATGTTTCTTTCAAATTCTTCCATAACTCGAACCCAATAGAATATCTCACTGCTACTATTATTAATCACATTCATCATAAAAATATCTCGAGTTCATCATCTGCTCGAGCTCCCCATTCCTCAACTACCTCCATTAATCACCGAGTACCAGAACCTCCTTCACTGCATACTCGAGCTCCTCTCTGTCTTCCGGCAATCTCCCATTATCATCAAACCATCACAGCTCCGAGCATCTCCTCGAGAAACAACAACCACCATTGCCAATCATGAACTGAAACTCCATCTTCATCCTGTTTTCTCGAGGTCCTTTTTTGCCATGACTGCTATCAATATCCGATCACTTACATCGAGCCACCGATTACCTGTTGGAGAAAATGAGTTTTAAACTAAATGGTTTTTGTCTTGGATGCTCACTCATTTCCTTGAGTGAATGAAACTCTTTAGTTTAGTCCCACATTGGGTAATCTAGAGAAGGATGTCCACTATATAACTATTCTCATATGGATAGTATGTAAAACTAGAGGGTGGAATGGGGTGGGCAAATAATACATCGGCTAACTTATGTATTAGGCCTACGAATGTGAAAGACATCAACCATGATCTATTATTTTTACCAAAATATTTTTACAAGAATTCTGAAACCCTAAAGGATTCTTTTTATGTTTATCTTGGGAAAACTTGATTTACAAGAAATCTGAAACCCTAAAGGTTTCTTTTCTCCTATAAATAAAAAACGTTTTAAGAGTTGAAATCCATCCCAGAAGCGGCTACTATCATGTCTTCTTTTCACCATCTTCTCGCTTTGTTTTGCGCTTTTGAGTGTTTATTTACCTTCTTTCCCTGTTGCTAAGTTCAAGAGTGGGTAGTTTGTATTGTGCTAATACAAGCTATATCGGGCAGTCTTATCCTGGACACATCTTCGCACGTTGGGGTTTAGCATTGCTCTTCTCGAGTATACCCGCGAACTAATGTGTTAAGGACAACTTGTTGAACCTGTGATTCTGCCCTCGTAGTTGTTCGTGGTAGAGTTATTTTCAATTCAGTTCTTTATATATATTATTATGATACATCTAACGTTGTTGTTCATTGTTGCAAGATTCCAACAATCTTAACACATTACCTTTTATCTTGTAACAATGGTAAAGAACGATGTTGAAAAACCACAGAAGTTCAACGGAAAGGATTTCAAGAGATGGCAATCCAAGATGCTGTTTTTCCTGAGTTTTCATGATTTAGACACAATACTGGTTCCTTTTGATGATTTGATGAATACTGAAGATGATTAAACGTTTTACAAGAGGAAGAATTATCTGGCTAAAAATCATATTATGAACTGTTTGGAAGATGCGATGTATGATTTTTATAATGCTAAAGAAAATTTCAGTGCTTATGATTTGTGGACTGCGTTAGAAGCAAAGTACCAGGCAGAGACTGCTGGTAGCAAGAAATTTCTGGTAGCGAAGTTTATGGATTTCAAGATGACAAATGATAAGCCTGTTGTTAATCAATTCCTTGAACTTCAACAAATCATCAACGAGATTCTTGCTGAAGGTATGGTCATTAATGAGACTTTTCAAGTATCTGCGGTAATTGAGAAGTTACCATCTTCTTGGTCAGAGTACAAAAGAAAATTGAGGCATGAAACTGGTGAAATCAACATGGTTGAATTTGGAAAGAAGATTCAAGTTGAAGAAATGTTATGCACCAAAGACAAGAATGTTTCGTCTGCAAGAGATATGACAAATACGGCTCATATGACTGAACACAAATCTGGAAAAGGTGATAACAACAAACGCAACCCTAAGCATGGTTCTCACAAAGGTATGTTTCGTAAACCTGAATCTGGCATTACTAAGATTAAGGATGCTTGCTATGTCTGTGGAAATCGTGGTCATATGGCAATTCATTGTAGACAACGTAAGGACCTTAATAAGAAGAATACTGCTAATTTGGTTGCTGAGAATAAGAACGAGTTTTCTGCTATGGTGTCTGAAGTTAATCTGGTGACAAATGTGAGGGACTGGTGGGTAGACTCTGGAGCTACCAAACACGTATGTGGAAGTCGAGACTTGTTCACCTCCTATCATAAGGTAGGGGAAGGCGAGAAACTCTATATGGGTAACTCATCTGCATCAGAGGTTGCAGGAAAGGGAAAGGTCAGGCTGAAACTTACATCTGGCAACACTCTCAGATTGAATGAAGTTCTTCATGTTCTAGACATCTGCAAGAATCTTGTTTCCTGTTCTTTTTTAGATGATAAGGGTTTTAAAGTTGGAATTGAGTCTGGAAAAATTGTATTAACTAAGGGAAAAGAGTTTATGGGTAAGGGTTATAAGACTGAGGGTCTATATAAGCTTAATGTAAAATCTTATGAAATAAATATGAATGATTCTTCTGCTTATATGTGTGTGTCATTGAATGTTTGAAATGGTAGACTTGGTCATGTAAACTATAAATCAATGCATAAATTGTCTAGCGTAGGCTGCATACCTAAATTCACTATTGAAAAGGATCATAAGTGTGAGATTTGCATAGAATCTAAGCATGCTAAGAAATCATTCAGTAAGAATGTCCAGAGAAATTCTAAACCCTTAGAATTAATCCATTCTGACCTAGTCGATATGAAGTCAGTTCAAACTAGAGGTGGTAAGAAGTGGTTTGTCACTTTTATAGATGACTATACAAGGTACTGTCATGTTTATTTTCTTAAAGGGAAGGAAGATGCCTTAGAAGCCTTTAAGATATATAAACTCGAAGTTGAAAACCAATTGAATACTACTATTAAAACTGTTAGGTCTGACCGTGGTGGTGAGTATGAAATTCCTGTAGGAGATTTCTGCGAAGAACATGGCATAATACATGAGACAACAGCCCCTTATTCACCTCAATCCAATGGTGTAGCTGAACGTAAAAACCGTACCCTTAAGGATATGATGAATGCCATGTTGATTAGTTCAGGATTACCTGCAAACTTTTGGGGGGAGGCCATCCTCTCATCTTATTATATCCTGAATAGAGTACCCTTTAAAGGATCAGATAAAACTCCATATGAGTTATGGAAAGGTAGACAACCATCTTATGCTTACTTCAAAGTGTGGGGGTGTTTGGCAAAGGTGGCCATACCTCCTCCTAAGAGAACTAAGATAGGACCCAAAACTGTTGATTGTGTCTTCATAGGGTATCCTGAGCATACTAGTGCTTATAGATTTATGGTTGTGAGTTCTGAAATTTCTGACATTGGGTTGCATACTATTATGGAGTCTAGGGATGTAGAGTTCTTTGAGAATGTTTTTCCTTTGAAACTTGGTTCTCGAAAGAGATGTTTAGATGAACCTCTAGATATGCCTTCAACCAGTCAGTCATTACCTTTAGAGGTAGATGCACCAGAATTTGAACCTAGAAGATATAAAAGGGTAAGAAATGAGAAAACCTATCCTGGTTGCATTACATACCTAGCCAAGTCTAAGCCACAGACTTATAGAGAAGCCATGACTTCTTTTGAAGCTCCATGGTGGAAAGAAGCCTCCATTAGTGAAATGGATTCCATCCAAAAAAACGGTACTTGGGAGATTGTAGATTTACCTCCAGGGTGTAAGGCCATAGGTTGTAAATGGATCTTCAAGAGAAAACGTAATATAGATGGAACTGTTGATAAATACAAGGCTAGGTTGGTAGCTAAAGGCTACAAACAGAAAGAAGGTATAGATTTTTTTGATACTTATTCACCTGTGACTAGAATTACTTCCATTAGGATGTTAATTGCTATAGCCTTTGTCCATAACCTAGAGATACATCAAATGGATGTAAAGACAACGTTTTTAAATGGTGAATTAGATGAGGAAATTTACATGGAACAACTCGAGGGTTTTGTAGTGAAAGGTTGTGAAAATAAAGTGTGTAAACTGATTAAATCTTTGTATGGTTTGAAACAAACACCTAAACAATGGCATGAAAAATTTGATCATGTGATGATTTCTAGTGGTTTTAGGATTAATGAATCTGACAAGTGTGTTTACACTAAACTTGTTAAGGATGCCTGTGTAATTGTATGCTTGTATGTTTATGATATGCTGATACTAGGTACAAACATGGATGTTATTAATTCCACTAAGAAATTGCTGAATGAGAACTTTGACATGAAAGACTTAGGCCATGCTGATGTAATCTTAGGATGAAGATTAAAAGGAATTTCAATGGTTATAGTTTGAGTCAATCTCATTATGTTGAAACTATATCTTAGAAATATAATCAGTTTAACTGTAAACCTGCTTGTACTCCGTATGATTCCTCTTGTAATATCAAGAAGAATAAGGGTGAGGGAGTTAACCAACTTGAATACTCAAGAGTCATAGGAAGTCTGATGTATTTGATGAACTGTACGAGACCAGACATTGCTTATGCAGTGAGTAGGTTAAGCAGGTATACTTGTAATCCAAGGCAGATGCATTGGGATGCACTTATTAGAGTGCTGAGGTACTTAAAGTACACAATGTCCTTCTGTTTGAGTTATGAAGGATACCCTGCCGTCCTTGAAGGATTTTGCGATGCAAACTGGATAGCAGACTCAGAGGAGTCTAAGTCTACGAGTGAGTATGTATTCACTCTAGCAGGAGCGTATGTTTCTTGGAAATCTTCCAAACATACATATATAGCTCGTTCCACTATGGAATCGAAGTTTATTGCATTAGATAAAGCAGGAGAGGAAGCCGAATGGCTAAGATGCTTTTTAGAAGACGAACCTCTTTGGCATAGGCCTGTGCCAGCTATATTTATACACTGTGACAGTACGTCTGCGATAGCTAGATCTAAGAACAGTGTTTATAACGGGAAGTCTATACATATTCGTAGGAGACATAATTTTTTGAAACAACTTATCTCTACTGGCGTTATTACCGTTGACCATGTAAGGTCTAAGGAGAATATCGCAGATCCTTTGACGAAAGGATTGTCTAAAGAGATAGTTAGTGCTACATCAAGGGGGATGGGACTTAAGCTCATAAAATAAAATTGCCATGAAGGATACTCAACCTTACTGACTGGAGATCCCAAGACGAAGGTTCAATGAGATAAATAATTTATGGTGATTAAAGGTATGCACTGTCAAGAGAATTATATTCTCTTTCCCTCCCTATGGTTTATTGTTGTGATAGTGTGACTGCATGTAAAGGATGACTTTTAAGAAGTCTTAATGAGTTTTATGGTTTCAATTTTAGATTGAAGTGGGGTGTAGCAGTAACACTCTTGATAGAACTCACCTATCTGAATGAGGAAGTGGGTCGATTTTTATAAGAATTTGAGCGAATTCTTTAGAGCATTCTGAGAAACGGGATACGTCTAGGGCCAAAATGGAAACAACAACACGAACTTAGCAACGCCAGGAGGATATCATGCGTGGCTGTTATCGCAAATTGCATCAAACGCTAGCAGTTCAAGACATCGCGTTCACTGTCTCTAGCAAGTAGTTTCGGTAACTTCTCACTAAGTAAAGGTTCAAGACCTGATGGACACCTTTTCCTATATGGTATTTTCCGCATTCTGATTTTTTCGTTTTTACAGAGATTTTATTCATGTGGGGGATTGTTGGAGAAAATGAGTTTTAAACTAAATGGTTTTTATCTTGGATGCTCACTCATTTCCTTGAGTGAATGAAACTCTTTAGTTTAGTCCCACATTGGGTAATCTAGAGAAGGATGTCCACTAGATAATTATTCTCATATGGATAGTATGTAAAACTAGAGGGTGGAATGGGGTGGGCAAACAATACATGGGCTAACTTATGTATTGGGCCTACGAATGTGAAAGACATCAACCATGATCTATTATTTTTACCAAAATATTCTTATAAGAAATCTGAAACCCTAAAGGATTCTTTTTATGTTTATCTTGGGAAAACTTGATTTACAAGAAATCCGAAACCCTAAAGGTTTCTTTTCTCCTATAAATAAAAAAACGTTTTAAGAGTTGAAATCCATCCCAGAAGCGGCTACTATCCTGTCTTCTTTTCACCATCTTTTCGCTTTGTTTTGCGCTTTTGAGTGTTTACTTCCCTTTTTTCCCTGTTGCTAAGTTCAAGAGTGGGTAATTTGTATTGTGCTAATAAAGCTATATCGGGCAGTCTTATCCTGGACACATCTTTGCATGTTGGGGGTTTAGCATTGCTCTTCTCGAGTATACCCGCGAACTAATGTGTTAAGGACAACTTGTTGAACTTGTGATTCTGCCATCGTAGTTTTCCGTGGTAGAGTTGTTTTCAATTCAGTTCTTTATATATATTATTCTGATACATCTAACGTTGTTGTTCATTGTTGCAAGATTCCAACATTACCACCATCGTTGCTGCCATTAATGTCGATATAAGCTCCCTGACTTTCTCGAACTCAGTTCAACATCCACAACCATCACAAACAGCTAGCAACAACTCCAATTCCAATTAATAATCCCTCTTTTCTGCTTCATTGACATCATACTCAAGCTCTAAAACCCACTAGTAAAACTGGTCGTGATTGAGGAAGACGACGTCGCTCTTTCCGGTATGTTGAATGAAGTGGAGAAGAAGGTTGTGCCCTTGGTGATTCAGCTGGCGCCTTTAACATTATTCCTAAACTGGCATCTTGAGCAAATGAGAAGGTGCCTTTAACATATGAATCTCAGCTGCCCCTTAGCATACCACAGAGTGCCAATAGTAGTTTCCCTTATAATGACCAATTTCCCCTTAGTTCTCGTTTTGCTCATAACTTCCTCATATGAAGTCAGAATGGCTTCATTCTTTCGCATTTGGCTTCATTTCTTCGCTGTCTACATGATGATAACAAGAGATCCTGGATTTGGACAAGTTACACCCGGTCTTTGGCCTTTCTTCACTTGTAGCACTTATTTATTGCACAATTAAGTACCACGTCAGTTCTTTTGGATGATTCCACCTACTAAAAGACAAACAAACAAAAGCAAAAGTAATATACAACGATTCACAAGAAATATAGCTAATAAGTGTAAAAAATTGACATTCTAAATATGTAAAATATGCACTTATCACCCGGCAAAAACGTGCATGGTGGAAGAGGACGACTGGAGGCAGTTGTATATAGAGTACATCCAACATGGTAAACTCCCCAAATGCAGACAAGCGACACTCAAAATACAGAAGAAACCGGGTAGATTTTTCATGAACGAAAGGATCTTGTACATGAGAAGATATGACAACGCGATCATGAGATGTCTTTCTAAAGAAGAAGCAGTAAAGGTGATGACCAAGTCCCACGGTGCGGAACAACAATGCATGTAAGGAAGTGCTAAGCTGTCAAACACATGGGCCATTAATCCACGCACCTTACACTCAGTTACACAATATCGTCACACATTGGTCATTTTATAGCTGGGGTCTGGACTTGATCGGACCAATAAATCCAAATTCTTCAAAGCGGCACAAGTATATAATTATGGCGACTGAATACAGTTCGAAATGGGTAGAGGTGATCCCTCTGAAGGATTACGCTGGAGAGACTATCGCTGCGTTTATAAAGAAGCACATAATATGCAGTTTTGAAGCTCCAATGATAATTAGAGCCGATAACACCAAGTTATTTTTCAACAAAGACGTCTACGGCTTACTCAACCAGTCTACACACGTCTACCCAATACTACTCTCAAGGGAACAGTCAAGCAGAGGCTACTAATAAGACTCTTTTAAGGATTATCAGTAGGACCGTGCACGACCACCACAGGAATGGCATGAGGAGCTTCCACTAGCATTATGGGCATACCGCATATCCAAATGCAGTTCAGCAGGAGCGTCTCCATATTCCCTAGTTTACGGAGAAGATGTTATTCTACCATCTGAGATCGCCATTCTGTCTACAAGAGTTGCCATGGAAAGTCATACCATGCCAGATGAGATCAACCGTTTTGGCCATCTAGACATAATAGAAAAAATGAAAGGCCCGAGCAGAAGGCCTCCCCGAGGCATATAGAAAGCGTGTCGCTAAACACTACAACCAAAGTGTCAAAGAAAGGGTTTCTAAAGTGGATGAGTTAGTACTCAAGATCGCATCACATGTGCAGCGGGAAGCGAGCGCTGGAAAATTCGCCACAACAGATCATCATTAACTGGAGGAGTACAACCGGTAGCCAGAAGGGTCAGGGACCGTCCTTTCGAACTAGGCCAAAGGCACTTCTCTTTCCCCATGAATGCATCTAATTTGATACGTCCCGACGCATGCATTAACTTAAGATCGTCCAAGGATAATGCAGGCGGATGTACTGGAAGCCGTAAAAGGAAGTTTCAAGCTTGCATGCGGATTTTCGTATGAAACGAATACCAGTTGGGAGAGACAAAGAGAGAACGCGTTGGCGATGGTTGCAAAAATAAAATAAAAATCAATTGACCAATCGGACAACCGCGTCTCTCATTTGAAAACAAAGCGATCAAAACTACTCCTAACATTGATATCTTTAGTGGAGAACGAACGCGAGAATGGCTAGGGGACCCCTTGGTCAAAACCTAGCTGGCGTGCTATACGATCAGAGTTGTAAGACGTCTCTATGAAATATCCTAAGTAAAAGTCAGGAAGGTAACCAGGTAACACGGCCATAATAAAATCAAAGTCGTCAACCGCCAAAACTTTAGAAGAATTTAAGGTTACATTTTCAATTTCCATAGAGAAATCATGATGGAGGGAACCAGAGCAACCATCTTGATAGGGAAAAGGCTTGAATTCGTTGGCTACATCCATATACCTAACAAGCGTATCCTTAGTAGATCTCCATTTTCCGCACCAAAGGGCCATATGCGGATAATGGTTGGTAGTAGAGACTGTTTCAATCGTAACGTAAATTGGCAGAGCATACTTGGGGAAATGTTCCCATGCACAATCTTGAAGAAAGTTTACGGCGACAAATATTTTGACATCATGACGAGCGTTTACCATACGTATATCTTCACAAAAGGAGATCTAGCTGATGATATAAGTCACCCAAAAACATAAGCGCTAAAGGAAAAGAGATGCCTCACGACATTAACACGAGCTCATTCTTAATGGTATCACGGGTGCTATGTGCGAAAATATCATGACAAAGCCAATAAAGGAGAAAGGCCGCTAATTCGGCACGGGGGCTCTCCCCCTTCCGAGCAGGAGAACCAACTTTTCTGCTAGAAGGCGTCGGAGCCCAATACCTCAGCCATAGAGGAAAAGAGGCACGCTTGTTCATTTTGATATCACGATCAGCAGGAACTTTCTTCTAAATGGTTCGACCAGACAGCGAAGTAGCATGAGGTTTCATGGAGGTGGTCATCATCTTCTCGCCGATGGGAGACCTCTATCGCTAACTTTTAAGGATTTTTCTCGCTTTATCGAAGTTGGGGTTACTATAGACTTCCCTTTACTCGATTTCTTTGTCACAGCAACACCCCTTCGGGAAGGTTCGCGCGTTTTTGCTACTGATAGTCAAAGTTTTCCCCTGATCTGCTGAAGACGTAGTTATCGCGGATCTCCTTTTGGCCGACCTTCCTGGCCCAACCACGCTTTTCTCCACCGGACGAAAGCCCTTTACAAGGAGGTTAGTTTTTTTCTCCATCACAACCTTTCGAGACTTACCTTTAAAACTAATCAAATTAAAGCACAGAGCCATGTCTAAGTCATCCATAACCTCATAAATATCCGCCTCATAATAGAGATTAGACCCATGAATCGGCAATCCCATTAAAGCAACAACGTCTTCCAAAACGGGAGCCGCTTCACCCCAAGAAAAGAAGAAAGTGTGGACCTGAGATATCCAACGTGAATAAAATCGCACCATGTCACTTTTACACTTGGAAACCACACGATAAATGAATTCTTCTATCGCGTCGTCAATCCCCAAGGAACAGAGTGTAGTCAGATGACTAGGATTGGAATGGATATATACAACCCAAGACCCCTAGAGAGGAGAAATTTCCTTCGAAGAACGCGAGTCTATAATTGGAAGGTGATACTCCCCACGTTGGATAGCCATGCGCGAGATCTTGTTAAAAGCATGGAGAGTGGGGTCGCCTTCCTCGAGATGATCGTCAGTATGAGTTATCCACGAACCATCATCAAAAACCTCGGACCTCATGACTCTTTGTATATCTTGGCTACCAAGAATTTCCTGCATAGAGTAAGAGATTCCATCAATAGGCAGAGGAAGGCTCCCGTCATCGGAATTACTGCTAGATTCGGCATGTACTCCCTTCTCTGACTTTTCGGCTTTATTCTCCATTTTTTCTACCTCCTCTTCATCCCCCGAGGAATATTTAGATGGGATGTCCAACATTAAGAAATGACAAGGAGAGAGGATGCGCGTAGTAAAAAAAGTGATTATATAAAAGAGGGACTTCAGGAATATATATACTGGAGCTTTTGACTACCGTGCTCAGGGTAGGGTGTTTGATCAGTAACTCAACTGTCACGCGGGATTAAGAAAACGCATTAAGGAGTAACCAAAAGAAACGCATTAAGGAGTTAAAGGAAAGTCTATAAAAGGAAAATGAACAATACTAAGAAAAGGATCTTCTCTCTTTTACCCAACTAGGAAAAGTGTAGTCCTTGCTGTGACTAGGATTGGTCTCCGCTTTACAAATTTATCCTAAAACAGCTGGAACTTTCAACTGGCTAGTGTTGATAAATGCGATTTTTTTCAAAAAACACAAAAATTGTTATTATTACTACATTGTAAGAACTGGACGTTTCACAGTTAAATGAAGCGGTAACTGGTAAACAAAGAAGTAAAAATAAATTATTTTAAAAAGATTTTTTAGTATTATTCATCGGATCATTGCTAGTATATATATATATATATTTTAATGATATCCGGGTTTTTTTTGTTCATTAATTAAATACCCCTACAATTAGACCCATTCACAAATACCCCTACATAATATATATATATATATACCCCACACTTTTTAAAATCTAGAATTCCCGGAATAACACATTACAAAAATACCCTCCTATATATTTCAACCCCACCTAATCCAGACACATTTAATTTGTGACTGTTTTTCATCTGTTTCATCTCTCCCCTCTATTTCTCTCTCACACAGCGAACATATTTTAAAAAAATTGAAAACAAAAAAAAATGAAAGTCAACCGTTAGAAACTGAATCAAAATTCTAATACCTAATAATTACTATCATTTTACAGTTACAAAGTTCAAAAACAACAAAAAAAATCATCAAAATCATACGGAAATTAGGGTTCAAAATCAACAAATTACTGTTATCTTCAACAACTTAAATTTGAAGATTGAAACAGGTAAAGACATATCTAAATCATAGTTTTATTTCAAAAAAGTTTGATTTAGGTTTATATAGAGTTTGATTTTGATTTACTAGAGTTTGATTTAGAATCAGAAGTTATTCATTGTTACAGAGATGATGATGCATGTGTAAGATGTCGAACTGATTTTGTTTCATTTGTTTAGATTTTGTTTAAATTTCATCGAAACATGATTTAATAGAGTTTGATTTAGAATGATAAGTTTTCGATTGTTACAGAGATGATGATGCATGTTAAAATTTGGAACTGATTTAAGTAGATGAAGGTTTAATTTGATCAGATATAGTCTATTTTGTTTGATTTCTAGTAGATTTTGCTTTTTGATACTTTTACCGATTTTTTTATGAAATCCATAATAATGTTGTTATGGTTTACTGTTGTATGTGATCCAAACAATTTTGAACTGTGCTATTGGTGCTAATAGAGGAGAAAAAATCAACTTACATATGTAAAAATCTCAAAAATCAACTGATTTATTTGTGAACATGCTAATAATGTTTGTTAATGTGATGTAGTTGATTACTTTTCTGTGGCTTCTTTTATTTGTTGATGTTTAATGATTCTCCTTTGAACATGTTGATAACTTATTATGTTGTATGTTTCAACATTTCTGATATGGATAAATGTTCTCATGATACAAATTTTTTAATCAAATATATGAGATTATGTTATCATTCAGAGGTTATGGTGTCAAGAAAATAAAGTTTATGCGATAATCTTGTGTCAAAAACATAGTTTATGGTGTCAACAAAACAAAGTTGATAAAAGAAACTGGTATTATTCATAGATTATGGAGTCAACACATAAAAGATGATACAAAAAAACTAGAATCATTCAGAGGTTATGGTGTCAATAAAATAAAGTTGATGCCATAATCTGGTGTGATAAATAATTTATGGTGTCAACAAAGAAAAGTTGATACAAAAATAAATTGTTGTCATTTTATAGATTATCTTATCAACAAAATCGATTACATGCTATCTATAATTGAGAGTATTGACTATTTTTTTCTTATATGATAACAGATTGAAAAAAACAAAAAAATGTCGTAAACAAGAAGCGCAAAAAAGAAGGAACAATCAATTGACAAGGAGGAAGCGCAAGAAACTAAAAAGGGTAAAATAGATTGATTTGTTTGTGTACAACACTTGATAAACCTTATGACTCATTGATTAAAAACAGTTCAACTAAGTTTCTTACAGAAAAATTGGTGGTTGTGTATGTATGTAGGTAAATCAAGGGCACAAGAGGTTAAATTTACAGCTGGTCTTCTGCCATTGATTGATATGGGAGATACTTTATACCGAATAATTGAAATAGAGGATAAGAAGCCCATCATTTCAGCAGCGCTGAAAGCATGTCCATTATACGGCTTGTTTAAACCATTCTACAGACTAAAGGAAGAAGTTGATGATGGTAAAGAAGACAAAGGAAAAGCTATTGTGCTAGTAGGGCAACCTAAGGATGAAAATATCACAGTAGATGATGACAAAGGAGATGATAACAAAGGAGATGATGACAAAGAAGATGTGGTCATGCAGAATCCTAAGCAAATGATTGATCCGAAATCCTTCACTAAAAAACCATTTGCAATAGAGCTGATACTTAGTGGATACAATAAGGACAAGAATATGTTCAAGTTTGAAAAAAAATAAATTCTGCGAACTTAAAGCAAGTGATTTTGTTGTCATATTTTTAGTGCCAAGAGTCCTAGAGAGTGATATAAAGAATAAGTTAGACCAAGGAGTAAAAAGTGAATACTAGAAGTGGTTGTATGATAAGGTTAGACCAGAGTTCGGGCCTGACAGTAAAAAGAGGATTACCAAGAAAGAAATAAAAACAAGAGTGAAGACTGCTGCAACAAATGATAATGACCCAGTGCACTTCCTCATATTGTTCACAATGTGGTTTTCCACCGTTCTGTTTTTCATAGATTCGGGAGGTACCAACTTTGCACAAAAGTGGTTGTCACATATATTCCTACTATATGTCGTGGCCAAACCATATTATTAAGTATCTTTTGAAAAATATTGGAAACAACAAGGAGAAAATGGGAGTGTAAATGGTTGCACACTCCACTTATTGGTATATAGAAATGTTTAAATTGTTAAGAAGTTAAACAATTAGAAAACAAATACTCCCTCTGTTTCAGGAAAAGAGTTACTTTCTCTTTAAATTTTTGTTCCATCAAAAGAGTTACTTTCATTTTTATTAGGAAAAACTTCCAAAACTACCCTTTTTTTAAAGTTTCCTTCATTTTCCATCATCTTCTTCATTTTAGGGTAAATTTGGAAATAAATTAGAAAAACTACTCTCTCTCATCCTTATCTTAATAATTGTGTAAATAGGAAAAGTAACTATTTTCCTGAAACGGAGGGAGTATTATTTAGATAACTAACCAATTACTTTCTTGCTTTGCAGTAGTGGTTCTGTGAGCACACAAAAAAAACAAATCCCGAAGAGAGAAGGGTTCGAAGAAGCAACTCCAAGATTCCTGAGGTGGAACCAAGTAGAGTTGTGTACCAAAATTACGAAATATTATTTCAAGAAAATGGATAAGAAGAAGATCAAGATGCATATGGGGTGGTTCGACGGTGATGTAAGTATTTTTACTTCTTTTCCTTTGTTGTTGTGGTGTCAACAAATCAAAGTTGAAACCAAAAACTGAAATCCAGGTACAGATAATGGTGTCAACAAAAGAAAGTTGACACCAAACATGAAACACATGACTGTTATTTTCAGATTATGGTGTTAACAAAGAAAAGTTGACACAAGAACTGGAACCCAGAAACATATTATGGCATCAACAAAAGAAGTTGACACCATAAACTAGAATTATGATGTCAAAACTATTTTGTTGACACCATATTATGCAAATTAGCAGAGTTAGCACTTTGTAAATTCTCATTCTAATCTCATCTACTTTTCTTTGCAGTTTGATCAAAAGTTTAATTGAACTAGCAGCAGCTAGAAAGGAAGTAGAAGAAGAGAAACATAAGAACAAAGACCTGGTAGAAGAGATCGTTAATCTGGACTGTGATAAACATGAAGTGAGGTACCACTATGATAAAAGAAGTAAAAACAGTATGTTCGTCAATAACACAATGTTTTTAAGGAATTTCATTGAAAAGAAAAGAAGTAATTTGGAATTCGAAAATGAAGATTTGAAAGAAATTGCTCTTATTGACAAACAACTTAAAGATTGGAGTGACAAGTAAACCAAGTTCAAAGAACCCAACAAATCTACAAACGCTCAAGCGGGTGCATCCTTTTAAGCTGAAGGAACAAAAGAAGATGAAAGGGCATTTGAGAAAGTAGATGAATTGGAAAGTCAGCCGTTTACGCAAAAAAGTCCAAGCAAATTGGGCACACAAGAAATGGCATTTGAGATGGGCTTTAAAAGTTGAAGGTTGCCGTTGCAAACGAGAAAAAAATGGTAAATTAAAATACAAAGAAATTGGAACAGTGGAAGAAGGGCTTCCATGAAGCAAGAGAAGGTGAAACCAGAGAAGTTGAAGCTGAAACAAAAGAAGATGAAGCTGAGATACAAATGGATGAAGATAAAACAGAAGAGAATGATGAAATGGATGATGTAGTCCAAGAGGTTGAAACCAAAGAAGATGAAGCTAAGAAACAAATGGATATTCAATTAAATAATATCATCACAAGCATTATAAAATCAATTCAACAACCAGAAAAACTTGTGAAAGATGTTGATGACAAGAAAAAGGTGGTAAAGGATATGGTGGCAAACGAGGTTGTTCTTGCAACACCACCAACTAAACCAATGCTTCCAACTACGTCTGCATATGAGCCTACTGGAACTACACCAACTTTTAACTTAATAACTGCCAATTTAGATATGACTCCAACAGCAGAAATGGATGTGGATGTACATACCAACAAATCAGAAGAAGATTCAATAAGAGAAGCATTAAAGAGAGTTTATCAATATGATTCAATTGAGGGACCAACAAAAGAGGAAGATACTGAAGAAAAACCATCTTCTCTGGATGATACCGAAGAATCAGAGAAGCAAGAAGACCATCTGATGGGTTCAATAGAAAAGGGAGTGAAAAATACAGCAAGGACCAGAAAGAGGCCGGGAATTTTAGATGACTACACATCTCAAGGTAAAGCTACAAAGAAACAAAAGAAGGGGAAGAAACCAAACTAACAGACTGTAGTAGAGGACTGCGTCGAGAAAACTCCACCAAAACCATAAAGCTTATGGAGCCAGAAAAACTTCATCTCTGGAAATTTTGCACTAAGCAAGAACAAGAAATCATCCGACCATTCTTTGAGAATGCAAAAGAAAGGTTAAAACTCAAAAATTTATTAAATGATTTCCTTCATATATTTGCTTCTCTATACCATGAATAAATGAAAAAAATTCAAATGAAAAGTAGTATATCAAACAATATTTGTAGTTTAAAACTGATTTCAGGTATGAACTGGTATCAAAAAACCAAAGTTGATACCGGAAAAAAAGAATCCAGAAACATAGGCTTCATATACTGGTGTCAACAAAATAAAGTTGACACCAAAACTGGTGTCAACAATCAGAATTTGACACCAAAACACAGGATCCAGAAGAAAAAAGTGTTTCCAGATACTAGAGTCAACAAATAAAAGTTGATACAATTAAATCGTGTCAATAAAATTTAAGTTGATCCCAAAAACTGCACTAACTCTATGATTTTGTTTGAAAATGAAGTGATACAACTTTCATTTTTTACTACTCCTATGCTAAATGTCAAGTGGACATCACATTCAGAATTTGTTGAATAACGAGTATGTGAATGAAAGTATAGTTGACTATTACATCAACATTATGAACAACAAGATGGAAAGCCCGGATGAAAACAGATACAAGAAGCACCTGATTTTGACGACAAATGGTTTTGTAAGTAAAATAAAACTCTTATGCTTCAATGAATCAAACTTAAAGCAAATTTTGATTCTTTTAAACTAATACCTATAATAAAACGATGCAGCCAATGTTGAAGATCGATTTAGCAAGCAAAGATAAAGTAAGAATTGACAATTCTAAACTTTCAAGTGGATAAGAGAAGGTTACCCAGTCAGTGATGAAGAAAAGTACCTGATTATACCTATATGCTTAACAAGAGGACGTATTCCATGCCATTGGGTGGTACTGATGCTGGAAAAGGGAAGATGGCAATCTTACAACTCAAATTTGCACAATGCAGGGTACAACACCCAATATCGTAGCATAATCAGACCAGCAACTGCTATATTTAATCAAATAGGCCACATAAACCAAGAAAAAATTGAAGAAATAATTCATAATTTCTATAATTACCCGTTCCAAAAGCAAGGAGAAAATCCATACATGTTTGTATATGAAGATACTGGTGAAGTATGGAAGTTGTGAAAGATTGATGGATAACAAAGATGGCATAATTGAAAAGATGCAAATAAAGAGAATTAAGATAGCTCTGAGAATTTTATCAGATGTTGGTGCATGGAATCTAAAAGACCAACAGCAGCATCAACTTACTGACTCTCTTCAAGAGATATTACAAGTGAACAGCTCAATGGAAGATATAGTCTAATATTCGTCTTCTAATGGTCTTGAAAATTTACAAATTAGTAGTTATGTCAAATGGTCCTAAACATTTAATGCAGGTTTTAAGAAAAATCTTATTATAGTATTCTGACTAGTGTTATTGACTATATCTTATTAGATGAATGTCTAAAATATATTATTGGTATCAACTGATTATTGTAGTACTCTTACTTGTTAAATGAATGTCTAAAACAAACTATTGTGGTATTGTAACTTGTTAATATTAACACTTTCTTTAATGGATGAAAGACTATAAAAATTGCAGGGTATATGACTTAGAAAATGCAGATGGAACCATGTAAAAATTTGGTTTTTTTGAGTGTCAACAATCAAAAGTTGACATAAAAAACACATGGTGTTTCCTTATTATTGTGTCAACAAAACAAAGTTGTTACCAATAACTGGTGTCAACATATAAAAGTTGATACAAGAAAATAGGGTCAACACTGGAAGTTCACACCAAATTACCTGGGTTCACAAAAGAATCAATAAACATGGAGCCTCAGATTAAACTCTAAACATCTTATTGTAGTACAAGGAGCATGCAGGCGCATCGATAGATTGTAGAGGGCAAGTTTTAGTGTGTTAAACATGAAACTAGTTGAATGATTGTGTGCACATGATTCGCACATCAGTGGATTAAACATTGAACCAATGAACCATGAACCCCTAAAGCCTAAACCCTTGAACCGTAAGCCTTAAACCCCTAAATCCAGAACCTTGAACCCATGAACACTTGAACCTTGAACCCATGAACCCTTAACCTGGGAACAGGGTTCACGGTTCAGAGTCACAGGGTTCATGGTTCACAATAACCTGTGAGCCCTGGAACCCTGAACCCTAAACCCTAAACCCCTAAAGCCTGAACCCTTTAACCCCTGAACCCTTAAACATTAAACCCTAAACCCCTAAATCCTGAACCATGGACCCATGAACACTTGGACCATAAAAAGTTGACACAAACAAAACGTTGTTTACAGATTATTGTGTCACCAATATAAGTTGACACCAAAATTCTAATGTCAAAAAACAAAAGTTGACAACAAAACTGGTATCCATAACAAAGTTATTTACAGATTATTGTGTCAACAGACAAAAGTTGACAGCAAAACTGGTATCCATAAAAATGGTGTTTCCTGATTATTGTGTCAACAAATAAAAGTGGATACCAATTACAGTGTCAACGAAAGAGGTATCCAAATAAAGTTGATACCAACTAAGAACCAATACACCTGAAGCCTGCAAAAACTGAGATATAAAAAAAATAACAATCATAACAAACTCAAAAAAAAAATAGTTTATAAAAATGTATATATCATAAAAATGATAACAAGTCAAAACACACACAAAAAAAAACATAAGAAAAGTAGCATCACAAGTTCATAAATCAACTCAAGTGTTGAATATCATTAAACAGGAAGTTCAAAAAAGTATTCTCATAAGGAACTCAGAAATCCTCGAACGCTTTCGAAAGGTTGGTGCTTTAGGAGCCCGGGAAGCTCTCCTAAATGTTTGACGGTTGTGGAATGTTAGCTGCCCACATTGGCCACACTTCCTGTTCTTCCGAACCTTTTCACGATCACCTTTGTACCTTGTTGCATGTGGTCTACCAGCTTGTCCTCTATCACCATTAGGTGGTAACACATACCCCATCTCTGACACTTCGGGTGGCCTTTCAGAATCAGGAATCAAATAGATGGGTAGACAATACAATCTTTTGTAGTACTCAATAGTATAAAAGGGGATGATGTGCTTGTATGGTTCATCTTCTCCAATATGCAACATTGGTTTCATCGAGTGTGTGCAAGGGAAACTATGTGTTTGCCACAATAATAAGCTGCATGTTTGATCCTCCAAATCAACAGTATGCTTCCTAGTTTGAGTAATGATCTCAAAAACCTTTTCACTTGATCATCGAACCTTTATAAACGACATTCATTTACTTTCTTGTTCAACCTAGATTGCATCTGCGGAGTAAGCCTTGAAGTCCACTTACTTGACTCCATTTTCCTATTGTAATTCTGCTCCATTACCTTAGCATGAATAGAATCAACCAACTCAAGTGCTGGAAGCCGTTTATCATGTCTAATCCAACTATTAAAACTTTTATCTACATTTGATATATTCTCTCCATACCCTTTTCCTGGAAATGCATGAGTAGCCCAGTTCTTCAATGGAATCTTTGACATCCAATCAATAACTGAAGCCAACTTCATATTGTTCAAACTCGTCGCAGCAACAAGAAATTGATTCTTTGTTACTGCAGTGTAGCACTTTTGAATAACTTGACTGCAGTTTCTCTACTCTTGCCCTTGGGAAAAGGAAAATTACCTTTCATATGATAAAAACAGTATGAATGTGAAGCTTTTGGGAAGATCTCAGAGACATACTTCAAAAGACCGGTTCCACGATCTGATATGATGGTCAATTCACGATCTTCAGAGACAATTCCCTTCAAAAATTTTAAGAACCAATGCCAACTCTCACCATTTTCACAAGGAACACCTCCATATGCAAGTGGATAGATCTCTACGGCAAAATAAAATACCAAAAACAAAAGATAAGTCAACGAAAAAAAAACATGTTGCATACAGATTATAGAGTCAACAAAAAATTTTGACACAAAACACAATAATCCAGGAAAAACTTGTTTCAGATTATAGTATCAATAATAAAATGTTGACACCAAAAATCTAGTGTCAACAATAAAAAGTGGACACAAAAACTAGAAACCAGGAAGAAGTTGTTTCAGACTACAATATCAACAATAAATAGTTGTCACCAGAAATATTTAATGTCAACAATAAAAATTTGACATCAAAACTAGAAACCAGAAAGAACTGTTCTCAGAATATAGTGTCAACATACAAAAGTTGATACCAGAAAAATCTCAACAATTCAAAGTTGACAAAAAAAACTAAAGTTCACATTGAAAAGATTCATACCTTAGTTACCAGTTTTGCCGCAAGAAACCATAAGACCCCCCTTGAACTTCCCAGTGAGAAAAGTAGCATCAACAATTAGCATATGACGATAATAAGTATTAAAACCCTTTGATAAAGACATCAAAAGCCAGAAAAAACCTTTGGAACTGCTGCGTTATATTATCATACACAAAACCGATAACACTTCCAGGATTGTACTGTCTTATAGCCTCTGAATACCACTTAAAATCTGGATAATACTTTACATCATCACCCCAAAGACATTGTCTGCCAAATTCTAAACCATGATATGCTTGACTATAAGTAAGCTCGACTTCTTATTCTCTATGAAAAAAGTCTTTGACATCAGCAGTAGTCTTCTTCTTGTTTGATACTCTAAGATCATCCATTAAAATATTCTTCATAAAAGACTTCCTCATTCGAAGCTTTGCAGAATCTGAACAAGCCAAACCGCACATATGCTCTAAATTATATTTCTTACACTGAAAAGAATTATTCGTGTTTGAGACAATAGATGAATGAAACCTCCATGGACAACTATGTTGTTTCTTAAACAAGCATTCCACAGTATATCGCTTTTGATCACTTTTAACTATCTTCCATTTGTATCGACTTTGCATCGAATATTTCATTACAACATCACGAACTCCTTCAGCACCTCCTTCAAATACCTTCCCTACACGACTTAGGATGTTAGCCCAAGCATCAACTTTTATTGGTGTCATTTTGGTCACGGATGTATCATCAGTCAAGTCTTCTACATTAGCTATATCGTTGTTTGAAACACAACTTGATGACGACGAAGAAAAAGCACCAGATGAAGAAGTACCATCAACACAAACAATTAACTCGATACGAAACGTAAACACTTCCATTCCCTTCGAATTTAAATAGTTGTTCAAACATTTTAAATTAAAATCGAAGCGAATAACATTCTGCGCTCCATCCACACTGTAGGAAAATTGAATGAGATTTTCAGGAATATAAGCCCAAGTTTGTTTGCAAGCACTTTTCATCTCACTAACAGTTGTTGATGTTGAAACAGGATAATAAAGACTTAGGTTGCAAAATGTAATCTCGACAACCGACGATGTTTGCGTGAACAAAACATAAAAAGACAGATTTAAAAATGAAAACTACAATAAAAGAGAGAATAGCTGGTGTAACAAAGCAAAGTTGAAGCCAAAAACTATTGGTAAGTTTAAAGCGATTGCCTCTTAACAAGGGATTAAATTTTTACTTTTAGTAGACCGGGTCCTAACTTTCTTTATTAACCCTTTCGAGCTAGAAGATATAGGGTTTGTCTGATCTTTTTTAGTAGGGCATGAATAACTGGAATCTACTAGAAAGTAGCTTGCGAGTTCTCCAGGGAGATGAAAAGTGGGATCCAGATAAAGATCACGGTGTCAACAATGGAAAGTTGATACCAAAAACTGGAACACAGAAACAAAGTTTGCTGTCAACTTTGGTGTCAATAGTGAAAAGTTGACACAAAAACTGGAACAGAGAAACAAACTTTTGATGTAACTTTCTTGTCAACAAAGATGATGCATAACTAACATGTTAGTTACAAATTATGGTCTCAACAAAGAACAATTGAAATGCATACAAATAAAACTAAATCAAAGAGTAACAACCTAAAAGTGAATGATAAACCATACAAATAAACTAGTAAATGCACTTCACTCGGGGGCTACACCCCCTCGTAAGAGATATATGCATTATGGAATCTGAAAAAAAAGATATAATGTTGATTCGAAGAGAAAGTAAACCAAAATCTAAACAATACACACAAAATTAAACAACACAGAAACAAAACATCAACTTAAAATAAACACAAACTAACATAAATCAAAATTCAGCGTCAAAATATCAACTGCAGCACCTATAATTTATCAAAACAACAAACTAAAATCAAAAGAACAAAACAGAAATTCATCTATATTCATAAAAACTTATACTATAGAAACAAAAACTAATCAAAAAAATTATTCGTCAACTGACCTAATCAAACACATTCAGATATATGCATAAATACAAAACAAAAAACAAGAAATAAAATAAAAAAAATGAAATGAAACTGAATCATACATGTTGAATCAAACTATTGTAGTAGAATCAATTGAATCTCTGCAAAATCGTAATAAACAATTTTTTTTTTTTGATAATATAGAAAAAACAGAGCAATCTCGTAATTGTAACGGAATCATAATAGAATACAACACCAGAAATTGATGATTGTAATAGAATCATACCTGGTTAACTGAAATCTAGCTGAAATTACAAAATCAGATCTAAAATCACGATGAATCACTGCAGTTTCTCTGGATGAATATTAAATAAATGATGATGAAGAAGAAGAACACGATATTTCTGACAATTTCAGTGCAAAAATTGATGAACAAATCGATTGATGACAATTTCAATTTCTTTCTCTCTCTTTATCCCGAAATAACTGAATAAACTAAATGGAGAGTAGTTAAAAAAAGGTTATATGGAAGAGTATTTTTGGGAGGTAATTTTGGACTGGGCTCCCTTCTAAATGGGTGGAGGGTATATATATTTTGTGTAGGAGTATTTGTGATGCCCATAAAAAAAGAGGGTATTTATTCAATTCCCATTTTTTTTATTAGATAAAAGGTTATTTTTTAATCAAGTTTTTGTTTAACTAATTTTGGGTTAGCCATAAATATAATCTAAAATGGTGGGCTTTTTATATAGAAAAGAATAATAATTTGGGCGTGAAATTTTTTCAAACCTAAAGACGCTTTTCAATCGGATATCATAAATAACGGTTGTTATCTTTTGACCATGGTTCAATGGTATCAGTAACGTATTGGCCCTCATTGATACAAATATGATACAGTGGTATTAGTGATACTGACCTTAATTGACCAAATTAGTGGATTTTTATTTAATTTAGGTATTGTCGACCCCAGAGGCTTGTATATATCAAATGTTTAAGTACACTTTCAAGCACAATACATAAGCTAAAGATGACTGAATTATTGAATCAGAAAGATATTGTAACTCAAATTAGTTATTATATTAGATATGATTAAGTATATTTCATTGTTTCCACTATACATACCAACAATTTAAAAATATATTAAAATCTGAGTTAATTTCTTATCCAAAATTTAAATAATTGGTGGATGTTTGACTTTTTTCTTATGGCTAATTTCCCGACTGTAGAGGATATATGTAAGAAGCAGATGAATATTTATGAGATCCTACTCACCTTCCCAACGTTCATAAATGTTTTTGATGTATATCGAAAACACACAAATACCAGAAATATTAAAAGAGGTGTAAAAAGTTTTACTGTTTTTATTTCATCGTGTTTCCGACAGTAACAATCATTTTGTTTTTTTAACAAATTCGTATAAAAATTTAAGCATGTGTTAATTTTTATATGTCTTTCGTGTTCCGTGTCCGTCAGGCCCGCTTCTAGTCTTTTGAAGTTCAAAGAAAGCTTTAGGATGACCCCTCCCGGGCAGAGGAACGCGCCTTGTACCGACTCTTCTCGTTGTAGCATTCTCAGATGGATACACGAGTTGATCCCACGGTATCCATACATATCGAAGGATACGGATCGATACAACACAAATACGGTCTTTATCGGATACCTGGAATATAGAAAAACCGAGAATCTTGGATAGTATCAACAATACAGATACGATACAGCAGATCCAGTAAACCATGCTTTTAACAGGGTTTACTCTGTACAGACTTGGTGTAAAAAATTAACCTAGCCAATTTGAGGGCTACCAAAAACTAATTTGGGGCTAGTAATAAAACAAAATAAGGTCATTATGAAGTAAAATCAACACACCCTTATCCATATTTTCTTATTTTTTTGTAAAAAAAATAAAATTTTCAATTTTCTTTTTTAAAATAATTTTTTTTTCAATTTTTTTTAAAAATAATTTTTTTTTTCGATTTAAAAAAAAAATCAAAAATATTTTCAATTTTTTTTACTTTCTTTTGTAAGATTTTTATTAATTTTTATTTAAAAATTAATTAAACTTTTTGTTAAAAAATAATTAAATTTTTTGTTAAAAATTAAATAAATTTTTTGCAAAAAATTAATTAAATTTTTTGTTAAAAAATAATTAAATTTTTTGTTAAAAAAACTAAAATAAATAATCGGTAGATAACTAATTTTCCGAAACTACCGATTATGGTAGTAGAAAAATTCAAAAAATTTAAAGTTTAAGAAAATTTATTTCTGGGGCTAGTTTCATAATCGGTAGGTTAAGAATTTTTTAACCTACCGATTATGCATGTAGCTCCAAATTGGAAATCGAAAAAATTATCAAAATTCCAACATTTTGAAAATGCACAATCGGTAGTTTAAGAATTTTTTAACCTACCGATTATGCATGTTGCCCCAAATTGGAAATCGAAAAAATTATCAAAATTCCAAAATTTTGAAAATGCACAATCGGTAGTTTAAGATTTTTTTAACCTACTGATTATGCATGTAGCCCCAAATTAGAAATCGAAAAAATTATCAAAATTCCAACATTTTGAAAATGCACAATCGGTAATTTAAGAATTTTTTAACCTACCGATTATGCATGTTGCCCCAAATTGGAAATCGAAAAAATTATCAAAATTCCAAAATTTTGAAAATGCACAATCGGTAGTTTAAGAATTTTTTAACCTACTGATTATGCATGTAGCCCCAAATTAGAAATCGAAAAAATTATCAAAATTCCAACATTTTGAAAATGCACAATCGGTAATTAAGAATTTTTTAACCTACCGATTATGCATGTTGCCCCAAATTGGAAATCGAAAAAATTATCAAAATTCCAACATTTTGAAAATGCACGATCGGTAGTTTAAGAATTTTATAACCTACCGATTATGCATGTAGCCCCAAATTGGAAATCGAAAAAATTATCAAAATTCCAACATTTTGAAAATGCACAATCGGTAGTTTAAGAATTTTTTAACCTACCGATTATGCATGTAGCCCCAAATTGGAAATCGAAAAAATTATCAAAATTCTAACATTTTGAAAATCCACAATCGGTAGTTTAAGAATTTTTTAACCTACTGATTATGCTTGTAGCCCCAAATTGGAAATCGAAAAAATTATCAAAATTATCAAAAAAATTATCAAAATTATCATTGAAAACTACCGATTATATAATGATTTTAATAAAAGTTGTCAAAAAAAAATTTGAAAAAAAATTATTTTTTTAAATAAAAATTGAAAAAACAAATATTTTTTTAAAACAAAAATTGAAAAAAAATACTTCTATAAAAAAATAATTTTTTAAAAAAATATTGAGAAAAAAAGATATTTTTTTAGATTAGTGAAAGAGTTAATGGTAATTGTTTGATTACTGAGAGGGTATGTAACTATTTTTACATACCACTAGGTTATCCTATAGTCATATCTATAGGATGGGTTTAAAAAAGTAGCCCAAATTAGTTTTGGGTAGTCCTCAAAATGGCTAGGAAAATTAAAACCTTTAGAGATTTGACAACAGTTAGCAAATTCTTGTAAAGTTCTGCAGAATTCAGGAATGTTCTTTTTGGCTAGAAGAAAAAACTTGATTGACATAGCATATTCACATTACAACAATCATGTAGCAGCGAGTTTAGAGGTATCCGTCCACGTTACAATAAGTTTTTCACCTATGGCATGCATGACAATTGGGTAACTTACGTGGTTCTTCCATACATCAGCAAACTTATAAGACCAAAATCACTCATGGATACCTTGATAAGGTTCTGAACCTACAATCTTATCCAGCAATTTCATTTAGTCATCTTCTACTATCTGATTACTTTGCAGCTTCATCCCACCGCTACCCATAAAACAGAATTTCTGCTTGCCAAATGCCCCTAGCTCTTGTTATGCATCCTTATGCTGCAACACTGTAACCTGGATCATTACAAAAGATTGAACGTTCCATTAAGCACAACAGAGGCATCCAAGTTCAAAGCAGCAAAAATCAGGTTCAGACACGTTATTACATGCATGTTATTGGGAGCAACCGCTCACTCTCTCTAGTCCTCCTGTCTACAGGTTCTTTTTCAAAAAAAGAACGAACTGAAATGCTATAACCGTACTCTAATAAAAAAAGTATTGCTTCACACCTCCACTGCTCTAGAAATATGTACAGGGTTGTGATTGTCATAATCAAAAGGACATGTACGAGAGTAGTTTAATAATATAATAGTTTAAAAAATCCTGCGAAGCGCATTAGTAACTTCAACATAAGAACAAAAACATATGGACATAAATAAAACATACTAGGTTCTCAAGTTCTAAACAAGTCAACATGTACTACCCACTCAGAGATGGCTGATGCTAAAACATTTGTTTGATAACTTAATATGTTCACCACAATTCTCTATATTGGAAAACGGCAAAATAGATAAATTTAAGTAAACAACTTGTTCAAAGTATGGGATTTTACTTGCATCCAGTGATTTCCTTTCTTATGACAATGTCCTAAAAGAGCTACAGAATTCCCACCCGAGTAAAAATTCACATTAATCAGGACGGAAAATTCGTATCCACCGAAAAACTCAACCGTTTGCCCTTAACTCGCTTTTACTAATGTTTTGTCAGCTTTCCATGTTGAGTTTAGGAGAAACAGGAAAACCCTCAAAAGCAAAACTACTCCCACCTCACAGTATATATACAATAAAATAAGCCACGGAAGGTAGAGAACATAGAGATTTATAGAAATCAACTAAATTTTATGTCACCAGAATTAACTTTAAAAAAACTAGTTGGGACTTGGATATTTATCTAAATCCACGATGCACAGAACATAGCAATTTGATTAAATAAAGAGCATGCAACATCGAAGATAGTCTTACTAACAAAAAGAACATGCAAATACAAAAATTCACAGTAAAATTGTCATTTATCTCACAAATGGTTTAAATGATTTCATGTAAGCAGTCAGGTGCAACTTCAACCAAAAACAACATTCCCAGGAAAATAAAATAAGGTAAAGAAGCATACCTCATTACTACAGAGGTCTGAACTCTGAAAGGACCTATCTTGTCATATTCCGCCACTTATCCTTCAGATCTCCCTGTATAATGGATGATATTGAATGAGTTAATATACGGGAGAACTCAGACATGTTAATGAGTGTAAAGAAGAATGTTTACCGCAGTTCTGTCCTCAAACACAACACGATTTTTGTTTAAGATGAAGGTCCAGTTCCCTCTACCGTGCCTTCACAAGCAAACATAGTTATAATTAATATAAATATTGCTCTTAATTAGTTACACAAACTTGTACCAAAAGAACTTCCTAGGACTAATTTTAATAAAAGAAGTTAAGTGTTGAATTATACAAAAAAGAACACAATATCAGCTCCATACTTGTTTACAGCATCTCTAAGAGTTTGTTCTTCCTGCAGGCTCCATTTCCTTTTCATTCTTTTATTGTTTTCCAACTCATGTTTTACTAGGGGAGAAACAACTACTCTCCTTGGGGTAGGTAAGTGAGGACGGTATGGCGACCTTTCATGTGAGGATTCAATTGAATCTTCATTCTACTACACACAAGCAATAAAGAAGATACGAAGAACAACACTTGAGATCCAAGAAATGACATAATACCAAAAGAAAAAAGGAATAAAAATCCATAGACACATAATAAACGACAATAGACCAGATTCAAGAGCATGTGTTATGGTTTTGTTTACATGTATAAACACAGAGTCGCGTTTAAGAACCAAGAACTTAAGATCTGTATATTAAGACAAAATCCCTTCGTCCTACACAATGTCCTTGAGGGTCATCGAAATCCAAACCAAGATCTCCTCCCGACGAATAAAACCTCATATTTTAATTACACTAACAATGACATCAGATATAAACAATGATCCTGAACTGAGTATCGTTATATAGAGAGAGATACAGAGAACATAAGCTGCTACTATATCATTGATCAGCTAACTAGGGCATGCTATAGATGAGCAGACTCTCTATATTCTTAAGTTCGTAATCATTTAACCTTGTACGCATTGGCCCAAGGGAAACCATTCGACTAACTGGCTTTCACAAGAAATATAAAGATTAACACAAAATGCTCAAGAGACTCTCATGGAATTGACCTTAATTAGTGAATACTGAATTAAACTAAGACCAAATTCTGTAATTATCATTACTTAGACCTAAACATATACTTAACCATATGCTGAAAACAGATTTAACCCCTACCATTTAACATGTTCAATGAGTCGGTTAAACTTCAAATGTAGCAAGCATAATTAACTTACACGGCACCAAACATGTTCTGTTGCTTCAGCACAATTAGCATGAACTGATTAAGAAGAAGAAATAAATAAAAATAATACTCTCTACTAATATGTTAATGACTTGGACTTCTACTTCTATTTCCTCATACTCAATTGATGGAGTAAACATAATTTTCTTTTTATGTACGAGGCTACAAAAGTGTCCTAGCCATGCATGCCATATGCCCCCTCTTAGCTATCCATCATGAGTTAGAGAGACACACCTCATGGCTACATGGGACAGCTCCTTAAAAATCTTTAACTTGTTTTAGCATTAACCTTAAGCTAGCCTTAGTGCATAATAAAAAAAAAACACTTTAATAAGGAATACTACTGATCTTAGAGGAGATCCGGTTGCCACTACAATTGGGGAAAATGACACATCCCAAAACATAGAGGAGATATGCAGTGGCTGCAGCATTGACTTCGTCATCGCTAAAATCTGGATTCATTTCTTCTTTAGCATTGGTGCCTTTGAACATATTCATCAAGTGAACCATGCTGAACTGTCTGGTTTTGTAAGGAAAGCACCATTTGAACTCATCGTCGGATGTCGCTCGATCCCAACCAAGGCACTTATGAGTGTAAAAATAAAGTTGTTCCCAGCTTAACTGATTCACATAATCAAACTTGACCGTTGTACCATGGTCAGCGAGACTTAGAATCTGCACCACATCATCTGGGGTGATCGTCATCTCTCCAAACGGCATGTGGAAGGTATCGGTCTCAGGATACATTCTCTCCAGGAAGGCTGATATCGACACCCGGTCGTGCTCTAACATTGAATTCTCGCCAGCTGTAGATAACCCCGAGTTATAAATAATTTGCTTGAACCTTTCACACTCACCATCTAATGACCAATCTTTTATTTTTCTTGGTGCAGCTGTAGGTTTGAGTAGACAAACCGCATCAGAATGGTCCTAATATACACGAAGAATTATAAAATAATTAGAATAACAGTAAACACTTTTACGAATAAAAAGACAATAGGTTAAGAATGGTGTTTTATAATTATTACCTCAGTTGAATAAATTTCTTTCGCCTAAGAGCCTTTGTACCCAAATAAAAGATCTCCTCCATCTCTTGGTAACCCAGGGAGTTGGCCTTCTTGAATACCCTTCATCTTCAAAGAGGCGGGGACTTAGTGTCCTCCTTTCTTCTTAATTACCTTCTTTCTACCTTGTCCATATCCTTGTGTATCACTTGGTTCTTCTTCATCTCTGTTTCTAACTTGTGGATCACTTGGTTCTCCTTCTTCTTGGTTTCTACTTCTTGGAACACTTGGTTGAGCTCCTTCGGTGATAGAGATTCCGCTAGCGTTCTTTTCTCTTCTTGCACTAGCAGTTACTTTCTTACCCCCTTCATGACGAGTCCCCGAAACAATTGTATCTTGGGCTTGCTTAGATCGCCTTTCCCTAAAAAAACAAAATAAAGAACAATTATTTCCAAGAAGACACCGTTTAATCACTACATAATCGGTAGACAAAGTACATTAAACTCAACCGATTGTTCATAATCGATAGTAAAACAAACAAACTAACAACCGATTGTGCACAATCGGTAGCTCGGGATCTACATTATCTACCGATTATGCATAAAAATTGGAACAAAAAACTCTAAGCCATATATTCGGTAGTCAAATAAACAAACTAACAACCGATTGTGCATAATCGGTAGCTCAGGATCTACATTATCTACCGATTGTGCATAAAAATTGGAATATAAAACTCTAAGCTATTGACATACATACAATCGGTACTCAAATAAACACAATAACAAACGATTAAGACAATCGGAAGTCAAATACATAAACTATCTACCGATTGAAACCATCAAATATAATCGGTAGTTACATAAAAAAATTAACTACCGGTTATGTGTAAATTTTGGTACAAGAATACAATTGGTAGTTAATGACTAAATATAACTACCGATTATGTTTAAACCTATACGAAACCTAACTTTCATAATCGGTAGTTTAAACCTATACGAAACTACCGATTAAGCCTAAATTTTAATATAGGAATACAATCAGTAGTTAGTGAATAAATATAACTACCGATTATGGTCGATGTTCTTCAGGAATGGAGAACATGACCATAATCGGTAGATAAAAAACATCACTAAACCTCCGAACCCTTACCTTATTGGAGCCATTAGAAAGTTTTGGAGAGGCTGATTGTCAGAATCAGTCTTCGTATCTAGGTCATCATCTTCGTGTTCTTCGTGTTCTTCCTCTTCTTCACTATGTTCTTCAACGATCTCTCTATTTCTTATTCTCTCGGCAAAATTCGGTCAGTTAGTATTATCAGCTTGACGGGTTGTTTGCTTTTGTCGAGCCATCTTTAGATTGTAATTACGACGATGAATTGGTTTACGATGATACGATGAATTGGTTTACGATGAATTGGTTTAGGCACAATCGGTAGTTAGAAAACAAGAGAAGAAGGTGAGAATCGGTAGAGAAGAAGAATGATAAAGGTTTAAGTTTTTATACTTTTATTAGTGAAAGAGTTAAAGGTATTTTTTAATTACTAAGAGGGTATATAGGTATTTTTATATATCATTGGATTATTTTATAATCACATTTATTGGATGAGTTTAAAATAATCGTCTCAAATTCTTTTTTTATAGCTCAAAAACGTTGGGATAAAATTACAGGAACTGTTGCGGCAGAGGACGTGAGGGAAAAAGGTATCCTTTTTCGTGCCTAAACAATCCACTGTCAACGAATAGAGAGTGTACTGGCATTATGATAATTCGATGCCGGGGAGGTGGATATTTTTCGTATTCCTCATCTCTTCTCTGCTTGCAAGGCACGTTCTTTCTGTTTGTTATAAGCCGTTTCTCTTCTAGATGCTGGAGTTTTTTGTGTTTTAAAAAAAAATAAAAATAAAAAGTCTTTGACACTATATTGGAATCGGGTGATAATCAGTCCCATAACGTAAGAAAAAGTTGATTAAAAATGTATTCCATTCTAACAAACTTAAGTAAAGGACAGTTATAATATTTGCAATAATTACATTTGCACAAAACTGTCACAACAGGAATTTTTAGAAGATGAATAATCCCTCTTCTCGCTCAATCTCCATCAACATTGTAATCTGAGATACTTTTCAGTATAAATATGCTATCAAAGTATGATTTAAGAGTTCCTAATATTTTGACTTCTTCTTATATAACTTTCAGTTGGCATCATATCCATCATCGAATGTGTTCCCTTCCTCTGGCTCCTATTAGGAGGCTTGAAATGAATATTTTAGCAAGACAAGATTATCTGATTTTTCATACTTACATTCACCTGCTTGGCTTTAACTAGACTGTAATGATACGGACAGCCAACGGGCTCCTGACTCGTAGCTTCCCTTTTGATGATCTCTTCCATGTCAAAGAGCCAAATGCATATGATCCCTTTCTATATGCTGATGGTGATGTTGATGCAGTTGGAGCAATCACATCAAAGTTCACAGTAAAGTTTTTCTTCTCCCCGTAGTTGCCGAAGGTCAAAATCTTAGGTGACACTGTAACATTAACTCCAGGTGGTGAAGACACTACTGCTTTATAAACGCTCATTGGTGTTCCTACGTTTGTCACAGTTCTCCTTACTGAGTAGCTGTCCTTAAGATTCGGCACTGTGATTGATGGATAATTCAGGTCTGAAGCAGTTGCTGTGGTAGACGTCGTTGGCTGATGGTTACAAATGCTGTTAGTGTCTCTTGTGGTTAGCTGCAGTGACTTGTCATCATACCCAATTGCACAAAGGAAAGCTTTGTAATCAATGCCTTGTGCATCATAGACAAGCCCAGGATTAAGAACCCTTGTTGGGTTTACGAAACCCGCTCCATAATCAAATGGAGTCCCCTTTATGCCACTAGGATCCACTGTCAAGGGTCTTCTGTTCTTATCCACCACCATAGCTGCATTTTCATTTATGCGATTTCATCAGACAATTCTCCATAAGAAGGTTACGGATTAATGGGGATAAAAATCCGTTGTATCTAACTAAACAACCCAAATGAACATTTAATACTATGTTGTAAGAGACAATATCCATATTTTAGAAGACCAAAAGACGATAAAAGGTTTGGACTGGTAGACTACTATCAGTATCAAGTGAAACAATTACCTTTGTCAGCCATATTGAAATCTAAACAGAATATATTAAAAAGAAATTCTTGGAGTATGAAGTTTTACCAGTCGTCATGATTGCAGATTTTATCGCTGAAGGAGACCAGGATGGATATACAGCTTTGATCAGTGCTACTATACCTGCTATGTGAGGGCAGGCCATAGAGGTCCCTGAGAGAATGTTGAAATTCAACTTTCCAATAGCCGGAGACCAGGCTGCTAGGATATTCAATCCAGGAGCCATAACATCAGGCTAGAAAAACAGAGTACAGTAAGTCAACAAAAGGGCTGTTATGTATCCGCAGTGATTCCATTCCACCAAGATTAAGTACTTACTCCTAGTAATTAGAAATCATTACCTTTAATATTTCTGGGGTCAATGAATTGGGGCCTTTCGAAGAAAATGCAGTAACTCGTGGAGCAGGTAAAGATCCTAATACAGTCTTTGCAGAAAATATTTGGGTTGTGGGACTCCTACAAACAAAATAAAGCAAAATCCCACAAATAAACAACACGGATAGGCTACGGCTTCCTTCTTCATACTGGTAAATAAAAATTAAAGACATTTCCAAACCTTGTGTGATTAATATATGATAGAATCTTGTCCCCAATCTCTGATGTTACAATGGCTGCAGGGATCACAAAGGGTATAGCAACATCTTTATCAACTTCATCTATCAAAATCATCCCTGACCCACCTGCATCTCTTACTATCTTGCTCTTAGCCAGCTTCGACTCTGAAGTACTCTCAGCGTGCCGGCACACCAAAACTTTTCCTCTTGCCTTTGTACTATTCAATGAGCTTTCTAAACAGTAACTGCACAGAACGAAAGAACATGCATAAAGGAAAGTATGTGGTGATTAAAACTAGCTTGTTTATTCATTTCTTTCTTTAAACAAAAATCAAACAGAAAAAGCCTACCAACTTACCTGGACTGGTAAGGAGTGAAGTATCCAGTATAGGCTTCTGAAGCAGCAATGATCCTTGTGGAAGCGTTTGTCTCAAAAAGAGCCAGGCTTTCACCCTATCCAACAGGCAAACTATGTAAAGGTCAAGGAATTTCAGGAATGACTATATAAGTGATCAATAAAAACAAGAAACAAAAGAAAAAAAATACAGTTATAAGCACAACAGTACCTTGTAACTAGACCCGTCTCCTAGTATGACATCAGAAGTAAAATCCCTATCTGTTGAAGAGGCAGCTACAGTGATTAACCATGGTGCCAGATTTGTCGCAGAACCTTGACTGCCCTCATTTCCAACAGAAGAAACAACTAAAATTCCATGACTAGCAGCATGGAATGATCCTATAGAGATTGCATCGCTAAAGTAATCTCCCTGAGGAGAGCTGGGACCCAAGGATAGAGATATAACATGAACCCCATCTCTAACAGCGTCATCAAAAGCAGCCAATAAGTCGACATCGTAGCAACCGAAGTCCCAGCATGATTTGTATACTGCAATCCTAGACATGGGTGCACCTCCTCTAGCCCCTCCAGCAGCCAAGCCATTAAAATTCATGTTCGTAACATATCGACCAGCAGCTATTGAGGCTGTGTGGCTACCATGTCCAGAACTATCCCTTGGAGATTTGAATTTCCCCATCCTTACGGAATCTCCTTCTTCGGCTTCATACCCACTTACATAGTACCTAGCACCTATCACTTTCCTACACAAAGATCGGATAACTTGAGGAAAACTGAAAAATTACTCATCCTGAGATTCTCAGTGGAATAAAAAATGGTTTATCAGCTAAACCTGTTGCAGGATGAAGAATTAAATTCTTCTCCAGCTTGGCATTCTCCCTTCCATGTTGAAGGCACTGGAGGCATATTCCTATCACTGAAACTTGGAGATTCCGGCCATATTCCTGAATAAAAGAGTTCACTTATCAAAAACCAGTACTAGTTAGATTGAATAGATGCGATGGGCATACTCCCCCCAGTGAAATTGAAGCACACAACTAGATAATCAGTTCAGTAAAGCAAGAAATCTGTGTAATAGTGACTGTAATAGTACCCGTCCAGTAATGAATTTTACCTGAATCAATGAAACCAACAATGACATTTTCTTGGTTCTTAGTGGAATAGCCTGAAATTTCCATTGCTTCATTTTTGTCGAGACCCATGAAATCCCATGAATGAGTGGTATGTAGACTTCTTTTCGAGTTCGGAAACACCGAAACCACTCCCGGGATTCCTATAATTTAAGTAGTATTAATATTAATTAATTGAGTATTATGGACCAAAGAAAAAAAAAACTTAAAAATATAATAATTACTGGTCAATTCCTGAGCTTGGTACTCTGTAAGCTTAGCTGCAAATCCTCTGAAACTGTGTCTGTAACTATAAATGTGGGATGCTTGAGCTTGTTCAAAACTGTTGTTTTCATCATAAAAGAAACAAACAAAAAAGCATTCAAAGAAAAGCAAATAATATTCAGGAAAGTAAAAATAAAAAAGAAAAAGGGGGGAACCCAAGTTTTAGGGGTGGATAAGGGGAAACAACATAATGGTAATGACTAATGAGCATTTTCAGACCTTCCTCCATGAACAAGAGAGAGCATTTGGTGGTTTTGCTTCAAAATCTCATCTGCGTTCTCATTTGTTCCTCTGCTACTACCCATGTAAACAACATATACCTGCTTAAATTTTACAGAAATAGCAAATAAATGAAAAATGGACACAAAAAAGCAACAAACAAAAAAAAACAGCAAAATTGTAGTGGGCAACACCTGAAAAACAAAGGGTAGCCAGTACCTTTGAAGTAGAAGCAGGAGAAGAGACACAATGAGTGATTTGAAGAACAAATAAACAACTAATAACAGTGACTAGATAGAGAATGTTGCTTATTTTGCTCAATCTATATGGAGTAGCCATTTATTAGTCCTTCTAAGATATTACTACTAGAGATTCCTTTATATATAAGAAGAAGAAAGAAGAAGAGAATGAGGGTGGTGAAGAAGGAAAGATTGCTAATGATAGTGGGCAGTAGTGGGAGGCTTTAATCTATACCCCCACTGAGTACCTGAAAGTTAAGAGCACTAGTTTAATAAGGAAGGGAGGGGGACACACAGAAATCCCATAAAAACTGGGAAAAAGGCTTTTATTAAAGAAAAAGGAGCAGCTTTTTGTGAAGCATATTTTCTATCATCTTAGTTGGTATTAAGAGGTATTAATTGTTTGCGAGATTTGGAAAGAGAGTTTAGATTTTGGACCTTCAAGTACCCCGTGTCCACCGTACCCTTGCGGTGGACTTGCCATTTGACCTGTTGTTTGCTTTGGCTATTTCATGAGAATCACGAAATACCTGAGGTTTGGGCTAATTCCGTGGATTATAGAGAGAATCGATCAACACAAAGACGTGTTCTTAAAAGATAACAAAATGACAAAGACATGCCTATAAGTATAAAACTCCCACGTGACTCATAAATGACAATCAATTAGCCCATCCCCTCCTAGGTGAAGTAGTAAAAGGTTGGGGCTTTTGGACGACACAATTTACTAAAATTTGATATGCGGGAGTTTTTTGTTTTCACTGAAGACACCAAATACTTACATGAATGAATTACGCTTTCTTTCTTTTTCTTGTATTGTGATCGTTGGAGACATCCAAACGGTCATATATTATAAAAGGAAAGAAATGACAAACTAATGAACCCGTTTCATTTATCTTTTTTGATATAAAGCTTTTGTGAGTACTAGAATTTAACCAGAGACATGACAGACCCAAAAACATTTCCTTTTCACTAAACCAAGATTAACCCCAGGACAAAACTAACTTTAGTTTGGCAACTTTTAAGTGCAATCAGTTTAAGTTCTGGAGACAAAGTGTAAAGGCTGTGATAAACAAGTAAAATGATTTCTTATTAGAGTACTCCCATTTCAGTTAGTAATATATAAAGTACCCCGTTTATTTTTTAAAATTTATAAAATATTTTTCCCATAGTTAATGATTTTGTCAAGACCAAGTCATTTTTTTATTAACAAAATCAGTACATAAAATTCATTATTTTAAACATTTTTTTATTAACAAAATCAGTACATAAAATTCATTATTTAAAATTGTTAGAGAAAATGGGTTTAATCTATTAATGATTTGTTTTTGATCTTGGATAAAATGGACTTAGGACCAAGGGGTCACTAAAGAAAACTAGCACATTTTTACTTTTATGAATGAACCTTTAGTTCCACATTGGAGAAACTAAAGATGTTACCTCTCCGTATTATTTAAAAATTTGCATCTAGGGGAGGTCCCTTAGGGTTTAGACTCTTTTGAGTATAGGAGAGGACTAAGGCTATGGGCTAGTTGGTGCAACCACACATTTCACACACACGCGGTGCAACCACCGAAGCACGCACGCCGCCGTCGTCCGGTGGGTGAGTGGGTGGGTGTGGGTCAACCAAGACTTATCTTTTTGGATAAAATATTTTAAATTATTTCCTTAGAGAATTTAAAACTAAATTAAATTTTGTTTTAATATGAGGGAGGTGTCTGACCCGGCGAGTATAAAGTTTGTCATAATGAAAAATAATTTTAGCCAGTTTTATTACCAGTCAAAATTAAATTTTGCACATAAATTTTGATTAATTATAAAATTAATTTTCATTGATTACTAGCTGATTTCTCTTTTATTCTCGCCTATAAAAAGAACCAGAATTTTTCATTTCAACTTACACCAGAAGCATCTACTATCCTGCCTTCTTTTCCCCTCTTCCTGATTTGTTTTGCGCACTGCTTGTTTATTTCTCTTCCGTAACAATCTTGTTGTTAAGTTCGTTTGAGGGTGATTTGTATTGTGCTTATACAAGTCATAACGAGCAGTTCTATCCTGGACACATCTCCGATGTGGGGGTATAGCATCTCTCATTCTTGAGGAGTACCCGCTGACTATTGTGTTAAGGACAATTTGCTGAGCAAGTGGCTCTGTCCATTGTGTGTATATCAATTCAGAGATTTCATTAACGTTAACATCTTCTTCTGTTTAGTATTTTTATTGTTTCAGATCCAACAATCTTAACACAATATTCTTCTTCTGTAACAATGGGTAAAAATGATGTTGACAGACCAGAAAAATTCATTGGCAAAGATTTCAATAGATGGCAATCAAAGATGTTGTTATTTCTGAGTTTTCATATGTTAGATGAATTAGTTCTGAAATCTTTTGATGAGGGTTTGAATGATGCTGGAAATGAAAGGGAGTTGGAAAGTTGGGTTAGACAGAATTATCTAGAAAAAAATCATATTCTGAATTGTTTAGAAGATGCACTGTATGATTTTTGTAATGCAAAAGATAATTTTTCTGCTTTTGATTTATGGGCTGCTTTAGAGGCAAAATACCAAGATGGAACTGTTGGAAGTAAGAAATTCTTGGTAGCTAGGTTCCTGGAATACAAAATGTCAGATGACAAATCTATGGTTGATCAAGTCCTTGAACTTCAACGTATTATCAATGAAATTCTTGCTGAAGATATGGTGATAGATGAAAATTTTCAAGTGTCTACTATGATTGAGAAATTACCGTCTTCCTGGTCTCAATACAAACGTAGATTGAGACATGAAACTGGTAAAGTCAGTATGGTTGATTTGGGTAAGAAGATTCAAGTGGAAGAATTACTGTGCTCCAAAGACAAGAACGTATCTTCTGCAAGGGATATGTCCAACAAGGCTCATGTAATTGAACACAAGTCTTCAAATACTGAAAAGGGCGATAGCAGCAAACGCAACCCTAAGCCTGGTCATCACAAGAAAGGTATATTTCAGAAATCCAAATCTGGCATTGGTAAAATTAAAGGTGCATGTTATGTTTGTGGAACTCCTGGCCATATGGCAATGTACTGTAGAAAACAGAAGGACTTCAATAATTAGAAAAACAATGTTAATTAGGTTGAAAACAACAAAACCGAGTTTTCTGGTACGGTGTCTGAGGTTAATTTGGTAATCAATGTGAGAGACTGGTGGGTAGACTCTGGTGCTACCAAGCATGTCCGTGGAAACAAAGATATGTTCACCTCCTATCAGAAGGTAGGGAAAGGGGAGAAACTCTACATGGGTAACTCATCTGCAGCACAGGTTGCAGGAAAAGGCAAAGTTGGGCTAAAGCTCACTTCTGGCAAGACTCTCATATTGAATGAAGTTCTTCATGTTCCGGACATCTGCAAAAATCTTGTATCTTGTGGTGTTTTAGATGATAAGGGTTTTAAACTTTTTTTTGAATCTGGCAAAGTTGTTGTCACTAAGGGTAAGGATTATGTAGGTAAGGGTTATAAGACTGAAGGTCTCTACAAACTTAATTTAACCTCTGATGAAATGAATAAAATTGATTCTTCTGCTTATGTTTGTGTGTCATTGAATGTTTGGCATGGTAGACTTGGACATGTAAACTATAAGTCAATGTATAAACTGGCTAGCATAGGCTGCATACCCAAATTTAGTTTGGATAATGAACATAAATGTGAAGTATGTGTAGAACCAAAATATGCTAAAAAACCTTTTAGAAAAAATACTCAGAGAAATTCTAAACCCTTAGAATTAATTAATTCAGACCTAGTTAACATGAAATCAGTTCAAACTAGAGGTGGTAAGAAATGGTTTGTCATTTTATAGATGATTGTACGAGGTACTGTCACATATATTTACTTAAAGGTAAGGATGATGCCTTAGAAGCCTTTAAGATTTATAAACTATAAGTTGAAAACCAAATAAGTGCTACCATTAAAACTGTTAGGTCTGTCCGTGGTGGTGAGTACGTAATTCATATAGGAGATTTTTGCATAGAACACGGCATTATACACGAAGTAACCCCTCCTTATTCACCACAATCTAATGGTGTGGCTGAACGTAAGAACCGAACCCTTAAGGAGATAATGAATGCCATGTTAATTAGTTCAGGATTACCTGCAAACTTGTGGAGTGGGGTGGGGTGGGGGGGGCGTCCTCTCAGCTTGCTATGTCTTGAACAGAGTACACTTTAAGGGATTAGACGAAACTCCATATGAGTTATGGAAAGGTAGAAAACCTTCTTATGCATACTTTAAAGTATGGGGGTGTTTGCATAAGGTTTACATTCCTCCACCTAAGAGAACCAAGATAGGACCCGAAATTGTTGACTGTGTCTTCATAGGGTATCCTGAACATACTACTGCATATAGATTTATGGTTGTAAGTTCTGAAATTTTTAAAATTTGTGTGAATACTATTATGGAATCTGGGGATGTTGTGTTCTTTGAAAATGTTTTTCCATTGAAATCTGATTATTGCATGATATGTGTTGATCCCCTAGATGTTGCTTCAACTAGTCAGACATTAACTTTAGAGGAAGATGAATTTGAATTTGAGCCTAGAAGAGGTAAAAGACTTAAATCTTTTGGGTCAGACTTCATAACATGCTTAGCTGAGACTAATCCACGGACTTATAGAGAAGCCATGACTTCTGCTGAAGCTCCATGGTGGAAAGAATCCTCCATTAGTGAAATGGATTCCATTATACAAAATGGTACTTGGGAGATTGTAGATTTACCTCTAGGGTGTAAACCCATAGGTTGTAAATGGATCTTCAAAAGGAAACGTAAGGTAGATGGAACTGTGGAAAAAATACAAAGCTAGATTAGTAGGTAAAGGTTATAAACAGAAAGAAGGTGTAGATTTCTTTGATACTTATTCACCTGTTACGAGAATTACTCCCATTAGGATGTTAATTGCTATTGCTGCCATTCATAACTTAAAGATACATCAAATTGATATAAAACCAGCTTTTCTAAATGGTAAATTTGATGAAGAAATTTATGTGGACCAAACTGAGGGATCTATAGTGAAAGGTTGTGAAAACAAAGTTTGTAAACTGAAAAAATCTTTGTATGGTTTGAAACAAGCACCTAAACAGTGGTATGAAAATTTTTATCATGTAATGATTTCTAGTGATTTTAAAATCAATGAATATGAAAAGTGTGTTTATACTAAACTTGTGAATGATGCCTGTGTGATTGTATGCTTGTATGTTGATGATATGGTTATACTTGGTACAAACATGGATGTAAATTAACTCTACGAAGAACATGCTAAATGAGAACTTTGACATGAAAGACTTAGGCCCCGCTGATGTGATCTTAGGGATGAAGATTAGAAGAAATTCTAATGGATATAGTCTTAGTCAATCTCATTATGTTGAATCTGTGCTTAAAAAATATAATCAGTTTGATTGTAAACCTGCTTGTACTCCGTATGATCCTTGTTGTAGACTCAAAAAGAATAAGGGTAATGGAGTTTCACAACTTGAATACTCACGTGTTATAGGAAGTCTGATGTATTTGATGAATTGTACGAGACCAGACATTGCTTATGCTGTGAGTAGGTTGAGTAGGTATACCTGTAATCCTTGGCAGGAACATTGGGATGCACTTATTAGAGTGCTAAAGTACTTGAAATACACTTTGAACTTTTGTTTAAATTATGAGAGATACCCTGCAGTCCTTGAAGGATTTTGTGATGCAAACTGGATATCAGACTCAGAGGAGTCTAAGTCTACGAGTGGATATGTGTTCACTCTAGCATGTGGGTTAGTATCTTGGAAGAGTTGCAAATAGACATGTATAGCTCGATCCACTATGTAATAAGAGTTTATTGCGTTAGATAAAGCAGGAGAGGAAGCCGCTTGGCTAAGATGCTTTTTAGAAGACATTCCTCTCTGGCATAGGCCTGTGCCAGCTATATCTATACATTGTGATAGTCAAGCTGCAATAGCTAATACTAAAAATAGCAACTATAATGGGAAGTCTATACACATTCGTAGAAGAAATAATTCCCTGAAACAACTAATCTCAACTAGTGTTATAACTGTTGACTTTGTGAGGTCTAAGGAGAATATCGCGGACCCTTTGATGAAAGGTTTGTCCAAGGAGATAGTTAGTAATGCATCGAGGGGGATGGGGCTTAAGCTCATTAAATAAACTTGCCATGAAGGATACTCAACCTTGCTGACCGGAGATCCCAAGATCAAGGTTTTGAATGAGACAACTGATTTGTGGTGGGTTAAAGGAAACACTATCAAAGAATTTCATTCTCTGTCCCTTCCCTATGGTGTAGACGTGATAGTGTGACTGCATGTGAATGATGACTTTTTATTAAGTCTTAATGAGTTTTATAGTTTCAATTTAAGATTGAAGTGGGGTGTAGCAGTAAACACTCTTGATGGAACTCACCTATCTGAATGTGGAAGTGGGCCGCTTTTCCTATGAGAACTGAGCTGATTCTCTAGACCATTCTGAGAAACGAGATACGTCCAGGGACAAAATGGACACAACGGCACGAACCTGACAACACCTAGAGTGATATCACGCGTGGAAGTTTTGATGAACTACACCAAACGATGGAAGTTCAAGACATCGCGTTCACTGTCCATCAAGTAGTTCCGGTAATTTCTCACTAAGCAAAGGTTCAATACTTTATGGACACCTATTGCCTATAGTGGTATTTCTCGCTTTATGTTTTCTGTTTTTCATCTGTTTTTCATTCATGTGGGGGATTGTTAGAGAAAATAGGCTTAATCTATTAATATTTTGTTCTTGGTCTTGGATAAAATGGGCTTAGGATCAAGGGCTCACTAAGGAAAACTAGCACATTTTCACTTTTGTGAATGAACCTTTAGTCCCACATTGGAGAAACTAAAGATTTTACCTCTCCAGATTACTTAGAAATTTGCATCTAAGGGAGGCCCCTTAGGGGTTTCGACTCTTTTGTGTATGGGAGAGGACTAAGGCTATGTGCTAGTTGGTACAACCACACATTTCACACATGCGCGGTGCTTCGCACCGAAGCACGCACGCACGCCGCCGTCGTCCGTCCGGTCGGTCGGGCTCGGGCTCGAGTGTGGGTGTGGGTCAACCAAGACTTATCTTTTTGGACAAAATATTTTAAATATGGGGGGCGTCTAACCCGGCGAGTATAAAGTTTGTCATAATGGAAAATAATTTTTGCTCGTTTTATTATCAGTCAAAATTAAATTTCGCACATAAATTTTGATTAATTATAAAAATATTTTTCATTGATTACTGGATGATTTCTCTCCTATTCTCGCTTATAAAAAGAACCATAATCTTTCATTTCAACTTATACCAGAAGCAGCTACTATCTTGCCTTCTTTTCCCCTCTTCCTGCTTTGTTTTGTGCACTGCTTGTTTATTTTCCTTCCGTAACAATCTTGTTGTTAAGTTCGTTTGAGGTGATTTGTATTGTGCTTATACAAGTCATAACGGACAGTTCTATCCTTGACACATCTCCGTTGTGGGGGTATAGCATCTCTCATTCTTGAGGAGTACCCGCAGACTATTATGTTAAAGACAATTTACTGAGCTTGTGGCTCTGTCTATTGTGTGTATATCAATTCAGAGATTTCATTAACGTTAATATCTTCTTTTATTTAGTATTTTTATGTTTCATATCCAAAATAAACAAATGAGAAAACTTGTTTAAAATACCTATATTTTATTTAGTAATTTATAAAGTATCCAGTTTTTTTGAAAATTTATAAAATATCCACATAATTAGTGATTCTGTCAGGGCCTGCATGTAATATTGATCATTTTTCGTTTGATAAAATCAATATACCACGAGATATTAAAATACCACTGACATAAATTTACATTGATGTTACCAAAGTTTAATATATATTTTAAAATTCTAACAAAACCTTTCTACAACCAGGAGTTTCAATAATTTTTTAATTTGTCACTTCCATAGGACTTGCCTAAACTAATACGGCCTTGAATTTGTTAACACAACTAAAAATTGATTTAATATCTGCCTCGTGGCTCAAAATTTAAATTGTGAACCAAAATATTCTACACGACCACCGAAATCTGTAGAATATAGTATTTCAGATTGAGTAAATCACCTACCAATATATAGCTCCCACAATGATGATTTAGATTAGGGCAAGTATAGACGTCTTCACAAAAGAAATTTATTTCGAAGGAGATTAAGAAAGAGTTATTAAGAAATAGCATAAACAAAGAATTACTTAATTCCTTTTCATTTTTAATTTCTGTCAAGATTTCAAAATGCCAAATCTAACATATAAAGAAAATGATTAAGTTTTTGAGTAAGTTACGGTTTGTCCAAGAACAATAAATAGGTTGAACTTAAATTCATATAGGATGAAACGAGTTTTGGCTAGAATAAAACAAGTTTTATCATACATACTATGACAAAATCAAATAACCATCTATATATCATAATATTTCACGGATTAAATCTGGATGAAACCAGTTTCATCCTGTATATATAGATAAAAAAATATTTTTTTCTCCAAGATGTATCGGGAATCATCATGTATATTTAGATATTTATTTATTTTTATGTTGAAGGTGATGGTGGTGTTTGTTGTATTTTGTTACTACTGGAGGTGGTGGAGGCAGTAATTAATGTGGTGTTTGTTACGGTTGAAAATGTTGCTAATGGTGGTTGTTGTGCTAGATTATTTATATATATAGAACGGTGGTAGTATAACTTTTTCCTGTCTTATTTTAAGTCATGATGCAACCAGTTTCATTCTAGCTATTTCTTTTATAATTTCTTATTCTTATTTTAAGTCGGAATAACCAGTTTCATCTTAGCAATTTCTAATCTAATATAGATAATGGCTCTTGTTTTGTAAACCTATTCAAACCCTTTGCAGAAGTATAAGTTTCATTAAAAATCGAATTATATTAATTTCGAAAGTTATGATTTTTTTCGTGATTAGTTTTATATTGGAGAGAGAAAAATTAAACTAGAGAGAGAAACGGATAAAAAAATAAATAAAACATAAAATAATAAAATAAAAGGCATAAGTGTATATAAATTTTTTAGTTGTCTATTAGAACCGAATTTTAAGTCTTTTGGGGCATTAGAGCATCCATAGTGGGACGATCAAATCCCGGACTAAACCTAAATTTGATCTTTGGTTCGTCCAAAATGGATCACAGTGGTGCGATCAAATTAGGATTTTTGTCCACTTTTGTTACTGTTTCGGATCATTTTTGATCCTAGAACTGGACCAAAGCAGAATATGATGGAGCGTGCAGCTAACTGTGCGTCTCGTGCCAGGCGTGACGCTGGCTTTCCGTCTCGTGCCAGACGTTTACCTAGACGTGCGTCTGAAGATTCACCAGGTGGTTGTCTAGGGCTACGCCTGTCACTTGGGCATGCTCTTACATGCATCTGAAGATTCACCAGGTGGTTGTCTAGGGCTACGCCTAATCAAAATTTACTCTCTACCCGTTACCTTTCAGGCGGAGTAAATCTATTTTTTTTTTTAATATTTACTCTTTAGATTTAATCGCACCACTCTGAATACTTTTAGACATATTTTTTTATATATATATATAATTAAATAAACTGAGTTGGAAATAACGTTTTTGCCCCAACACATTTTTTGCAATAATAACGAAAACAATACTTTTTTGGTTATTCAATAAAAAGAACCAAATGCATAATTCATATTTTAAATATCGAAATTAAAAAGCAACTACATCATAATAATATTTTATTTTATATTTAAAATTATTATTTTAATATTATATATTTTTATTTTTTTTACATTAATGGTAGAGTCAAGGGTTGACTAACCACGTCTCTGACCTCCGGCCCCTAAAATCCTAATAACTATATAAAACTCTAAATTTTATCCTATATTGCTATTTAGCACATACATATCGAATATCTAGTCACCAAAATCTACATTTTTGTTTTAGAAAAAAATGTGTAGCGGCCATAGTAATTCCTGGCTTCGTCACTTTCTCCATGAATGAATAGATATTATTATATTGGAATTCATTCTCGAAACTTTTCTGATGATAAAAATACGACACGATTCATATATCGGTGAAACTTTTAAGACTAAGGTTTACAAAGTGAAAACTTCTTCATGGCCTTACTAATTAATAAAATAATAAATTTCTTTGATTAGTGATACTTGATGAGCCCCTTTCCCAAAGTGCATAATTAGCCGCCCCACAACCTGCACCATATTTGTAAGCCTTGAAATTTATTAACATTGACATTAGAAACTCAGTTAGAGTTTTAAAGTAGAAATTGTGGTTTAGTCATAGTATTAGAAGTTGTCCATTGATTAGGTCCTATGGGCCTGACCTAGTGGCTATATGTTTTTCTTTTTAAGATTTATCATTTAATCTGGTGTAGAAAATGTCAGTTGGTTCTCAAAAAAGTAAATGATGTCATTCATGATCCAAAAAGCTCGACTCATTTGCCGGTTACACGAAAATTCTCGACGTATTAAAGGTGATTGGCAAGCCATACTGTTGATTCAAATGGTGAAGTAACAAATATGTCATCAAGGTTTACAGATATCACAAGCGAGATCAGACATGTTTGTGCAGGTATTCTAGATGTAAAATTACTATTACTACGAGTGCGACTCACAATCTATCGCCATCATCATCATCATCAACAACATCATAATGATTAAACTTAAAGCGATTACAGTGTATTAGTGGTTGGTTATGCAATAAGTTTTAAGTTTTAACAACCACCAATAGGCCTTCAATGGATATGAATAGATGTCTTCTCCGCATTTTCATGGGATCCTTTATAAACCGTGATTAGGAAACTTATTTGGATATAAGAGACAAATTGTGAGTTTTGGATTTAATAATAAAGATAAAATAAGATGATGACTAGGGATAAGTTTTCAATGTAGATTAATTTTTGATGTGAAGTTTGTAGAAAATATTGTTATACTTTAACTAACCTAGATACCGTATGTTAAATTATGATTGTTATCGTATGCCCATGTTAAAAATTTGGCCCATGTTAAAAACTAATCCATTAAATTTGTATATAAATTTCTACAAACTATAAAAATGACAACGATGGTGAATTTTTTTAGAACTTTCTCTGAAATTTAAACCCAATACCAAGAATTCAATTTTTTTTGGAAAACTACACCTTTGAATAACAGAATTTATCAATATCACAAACATGCTTACCCCTGTTGTAGTCTTTGCAACTCTGATATGCTGGAAACTAAAATACATCTTTTCTTGGAATGTCGTTATACTAAATCTATTTGATATGCTTTTTCTTTACATTTACTTTTAACTTTATATCATAATAATAAAGAATCGGTTCTGGAGTTGGGTGAAAGACTCCAATGTAAAGCAAAATCAATCCAAAATAGCTTTTATCTTTTTCAATTTGGAATTAAAAAAACGCAATGATTTTTAATGATGTCAAGCCAAGCCCGACATATCTCATTCGTAAGATTAAAATATAATTTCAGAATTTTATCCCCACCAGCATTCCTAGGAATGTAAAAATACAACTTTATCATATTTCTTACAATAGCTCTAGTTATCATTGGATGAATAAATTTGATGCTTCTCTTATGGAAACTAATTACTCTATAGGTTTTGGTAGTTCTATAACTTATGATACAGGTGTTGATGGTGGGTTTTTTGCTAAGGAGAAAATCGTAAAAATATATATATTTTGGTCAGGTATCAGAAATATAAAATTTAGGCTTATTTTTATTCCGCGAGGATATTAAGAATATAATGATAATAATAGGTACTTACTCATGGAGTAAAATAGTAGTGTCACTAGGGGTTTTATCCATAGAAGTTCTTGCCTCCTCATCACCTCCTTATTCTTTCTCGTTTTCAACCTAAAACGACACTTCAATAAGTTAGAATGCTCCAAACACATGAATTTGAACACAAGTTATAAAATTCAGAGCACAAATGAATTTATGACATGATAATTTAGTATGAAACATTCAATAAGGGGGTACATGGTACAAAAGCATAACAAGGTGTTTTCACAACAATTATGTTAGCAACGTTTTACATTGCGTTGTACGGGTTTAAAAACTGAGGATAACGGGTAAAGAATTAAGGGGTGAATTATATACCAATATGTTCGCTTATGTGTCTAATGCAATATACTAAAAGGGAATCTTATTTCGAGAAACTGTCTAGGAGATGACAAGGATACTAGAACAAGTGCAAGCTGAAAACTGTCTGAATTTTATCTGAATTTTTTTGGACACTTACTGTTCACCCCGCTTGACCGACCAAACTAGCCCTAAATCCAAATTTCTTCCTAACAAAAGATAGTCGGTCTTTCTGTGATTCTAAATTGGGATCGATCGTCGAAAACGGATATCATATAAAGATTCTACAACATTTTTACTAAAGTGTCTCATATCTGAAATTTTCTGACGACGAAGTGGAACAAAATTCTACATTCACTCACGGGTATTTTCATTCATTCCACCATTTAAATGATACAAACATGCAACTATGAGGCTAGGGAAAAGTACAAAGGTAGTTTGAAGCATCAGGAGGATTAGGCTCACACTCGCTCAGAGTCATCAGTGTCCTCCTCGGTATCAGACTACACATGGAAACACAAAGATGTCACATCATACTTTTGCTCACATACCAAGTCAGCCAACCAAGCTTGCGCAGCTAAACAAGCTTCTAATGTTGGTCGAGAAAGTCCCAACGTCTGGCTAAACAAGCTTCCCAGTCTGGCTGAGCCAGCTTTCCGTGTCTGGCCAATTTTCGTGTTTGTCCAAGCTCGCACCCGTGATGTGTCTACATACCAAGTCAGTGTCGCGCCGAATACAAATTTAAAGCTCTAATTGTCTAATCCCTAATGTTGGACGAACTTGGAGTACATATCTTTAAGGTTGGTCACGCATAATAACCCAACAATATACGATATACAAATAAAACCCTAATTTTGGTCATAAAGAACTGACCATGATAGACTCCTGTTGTTTCCCTAACTTGGCCGACCAAATCTCTTCCCTTGTCTAAAGTTTTTTTCGTGTCTGGACAAGTTGGTCAGCCCAAACTTAACTACCATCGTTAATTAGTGTAGCCATATCATGTCGTCGTTCATCAGTATACTCGTAGCCTGTTTTATGTGGTATATATATTAGATGGGCATATATACCATGACATATACGACTGACTGCTAACGTCTTTACATAAAGCCCATATGGTTATTACTATTTTACATAAATATGATTTACAATATACGATAGGCCTAAAACTATTTTAACACATATAGCTTGTCATGTGTGATTGGTCATGTATGTTACACCATTTATGGATGATTGTTAGCATCTTGGCATAAGGACTATACAGTAAGTATAATTCCACATAAATATGGCCTGCCACATGCGACATGCCACTAGTGTCTTGATACATTGACTTGTCATACGCGGCTGGCCATACGTGGCTTACCGGATACAGCTGACTACTATAAGTCTTGTCTCCATTAAAAGTGACTTGTCAAACATGACCTTTCACGTATGTTTTGACATATATGAATTGAAATATATATAATTTTCCTTGTATATATTTATGTTATACGGCTGACCATGGCGTTTGGCCAGGAATGTCTTATTTCATGTGGTTTAACATATATGTCATGCTAACGTATGTTTGTAAGGCTTTTCGTGGTTCAATATGAAAACCTATGTGCATGGGGTTAGTTTCAATATGATTTGGTTAAGGTTACATGTGGTGAATGGCTAAACCTCTCAAGAACAAGGTGATCTAGGTAAGTGATAGATAAAAGTCTCTCGACATTTTTCTCCCGGGTATTTTCTAACCCTTCAAACAAAATACAAGTACTCATATATATTACTGCGGAAAAATTTATAATATTTACTAACTCGAGAACAACTCGGGTTCGATAAGGACCTTTTATCTTATCTAAGCATTTTCTTCAGCTAGCATTGTATTTGAATCTTCTTTTGACACGTTGCTTAATTAATCAACTTAATCTTTCTGAGATCTGACTGTTTTATGTCTCATTAAATGCACTGTTGCTTACTTCAAACTGATACATCCATCTAAAGTTTCTTATTCCATACGGCAACATCTTAGTCTTGTGGTAAATATTTTGGATGAAGCGCGAAAGAATATAGTTTTGATTCAGTGCTTCGTGAGTCATTTTCATCACCTTCAGTCTTCCGACGTAACAAATATAAAATACAAGCTTCTTTTATAGCATAAGGGTCGCATCTTTCAACAAATAAATAACTGCAAAAAAATAATTTTATCATTTTTATGAAAAATATGGTGTATAAGGAGAATTGATATTTAAAAAGGGTGGACAATTAGCTAAAATAGCGGGTGCGCAAAAGAAGCAAAGGGAAGTTCTTTATAAATTTCTTTCTACATAATTGTATAAACACTTCTTCTTTCTTGGGCGGCTTGTTTTTAGCGTGTCTCCAAAATAAATATAACATCTTACGATCCTCAGTAGCGTTTCCTGCCCTGGCTTGTCACATGAGTTCGCATTTCATTTATTTGGATACGAAAAGAAATATATCTCGTCAGCTAACTCTTACCTTTCGTTTCATGCTCTTCATGTGGCCAGAAAATATTTTATTCTTACAATATATTCAGAGATCTGAAAGAAGTTGTTTGTATATTAGTGTGGATCTATACAAATCGAGAATTTAAACACGTACCCAGAAACATTATACCTTAATTATACAATAACAAATTCTTTTTAAAATGGTAGACTCACATAAAACCAACGGGACTCACTAGAAAAATCAATTAATACGAGTGCTAGTTTTGAGTGTGTTTAAAATCTCAATGTGACAAGCAATTGGTTAGAATTACTAACTTGAAATTAATTTTTTTGGTTTTTATACAATTTACTAACTTGAGAGGACAAAAGATAATCGGGGAAATTATTATTCTTCAGGCCATTCCTTAACACACCGACACAGCTATTAATGACCAAGTCCCCTCATGTCTGTTTCTGGCCCCTAAATATGTGTTTAGACGGCTTATAACCCATTCCTTAAAGGGAAAAAAAAAAGGTGTCGCAGTTTTAAGGTTAAGTGGTACTTCCTCCATCCCAGTTTAGTTGAAGATTTAGGTATTTTTATGCATATTTAAAAAAATGAGAGAGACTAAATTTTTCCCATATATATCTTTTAACATTAATTCTTTAAATAATTAAATCTCTTAGTTTTTGTTTCTTGTTTTTAGTGTTTGATTTCAACACGGTAACAAATATATAAAAAATCTTCATCTAATTTGAGACTTGAAAAAAATTTATCTTTTTTATTTAAGATGGAAGGAAGGGAGTATTAGATACAATTGGTGGTATTATTTGTTAATTATTAGTAGTTTGACTTGCAAAAAATATAACCTTGATCATGATTAATGAAGCACTACTATGGGTGGAAAAGTTGGCAACAACTTTTAGCGTATCTTATATGACTAACTATAATCAATTAGCTAACAATAATCAATTAGCCAATACTTGAAAGTCTGGTGGATTTTGTTATGAAACAGTTACACATTAACTTCTCAAAACTTTAATTGTTTAACAGGAAAAATAATTATTCAATAAAGATAATTATTTTCTAAACTAAATTATATTAAATGTCTCTGTTAATATGGCATACCTCGTGTAATTTTTTTTGACTTAATAAAATTATTTTATGTTTCAAAAATATTAAATAAAATTCATCTCTAGTAAATGCTAACTTAGTACATTATTTTCTCGGATGATCGGAGTTCCTCTCCTTCTTATATATATAATGTTAAAAAATCAAGAAAACCACTTATCATAAAATTCATCTCTAGTAAATGCTAACTTAGTACATTATTTCCCCGGATGATCGGAGTTCCTCTCCTTCTTATATATATAATGTTAAAAAATCAAGAAAACCACTTATTTCCCTAGGCACATAAGTCCAAACCTAGGATTTTTTTTTGATCTTTCAAAGAGAATAGATTAAAAAGTACACAAGTCGTGTGCGGGCGGAGACACCCAATAAAAAGCAAAAAGGCAACAAAAACAAAAATAAATACCAAAAAACTAAAGAGCAGAGTTTTCTAAGTATCAACAAAGGAAGACTTGCAGACCGCAATGAGTGACAATTGTCTATTGTCAATTAGCTGACTCGTCAACATCTTCTATAATTAAATCATCGTGATTTTTTGCGAGATCACTAAACATTTCTTCATGATTAGTCTTTAAAGGTGGAAATTCTAAGCCCCATAAAGAACCAAACTCGACGAGTTTATCTGCCGAGACTTTATTAGGAGCTTTAGATTTAGGAGGCTTTTGTTTTTTTATGCTTGAAAGGGAACCATTTAGGAACAAACCTTTACCTTTGCATTTCATACTCAATTTCATACCGATTTCTGCAATTGGCTTGAAAGATGACGGCTTTGCGATGCTTACTTTTGAGTCTTTCAAAACTAACTAGGAAGAGGCTATCTCCCCTTCTTCTTCTTCTTCTTCTTCTTCTTCTTCTTCTAAATCATGAAACATGTTATGGGATTCAAAACTAGGGGGATGGCAGGATTTGCACCTTCCACAACCGATTGATCATTTTCAGGAATAGTATACGGGTTCGCTGAATGAATCTGTAAGTGCTTTCCTTTTTTCTTTTTGCATGCGCCTTTCTTTCTTTTAAAGGGAATCCACTCACCAAGAACCTTTTCTTGTCCAATTACCCTCTCACCATTCACACATCTATGCAAAGCAAAACTTATGGCCTCATCATAAGTCTTATATTCAGATTCTCCATCAGAATTTTCACAATTAACAACTGTAAGAGTGTCTTTAACAATCATCTCATTAACCCCATTGTTAGATCTGAAAGTTGTCCTTTCTTCCATTACCACTTCCACAACATCATTTCCCTGTACCTGCATATTTTCATTTATAATGGTATCTATTCCAGAGCCATTTACTCCAATCATTTCCCCAAATCCATCCAAATCTTTCACCACCTTACCAGAGTTTTGGTTCTCTTTCAATGCCCCGGTGCTTTCCTTAGCATTTTCTTTTGGATTAGGCATCCACACTTTCTTATTCCTTCCACCAACATTAACATTTGGTTCAACCTCCTTCTGAGCCATGACCCTTCTAATTGACCTGCACTCCGCAACTAAATGACCCACTACTTTGCAGTGGTTACAAAATTTAGGTAACTTAGGTATCTGAATGACTTGATAGAAACCTCCAAACTTATTTTTAACCCATACTTTATATGGAATTGCTTTAGCTAAATCCACTTCAACCAGAACACTAGCATAATATCCCACTTCCTTCTTCAACGTTACCTCATCCACTATGATTGGTCTTCCAACTGCTTTCCCTAGTGATAGAACTATCCGTTCCATCCAATGTTCAACTCAATCCAGGGAAATGATCCCATACAAAAGTTGTTGATGACTTTTGATTTTCCGGTTTAAAATTCTGCTCCCATTCAAGAATTCTCAAGATTTGAATGTCTACAACCCAATAACCACACCAAACATGTTGTTTATCTTCTTTGTTATCAAGCTTAATAATGAAAAAACCTTTTCCAATTGAAATCAATTGACAATTACCTTTTAATTTCCACTGGCTTCTCAAACTGATTTCCGCAGTCTCCATTTTCAGCTTAACAAGGTCCAATCTCCCAATCAAACTAAAACGCCACTCATCCACACTCACCTTTATCACATCATCAGGTATGCGAATAGCAGGATCATCGCCATGCTTTCCACACTCTGGTAAACTTGATATATCAATTGAAGAAACAAATTTTTCAGATCTAGGGTTTTCCATTGTCAAACCCTTATTTGAATTATTATCTGACAAAAACCCCATCAATCTTCACGTATTCACTATGATTTGCACACCAAACATTAAAGAAAAGATTAAAATTGAAATAAAGAACCAATTTGATTCTGAGAAAGATCGAAAAAATAGAAAATTCTCTCCTTGACTTTAGTCAACGTCTCTTGAAAATCGCTCTCCTTACCTTGCAAAAAAGAAGGTTTGATAGTAACTTCTAGCACTTCAAAGTTCCGAACCTAGGAATTAAAAGAAAGAGAAAATTACTTTGGAAGGAATTAAATGGTTGACGATGCAGTTGTAATTAAAGTTACAGGTGCTCAAGGTGGAGGATCATTTCTAACAATAATTTACGGCTTAAAAGGAAAGATACAAAACCCTAGAATTTGCTGCTCGATAGAGAGAAGTAGATTAAGGAATATACTCTGGTGGTGGACCTTGTGATGGAGGTAGTGTTGTGTGTGAAGATGTGAAAAACCAAAGAAGAATTGAATACGTCAAAGAAAAAACCTCTTTAAGCTCTACTACTCGGTTGGAAAGGAAAAAACTGAGAGAAGATTATTTAGGTTAGATTATCGATTAAGATAAAGGCCAAGAACATCACTCACCCCATATTTCATTCACCCATACCCTCACTTAACATTACTCGAAATTTTCTGGCCATCAGATGAAAATAACTCCATACGGAGGTCATTGGTTGTCGGGTGGGCCACCCGGATTAGTATTGTGTGTCTGATGGCTTTTTTAATCCCTTAAATAAACATCGTCATGTTTTATTGATGGAAGGATAATTTAAACATTTGTTATGCAATAGGACACCCCCTAACTAACAACCTAGTCATTGAGTATAATCCCCTCAATTGACTTGAGAAGCCCCAAAATCAGCTTTCTTTACATACAGCAATAAAAGATTAACCAGCCCAACAATATGAAATCTGCTCCTGATGCCACTAGTTTCCTATCCAGTAATGGCAGTGAAACAACTCTGAATTGCCGCATTCCATCAAAATCAATCGAAAATTCAGTTTAGTAGTTTTATTTCTCTCTATCTAAAATTCTCCGTCTCTCTCTAAATTATTCTCTATCATTCATCATTCTACACTACAATCTCCTCTTCAGCAGGTATTACTACTCTACAAAAGAGAGAGAGAGCTATAGAGAAGAGAGAGAGCGCTATAGAGTGGAGGGATTAGGGAGTCATGGCTGCTCTCTCAATGTCAGCTTGTAGTGCCACCACCCTTAACCTAACAAATGGTTTGAAACCAAAAACATCAGTCTTATTTGAAGTTATCTCGCATACTAAAATCCCAACTCAACATCAAATGAATAAGAAGAAGACGTTGCAACGTAACTCGAAGTCCAGCGAATCAGAAGAGAAAATTCCGTCTTGGGCGAAACTAGATTCCGAGGAACCACCTCCTTGGGCTCAACGTGATGGCAGCAGCGGCAGCAATGGCACATCTGAAACAATTGAGATTCCTTTCTATGGCTATTTGCTTGCTTCTACGATCACTGCTATAGCTGCGGTATGAACGCACCATATTTTCATTCAGGGTTATCTTCCTATTTATTTTAGTATCAATATTACACAAACTGCTTGTGCATACTTATAAACGATTTCTGAACACCGTTAACATGGCAGATTGGTTCAGTTTTCGAATACATAAACCAGAAGCCAGTTTTTGGATTACTCAATTCAGACAGCATCTTCTATGCACCTGTGCTCGGGTTCTTTGCCTTCACTGGTGTTCCCACTTCGGTAAGTTTTAGATGCCGCTCTTCCTCTTCCTTTGTATACCCATTTCTGTTGAGGCGCTTGTTTGGACTAGTAACTGAAATCTTATCCCATTTACTATTATTTTTTGGAGAATTGGAGAGGAAGCTGAGACTCTTATAGTCATTTGGTTTTTTAAAGCCGTGTTGATGGTTCTCTACTTCACTCACTAAAACTGCAGCGATAGCTGATTAATTCAGTTTCAGCTAATAAGATTTCATATTCTGGTAGAGGCATTCCTTTGGTACAAATCTGTGCAAGCTGCTAACAAGGCAGCTGAGGAGCAAGACAAGAGAGACGGCTATTAGAGACTAGACATGTATTTATAAGCTGCACCTTCTTCATTGAACTAAAAATATGCATTCTACTCCTTCAACCTTATTTATTATGTACTTGCCATGCAAAAGATCATGTCTCTCATATTTAATAATAATATCAAGATTCTAGCAACAAAGAACAAGAGTACTTATACGCAGAGTAAAAGACAAGGCACGTTGAGTATTTCTGAACTCCGTCACCTAGCTTGTTCATTCAATACCTACCTAACTGTCCTTTTAGTCTCAAGATGAACTTCAAATACAGCAGCAACGTTGAGTTTATGCACCAAAGGAACTTGGTTAAAGGCCCCATCAGACACAAAGGCTTCCTGTTAGTATTGGGGTTCAGTATACTTCTCATGGCTCTCAACAATGAAAAGCTCCAGACCCAGCCTCAGATCATGGACATTGTGAGCAAGTTGAGTGACACCAACATCAATAGCTCTGGTCATCAGCAAGATTCCAGTGGACATAGTGAGGCAAGCTTCAACACCAAATTAATAGGAATTTTTTTTGCAACTTATAGTCTCAGCAAAAAACAAGGGGGAAAAGCTATAGATTGGTTTTTGGATACTTACTGGAAGGACAACTACCCTCCGACAGATATAGAGAGTGTTTCCAGGAATATCTATGTGTTCACTTTCTCAACAGAAAAACCGCGGATGAAGTGATGATCAACAATCCCTGGCTAGTGGATGGTAATCTGATGGTCCTAACATACTACAATCCGAGAGTCAACCAGGCAAGGGATGAGTTCAAATCCTGTCAATTCTGGGTGGAGTTTAAGAATACCCTACCGGAGCACAACAACAAAGAAATTATGGAATGACTGGCAAATTGGTAGGGGAGGTACTGGTTATCGACCTGCACAATGTGAAGCCCAAAAGGAACGAATGGATTAAGGTGCTGTTGAACATTGAGGTTACCAAGCCTTTGATTAGGGGTAAGTATGTGTTATCTGCCGCTAATGACCCAATCTGGATCTACTTCGACTATCAGAGACAACCACGGAATCTCTGCAACAGGTGCTTTGTATTGGAGCATGACAGGAACAAGTGTGATTCGATCCATAAAGAAAACCAGGTTAAGGCGGTTGAAGCTAAAGACTTCCAGTTGGCTCCCCCCATCAATCTGAATCCCAAGAAGGTACCCTATATCTTGAGTAAATTGGCTAGGAGCCAGAGCAACAGTGCCAGAGAGTTCACAAGACCCACACCAATCATTTCCAATACAAACCCCCCCCAAAGCTACCCAATTCATTGAGGAAATTGAGAAATCGCCGACAAGACTCTCTAAGAGGGTAGAACCCAGAGAAATCTGCTCCCAGAGCTTAATGCTCACAGTGATATTTTGCCGCATGAAAAAGATAACAACTCAAGTGCTTCCAAAGAACAAGATGAAACCATGAAGGACCAGGTATCTTCATATCTGCCCAATCTTCTTTACTGTACTGTTTAATGCTTAGACAACATCAAGCTCCTTTGATGTATTGATTATATTCCTGTCAACAGTCACAATACCCATCAAGGTAGAAGTAGATCAGACCTATTTGGGATATCCAGAAAACATAGAAGTAAGAATAGGCGAATAGGTCACGGTTTCAGAATCAGGAAGTACACAGGCCACAGACACTTCAGGACTGGTAGAACTAAACATAAGATGAGAATCATAGCTTGGAACGTTCAGGGAATTAGAACTAAAGACACTCTAGATTATCTTCGTCAAATGACCTACGACTATGACCCGAACATCTTCTTCCTAAGTGAAACTAAGAACAGTGTTAGAAACACCATGAATCAAATAAGACACCTTAACTATCCGAATAAATTGGGCATAGAACCAAGAGGGCTCTCCGGGGGTCTAGCCCTGTTGTGGAAGGATGGGATGAACCTCAAAATCCTTTATACTGATGATAATATGATACATGTTTCGATCAACCTAAGTCATAACAATGAAGAGAATCTTACTACTTATATATATGGCCCCAATGATGAATATGAGATGAAGAATCAATGGAACCTTCTTAGTCAATGGGAAAATAACATCGTTCTTCCATGGATGATCATAGGGGATATGAACATCACCATGTATGATAGTGAGCGACACAGTCAGTCCAGAGACTCTAGTTCTATGACCAAGTGGATTAGACACACCGTAAGACAAATGGCTCTTATTGACTTAGGTTATACAGGAGACCAATTCACCTGGTCCAATCATAGAAAAGAACCCAACCTGGTTATGTGTAGGATTGATAGAGCTCTGGTCAATAATCTTTGGACCAGTAAGTTTGGGAACTCCAGACTAATACACCTCATTGAACATGGTTCTGATCACCGGCCAATTATGCTTAAGATTGACATAGAAGCTTACAGCAAGCATAAAAAATTTAGGTTCCAAACTGGTTGGCTTAAGGAGTCCTCTTGTAAACCCCTGATTGAAGAATCCTGGAGCCAGCCAGCTAGAGGATCGCCAGCGTATCAACTAGTTACTAAGCAGAACAGACTTAGAAAAGAATTAAAAATATGGAATAGGAAAATTTTTGGGAACATAGACAGGAACATACGAGAAATTGAGCAGCGTCTTGAGGACCTGGGGGCAATGGACCAAAGTAACCAATTGGCCCAAGACCTTCATATTGAACTTCAAAGATGGTTTGAAAGGAAAAGAGATTACTGGATACAACATTCTAGAGACGACAATCTTAAAGACACGGACACAAACACTAAGTATTTCCATAGCATGGCCAACTATAGGAAAAAAATGAATAGAATTGATTCCCTTAAAGGGGAAAATGGTATGATATCTGGTAAGGAGCAACTCCAACACCTCCTGACTTCCCACTTTGCCAAGATTGGGAGAACCAACAATCCCAAACTTAGCAGTAGTATTTTCAACCTCATCCCTAAGGTTATAACTGACAGGGATAACGTTGAGCTGCTCAGAATCCCCACTCTTGAGGATATCAGACATACTACTAATGCCATGAAACCTTGGGCGGCTCCGGGACCAGATGGGTTCCAAGCTGGGTACTACCAACATAATTGGAATATAGTGAATAAGGAAATAGTTGACACAGTCACTAGATTCTTCGAAACATGCCACATGCTTAGGAAGCTTAATGAAACCACCCAAGTCCTAATACCAAAGATTGATAATCCTCAAAGTCCTTCCGATTTCAGACCTATTAGTCTCTGTAACGCTTCTTATAAGATTATTTCTAAGATGTTGGCGAGTAGAATGAAACCCTTATTAGACAAATTTATAGCTCCTACTCAGGCTGCCTATGTTAGTAATAGACAAATAAGTGATAACATTATTCTTGCGAGGGAAGCCATTCATACAATGAAAACGCAGAAGGGTAGGAAATGCACGGTAGGGATTAAACTTGACATGAGTAAAGCGTTTGATAGAATTGAATGGGGATTTCTGGAAAAAACTCTTCAATGCCTTGGTTTCGACAAACATTTCATTCTTATGATTAATCAATGCATATCGACCACTTCTGTTACCACTATGTTAAATGGATCTCCATGCCCAAAGTACTCCCCCTCCAGGGGTTTAAGGCAAGGAGATCCTCTATCCCCTTATCTATTTATCACAGGGCTCGAGGTTCTCTCTAGAGTGTTAATGAACTGTGAAGCGGAAAAGAAAATACATGGGATTAAAATGAGCAGAAATAGTCCCAGCATCAACCATTTGTTATTTGCCGACGACTGCATGGTATTTGCTAGAGCTAACACAATGGAAGCCAGCCATCTTAAGAATGCTCTGGACAGCTTCTGCGAAGTTTCGAGGCAATGCATTAACTATCAGAAATCTGGGCTCTTCTTCAGCAAAAATCTGTCAAGGCAAAATGGACAAGACATAGCCAATATTCTTCAAATTCAGTTGATTAGCCCTAAGGAGAAATATCTAGGAGCTATGCTCAATTCTAACAGGAACATGCATGAGGATTTCAAGGAAATCAAGGAGAGAATGGAGAAGAAGCTTAGCACTTTGAAGGGGAAGCTGGTGTCGCAAGCCGGCAGAATCATCCAAATTCAAAGCATCTTAGGGCCTTCAGCAGTCCACCAAATGGCATGCTTCAAACTGCCAATCACTACTATTAATGAAATGGATAGAATCCAAAGGGACCACTACTGGCAAAAGAAAGACCCCAAAATAGGATTATATCTCAAGTCTTGGTCGTCTATGGGTGTGCCTAAAAGACAAGGCGGTATTGGTACAACAAATATGAAGATTCTCAATGAAACTCTGCTTACGAAAACTGCTTGGAGAATGATCCAAGAACCTAACAGTCTCTGCTCTCAAGTCCTCAAGGCCAAATACATCAAGAATGCCGATCCCCATAGAAATATAATCAATAAAGAGGGATCGTATTGTTGGAACTCCATTCAAATGTGTCTGAATAATGTTAGGCAACTTACTCAATGGTGCATAGGCAATGGAAAGGAGACACACATATGGAAAGACAAGTGGCTGGATAAGCTCGAGAAAGATGATAGGGAGATCAAAGAAGTGTGCAAGCGATTGAATATATCCAAGGTGGCTGACCTCATGGGGCACAATCAAGGCTGGAATCTCTCACTCATAAGGAAAATCTTCAATGCCGAACAAGTGAATGAAATCAGAAGCATTACCCCGACTGGACAGAATGACAGGTTAATATGGCCGAACTCCACAAACGGCCAATTCTCGACCAAATCTCTCTACAAGTGGCTGACTAAGGAAAGCATTGCTAATAACGGAGTGTTACCGGACATCTTCTGGCTGAAACTTGACCACATTAATACAACCCCAAAGGTCAGACATTTTATGTGGAAGTTAATGAACGATACAGTGGCTGCCAATGAGGTGATCTCCAGACATGCCAGCCATATCGACAGGGGATGTCCCTCTTGTCTTGGTGAAGGTGAAACCATCACCCATCTGATCCTAAAATGTGAGTTTGCGAGAAAGGTGTGGTTCCTTATTGACCCGGGGCTAGCAGCATAAGGAAGTAATATTGAGGATGTAAGAGAGTGGATTTCCAACTGGATAAAGGAAGAGACTCAAACCAACTTCAAGGATAAAGATAGAGCTCAGAAAGCCGCCTACACGATGTGGCACATATGGAGATCTAGATGTGACTGGATTTTTGAAGGAACCAGTAGGAACGTGAACACCACAGTCAACAAAATTCGGAAGGAGATTTGGAGCTATGAAAGAAGCCATAGGAGGCATAACATGGGTCAGCTCCAAGGAATGTATGACAACAGATCGCAAAGGAACATCAGTCAGGAGATGCAGCAGCAATCAGGCAACAAAATTCAGACATCGCAGATGCAACAGCAGCAAGGCAGCAGGTCCACGGGGCTTGAAAGGCAGTCTGATACTGCAACCACGGAGGGAACAACTGGTCGGCAACATGAGACCAGGAATCCAGCAGAAACACAACGAAGAAACAACAACAATCACTGGAAAAATCCACCAATAGGATACATTAAAATAAATGTTGATGCTTCTTTTATAAGTAAGGATCAATTAGCTAGCTTTGGACTCATGTTAATCAATGATGCAGGTACCTTCAGGGGAGCCAAAGGTGGACTAATCCAAGCAAGAGACGTGCAACACGCAGAGGCGCTGGCTCTGCTAAAAGGAGTGGAATGGCTTAGAGAGATAAAAATAATGAACGTAGTGATTGAAGGAGATAACATAGGCATAATGGACAACATGAAGAAAGAGGACTATTCACTTCAATGGCAAATAATCAATATAATCAAGGATTGTAAAAACATTCTCAATGAAATAGGCTCGTGGACGGTTAATTTTGTGCCTAAAACTTGTAATACTTTAGCTGACAAAGTAGCTAAACATTGTCTAAGTAACTTAACGGAGGATACTTGGTACGAGTATCCACCAGATTTCCTTATGTCCATGTATAAAGAAGTACGAAAAAACACTTATTTACCTTAATGAAATTTATCTTTTTTGTTCAAAAAAAAAAAGAGTAAAAGACAAGTGGAACCAAAAATGGGAGATTGCAAGGGAAACACCCTTCTTCTCATTATTATTATTACTTAATAAATATATATTAGCTGATGAAAGCAACACCTGAAATAAATTGTTTGTCCTTTGGAAAGTTAACAGAAAACCAATCTCTCCAACTGTATTGTAAAGAAAAGGAAAAAAGAAGAGAACCTTTAAAAACTGAGTGATTATAATACTAATCGCAGCAGATTTAAAAAGAAAAAAGAAACCAATTTGGAGACCATACCAAACAAGGAGATTCCTGAATCGAGAATCGCCGGTAAAATTATAGTTTTAACTTATATGCCAGTTGGCCAGACATAATCTTTCAGCGAATAAACCCAAACCTCTCCTCTTGAAACTATCTTTCTAAAACCGTTGTAGCTGTTGAGGCTCATTAAGGTAACTGCACCATTCTCAGAAGCCAAAGCTTGAAAGAGCAGATTTAAAAGAATAGCCACTGTTTCCCAACAAGAATATGGCAACAATAACAAGAGCTGTAAGTAGGACCCACATCCACGGTTGCATCCTTCTCTTACTCCTGTTTCGTAAAGTCGCAGGGAGGGCTTTCACCTTGGATTGTGCTAGTAGTTTCTGAGCTCCTTTCCTCTTTGTTACCACTGCAGCAGCCTTCTCTTTGATTCCAGGTTGTTCTTGCGCGGTGTTACTAGTAGCTTCAGGATGTGTGGTATTTCCTAAGCTTGGAGCAGACTCTCTTTCGTCTCCGATTGCTCCTTCTTCTCCTGCAGCGGCCGCCGCCACTTTCTTCTCCTTCTTCCTTGCTTTTTTCTCTCTCTCCTGCACCAAGATCGCATTTTCAATAAGATTTTGATACCAAGATTGAAAATAAAAATAAAACAGGACATGCCGAAAATAAAAGTTTCGTTCAAGTATCATGAGTTGAATGTAAGTTACCTTCTCTTTGAGCTCAGCTTCTTTTTTTGCTCTTAGTTCAGCCTTAACCTGGGCCTTCTCTGCATTGCGTTTCTTTCTTTCCTCTGCCTCCTTTGCTTTGGCTTTCTCCTCTAACCGTCGCTGCTCCTTCAACTTAGCTGCAGCTGCTTCTTTTTCTTTCCTCAATTCCTCTGCCTTCCTTGCCCTTTCTTTTTCTTCCTCCTCCTCTCTTTGTTTAATCTCCTCCACCTCAACTTTGTCTCTGTCAGAGATGGTTACTGGGCTAGTTTCCAAGGCAGCAATAGGTTTTCCAACTTTCTTCGACTTAGCTTTTGCTGCTGCTGTTAGGTTCCTCTCTGAATTTACCACAGCAGGTTTCACATCTGCTTTTGGATTTCTCTGTTCCAAGTTCACCACAGGTTTTACTTCAACCTTTTCAGTTGAACTTCCTTGTAGTGAAGTTGTAACAGGCAAGGTGGGACCTGTCTTTAATGGCAAAGCTGCTGCGACAGTGTTATCAGATTTTACATCCATAAAAGTGCGTAGTACAGGCGGCTCCTCATCAGGACCCAAAGATCGTCCATCCAATGTTTTCAACCTCCTCAGAGTACTGTAGCTGTTGCATCTCATGTATTCTTTCCTGAAATCAGCATTATTGTTCCACAGTTCCATCATTCTCTCCACCTAATGTCAGATATTTGATATGTCAGAAACCAGGTGATATAGTAGTAAATCTATACATTAAAAGAGATAGCAAAAGGCAAGGACTTAACAATCTGACCTGGTCAACACAAAGACGTTGAAGTTCTTCTTTGTTTCCAGCAAATGCCAAATCTTCAGCTTTCTTCTCGTCATCCTTGTACATCCGGAAATATTTGTTCTGCAAGTTCAAATAGGTTAGACATAGTATGTTTCATTTTTCTTATGTCCCCCAATTTATTTTTATTCAAAGAACAAAAATTTAGAGCAACAATATATACATAACCCGGTTAATTTTTTAAGTGCAATTGATTTCTCAGTATTCAAGATTCTCTTAGTTTAAGAGACAGGGGAGGAAGCAAGTCTTGACCATCAATAAAAATCTATTGATGATGCACCAGAGAAACATAAAATATGTGGCCAAACAATATAACGTATGTTTGATGAGCATATACAAGTCTGTAGATTAGAGACGAAGAATTGCCACTAAGTCACTCACCAGGGCCCATCATTAGGTACCAAGATAATAATCTACAGCAACAAGTCAGTAAGTTAATAACCTACAGCTACAGGCCTACAAATGAATGTCGTCTTTGTGAATGAAAATGGTTCAATCAGTTCCTTGAAAAAGGCTATCATGCCATGCCATGCCATGACGATGGATCCATCATTAGAGCTTGCATATGTTCCAACATCGTGAATAGAAAGCTATAATTTTCAAACACACCCATGTCTACTGCTTGCAAGAATACCACCTGGACAAAGAAGAATTAGTTACCTTCTCATACAACTGCTTCTTTAAATTCTGTAAGCGTATATAAGCTTCTTGACGCATATCATCTTCAGCTCTGAACTGCGATTGCAATAATCTTAACTTATCACTTCCATCGTAGTATATCTTTCTAGCAGCTTTAGTGATCCCTTCATATCGTAGAACCTCCTTCCATGCAGAATCTAATTCCCGTTTCAAAACCTATGAGCATGAGAGACACAGATCAGGGTTTCAGAAGTCATACGCAAAACAATGGCAGCATCAGCAAGAACATATGTTTATACCTTAAATTGCTCTTCAATTTTCTCTCTCTGGTCCAACGGCGGCTGCTCTTCAGTCTGTTTACCCAAACTTGATGAGAGTTGGTCTTTTACATTCTTCAATTGCTTGATATCACGTATCAACTGTTTCTCCTCTTTCAAAGGCATGGTTTCATGTTCTATTCTATGCTCCATATAATTTATCTATTACACAAAATTAAATAAATCAAAGGCCGCAAGTATCATAGCTATCAAAAGAATGCAATGAAAGCACACTCCATTAGGAAAAGAAAAGAAGAGGTATTTATTACCCTATCATCGATCTCATCAATGGAAGTTTCACTCTTCATCCTGTTAATAGCTGACTGAACAGAATCTATTTCCCGGCGTTTGGCATTTAGTAGCTCTCGGACAGCTCTCTCTTCTGATTTGGCAGCTTCAAATTTATCACGATGCTCACTGCAAGTAGCCTGCATGCATCGCATAATCCATTAGTTAAAAGAAATACAAGTGTTATTCACAATGAACAAATAAAACTTGCACCTACAAGGTTTCTATATTTACCTTTTCAGACTGGATTGCCACACGTATAGCATCTCTAGCCTGAGTCTTCTCTTCAACTTGTAGCTGCGCAAGTCTAATCTCCTCCCTAATTTTGTCGTCAACATATCGTGGGATCCTAATCAAGAAACGGAAGGGTCTCTTTACAACTTCCTCGTTCATCTTCTGTCCCTCAGAAGCATCATTGGTGGTATCATCGGAAGAAGGGTGTGGGCCATTCATTTCATTTGCTGTGATCCCTTCATTTTCTGTACATAACGCTGCACTATCTCTCGCAGCTTCTACTTCTGTTTTATCACCAACGGGAATGTTCTTATAAGGATAGGCCTCTTTGCCTTCAGATAGCACCCCCACATCACCAAAAAGAATAGTTGATGACGTTGTGTGATGATTGCTTTCAGTGGGATTGTCACAGGTTTCAGCTTCTGATGTCACCTTCTCAACAGAGCAACTAGACACACTTTGATGTACTTTGGCTGAGTCATTTCCAACTTCGGTAACGGCACTAATCTCAGATGCATTGTCATCATGGACATAACTTTCAGGATTGTTTTCAATTTCAGGTACAATATCTGCAGAATCACCAGGAACACTAGGCAAGCTGCCTTCTTTCTTGATTGGTACATCTCTTGTATCATTTTCCAATACCACACAATCAGCAACATTGCTGTTTTCAACAGATTCATTAACGACATCTGATTCTGGTTGCGCAATATCAATTTGCCTTGTATGCATGGTCTCATGGCCTTCAGCAATGATTTCAGGTTCCAAAGCAGTGCGCTGAACAGATACATCTGGGACACTTTCTTTGATGCCATTTGCAGTTTCGCTGTCTAAATGTGAATCATCTGAAGGACTTACAGTAGTTTCCAAATCCAAATCTCTCTGTGCGCCAACATGCATCGAAGGTTCCTCCACAAGAATCTCTTTTTCTGTTTCCTTGGCATTCTCGTTAACAAGCTGTTGTGATTCAGGTTCCACTGGCTTGGTCCTCAAACCTGCTTCTTTGATGTCGTCAGATTCCTCGTCTAATTGAGAATCAACAACAGAACTGTTAGACACTTCCAAATTCACCTCCTGCTGTGTCTTGGCATTCACAGACTGTGCCTCCACAGAAGCCTCTTCGGCGATTCTATTCTCTACTTCATTAACAGTCTGATACAATTCAGATTCCACAGACTCGGCACCTAAAATTTGAGACTTCTGATCTCCTTCTACATCTTTGGTCTCTTCTTTCTCTAATGGTGTGTCAACTTGTGCAGAAAGATCTTTGGCTGGAGCCTCTTTTTCTGGTTCCTTCATGTTGTCCCCGTTAACAAGTTGGTGTAGTTCAGGCTCAGCAGACTCGCTAACCAAAGTTTCAGTATCCTGATCTGTCTCTGCCACATCCTTAGCTTCTTTATCTAATTGTGAAACCTTTTCAGAAGAGATAGCTGCTTCCATATTGAGGTTCCTCTCTTCACCAGCATGTTGCCCTAAAGGTTCTTCCTCAGATGCCTCTTTATCTGTTTCCTTCTCGCTGCCATTAATGAAAGCTTCATTACCCGAAACTTGAGTATCATGATTTCCTTCCACCTTTGGGGCAGCTTCATGTTCACTTTTCTCTTCGCAATCGACCTGGTGCAACTCTAGTTCAACATCACCAGTATTGGTGGGTTTAACTTCCTGGTTTTTTTGATCTGCTTCTTCAGTAGAATTTAGATTGGTACTCTCGCCTTCATTTGCCTCCCCATTACCGATACGATTCAGTTTTGAATCAACAGCATCACCTTCAATGTTGATAGAATTCTCTTCGGTTGCACTTGTTGTCTCCACCTCATTTCGAGGTTCGGATTCAACAACAGTGTCCGTGACAGCAACATGTGTTTCTGTATTTTCTTCAACTGCTGACTTGCCCCCCTCTTGCTTATGGGGCTTTTCCTCTTCAACAACAGCATCACTCTGCTCCACAACAACTACTTCTTCTTCATCTAATGCATTGCTCGACATGCACTCTGAAGAAGGTTCAGCAGCAGCCACATCATCCTGCCCTGAAGAGGAAACAACAACACTTTCCTCCTCGAGGTCAGGATTTTGTGTTCCCAATTCAGAAGCTACACTTCCATCAACAAGGACATCAGCAACAACAGGTTCTCCTCTATCTTCAGCAGGTTGATCATCACGATCCTGCACGACAACATGATCCACCAGCTCAGTGTCAGACACCGCTTTATTTTCAGAATCATCAACAAAAACATAAGAACCATCTGTATCTTCGGCATCATCCTTGATCTCATCACCATTACAATCTCGATTGAGATTTTTAGGTAGATCCAATTTCTCACATGAAGAAGTCGTGGTCATGGAATTAGAATTCTGTTTATCTCCTCCCTCACATTCAACAACAACCTCCTTCTCAGAAGAATCAACAACAATTCCAGTAGTTACATCCGTCTCTACCGTCATTGTATGTTTTTTTGTTTTGTTTTGGTGTATTTGTTTTTTTATCAAAATTGAAGGAACAAAAAACAAATCAAACAAAAAAAACGGATCTTGGAGAGATCAAATGAGTAAACTTATCTGTTGAGATGCACACATCCGAAATGCATTCACAATTGGTGAGATTGCAACGGCAGAACAGCAGAAATCCTTCTTCCTCTCCTCCTTTTTTTTTTCTCTCTTCTTCTTCCTTCTCTTGAGAGTTACAGATCGAAAATGAACCCTAAGAAAAGCGTTCTGTTTCAGATCTACGAGGAGAAAACGAGAGAAGGGAAAAAAGAATGGGGTTTGAGAATGAAGAGAAAGAAGGAGATCAAGAAGAAGGAAGGAGAAGAAGGGGTTTTGAATGAGAAATAATATAAACAGCTGGCTTAATAATAAAAATCAAACTAGAAGGAGGCAGCAAAATAGAAATCCCTCTCCCTTTGTGAATCAAATCAGTCTTCTTCGTCAAACTCGGTTTTTCTATTAAAAAAAATACATATAATTTCTTTTGAGATTTATCTTTTTTAACCATAAATCGGATATATTGATGATTTGTCTAACTATGGATGATGTAATTTTTCGGTTTTGTTAAGCAAATAAAAACGGCAATATCCTTAACCGTCACGATTCTGATTAAAAGAGAAAGTAACAATAACACCCACCCTAAACCCCGCCATATTTCCGACGGACCCGCTCCCTAATTAATCTTCTTTCTTTTTTCAGACTCTAGTTAACATCAAGGGATGTGTAGTGGTAAAGTGGGACCTCCCAAGAATTAGAAGGTGTGACCCCTATCTACTGCCCTTCACGCGTTCGGGGCTTCAGTTTTATATGTTTTGTTTTCCACTACAAATTCAAAAATGGCCCACCGACATCGTGATTAGCTCGGATTAGGTACTCTTGACTTTGTCATTATGGTCCACTACGAACTAAACTAGTTTCAGTCGGGTACGTATACTTTTTACTAGTTTCGACCGTTACTGTAGTACGTTTCCCTACTATTCGCCGGTTGAAGACATCGTATAAACAATGAACGTCACAATATAGGGGATACGATAGTTCAAATTTGAACGAAATAAAAATAAATTGTTATGAGGAAAAACCATTTTTTCCGGAGTGAAAACTGATTTTGATCTAGTTTATTTTAATTTTGGATGGAGTTATAAATAAATTTTCCTCCTATCAATAAAAAAAAACTTTTTCCTACAAATGTTCTAAAATTAAGATATCATTTTTTTAATACAGTCGAGCACTCTTTCTTTGGTGGAACAAACTATCTATTATACTTTATGGGTTTAAATGAGAAAATATGCTAAATGGACATAAATCTTTAAAATTGGTTATATTGGACGAGTAAAAAGTAAGGTTGGTCTAAATGGATAGTAGAAAGCTTAGATAATTATACCCTTACTTTTATTGTTATTTTTTTTATCCTTTTCTTTTTTCTATTTGAAAATAAATCACAAAAAAAATCTTAACTTCTAAAGTATATATTCGATTTTAATAAAATTTATATTTTTAGAGAGAGTTTTAGATGTTCTATTAAACAAGATCTATTGTTAATAATAAATTTGAAAGTTTTTTATTAAAAAAAATAATAGCTAGGATGAAACTGGTTGCATTCTAACATGATATAAAATAAAAAATATTATTCGAAAAATAGTTAGGATGAAACTGGATGCATCCAGACTTAAAAATAAGAAAAAAAATTATTCAAAAGATAGTTATGATGAAACTGGATGTATCATGTTTTAGTTTTGGTTAAATTTGTTTTCATCCATGTTTAAACTATGATAAAATTGGTTTCATCTAGATTTAGTTTATGATGTATATTGTTTCGTCTATATTTATCCGGATTTAATGTTTTATCCGGATTTAATTTAGGTTTTTTCTAGGATTTCTCGGTGCATATGACATTTGAAAGAAGAGTTGTTTTAGAGGACATGACATAAAAAATAAAATAAAGACTAACACCGGATGGAGAATGAATCGATGATTAAGTGTTACTTGCACAAATTGTTAAGCTTGTGGACACTATTTTAGTGGGGTTACATGATTCACCTTGAGACGAGGTCCATCGAAAAACTGAGATCGATGCATCAAACGTCCAATTTTGATCGTTTGCTTAAGCTTAACTGTTTTTAGTTATGTCCATTATACGAGTAAAAAAGTTAAGCCTGTTAGAACTATGACTATGAGATGGAGAAGGAGTGGGTACGTATGGAGAAAGAGAGTTAGTCACAGATGTGAGTTAATAGGAATATCGAATATGTTACCGAGTTGAAATTCAGTTATATAATTATTATTATTTTGTACAACGAGAGAGAGCAAGATGAAGCTGGAGTGGATCTGGTTTATGTATTAAGCTTGGAGAGATTTTTATTGTTCACTGTTCACACTCAACGATTAACATTATCTCTTTCTTCCTACGAAAAATAAGGGTATTTTATTCTGTCATCAAAAATCAATTCACAATAGGATAAAAGACTTGGTTTTTTAAATTTTTTTTGGATATTTAAATAATATCTTATTTTACTTGTCTTCTACGCCCAGAAAAAAGAATCTAGGAGTTTTACAACCAATTAACTGGGTTTAAATATGTATTTTTAGTTTTTATAGGTCTTGATGAACAAAATTAACTTACTAAGGTTTCATTTTAGTTGTGAAGGTATTAGATGTCGTTGAGTTAATAAATTTAGCTCCTGAAGTGTTGGAGTCATAACAAGGCAAATTAATTTTGAGATGTGGGTTTTGGAATTTGGTCTCTAACAACCAAGAATTATTGAAGCGAGGCTTACGTGTTTGTAGTAGCTATTTTTTTGGCTATACAATTTAAATTAAAACTCACCGTAAACAAGAGATAAAAATAACAATTAAACAATAAATACGTAAATAATACTTGATATTACATGGTTCAGTATTCCACATGAAAAGAAATGGATGTTCTTTATAGAACGAAGGGTAACCATATATTATGGGATAAACCTTTTTTCACTCTTTAAGTTCAAAAACAATTTAGATATTTACTTACTTTCTCTCAGCAAAAAAAAAATATTCGTCTCATTCCGAGTGGTTTAGCCTTTAATTCATAGACATAAGTGTTGGTACAACTAAAATTACAGTGTTAAGCATCTACATCCTAGTTTAATATATCTTCATCGAAGATCTAGGATCCGATCTCAGCTGCTTCATTCTCGTTGAGCTATTTGTTCCTCCAATCCATACTTGTCTCATTAATGTCCAATCAATCGGATCCCACCTTATTCAGACTATTTTTTTCTTTTTTTTTTCTTGTCCTTTATTTGGTCATCACCTCAGTTAACTTTTTACCCTTTCCTTTATCGCTTATCTTGTTAATCATACACTCGAGATGTTTAAGAATGTCTTTTGTTTTTCTACCCCTATTATTTTTTCGGGTATGACTCCCCTTCCTGAAGCTTGTGTCTTCGGGGTTACCATACCTCTGGGGTATCTGTTCGGTCTATGACATGATTCCTCCAATCTGTTAGTTTACGAGCTCTTTTATCTTTGATTGTCTTTATAATATTCTTTCTCCAAGGTTGGACGTTATTGCATGAGCTGGTGTCGCCTGATATCGTCACATGCTTTGTTCTTCTTCGGGCACTCTTTCTTATTCGAGGTGATCGTTGACTTAATTTTAAAGCTCAATAACACTCTTAAAACCTTACTTTCTCTCTCTCACAAAAAAAAATACTCAACCTAATTCCCATTGGTTTAGCCCTGAATTTATGACATAAGTGCTAATACAACCAAAATTACAGTGCTAAACATCTACATCCTGATTTGTTTTATCTTCATTAGAGACCCAGGATCTGATTTCAGCTGCTCCATTCCCGATGAGATCTTGGTTTCTTCTTTCCAGACATTTCTCCTTAGTGTCTGATTTATCGGGTCCTACCTTACTCTGAGCCTTCTGTTCATCTTCTATGTCCTTTACTAGTTGTATTATAACTAGTTGATTTGACAAAAGAGGCGAGGTAACTGAACAATGGCGTCTTCTTCTAATTCTTTGAACCTACGAGGATCTTATAGGCCAGCTTTGCTCTCATGCTATGCAGTTTTAAGTTATATTTTTTTCAGGAGACACATGTGGGATGATTGATTTTGTAAGGGCCTCCATGTGTGGTTTTTTTGTCTTCTACCAACGACTTTATATCATCTGCTAGAGCTTATACAATTGTGTCATTCAACACCTACACGTTTCTCCACGACTTTCCTCTGTAAAACAAAACTTATTTCATCCAAGACCAACCAAACTATACGAAAAAGAATTGAAACAAACTACATAGCAGCCAAATATAACTATACCACCCAATACATTTTGTTTCGCTGAAAAATAATCTACGAAAACAGTTGAAACGAAAAAAAATTTCAACATAAACTAACATACCACCAACAATTTTATTTTTCAGACAATAATCTACGAAAACAATTGAAACCAAAAAGTGTTTCAACACGAACTAATATACTACCAACACATTTTGTTTCATCAATGAACAATTTACGAAAACAATTGAAACTAAAAAATGGTTCAACACGAACTAACATACCACCAACACAGTTTGTCTCATCAACAAATAATCTATGAAAAATAGTTGAAGCCAAAAAATATCTCAACATACCATCCAACATAGTTTGTTTCATCAACAAATAATCTACGAAAAATCACCAACACAGTTTGTTTTCATCAACAATAATTTACAAAATCAATTGAAACTAAAAGATTGTTTCAACATGAACAAGAAAACCACCAACACATGTTTGCTTCAACCATAAATAATCTACAAAAGCAAAAGCGGTTGAAACTAAAAGATTGTTTCAACATAAACAAAAACACCAACTTATGTTTGTTTCAACCATAAATAATCTACAAAATCAGTTGAAACTTTAAGATTATTTCAACATGAACAAAAAATCACCAATAACATGGACCATGAATCAGTGAAACTTGTCGATAATTTTTTCAAAATACATTTTGATTTGAAACTTGTTGAAACCAGAGAATTATCATAGTCTTGGTTGACCTTATAGACGTTTTTTCATTGTCTTCTTTAGCTTTTCATCTTTCTCTTGTCTTGTTGAGCCTTTTTCTCCACTTAATGAACCAAATTTTTAAGAACTAGGTCAAATTAGGTTTTGATTTCTAGTTTCCGGTATTAACTAGGTCAAATTAGGTTTTGATTTTGAGTTTTGGTTTTGATTTTAAGTATTGATTTTAGTTTTTGAGTTCGGAAAATGGATGGGAAGAAAGAATCGATAAATTTAGTGGCTTTAGAAGAGTGTTGAAGACAGAAAAAACGAGATTTGGGTTTTTTATGAAATTTAGTTTCAGAGCGTTAAAGCTAATTAAACGAGGTGGGGTTATTTTGTTGTTTTTTTTGGGCTTAATTAAACTGGGAGGGTAGTTTATACTGATTATGTAATTTGGGATATTGTGAATCATTTTATTTTTGGGTTTTCTTTGTAGTATGAGGTAATGGTTTGTGGATGTATAATCCACACGTAATTTATTTTGTATAATTTTGGAGCGAATATTATGCGATATCTGAATAAAAATTCACATATGAATTTGAAATGAAAATAGACAACATTTACTCGGATTTCGGATCGTATTCGGATGTGTGAGATATTTTTGGATGCGACATTCTCTACGTCAGAATTCATCCATTTACACCCTCACTCTAGTGTTTTCTTTTTTTTTTTGTCATGTACTATATCTCACGTGTATTTGATGTTAATCACCGTCTGTTTGCGTAAGTCCCAAATATTCAAAGCTACTACAAGGAGTTACCACATCAGGATACCAATCTTTCGATCTGACCACCATTAATCCTAGGGTGGTGGAAGACACCATTTTAGCATTAACGGATAAGCTAACCATTTTGGTCTACCTATGGTGATTTTCCAATTATATAGAATTTGGTTGTCCTTTAGGTAACCTCCTGTAATAATCTTGCAAATATCCAGATGTCAATCAGAAAAGTTATCATGTGTATCAACGTTGATATGAGAGTGGGAATGGGCAAGGATTTGTTGTAATGATTTTGTTATTCTATATCCATCTTCCTCCTTTTCTAGAAGCAAATTTTGTCTACACTCCATTTTTTTCCGCAATTCAGCAACACGTACAACAGTGAGAGACGTAAACATCAGTAGATTCCAATAGTTTCTTTCATCTATTTTCTTACACCAACAAACTAAAAACTTTTTAGAAAGAAGAAATTGGTTAAAAAGCCACGCTTTCTTTTTGTGTCTGTAAAACCTTAAACTGCCTTGGCCTTATCTTAGTTTTTTATAGTATGATGACATACCCTGACAGTACGTTAATATATCTCTTTGTTTTCATTTTTTTTCTTTTTTTGAAAACAAAATATATAGAAGGTTTTAGGCGTGTGTGGCTAACACGATGAACATATGTTCACTCCTTCTTAGATGTTAAAAGTAAATTCACAAGTAGTGATTTATGGTACTGTAAGTCTTTTAACAGGCATAAGATTTCTGTCACACTATTGCTGTAGTGGTGCAAGTATTTCTCATAGGCGGCAACAAGAATCTCCTGTGCTATCTCGCAAGACCCTCCCAAATCCTGCCTCCGAGTTACTTTTAGAAGCCTCCAGGTTGGGGAGTCTGCCACTGAGCCATAGGATCTCGATTTGGATTCTTAGTGGTATCTGTCCAAAAAGAGATGCGAGAAAATTCCTTCCTGTTTTATATAACAGTGCAATCAAAGACCTTTTTGTATGGAAATGGGGATTTATCAAGGATCCAATTATTCCTATCAAAGCTAAAGTTGCCGTAAGAAGTTGAGGAAACAAAGTAAGCTCCCACTTTACAAATTTACCATCAGAGTTGATGAAATAAGCAAGGCAAATTTGACATGAGAGAGTTATTACCTCTTCGATTATAAAGAGAAGATTCTCTTTATAATCGACTAAATGAATGTGAATTTGGTGGGATTTTCTACTAGGCGTTAATTAATTAGTCCATTTCTTTCTCCTCTTGTTTTCACTAGCATTTAATTTTTTTTCAATCTAGTTCCTATTTAAGCCTTGTTTGGAACTGTTTTTTATTAGCTAATGGATAAACACTTTTTTAAAACTCATAACAATACCAAATTTATCTTTAGTCCGTATGTTGAAATGGTAATTCTTTATTTTTTATTTCTGATGTAAATGATTTTGGTGTGTATCATTGTATCATTTTTTTTTTGTTAATTACAGATATTCACTTGTGTAGTTTAGTTCGACAATAGCTGTACATAGCACATTGCACAACAGCAATAAATAGATAGATACTGTTTTACTTTTGGATTGGTTTGCAGGTTTGCCCTAGCCAGCCTATTATGTTAGGAGTGTGATTGCAGCTTCCATCCATCCATCCATTGTTCTTACTTCTTTTATCCTCCCTCCCTCCACTAACCTATGTGGTTTCACTTGATAGCCTGCCGTAATCAGTTACTTGCTCCACCTGTACATATAGCCAGCCATACATACAGGCATTCATTCATATCTCCTCCAAAGATAGAAATTACCTTTTTCCTAGACTAGCTACGCAAATCACTCATCTTTCCGACTAAAACTCGTGTGCTGTTTCGTATTAAAATCTATGCATTCATGAGCCTGAGCAGTTTACAGTAACAAATACTATAAATTTAACAAGGTCAGTACTTGCAACAAAATGCACTTCAGTACAAATGTAGATCGCTTGATTAATTCACCGGGGAAATTACCCCATACAAAAATATAATATGCCATTATTTGGACGTCTGTATGGAAAGGGGGGTTTCTTTATTATTTTGCTGATTGATAGCTCTTTGTGCGACCCGATATAGGTGTCTATATTCATTTGCTAGATCATTTAGTATGTATTCAGTCGAATATCTGACGGCGTGATCAACCAGCTGTGATTCAGAGTAAGAGTGACATGCATGATTTTAATTTTAATCCTTTTTAAATAGGTCAAATCTTATTTATTCTTAAAAAATATAGCTGGGTAAGGGGTAGCTGAGCCTTTTCGTAGTCTGAGATCCATTCCATATAAATGTAGGTAGACAACAACGTATAACAAAAATCCCTTTGAGTAAAAAATCAGGGAATACTTAACAAGTAATGAACATTAGACGACTTTCTGTCTTATATACGTTCAACCCATCACGCTAGGTACTGCAAATGATCGACAACGTGAATTCAAGCTCAAGTTATGCATCATCATCTTCGTTTAATACATTTAAAAAAACTACCAAGCATCTAAGTAGTTGGCTAGCAGTGAATTTAATAACTAGACAGATATGACTTCTGAGACGACCCAAGAAAAGAAAAGTTTTGAGAACTGAGATTTGGATCTAGATCGAGCTGGAAACCCACAAGAATATAATGCTTGCATATATATTCTGTATAAATAGTATTTCTTCGATCACACCCTTAGTATGTATTATTTTGTTTGTTCTATGCATGGACAGACACAAACAAAACAGTCCTGTGCCGATCGAAACCAAAATAAAAACAATAAGAAAAATTGAAGCATGCTATAGTGAACATAGATGACCTACAGAGTCCAGATTCCCCCATCCATGTGAAATGAATCAAATATACCCCTTTTTAAAATATGGAGTCATGACACCCATCAAAATACAAAATCGCACATATCATCAGATCTGAAGATGATCTACCACATACCATAACTAAAAGACGTTTGTATAATGAATTATGCTAGAGTTGTATAACTATGCATAAATATAATTTGAATTATTACGAGTACAGAACTAAATTCTAAGAATTGAGAGATGATGATGATAGTATGTTAATGTGCAATGGATCTGAGATGTGTTCAAGAAGGTTTTGTATAGGCCTTTTCCTGTCAAAGCTGTTTGGACATAGAAGCCTAATCTGTTGGAGAAAATGAGTTTTCAACTAAATGGTTTTTGTCTTGGATGCTCATTCATTTTTTGAGTGAATGAAACTCTTTATTTTAGTCCCACATTGGGTAATCTAGAGAAGGATGTCCACTATATAACTATTCTCATACGGATAATATGTAAAACAACCATGATCTATTATTTTTACAAGAAATCTGAAACCCTAAAGGATTCTTTTTATGTTTATCTTGGGAAAACTTGATTTACAAGAAATCTGAAACCCTAAAGGTTTCTTTTCTTCTATAAATACAAAACGTTTTTAGAGTTGAAATCCATCCCAGAAGCGACTACTATCCTGTCTTCTTTTCACCATCTTCTCGTTTTGTTTTGCGATTTTGAGTGTTTATTTCCCTTCCTTCCCTGTTGCTAAGTTCAAGAGTGGGTAGTTTGTATTGTGCTAATACAAGCTATATCGCGCAGTCTTATCCTGGACACATCTTCGCACGTTGGGGTTTAGCATACGCAAACTAATGTGTTAAGGACAACTTGTTGAACCTGTGATTCTGCCCTCGTAGTTGTCTGTGGTAGAGTTGTTTTCAATTCAGTTCTTTATATATATTATTCTGACACATCTAACGCTGATGTTCATTGTTGCAAGATTCCAACATAACCATACAACCATTGCCAGCCTTCCATTCTTAATCTCTTTCACCTTCAACTCCTTGAAAGCAATAGGGTCCTTGGACAATCCCAGGGGATCAAAAAGTCCACCCCCTGGATAATTTATGTCACCGGGCAAGTAAATACCCAGAGGCTCTATCTCGCAATATCTTGCATACTAAGGCCCTACCTATTTTGTATTTTTTTGTTTTATATAAAAAGAGAGTCAGACACCACCTTCAAATGTTCGAAGACATCCAAATAATGGAAAATATTTCAGTATGGAAAAATGCGGGATTGAGGCTTAAAATGACTCTAAACCAGATACTTTCACTTGAGTCGGATAATTTTGGAAATCACCTCACCTTATCAATGGAGATGTTGGGTTAATCTTGAATATCAATTTGCTAAAACATTACTGTTCTTAAAAAGGTAAATGAGTATGTGTTGAAATTTATAAAACCGACTACAATTCCTGCAAAAGAGGAGTTGACATGAAAGGTTTGGTTTTGGTTAGTCTTGGAAGTGAAAGTTATGACCCAAGGGCCAAGACATTCATATGCTTAAATAGTTAACGCGAATGAACTAGCATGGGCGAGATGGATATAGATTTTTACCATTAGAAGTTCTTGGCATATAGCTATGACAAGTACTCCTTGGCTTCCTGCTATATGCAGTCCAGGGATGCCAAGGTAGTCGAGAGTATACCCCTGGTAAAAACAGATAACACGGAGATAGACACAAATGAAAAACGAGTTAGGTTGCATATAAACTTCTTTCACGTTTTTTCAGCAAGGAATTGCGCAGAATAGAACTTCATTTTGTGAGTGCTAATGAAAGTTCAGCAAACAAAATTAGTCCATAGAGATCGAGTATAGCAGGTGGGAGATCGAAAGTAGCATACAGTACTTAAGGAAGAGTAATACCCATTACCCACATATCTCACTTATGCTCATAAATCTTATGAACTCAAACATATTGCAAAAGCAAGGCAATGTAATACAGAAGAATTGGTTCAGTGAAGAAACTGATCTAAATTCCCATAAGATTATCAACAAACCATATTGTTTGCTGTTTTTCACTTCTTAAGCATTCCTGATATAGTGGGTCATATAGTGAGAACACAAGCCTCTAAGTCACCAAATAAACTAGACGGGTAATTGGATGGAACCTACTGTCTGATGGGACTAATCCAGCAGGAAAGGTCCTTTTACAAACTTACTGTCACCGAATAGACTGAATGGGTAATTGGATGGAACCTACTGTCAAAGACCTTTCCGAGAGATTAATTCAGCAGGAAAGGTCCTTTGACAAACTTGATCAGTCAATCCACTACTGTAAACACCTGAAGTATTATACATACAGTTACAAAATTAAATTCATAAAAAAGGGCCAGATTTCCGATGAAGGTTCTCACAAGACCAACCAACATAATGGTGATTTGGACAGAACGGATTTGTAACAAGGGGAGGCATTTTATCTATGGCACATGATTGATGGGGGATATAGAACAGGGTAGAATATGGGCAGACTCAAGATGAACTTCGATAAACATGAGTTCTAGGGTAGAAACTCAATATAGAGATAAAAGTCATTCATATTAGACGACCAAAAACTACCTAAGCCGTAGCACATGGAGCTCTTTATACAGATAACCCCTAAACATGAAAATAACCTACCAGAACTCTAAAACTTGTTATCTAAGATAACTAAATACATCTCTAAACTAATAAAATTATAAAATAGATATTCTAGACATTTCTAGATATTCCTAAGATTTAGCTAAATAATAAAAACGAAAATACCTTATTTATTTGAATATATAAATTATAATTAACTAAAAACAAGTAATATAAAAATATTCTGATTTTTAATATTTTATCCTGCATCACACACCCATGGATAAAAGGTTCCATGTAAATTGGCATGCAATGGTCATTGTACCAACGAATTCTGCTTCACGCCACACACAGATATTTATCACTTTTGGTTAGAATTGATCAGTGTTTTTATCTCATGGATCACAAAGAAGCAACATGTCAGGGAGAGGAGATTTGAATGCAGATACATATCCATTCTTACATGTTACTCAGACTGAATGGAGCGGGATAATGTTAAATAACTAGAGTAATGTAAGTCATAGAAATCAGGCTGACCTGAAGCTTGGTGTAGCCAACTTTCCACCAGATGGGGAATGACACCAGAGAGGTCCAAAAGCTCTGGAACCAGAGCACCAAGGGCAGCTAGCATAGTCCAACGAGCATGCAATGTTTCAAAGCTGTGGCAAAAGGGCAAACATAGAAATGTTGGAAAATAATATATATAAAATATGAATTTTAAGGTTTTAAGAAAATAAATAGATTCTTATTTTCTTTTATGAATGAAAAACTCATTAGTCCCACATTGGAGAGTTTCCAATCTTAAGCTGTTTTAAGAGACTATATAAAATTATTAGTCCCACATCGGGGAGATCACTCTTCTTAAGTAGTACTAGGTTATTATATAAACAAGCTATTTTCTCAACCTATGGAATCAATCCAAGAAAAAGGGTTTCTCTATATTTTTAGAGAGACCAAAAGAAAAATATTTTTTCTATTGTTTTTCTTAAGCTTTCACGATTTTCCTTGAGGGTTTTTTTCGGAGTTGCCAAGCTCAAGTTGAGTATCTACTACAAGTACTAGTAGTAGGTATAGTAGGGTGTTTTATCCTGGAGGCATCCGCCCTGTGGAGGCTATAGCATCACTCTTGAGTGTAGCCGGACGCTAATGTCTTAAGGACAGCGTGTTGAAAACGTGACTCACTATGTTTTTTCCAAAGTTTTCCATGTTGTTGTTGCGGAGATCTGGGGAGCTCATCCGTTTCGTCAAATCGATCACTTCAATTAAAAAGGAGCTAAGTAACAAAACTTTTATTTATTTAATTTTTTCCTTATTTTTGATTATTGCATCCAACTATCTTAAGACATTAGCTTTAGTAGTAATCAAAAACGAATGCTCGATTTGTGAATCGTTGACGTTGATATTATATTGGAAAACAAAGGATATTAATTGTGAAGTGAAAAATAAAATTGAGTTTTTTGGTCAGCTGTAGAGTTTCGAGTATATCTCTTAACTTAGAAGGAATTTCGACAAATACTTTTAACCGAATATAATAGACATCATGATAGTTACTCACACCAAATTTCAGAATTTTTGGAGTTATAAAAGTATTTTTTAGGTATTTTACAAAACTGAAAAACGTTCCTGAAAAATTCTGACGGGCAGAAAAATATTGTTGACTAAATTAGTTTTTCTGGGGTAACCATGTGTTTTTTAGAATTGTGATTCGAACAAAGTTTGTAGATCTAGATGTTATATTTAAAAATCATTTTTTATTTTCCGATTCAGAATTGTGGTTTGTGAGATATGGTGTTTGTAAAAATGTTGCGTATGTTTGTCCAGAATATCAATAACTGTATCTAAGCTCTAGATTAGTATGAGATCTTGCAACCATTTACAGTGATACTTTTCATCTTGGATATAACATGAAAAACCGGTACTAGTGGGTACTTTTATCCATGATAGACTTGAGATTTCAATTTAGTTGAAATATTTATCATAAACAACTTAGAGCAAGTAACAAATTGATTTTTGTGACTTAAAGTGATAATCTCTTATATGTGTTAGATTAGTATCACATTGCTAATGAATAAGATGTTAAATCATTTGTGTATGAGTTATCCATTGTGTTATAAATCACTTTGATTATATGTGCTTTGTGTAGTATCGATTGGCGTGAATCACATGATTGGTTAATAATTGTTTATTAACAATTTCTATGGTGATTTCTAAATCATTTCGAATATGTTACCTTTCGTTGAAAATATGAGAATCATAATACACTAGTATACCATAGTCATATGGATAGTGAGGTATAACGTATCTTTTAGTAACTAGTGCAACAAGAAGGTTAAGCGATCAAATGTGCTTGAATTGATACGTATGTACACAAAAATTGTTTAGGGTTTTTATTACCAAGTTTTGTTACTTACTTATGATAGTGATAGTCTAATGTGAAGAGAGACTTAAGTAACTTGATAACTAGGTGTTCACAATAAATATTTTGATAAGATGATCACTTATAATATCTTGATACTTTTATATTACCTATGATGAATGAAAGTATCAACCAATTTTTTGAATCCTAGTTGGTCAGAAGTTTTATCATCTTAAGTTGAATGATAAATTTAGTGTTAATCTCTGATAACTTATGTTATTTTTTTAGTTGTGTGCTTATCTCCTCGGAATAGAGAATTTTATATTCAAATTTGAATGGAACAATTGACATTCTTACCGTATTAAGTAATTTTACTTTTCAGTGGAGATAATAAAAAGAATTGGTTGGTAAATGCCAGAAGTGCTGGAACGTGTGCTCCAAAAAAGGCATGTTTTGTCTTCTACCAGGAATGGAAAAGATTAAAAGCATTTTCATGAACAATTCAACTATCAAAATAGTTGAATAAATAGGTAAATGATGTGCAAGGCCTGTCAGGTATGGACATTAATCAGATTATGATATCATTCTCAATATTTGCATTGCGAATTAAAACTAGTGCCAAATGCTATCTACAGTTACTTTGAAATGTTATACTTGGAAATATGGTCTTGTGATGCTTTGAGTGTTAGATTAATAGAACAAGACAACAGTAGATAAAAGGGAAAATCGTTAATGAATTGAGAATGAATACATGAGCGTGTTAAATCATAATGTTGGTATAGAGTACCATTATATGGTGTGTCTTAGTTAGATGCAACCTAAAGGACACATAATTGTAGTTTCTTATATTGAGAAATCCTGATAATTGTGGGGGGCCTTATGTATCAACTGTGGGGTATAAGATGGAAACAAGTGTTTGTTTGATTTCTCAAGTAGATTCATAGAACACCCTAGACTTATATGTGCCCTACCTTGTAGACCTCAATTGTGGGGGTCTAAGGTGAGAATGAAGAGTCGACTTCTTTAGCAAATCATTGCATATGATCACCAAAACTGTAGTATGATAATTTGAAAGTTTTGAAGCTAACAACATTTAACTTAAGTAAATTTTATTGTTGAGGATGTTGAGTTCTCGACAATAGTTTTATGAGGTCGGGTTCTCACACGAGATTGAATAAGTCAGACAGAGACTTGATTTTGTGAAATTGTTGTGACTCTAAAATTACTACATCAGGCATTGTTTTCCATTATTGTCAATATGCTACATTAGATGGATGTTGAGACATTATACATAAATGATTAGTCAAAGGTGGACAAACCTTAAGGGTTTGGTTAGCACTAGGGGTACAAACTGATTACACCTACATATACTTGACCTGAACCAAGATGTAAGTCAATGACCTATAAATATTATTATGTGATGATGATGAGTACTAGTGATGTACTTTAATGAATTTGATAGTGTATTTACACTAAATCAATTGAAGGTGCATATGTTTAGCATGCCTTTTTACGTGTTTTACAACCACTAACAATTTTTTGTTGTTTAAAGTTTGACAGAAAACTAATATGTTGTTGAAGTGGTCTAAAGGATCAGAAAGAACCAAAATCAAATTTTGATGATATAGTTTATGTCAAATTTGTGTTGTAAAATAGGTTGCATGTTTCCCATTTTATCCTGGATAATTACAGGGTTGCTCTGATCACATGACCAGAAAATTGGGATGCTTGAGGTACATATTTAATTTCAAATATGTGATATATATTGCACCAACCTTTGGAGGAAGATGTAATGACCGTACTAGTAAGTAGTACATGTATCTTGTGTATTCCTTTATATGCTTTACAACCACTAGAAAACATGTGATGTTTGTGATTTGATTGAAAGACTAAGTTGTTGTAGACAAGCATGATCCAAAAGTTCATTGGAACCAGAAGAAATTCTGACGGGAATGGTCTTTGTCAAACTCGATGCGTTTAATGTATGTTGTAAATGTGCAGTGAATTAGGTGTACAAATATACTTGTGACCCCAGAAGAATTAATGGGATGATCTGATCAGAAATTTGAAGTACCTGAGGTACATTTTAAATTGTGTATGTGCATGATACATATTACACTGACCTTAAGAGATGTTGTGATTTCAGGATTTGGAGAATCTTAGCCTATGTGTGTACTCTCTTAAGATGTATAATTAGTTGAAAATCCTCCAACAGACATGAAGAACTCGACTGAGATGAAATCAGAGTTCGTTTGCTTAAATTAAATCATAAGATGAAGATGAATTGCTAAAACCCTTTTGTTGGGTATTCCTCTGTGACTGAAGCCTGTGGCCACCACTGCTGAAGCTCAATTGACTATGTGAAGTAAATGATCAATGGAAAAATCTAGACAAACTCAGAGAAGGCTAATTCGGTAAGACAACTACTCTTTAATGAAGTGATTTTTGTAAACTTAGTGAAGTCAAGAGAAAAATCAGTGGATCCTTTGACGGAAGGATAATCTAGAGAGATAGTTTGTTATTGCATCGAGGGGGATATGACTTAAGCTCAAGAAATAAAATTGCCATGAAGGACACTCAACCTTAGTGACTGGAGATACCAAGATCAAGGTTCAATGAGACAACTAATTTGTGGTAATTAAAGGTATGCACTATCAAGAGAATTACATTCTTTGTCCCTCCCTATGGTGCATTGTTGTGATAATGTGACTGCATGTGAAGGATGGCTTTTAAGAAGTCTTAATGAGTTTTATAGTTTCAATTTAAGATTGAAGTGGGGTGTAGCAATAACACTCTTGATAGAACTCACTGAAAGGTGCATAAATTATACATTTAAAGTAGTTTTTCCTGACCCTTATGTGCTATATTTGAGTGAATTATTAGGTATTTTGATTACTTTCGAAGTTTAGTCGTCTTTTCAGGTTACAGTTCAGAAACCCGAAGAATGGAGCTGTATGAAAAGAATTACCGAGGAGCCAGTGAAACTCTGCTGAATTTAGGCCTTTCACCCTCCACAGTATAGGAAATTGAATTAGGAAGCCAACGGCGAAAGAACGAGGTCATTCTGATCTCGTATGAGGAAGTTATGGGCAAAGCCACATTGTGGCAAATTAGCTTGTGCTGCTAGCGCCCAGGCGCTAAGTTGGCTGAACCGTATGTGCTAATGTGCTAAGTGACGAGTTGGAGGTGCTAGAGTGGTTTGATGGGCTAGTGGCTAGCCTTGGTGGGGTAGTAGCTAGCTTGGGGAAGTCATATGGGATTAGGAAAGAATTTGGAGTTGATATAGCTTGTTGGAGTGGAATAAGGAAACTTAGCACATTTCCTAGTGGCTAACTCTAGTTCTATAAGGAGAACTAAACTCTTCTCATGGCAAGTCTTTGGGTGAAGTTGGGACACAATATTGGAGGCCACATGGAGGAGATATTCTCTCAAGGAAGAAGAGCAATTTCATGTGCACAAGGACTTGGCTACTCACGTAAAAAAGAGCTAGAAAATAGCACGTAAACAGGATTGCTGGACAGTTTTCACGTTGTTAGGATTACTGGATATTCTCACGTAAAAAAGGGAGTTTCCAGGACTTAACACACACATATAAAAGGGAAAAGAGGCTGCTGCACATTGAGTGTCCAGGAATTAAGCAAAGAACTAAAGGAAGAGGCGTAAAACAGACACAAAAGAGGGCTGGAGGCGTAAGTGTGCTGCTGGCTACCACCATTGCTGCGTTCCGAAGCCATATCCATTCTTCGTACTCTTTCCGGGTTTGAGTAAAGTGTATTTTAATTAATTTCCATGGGTTTTGAGAAACCCATTATGAGCTAAACCTTCTATATTGGTTAGGGATGTAATCTGAAGTTTAAAGACATGTTTATTAATTGAATGGCGCATATCTCATGATTTCATGCTATTACTAATATCGTTCATGTTCTACTGATTATAATGCCATGTATGATTGATTTTCTGTTTGTTTAAGTTGCAAATTGAATGGGCATGCACTGATATCTACAACTAAACTAGAGTTTTCGATCCGGAATTGTCGAAGGATTCTAGTTACAAGTAGTATAGCATATTTGTTAACAATACTTAAAATTGCCATGCAAGTATGTGTAGAAGCTTGACCTAGATTAAATCCGAGTTGCGCGATGCATCGGATTATTTAGAATAACCTCAACTCACAAAGACCATTGCTTTCATTGGGTTAAACTTGGTGTTTACATCGAGTTATCCGGTGTTAAGAATTCGGAGAGTGGCGCGATACCCTTTCCGATGATATTAGGAGTTTTGTCGAAGTAGCCCTGCGATAGGATGCTTTAGGGTTATTGGTATCATTAATGCATGAATGTTGAGTATGCTTTGATTGATAACATGTTGGATAACGGAAGACGAAATCTGTAACCAATGTTTTTTCTCCTTATTTCAAATCCAATTTTACTTGCTATTGCCTTAGTTTACTTAGTTTAATTTAGCTTATTAAAACAACTTGAAAGCCCCTCTGTTTACTTATTACGTGACTGAAAACAAGCATAATTGCTGCCTCCTTGTGGGAACGAACTTGTTCTTATCCCTATACTTCATTCTATTTTAGAGAGTAAGAACTCGATTATTTTGGTTGATTACGACACGACCACTCACCTATCTGAATGAGGAAGTGGGTCGCTTCCTATGAGAATATGAGCTGATTCTCTAAAGCATTCTGAGAAACGTGATATTTGCCCAGGGACAAAATGAGCACAGCGGCACGATCTTGGCAGCAACCTTGGAGATATCATGCGTGGTGGTTATCGCGAATTACACTATACGCTATCACTTCAAGACATCACGTTCACTGTCTCTAGCAAGTAGTTTCAGTAATCTCTCACTAAGCAAAGGTTCAAGACCTCATGGACATCTCTGCCTAAAATGATATTTCTTACGTTTTATGTGATTTTTGTTTTTTATCGAGATTTAATTCATTTTGAGAAAATGAGTTTTATGTTGTTTTTTATGGTCTTGGTATTACTGATACTTAGGACCTAAGGGTCACTAAGGGATCACTGGCTCATTTTCACTTTGGTGAACGGAACCTTTAGTCCCAATATGGAAAACTAAAGATGAAAGCTCTCTATACTATTATGATTTATGCAATCAATAGTATGACCCTGGGGTCAACACACTTTTGTGTGAGGGAGAGGACGTTGGAATGGCTAGTATGATTTCAATACACATGGTTTGGCTGATTGTTCAGTCAGTTCGATCGGGTCGTGGAATTGGGGTAATGATTTACCAAGATCTATTTATGTTTTTCATGTTTTACTTAGGTTTTTCATTCATTTGGGGGATTGTTGGAAAACAATATATATAAAATATGAATTTTAAGGTTTTAAGAAAATAAATAGATTCTTGTTTTCTTTTATGAATGAAAAACTCATTAATCCCACATTGGAGAGTTTCCAATCTTAAGACGTTTTAATAGACTATATAAAATTATTAGTCCCACATCGGGGAGATCACTCTTCTTAAGTAGGACTAGGTTACTATATAAACAAGCTATTTTCTCAAACTATAGAATCAATCCAAGGAAAAGGGTTTCTCTATATTTTTAGAGAGATCAAAAGAAAAATAATTTTTCTATTGTTTTTCTTAAGCTTTCGCGATTTTCCTTGAGGGTTTTTTACGGAGTTGCCAAGCTCAAGTTGAGTATCTACTACAAGTGCTAGTAGTAGGTATAGTAGGGTGTTTTATCCTGGAGGCATCCGCCCTGTGGAGGCTATAGCATCACTCTTGAGTGTAGTCGGGCGCTAATGTCTTAAGGACAGCGTGTTGAACACGTGACTCACTATGTTTTTTCCAAAGTTTTCCATGTTGTTGTTGCGGAGATCTGGGGAGCTCATCCGTTTCGTCAAATCGATCACTTCGATTAAAAAAGAGCTAAGTAACAAAACTTTTATTTATTTAATTTTTTCCTTATTTTTGATTATCGCATCTAACAAGTAAAATAAGAGCAAGTTAGTTAGATCTCTTGTTAGAATTTACACAATTAGGTAATCACATATCTAATATTCCCAACGTCGTGATTTTTGATAGGCAAATTGGATTTTATGCACATACTTGAAATATTTCTGGAAAGCAACGGGTCTTTGTTTAGACCAGCAATATCAAATCCATAGTCACCAGGTAGTTCTCCAGAAAGATAACAAGGATAGTCAAACGGGATTGGGCCAAGCCACCGAGGCCGATCTTCTCCATACCAAAAACGGCGCATCAAATAATATTACAAGGACTTGCAGATCTCAACAAGAAAAACTAGAGATTATGGAAAACACACAAACAGAAACAAGTATATTATAATTAAGTTGGCTCATTGTATTGTGCTATCATATTCCTCGAACAATACTCTAGGAAATTTAACTCCTATTGGCAGGCTCTTCAACAATAATTGAATTGAATAAACTGTGACATACGTGGATACACTTTTAAAGACTATTGTATCTCCACAGCATGATGTCATACAAGCTGTTCATGTGCACCTTTCCTACTATTCTCATCATCATCTTACACTACGCCTTTCTTACTAACAAGTTTCTTACACTTCCATCAATAATGTTCACGGCAGAGGATCTAACCACTTGTTCTTCTAGAGAATAAACTCATTCATCACCGCATGATATAGGTAAACATAAGACAACATTATGAGCAATGTGCGTACACGGTGCACTGCTCTTGTCTTATTAAAACCTAATACAACAAACAATTAAGAAATAAAAGGAACTTAAATAATGAGTTTCTCTACCTGGCTTGTCTTGCTTTGTCGGCTAAATCCTTCAAATAAGAAGACTTCTGAAGTGATGCATTTTTAGTAATCAGCATTCGTCTCTGAAGTGTTTGCCCGATTGAACTGTTAGCAATGGCTTTCACAACAGTGAAAGCCATTGCAGAGAAGATTACAACTCCAGCAATCTGTCTAATTCATCAATCAAATTAATTCATTAAGAAAAAATATTAATTAATACCAAAAATAATTAAACAATATATAAAGAGAACTAATCATGAATTATTCACCTCTTGGCATGAAGCAACTTGAGTAGTAGGCCAACTTCTTCTTCTTCGATTTAGTGGTGTTGAGCTTAAAATGGAGATTTCTGGATGACTTTAATGAAAGTGCTGCTCCATCTATCAAAGAAGAAAAAAGAGAAAGGTTGAATTCCATTTAGAATTTGATTAGGTGGAAAAAAGCAACTGCAACTTTGGCCGGAAAATGGTGAACATCTTCAGAACAGTGGATGAAAAGGGCTATATTTCTGCAAAGAGAAGAAGAACAAGCCAACATAAGTTTGGTTCAAGAACAATTTAAGGTCCCATGGATGATACAGCTAGAGCAAATAATAAACAATCAAGACCAGGAAAATCAATAAGAGTAGAGAGGAAGATCATAGGGGGATCGGTGGGAAAGAAAGGGACTAGAGACATCATTCACTTAGCAATTTGGAATGGCAACAAAAGAAGATTTGGGTGGATTAGTTTCAAGGCTGGAAAATGGCTGAGTAATGTGATGAAGAAGGAAGCAAAAAAATGAAGGCAACAAAGAGGGATTCTGGAGTTTTAGAGACAACTTGGATTGGATGACAGCAGTAAGGAGATTCAATGAGGATGGTTTGTTTATATGTGTCCAATTCTCTCATAACCAAGACTTTCATTCTTCCCTGTACTTCCCTGCAGGCATAAATAGAGAGGGTTGGTGGCAGTCAGGAATTTTTTTAGAGGAGTTAATGTCTGATTATGGCAATGCCAAAGTAAGCAAGCATATGGATCTTAATAGAAATATTGGAGGGGAAGCTGGGGTAGAATGCCAGAAGAAAAACATACAAAAGGACAATCTCATTAGTACTGCTTGGGCAACAGGAAACAAACATTTTGATACAGAACCAAATATTAATCCTTCAAATAATTACAATGTCAATGACAAAATGGAACTGGAAGCTCTCTGGCACAGAACTCTGGTGGCAGAAGTGATTTCAAAAGAATTTGATTGGAAAGAAATTGGTATTTGGGTGATGGATAAACTAGGTTGGTATTATGGGTTCGATCTACAACCCATTGATGACACAAAAACAGTAATTCTAGTAAAAACCAAACATGAATTTACAAGAATCAAAGAACCGAAAAGATGGAAAATGGGGGATTCAATAGTAAGCACTTACCCTTGGTACGCTGGTATCAATGCAATCCCGAAGCCAAGCATGATGGTATCCAACCAAGTCTGGATTGGGATATGTGGTGTTCCTTTCGATCTGTGGGAATACTACACTTTCAAAGAAATCGGTGATTACTTTGGGGGTTTGTTAGAGGTGTGTCCAGAAACAGCAATGGCTTCTGATCTCTCGGAAATCAGAATCAAGGTGAGGGGTTTTGCTAGCAATGGGTTGTGGAAACAGGAAATGATTTTAGGGTTTGCTAAAATTTGGGTTGAAGTAAGGAGGATCGGTGATTGTTTGGAAACCCCTAAATCAGATTATAAACCGATTTCGATTGATAAGGGTAATTGGTGGTCTAGAAGAAATAAGATCTGGCGTCGGAAGAGTGAAGTTTTGGTCGGAGTTAGGGAAGAAGAAGAGCAGGACCGGAGAGAGTCGGGGCTGGTGAAGAGACAAACTCTGCTGCAAAGTCTGGATCGGGACAGTGGTGATGGAGATGGAGCGGCGAGTTCAGAAGGGTCAAGTACATTTCGTGTCAGGAAGAGAGTGGGGGAAACAACGACATCGAGTGATGAAAGGCCACGTGGATCTAAACAGTCTGACTGTGTACGGATCCACTTTGATTTGAATTACAATCCACCGACCCAACAAGCTCTTCTTTGTAATTTGAATCCAACAGAGCTAAGTCTTGGGTCACCTTTATTGGGCCATAAAAGAAACAATGAGGGCGTCCTAGAAGGAGACCATGATACCAGGCCGGTTTCTAACTCTCAAGCTAGCGGTTTGGGCTTACGGCAGGCTCTTACAAATGATAGTCACAACCCAACAGGCTCTATTTCTTCTTCCAATTCTATTTCTATGGGTAACTCTTCTTTGAGAAGCCTAAAGAGGCAACTTAAGGCCAAGTTATCTAATGAAATTATCTCTAATGTGGCATGTTCAAGCAAAGAAGAAAATAGGGTTATTGAGCGAGGCGCAAAGTTTCATGGTGAGGATGATGACGTAAAGTTGGCCAATGGAATCCACGAAAAATTGGTGAGTATATTCAACCAAAATAAAGAGAGTGGCGAATGCTCGGGGATTGAATTTTCAACTCGAGAATTCAACTTTGTATCTAGCTCTATTCTAGCTCATGGTCAAGCTTTCAAAGACGTATGAAATGCGGAAGAGAGAGGCACAAGCCAAGGTTTTATTGATTGATTTGTATCTTGATTGCGGATCTTTATCGGAGGTTTTTCTTTTATCCAATGTGTAAGATTATTTCTTGGAATGTTAAAGGTCTCGGCGACCCGGAAAAACGTTTAAAGTTAAAAAAGCTTGTGAAACGGTGGAAACCTTCTATTCTCATGCTACAAGAGATGAAGCTTAAAGTGTGTTCCGAGAGCATAGTTCGTCAATTTTGGGGATCTAATCCGTGTAAATGGATAGCTCTAAACTCCATTAGAAGCTCGGGTGGTATTTTGTTGATTTGGAATTCGGATTTGATCGAAATGGAAGATTTTCTTGAAGGTACTTTCTCTATTAGCATCTCTTGTCGAAATGTAGAGGATAATTTTCGTTGGGTTCTAGTTGGAGTTTATTGTCCTTGCAACATTAATGAAAAAAAAGGGTTTTCGTTTGGAAATCGCTACATTTCGAGGTTTTTGGGAAGGAAAACCTTTGTGCATTGGTGGAGATTTCAATGGGATAAGATTTATGGAGGAGCGAAGGGGGTGTCGTAGAATCTCATACTCTATGAAACTTTTTAACGATCTTTGTATTGATCTTGATCTTGTGGACGTGCATCTTTCCGGCGCCAAGTATACTTGGGGAAGACCGCCAAATAAGAAGAGCAAAATTGATCGCTTTCTAGTCACCTCGGATTGGAGGAGCACTTCCCGAATTTGGTTATCAAGCGTCCTCCAAGACCATTTTCGGATCATTTTCCGATCGAGTTAGGATCCGTGGACACGGATTGGGGAGCTTGCCCCTTTCGTTTTCAATTAGCTTGGTTAGAAGACACTAACATAATTCCTTTAATGAAAGCTTGGTGGGAGTCGTTTTCTTTTGTAGGTACGGCCGGTGAATGTTTCGTGAAGAAACTAAACGCTTTAAAGGAGAATTTGAAGGTTTGGAACAAAAATGTCTTTGGTTGCATAGAAAAGGCCATGGATACGGCTCTCTCTAAAATGAAAGTGTTAAAAGATTTAGATGATAGGAGGGATCTATCCTTAGACGAAGAAGAGTTGCTTGTGAAGGCTAAGACGGATTTTGAGTTGGCTCATAGGTGTCAAAGTGTAATGTTGAGGCAAAAATCTAGAATTTGATATCTTAAAGACGGAGATCGAAATACAAGTTTTTTTCATCGAATTGTGAAGGGTAATAGAGCTTCAAACAACATCATCAACCTTCGTATCAATGGTCGATGGACCGGTAACAAAGAGGAAATTAAGGTGGGTATTGCAAATTATTTCGAGATTGCGTTTAAAGAGAAATCCCACTATCGTCCTAGAATCAAGAATATGTGCCTTAAGAAGATCGATGAGAGAGCTAGCTTATGGTTGGAGAGGTCCTTTAGCGAAGAGGAAGTAAAATTCGCAATTCATAATTTGGGAGTAGATCGAGCCCCGGGCCCGGTGGTTTCCCGATGAAGTTTTTCATAGTTTGTTGGGATTTTATTAAAGATGATTTGATGAAGGTTTTCAAGGAATTCCATGATCATAATATTCTTCACTCGTCTTTGAAAAACAACTTTATTGCTCTCATTCCAAAGAAGGTGGTCGTAGAGGAAGTTAAAGATTTTCGGCCCATTAGCCTTATCGGGAGTGTGTACAAAATAACATCCAAGTGTTTGGCGGAGCGTCTAAAGGTTTATCTTCCTTCTCTTATTTCTTCGACCCAATCTAGTTTTATTAAAGGTAGAAATATCCTTGATGGTGTGTTGATAGCTAATGAATGTATTGATTCTAGAATCCGTCAAAATGATCCGGGTTTGGTATGCAAGTTAGACTTCGAAAGGCGTTTGACAATGTCAATTGGAAATTTCTAAATGAGGTTTTATTCAAAATGGGGTTTGGTGGTGTATGGAGAGCTTGGATTAGAAGTTGTTTTTATTAATGGTTCGTCGCATGGTTACTTTGGTAGCGAAAAGGGACTTCGTCAAGGAGACCCTCTCTCTCCCTTTATTTTCACCATTGTGGGTGAGGTTCTTAGTTGTATGTTGAGAAAAGCTCAAGAATTCAATCAAATTTCGGGGTTCTCGGTAAAGATAGGAGGCACCAAAATAAATCACTCACAATTTGCCGATGATTCCATTGTTTTTCTCGATGCGAAGGAAGATCAAATTAATAATCTCCGTTACATTCTTTTTTTGTTTTGAGTTAACTTCGGGCTTGAAGATTAATTTTTCTAAGAGTAGTTTGTATGGAGTCGCATTGGAAGAGGGATTGGAAAGTTTTGAAAACAAGTTGGATTGTAAATATGAAAATTTTCCTAGTATTTATCTTGGTTTCCCATTGGGAGACAAAGTAGGAGGGTTACAAAAATGGGAGAAAATGATTGAAATTTGTTCGAAGAGGATCTCTTCTTGGAATGGAAAAACAATAGCGAAAGGAGGTAAGTTAACTCTTATCAAAAGTATCTTAGCAAGTCTACCAATATATTACCTACCTCTCTTTCTTGCTCTATGTGCCATATCCAAGAAAATTGATAAAGTAGTGAGGAACTTTCTATGGGATGACAACCAAAATTCTAAAAGAATTCATAATATTGGGTGGAAAATGGTGAGCAAACCAAAGGAAAAGGGAGGACTTGGTATTAGAAGAATGAATCTAGTGAATTCGGCTTTGCTTAAGAAATGGTGGTGCCGCTTCGGCTTAGAGAAAGATGCTTTGTGGAGGAAAATAATAGTTGAAAAATTCGGTGAACCCCCTACCGGTTGGGAAACTTTAAAACCTAAAGGTTCAAAAGGAGGAAGTCTTTGGTATAACATTTATAAAGAACTAGAAGGTTTCAATAAGAACATCAAACTCAAGGTTGGAGCGGGAATGGAAACTAGATTTTGGGAAGACATTTGGATCGTGGAAAGAAAATTATGTGACTTGTTTCCTTCGGCCTATGAAGTTTCAAGGACAAAAGAGGTCGTGGTAGCTCGTATGTTCGATGTAGTAGACAACGAAATAAGATGGAAGTTTATGGCTAGACAACGATACTATCAATCAATAGCTAGTGAAATATCAAGTATTTCTAATATTCTTTCTACTTTTTCCTTTCAAGAAGGTGTCTCGGATAGTCGTCTTTGGATTGGTAATGAAAATGGTCAATATACGGTGAAAGATGGTCTTAAGATCGAAGAGGAACAAGATTTGCCAAATTACACAATTGATGTGGTATGGAGCCGCAATTACCCTAGCAAAATCAATTTTTTTCTTTGGCTCCTCTCTCATGATAGGGTAATGACTAAAGATAAGCTTCGGAGAAGGGGCATGGAGGTCTCTAGCCTTTGTTGTTTTTGCGACAATAATGATGAAACTAGCGAGCATCTATTCTATGATTGTTGGAGGATTCGAAGGATTTGGGATTACTTCATTGAAGGGTCTAGGAGCAATTGGAATTATTCATCCAACATCTCTCAAAACGTCAAATCTTGGAATAAATTGGGGAGATGATCGACTTAGTGGAATTTGGAACAACATCCCGGTAGCAATTTGGTGGTGTATTTGGAAGGAGCGCAATGCAAGGTTCTTCGAAAACAAAAAGAAAATAGTAGAAGGTATCATTAGAAATTTTAAACTTCAAGCGATTTTTTGGGCCGAATCGAATATAAAAATGTTAGGTCTAACCGCCAATTTAATTGTAGCCCTTTGGGATTCTTTATTTCGTCCACCTTGATTGTATATGTTTCATTAGCTTTTCTTGTGGGTTTTTTTGTAGGTACCCTCCTTAAGTACCTTCTCTTTTAAATGAATTTTCTCATATCCGATCAAAAAAAAGAAAAAAAGAAAAAAGAGATAAAGCCATCACCATCTTCTTTTCTTTGTTGGACTTGGATTTCGTGGTTGGAATGGGAAAGGGCCATATACATTAGTGGGAATCGAAAAATTATCCCGGTTTTTTAGACCCTCCAAAAAAATCATTGAATATTTTATTTTTTAACTCATTTTTACGAAAATAAAATAAAATAAATGCACATAAATTACAACACTGTAAATCCAATATGACCTTTGTTTTTTTTATAAGAAACTAGAGCTTAACACGTGCTATAATGGTACATATATTTTTATTTTGTGGAAATATATATCCGGATTTTTTTTATCAATCCTGATGATTATCATAGCTATTTTAGACTTTTAAAAGAAAAGAGGAGAAAAAAGGAGCTAGTTTGAGTTTTCTTTTTTTCAAAGCATAGTTAGTTTGAGTTGATGATAAGAACAAATAATAGTAATTGTGAATATAATCAAAGACCTATTATTTTTTTAATAAATGTCGGAGACCTTCGAAAGTATTTGTATATCGTTGGCAGAAGATTATTACGACTTTTAGCAAATACTGATTGTTGTCCGGACAAACAAATCATGTGGAAGTTAAAAGTTCAACCACCACCAAGTTGTAGATAATAGATATATGAAATGTTAACAATAGTCAAATGCCCTTATCTCCGAGATAGGCAAGAATTCCTCTTCCTCACTAAAGTCTAAACTATAGCCACCACATGGTTTTTAAGGCTGCGGTTTAATCGTTAACAGTATCAATTCTATTGGTGTATTTTTGGTGCACCAATGGAATTACAAAAAAACATTTCAACAAACATTAAAATGGAAAAGTTTTACCTTGATATGCGAGGTTATGAATAATTACGGAAATACCAAGAAGGAAAATAAATGTTGTAAAAGTAAAAAAACTTGGTAAATCCCTTAAACCATCTCTAGCAACATCGTAACCTACAACAAATATTGACAACTCAGTGCATCCATAGATACACATGGTATATGTAACAAAGACTATATATGATGTGCAATCCACTTGGCTAAAAATGCATTTTCTGAATTACAACAAATGTAATGGTTACAAAGAAAACCATGTCAGAACCGCGGATCAATAACTTGGACATGTCCTTGTTTTCCATGTCAGTGGCATTAGCAGTTATATCCTTAACTGACAAAGTGTACGATATACTAAGCTCCAGTTTTGGGGATTGACATAGATTTAGAACAAAAGTCTTGAAAAGGTTACATTGGCTGCCAAACCAACTATTTTGTTCATGTTGGTGTTTCACTTTGAAGTTAAGATTGTTACTTTAACCATAATGCAATTATATACGTGCTTTTTTTAGGCATGTAACCTGAAACTGGGAGATTTAATAGGAGCATTGTTGGGCATAGACTTTTTTAATGCTCGATGAGAGAACAACATCAAATTAGTAATTTCCAGACTTAGTATTTTCACATTCCATAGTTTATCAATGGAGTCTCTAAGAATGACTTTTTTAGGCAAGTCTTTATCCAATTTGTTGATAAATATTGCTGGTGAATTCTACAATAGTAAGCAAAAGACTAATATTTATCCTGATCAAACTAAAACAATAATTGAAATTCATAAACAATAAAAAAAAAACCTCAAATGAAACTTGGGGTTTAACTGAAATTCATCAAGAAAGTAAATAAATGAAGAGTTTAGAGAGAGTACCAAATGATGGGAGCTTTTGTCAGGAATGAAAACTTGAAAGAAGTGATGGTTCTGTTGGCTAACAACTGAAGAAGAAGGAACAACATTTTTGCCATATTTCCCCATTTTAGTTCCTAGAGTGGAGGAAATGGAACCTTAACTGAAGGAGAAAAAAAGACTAAAACACAAGCCGTTAGTAGAATATAATAAAAAATTCCAAAAGGAAAAAAATAAAGAATTCATTAGGTCCATAAAACAACACAAAGATAACATGAGAAAAGATCAAATGCAGACAACATATCACGAAGAAAATATCAAATGCAAGAAAATAAGTTTATAAAGCAAATATGAAAGCTTATTTTGGAACTGATCTTCAACAACAGGTTTGTTACGCACTATTCAGTCACTCAGATTGGTGCAATGCACCGAGTGATAACTGAGACTCTACAATATTAACCATGATAAGCATAAAGCTGCGCACATGATTATTGTAGGGAGCAGGAGATAACAAAATATAAAGAAAAAATATCAGCTCACCATAGACATTTGAGGTTTTCTTCTCTGTTTTCCTATCAAAAAAGCTTACAGAAATCACCACACCCAACTCCTTCGTTAGCAGAACCGTATCAAAACAACTCATAAATTCAGTACAACACCAAAGAAAATAACCCACAGTTTAACAATCTTAATACTGTCACATTAACATAACATGAACCAATCAACGCCACTACCTACTTTAGCCACTGCCAATGCTCAAGTTTCCATTGCATTACAACAAATTTAAGAGTCTAAAGTCCTAACCAATGAGAAATATATATTAAAATAACTTAATACGCATCAAATTATAAAGACAGTACCTTTAGGAGAACCAAATGCAGCAGGTGGCAACGAATCAAATTTCGTTCCAAGAATCGGTCCATCCTTCATCTAACCATTTCCAAACCGTGATCCCACAAAACAATCGCTTTTAACTCAGACCTTGAAATCTCATGAATATCTTGAATGGACTCTTAAAATGATATATAGGAAAGCTTGACAATTCCTTTCTTTTTGTTTATGTCGTCACAAAAATCTTCATATGACGTGCCACCAACCAACAAATCTTCATATTACTTAGCATATCGCTCAATAAGGTACTGTCAAGAAGGTACCAATTGTTAATGGATCACCTTTAATTGGGTTCCCAAATACAATCGTGGCATCCCAAAGCTACAGCAAAATCTATGACAAACAGAAATCAACCTCTTATCACACTCAATTTTAGGCCTATAAAAACTAATTATTTAAACGACAACAATATCAGTAAATCAAAAGTTAACATTGATTATCAGTACACAAATTGTTTTACCATTATTACGGCTCCACAAATTTATAGTACCAAAGCTAATAAGCAATTACTATGTAAAACAACGCATTAACCAGCAACACTACATTCTAGTGGTGGTGGTGTTGGTGTCTTTCGAAGGAAAAAAGCCCTATAAAAATAAAACAAAAATTCAAACAAAATTGTTGAAAGTCATGAAACTGAATATGTGGAATATAACTTACTTGTAGCAATTCACCTATGCTTTTCACAGACATCGTCTTTTGTAAAATTTGTGAGCTCCCGTCAATTACATCCTTTGATTTCTTCAACTCATATTGGAAAAATTAATCCCCATAAAGTCATTCAACAACTACAATCTTCCCATCATGATCAGCTGCCTAAACACAGAATCATAAAGGTCGTTAATCCCTGTGACATCCATATGAAAACATAGATCAATTGTTAGATTTCACAAAATTAAAATCAAATGAACATGAATATAAGAATGTTACTGTGCAAATTCAAGTAAGCTCACAATTGAAATGCATAGTTGTAAGGAGAAGGAAAAAATATACCCAATGCAATTGTCTGTTCCCTACTACCGTATCTCTTTTAGACACAATGTACTGTTATAGCCAGTGATCGTTTTAAAAAAATGGTAAAAATAGTTCGTTCGCTGAGACTTGTGAAGATTCGTTTTAGACCTAATTTTGATTTAAACTAGAAAACAAGTAAAAGATTTTAATAATATTGGGAAGAACTGAAACTCAGGATTCCACCAAAATCACTTCTGAATGATTTCTACAATGATTCTTTAACAATTATAGCTCTTTTATTGACTCTGTTTCTTTGCCAAAAGTACATTTCTAAAATATTAATTGTAAATCACAAGCATGGCGCATCAAACAGTCTTAAGTCCCAGCATACACCATCAAACAAAATCACAACTAATTAAGAAAAATCATAAATTAATTAAAAATCAATGCAGAAGTCATTAAGAATCAAAAATAGTTATCATTCATTCATGAAATATAGTTTCCTCCATTGGGTTTAGCTAGACATAGCTTTCTTAAAAGCCATTAAAATATTAAAGAAAATCATAAACTGTTTTTGAAAAACAAAATTAAACCCTAGTTTTCTATCCGTGAGAAGTTGTCTTGAAAATTATATCTAGGCTCCCCTTTATATAGGCTTTGGTAACCTCCTCTTGATTCTTATCCAACTAGGAAACTTAATCTCATTAAACTTTTCCACGTTTTGTTCCTTATCCAACTAGGAAACCTAATCTCATTAAACTTTTCCACGTTTTGATTCCTTATCCAATTAGGAGACTTAACCTCCTCAAAAACCAACAAAAACTCTAATTTTCAAGTCAAAGGCGAGCTCAAAACGCTTCCTTATTTCTTTTCCCGCGCAGGCCCAATAAGGCCCAACAGATACCAAATCCAAGTTGGTTTCACGGTTTTGCTCATAACTTCTTCATACGAACTCGGAATGACCTCATTCTTTTTGCTTTAGATTCTCTTTCAATTATCTACAGAATGAAGGATAAAAATCTTGGATTTGAATAAGATTTACTGGGTCTTTAGCAATTCTTCCTTGTAAAGCTCAATTTCACTTCTTTCAGAGATGTAACCTAATAAAATACATAAACTACAAAAGTAATAATAATACACAGTAATTCACATAAAATATAACAAATAAGTATAAAGAAATGATACTTAAAATATATAAATTATGCACTTATCAGCTAGGCGAATAATGCCGGAAAGCCGAACTGGGCAGGGAACTAAAGCCAGCATCGTTAGTTTCTGCAATCCAGTTAAAATAGCTAGTATCAAGCAGTCTGACATGTGCAAGCAAGAGTGGATCACATGGTCAAAAAAGTTACATTATACTGTAAGAATCACAATGAGTATCCAGAAAGGAACTTCATCCAAATGAGTTTCGGGGCATAATTTCATGTCTAGGTAAAGCAAAAATGGATAACATAACTAAAGAACTACACATCAAAAAGTAAAAATGAGACGACAGATTGAGTTTTAGCGTACAATTACTCACCTTGCAAGCAACAATATAATTTCACATCTAGGTAAAACAAGAGCGTATCTTGACAGTTTAAAGATACACATAATTAATTCTTATATAGTATACCACGCGGAGGGTAAAATGCAGACTAGGTTAACGTAATTACCTTTGAAGCCTGCTCCCATGAGTGTAGCAAGAAGACCATTATTATTCATCCTGACCAATTCTATCTCATACGACTCCCAAGAACGAAGAACTACTGCAATGCACTACCGGGTATTAGAAGGTATCTCAGTTGTTTGTGACAACTTGGTGCTTTGGACTAAGATGTTTCAATCCCTAACTTGTCTTGGCTATTACAACGGAGATAAAGATTCACTTACTAAACTCTTCAACTGTTTTTTGTGTCCATTCAAGTAGAAGGTCTGGTCATGAATAAAATCACCTGAAGCAATCATAGTAAGACTACAAAAAATGTCAAACAACATAAGAAACATCAATCAGACTATTTATAAAATGTATCATTCAATATACGATAAATTTTTATAATAGTTCATGTATACCTGAACTTCGCAGGTACCAAGATTATCAGTGCTATACCAACCAAGAAACTCCCCATCATGACAGTAGATTAACGGGGTGTAGGTAGGGTTTTCTGAGTATAGTAGGTTTAGAGAAAGAGACTTTGAGATTGAGAAATCTGGATTGGTCAACATAACAGAACTTCTTGACAGGCAATCCCTATAAAAAATCAATCGAATGCAAACTGACGCACTTAATAGTAGTCGGATGCTTTGGTTCCATATATATCAATCACTTTGTGTTGCAATATTAGAAGTCTCTGGATCAATCTCTTTGCAAACTACGCAGAGAGGCAAACATTGGATTCAATAAACGGTGTATGCTTATAAAATCTAAACATCCGCTATTCAGCTGCCTTTTTCTATATTTCAATTGTTTCATCACATAACTTTTATTTGTTTTGAAAATCTACAACAATTTTCTACAGCCACATCAACATACAAATTACTCAGTTATGATGTTAAGAAAATTAAGCCACCTCTAGTCAGACAGTAAATCGAATATGATGAAAAACAAAGATCGCGTGATTTTATTAGCAACCACTCGATTTAATTAGCAACAACTCTTGCGACGTAGTGCATTTTTACAACTAAAAAATAATGCAAAAAATACGAAGAAATAAAAAATAGTTAAAATTTTATATTAACATCGGTAAATATGGTGGGTTCGAGTATCTCTTCTCATCAACTGCTTTACCACTAGTTAAAAATATAACTCATTCTTTCTTACCTTGCTCAATGTATGAGAGGATTTTGTTAAACTTATCTACCTGCATCAACCAAAACAACAAATTAGATGGAAACCTTTTGTTACAGGCAACTATGACATTGACATTTATGCCTTAATAAGTTTTCATGTTGTCCTATGTACAATCTTTCAACAATGATTTTTGAGAACTAGTAGCAAAAATAAAAATTGGAATTCTAGGGCTTATGATAGCGAAAAATCTAAACCCAAAAATGGGAGAAAGATAATCCCCTGAACAAAAATTCCCAAATTTATACACCAACACCATTAATCACAATATGAAAACCAAATCCACAATATCCCCAACAAAACTCAATTTATCTATAATCCGAATCAGAAAAAAAAATACTAACAAAAATCAGTATAATAATCCTAAATAATGAAGAATTCGAATCAATAAATGAAGAAATTAGGGCATATAGATGGAGGAAGAGAATACCATAAGGAGAATGGTAACCGTGAGCAGTACTTCTCTCAAGTCCTTGTGAAATCCTTTTAACAACAACAAATGATCCTCCTCTATCATCCATTTCCAATCTCTCCACCTTGTAATCTCTCACTCTTTTTTTCTATATCTTCTTCCCTAAAATATTTTTTATTCAAATCCAATCAACAAAATCATTCCTCCTTCGTTTTCTTCTATAATGTTAATGTTGAAGAATCCGAAGCTTCTCTGAATCTGATTTCTTTTTCAACAAAGAAAAATTGAAAATAAAGTGAAAGAAAGAAAAGATTTAAGAGAATGATAATCTCTCTTTAGGGTTTTGAGAATGTACGAAGATCTAAAGCGAGCGAGAAAGAAATTCTTCTAGTGTAGGTTTATGAGCTTCAATTAAATGGATGAACAAAAATATGAAACGGCTGTGATCCTTTGTGCGTTTTCCCCCATCTTTTATTGAAGGAATAATGAAACTTATCAGAGGATCCCAACCTTAGAACTAAGCCATCAATGAGATCCATATATCTTACCCAAGATGAAATTCCAACCACCACTTATAACCCAATCTGGTTTTATTAAAAAATTCAGACCGCTACTTATCCTAAAACTAAAAACAGATCCTATAATCCTGACCACTATTTATCCCCCTTAACTTCCCAAGATGAATTCCAGGCCGCTCTTTGTCCCCCCTTAACTTCCCAAGATAAAATCCAGACCACCACTTATAACCCAACCCAACTTTATACTCTTGATTATATTAAATTAAAGTTCACCAACATACATCATGAAATTTTTACAGGAAAAAAATAAATAAAGGCAGTAAAAGAATGAAACCAGCATGATCTCCAGAGTGATCTAATGTTGGACTTGTGTCTCAACCTTACTAAAAAAACATCCATACAGATAAAATCTTGACAAGGAAAAAAAGTACAACGCGATAAATCCTACCAGAGAGCCGAAAAATTAAAATGCAAGAGAAACTACAAAAGTTAAGATTCTTTGTTAACCCAGGAACTTGTCGCTCTCCTTGGATACCCAATGAGATGTCTTCTAATACTGGAAATATATGCGAGTTCACAGACGATTTTTGAGATAAGAGCGTTTCTGCTTATGGTAGCACTACTAAGATGAGTTCATGAGACTTCTAGCATTATCAAAACTGATAGAAGTGTCACGACCGTACCACACCGTTTAAGCCTAAAACGAACTGTATCATCTATTCAATGGCTTGGTATGGTTTTAATTTTGTGAAAACCGTTGATCTTGGTATGGTTCTGGTTTAGCACAAAAGTGGACCAAAAAACCGTTGGTAAAACCGTTAATATTAGTCATTAGATTATTTCATTTATGACCATTAGAATATGACATAAACTAATTAATTCCACTTACTTACCTTCACTCTTTCTTTTAATATTTCCACTTAATATTAGTATTTAATACACATGAGTCACAATAATCGTTTGTAATCCATGTCTCATACACGATTAAAAAAATCTATCGTAGAGTACACTTTTAATGAGTATATACATGATATTTCATTAATGCTATCACTTGTAAACAAAAAATTAAAGAATAAAATTGTTCTTGTTTATATAGTGTGGAATTGATTTTGATTAACAAGATAGTACCGAAGTTAGTCAATCAAAATCAATTCCACACTATATAAACAGGAACAATTTCATTCTTTAATTGTTTGTTCACAAGTGATAGCATTAATGAAATATCATGTATATACTCATTAAAAAGTGTACACTACGTTAGACTTTTCTAATCATGTACGAGACATGAATTATAGACGATTATTGTGACTCATGTGTATTAAATAATATTATTATTTTTATTTTGTTGGTTTTTGAAAAACAATGGTTTTACACCAAACCGTTTCGGTTCGGTTTTGTACCAAATCGTTTATGAAATGTAAGACACAGTTTCAAAAACTTGAAAACAGTTACTCATGGTTTTGGTTTTGGTTTCATTTAATACTGTACCAAATTACACCTTGTACAACCCTAGTCACGACGGTTTGTACAGACTAGGGAGGTCCTGTTATTGATTGTGGATGACGGTCGAGCCATTGCCACGCTCCAGAATTCTGTTGGTGAGAATTGAGGTAGCATCTCCAAGAAAAAAAATGACCTTTGTTGCCTCAATAGAAGAAAAAAAACGACCTTTGCTGCCTCAATAGAAAAAAAAACGACCTTTGCAGCTAATAATAGACTGGCTTACTTGCGTCAAAGGTATTAATATTAATAAAAGAGAAGGAAAAATAAATGGATTTTCTAAAAGAAGGCTATGCAATTGAGCTCTTTCATAACGAATGAGTAAGAAGATTATCATCGGGTTTTTTTTTGTATATTTTTTTTTAACAATTATCTTTATCCTTATTAAAAACAAAAGGGATTATTTTTAAACCTATATTTGGGGATATCATAATAAATTGAGGAATACAAAATAAAACAAAATAGAGATATTTCGAAGTAAAATGAAAAACCTATTATCTGTATATTTTATAATGACCAAACTACTCTTATTTAATTAGTTGTTAATCATTTGTATTAGTTTTTAAGTTATATTAAACATTAGCTTAGTGAGATAACGTATAGATTAAATCTAATTGATTAGAGATTGTGTTAGTTTTTGGATGAAAAACAATATAGACGAAACACTAAAAATTATGTAAAATCGGCAAGGTTTTTATTCAATATCCATGCCAAGTGTGAACGATCGGTATGGTCACGAATTTAAGACCATGTCAACTGTCAATGGTTGGCATAAAATGGAGTATATGACAAAAACAATGTTGACTAACTTTGTTATTTAAAACGAAGAACACAATCAACCGTCGGCATGGTCTTCATCCAATACAGTAGGGTTTTCAATGGGTGCGGTTCCTCCTGGGAATCCCTGAACCCAAAACCAGACCGATAAAAAAAGATTGATCTGGGTCCTAATTTAGTGGACCCGGACCCGGGTCGGATAAAAACCCTAGACACCTGTTGGGTCTGCGTATTTAACGTATCTTCTAAAATCAAATATATTGTTTTTTTCTTCTTCAGATTCTTTATGTTGGCTTGAATCTAATAATTTTTTAAAGTTATTGTTATATCTATGTAAATGTTGTAATTAAAGATTAAATCTAAGAAATGAATGAATAATGAAAAAAAACCAAACAAAACTAGTTGGAATATTGTAATTTTTGGTAAATTAACAAACAAATGACAAATATTCGGGTACCCAGCAGGTAATATCCGTTAGGACCGGAAAGCTTATCGGTTTCTAACAATTCTACCCGCCGGGTATCGTTATTGTTAATGGGTCCAATTTTAGGACCCGGAACCGAACCCGATTCACCGGGTATCGGTTCGGTTCTGGGTAATCAGGTACCCGTATACAACCCTATAATACACCATGTCGACGGTTGTTGACATTATCATATTTTATAGGGTTAATTGACGTTTAATACTTGGGTTTTGTCCAACATTAGTGTTTGGTCTAACTTTTGTCCAACTTAGGGTTTGGTGCTTAGAATTAACGTTGGCATGCTTGACTGGGTTAAATATTGACTTCTGTTTAGAAATTATTAAGCTAATAAATAATAAAAGAAATTATTATAGAATTTACTATAATAACCTTCACTTTTCTAACATATACATAACCCATCTTCTCCAAACCCATTACCACCGCCACCGCTACCACCATTTATCGATCAAAAAATTTACCCAACCCAACGATGGTATCACCTGATCCTTTCTTATCTTAAAACTAGAAAATCTCTCTTCTAACCTGAAGTAGCAACCATCATGACTACTAAATACATAATGTTGAATATTTGTAATCCATGTTCAATACTTTCAATTTAGGGTTTTCATTATTTTCAATCCCAAGCTAATTGATTCGAAACCCTAGAAAATTGATTCCATCTTGAAATCAGTAACTCCGATATACAACATATTTGGGGGGTTTTGTTAATCGATTTTGAGTTGAGAACAGTGAAGATGGAGATAAACAGATCGAAGAAAGATGAATCTATGGTTGGGTTTTAAGTTGATTGTTCTTCATTTTGAGTTTGAGGAGGTAGTGAGGATTGATTTTACTTCCATAGGTGTTGCTCTGACTTTGTGGTTCAACAACAGAGGATGGCCATGAAACAGATGAACATGGGTTTTGATTATTTGTGAAGTAGATATGGAAATAAGATGGGTTCGAGGAATCAGATAAAATGGAATTTAGTCTTGGCAGCGAGAATGTTTAACAGGGAAGAAGGTAGAGAAATTAGAACCTAATATGTGAGGAAGATTTCATTAAGAGGAGAAGATGATCTTGAATCTTTGATAGTTTGGGTGAAAAATCAAATATAAATGATTTTGAAGATTAGTTTTGATCTTGAAAGAACAGGTGTGCCTGCTAATGTATGGGGTCGTAATCAATGATTGTGTGGGTGGTTTTGGAGAATAAGGTGGTGATGTTGTGTCACTAATAGAACTGACAAAAGGTATTTTAGGTTAATATGATTAAATATTTATGGCCATCCACGCGTATAAAATTAATGGTTTGGATAACATAATACAAATTTATTTTTATCAGTTAATTAAAATTAGACTTAACCTAGTCAACGTCAAGTCCAAGTACCAAACCTAAGTTGGATAAAAGTTAGACCGAACACTAATGTTGGATAAAACCCAAGTATCATACTTCAATTAATCCTATTTTATGTTAATTTAATGTAGAAGATAACATAGTTCTCAAAGCAAAAAGGAAATTTGTAATAAAAGAGAGAAAATCTACATGCAATTCCTCGTGAAGACCATGCCGACTTAAACTGTTTGTTTTGGTGTTTAATGCCGACTATCATTTGTTGCATCTACTTAAATTCCATTCAAAACAAGATTGATAATGCATTTTTCAAAGTATTTAAATAGTTAAGTGACAAAGTGATTAAAAGAAGAGCATTTACTGATTTGAAATCAAAATATATTTTGTAAAGTGGAGAGAGTCGACATGGTTTTCATCCATGAAGACCATACCAACTTTAAAATGATTATTTTGTATTTTTAATATATTAGATATCCCTTACCGGTAGACCCCAAATGGGATAATCATGAGCATTCCCCAATTTTTGGGAATATTTCCCACGTGGGTTCTTATTTTTATCTTATAATTTCAATCAACTCGCATAAGTTATCTCGATTAAAAATAAATTTTATGTTAAAGCATATCTTGGTAATAAATCTTGTTGTTGGTGCAAAACTATATACCCCAACATTCCTCGAGATTGATGATGAATAGATTGAATCTTGACGTAGATTCTATTCCTCCAAAAATTGCAGACGAAAGCTATGATTATGGAGGAAAACTGTGATTGATGGTGAAAGTTGTGATTTCTGATGAAAATGTGGGGGGATACCTGCAAAAACACTCTGGTGCTCAAGTATTAAAAGGGCTCTATGGAGGTGTGTTAAGGATAAAATGACATTTTGAGTTGGATTCCAGCCTCCATTTATAGAAAGTAACCGAATCTTGTTGTAGTTATCCCAAACAACCACTTATATTTATAGTTATATCATAAATAACCACCTGGATTTGTACCTATCCCTTAATATTTGTTTCTATCCTTGAAGATCCATGTTTATCTTCTCAATATTTGGTATCTATCTTGGAAGATCCATATCTATCTTTTAAATATTTGTATATATCTTGGAAGATCCCTGTCAAGTCCAAATTTGTGCAACCCTAATAAATCGGGGTGCACATTCCGGATGATAAGTGCATAATTCATAAGATTTTAGTGTCAAAACCATACTAATATTTGTTATAATTCTTGCATATTACCTTTTATTATGTTTGTTTTCTAGTTTATGTCTTTTGTTAGGTGAATCATTCAAAATGAGCTACATAATGCTAGAATGAGCGAGACGTAAAACATTACAAGTGAAGGAGGATCCAAGACAAAATTATACTTATTCATATCCAAGATTTCTTCACTTTATATTGAAGGTAATTGAAAGACGAAGCCAACGCAAAAAGAATGAGGTCATTCCGAGTTCGTATGAAGAAGTTATATGGCAAAACAAGCCTGAAAGAATTGAGTGTACAGAGAGAGAAGTTCGACTGATAATTGCTCAAAACGAATCACCAAACCTGGAGCATAAAAATCAATATTTCGAAGAGTCTACAGGGGAATGTTCGTCTGGTAATCGAACCAATAAAGTTAGTCGAACCTGGGACATACATGGATACGGAATTGCTTATAAATTTTGAGTATACACGTTCCCGAAAGGATTCATAACCCAAGAAAGAGAGGAAACTTGAGGTCCAAGCATTGAAGGCTATAAAAGAAGACATCTAAGGCTCAAACAATATATCTTGGGAGGATTTCTATAACCTTTTACCTCTCATACTTTAATTCTATATTAAAAACCTAGGGCTTACCCCTTTAGGGGGAAACCATTCTTATTTGTATTATGGGTAACTAATCATTTTATTGATTAAGGATAAATTATATGTTCTAAGTGTGAAGCAATCGTGTCTTTACTATTAGATTGTCTTTACTATTAGATTGTTTGGGATGCATACTAAATTAATCTCTTGATTATTCTTTCGCTAACAGATATTTGAGCGATCCGTAATTGTCGAACCTCTCCTACACAAGTAGAAAGCATGAGACCTTGCAGAGGGATTCTGTGGAGCAATCGTGTGTGAAGACAACACAAGAAACTGAACCGAGCATACTGAATTGGATCAAACCTATCTTCACAAACCTTAAAGCATTCAATTGAGTTACATCTTATAAACGAACCTCAAGGTGGCTCAGTTAGATAGAATCCGGTGACTAAGTGTACCTTTTATCCGATGATATAAGGAGTTTTGGGGATAGCTAATCGTACTTGTTATTCTACGGTTGGTGATGAATGATTCCGACGAAAGATAAATAAGTGATAAGTGCATTATTTGCATTAGTTTGATGCTCTAATTCATTGTTTTCTTGTTATTTTTCATATAATTATGCTTTTATTTCTTTTGAGTTGCTTAGGAGTTTTGAAGTATATTCAACCAATGAAGAAGAAATGAGTTCATTACGACATGAAATGAGAATTAAAATTGAGTTCTATAAGAAAAGAAGGGACAAATACCAAATTATACTCATTCAAATCCAAGATTTCTTAATACCATATTGAAGATAACTAGAATTCAAAGTGAACCCAAAAAGAATGAGGTCATTCCGAGTTCGGACGAATGAGTTATGGAGAAAACAATAGAAACAAGAAAAAGTCATCTACAACATTTCAGTCGGCGCGGTTCCCAACTATGCCGACTGGGACACTTTTTCATATAGAAAACTTGGATTTTTAAGACCTAAAGTCGGCACGGTTTGGTGGAAATCGACCATTTCGACTGGAGCAAGTTTGGCTACAGAGAATTAGAGCTATTTTGATCCTGAAGTCGGCAGGGTTCATTGGAAATCGACCATGCCGACTGTGGCAAACCCATGGGGTCCATTTTGACGCGTTTTTGACTTCTAAGAGGAGAAAACCCAGTCTCGGAAGGAGTCTAGGCCCTAGATATCATGAATTACTATAAAATGAGACTCTCAAGACATTACGAAGGGATCTCTGAGACGAGCAGTTCAAAAATAAAGAAGTCTAAATGTAGGATCGAGAAATCAAACTTCTTGGGTTTCTCCTCTTTTGCAATTGGTTACTTTACAACCTTTTTACACTTGAAAACACAAGGAGAACAAGGAGCTAGGGCTTGGAGTTGCGATTGATCATCACGATTTCTAGGGTTTGCTTTATTTGTTTTCTTCTATATTTTCCATGGATTTTGAGAAATCCATGCTGAGCTAAACCTTTCATATTGTTTAAGGATGTAGTTGGATATCATAAACATGTTACTACATTAATGTACTACTTTTATCATCTTAATCAAATCATCATCATCTTGTTCTACTATTTATGATCGACATGTATGATTGTATGAATGTGTGTTTAGGAGCGCTACTAAATAACCGTGAATGCATATCTATTGCAAAACTAGGGTTTTGAGATACAGAATTGTTGATGAACCTTGTCATAAGTAGCATATTGTGATTACCAATTGTATTCAAAACCTTTATGTGATTGCATGTGGAAGCTTGACCTATGTTACATAGATTACTCGTAGTAAATCTATTGCATTGATTAGCCTAAGTCATAGAAATTAAAGCTCTTGAAGGATTAAACTTGATAGCACGTTTCATTAGGTTATTTAAGTAGTAATTACATATTCATCGTTATGGTATGTGATGACATGAGGAATTCACCGGAGTATGCTCTCGATGGGATGCTCTAGGGATCTTGATAATGAATGATTAAGTGACAACTCTAGTTATTAGTTAAAGTGTATGTGTTATGATTGAAGAGGAATCCTTAACCAGTACACTCAACCTATTGATTGTCTTTACCCATTCTTTGCTAGTATAATTAGTGCAATTACTTTAGTCTTAAAACACAAAATCCCCCATGATACTTAAGTTTTCAAATACGAATAACAACCCATACCTCTCTAAGGATCGAACTTGTTCTTATCATTGTACCCTAATCCATATTTTTTAAAGTGAAAGAACTTGAAATATTTTGCTTGGCTGACAACCGACCAAATTTTGGCGCCGCTGCCGGGGAGGCATAGCGGATTGTTATTTTTTTATTATTTTTTTTTTAGTTTTTAATTTAGTTTTGAGAATTGTTTTTCAGGTACTTATCTTCTGGTTCCTAAACCGAAACCGAAACTGAAGCCTGTTGGGTTTCCACAGATTTGAATCGAGACTCGGAGAGGGACTGTACTGAAAGATAAACCAGAATACATACATGAGGAAGCAATGGGTGACACAAAACGTACAGTCAAGGACTTAGCTTCTCACAAGCGGGATACACAATAATGGTATATTCAAACAACATTTACATTTGAGATCAAGCCAGGGTTGATCCGTGAGATACCAAAGTTTCATTGAGTGACTAATAAAGATCCAAACAAACATCTAATTGATTTTCATAACATGGTCATGGCCATGTTACCAAAGGATACCGATGTAGATAAGTTATGTTACGAAATTTTCTATTTTCCTTGATGGACACTGCTAAGGAATAGTTGTACTATCTACCTTTTGGTAGTGTCACAACTTGGAATGGTTTGAAGAAACTCTTCTTAGAAAGATTTTTTCCTACATCGAAGGCAACTCAGATTCACAAAGAGATTTGTAGCATTAAGCAAATGGCAGGAGAGACATTGTATGAATGCTGGGAACGTTACAAAAGATTGGTGGCTAGCTGTCTGCACCATCAATTCAGTGATTTATTGATCATCCAATACTTCTACGAGGGTCTTCAAGCAAGTGATAGGAATCTTCTCGACGCTGCAGGTGGTGGTGCATTAGTGAACAAAACAGTAGCTCAATCTAGGGAGTTAATTGAGAACATGACAGCAAATTCTCAACAATTCTCAAGTCGTGGGTCAAAATCACTCGTCAAAAGAGTCAATGAAGTGAATAAAGTTACTGAACTTCGTCAGTAAATGGGTAACATGGCAGCAATGATGTAACAAATTGCATTCGTGGTAGTGCCATCATCTACCCAAGTTTATAAAGAGAGAAACGATCAAGTCAATGTTATTTTCCCAAATCAGTAAAGGCAACGGTACGATCCTTATTCTAACAAATACAATCCAGGCTGAAGAGATCATCCAAACTTCAGCTACGTAAACAAGCAAGCTGCAGTTCCATCACCGATTTTCAATTCTAGTTGTTTTCAATAACAATCACAACAACCACAACCAGTTCAGAACTTAAAATCATCAAATATGCTTGCCATGATGAAGAATATGACTTCATTTGATGCAGATAAATCAACAGACAACTGATAATACAATTAAAGAACTATAAATGCAAGTGGGCACTATGGCAACTGAGATTAATCATCTGAAGGCACAAAATATTGGGAAACTCCCTTCTCAACCTCTTAATCCGAGAATTCTATCAACGCTGTGACATTGAGAAGTGGTACACGAACTGTGCAACCAGAAGATGTCGAGAAGATCAAAGACCTTAAGGGAACGATTTTGGAGAAAGAGATTATTGACTCTTCCCAAACCGATGAGGCACCTAAAGAAAACTCTAAACCTCCTGTTTCAACTTATGTTCCTCTTTTGCCTTTTCCTCGTAGGTTTGCTAACTCTAAAAAAATTAGAACAAGATAAAGAGATTTTAAATATTTTCAAGAAGATTCATGTGAGTATTCCACTCATAGATGCGATCAAACAAGTCCCCAAATATGCGAGAATTCTGAAGGACTTGTGCACCAATAAACAGAGATTGACCGATAACTAGGTAATGAAAGTGAAGGAAAATGCTTCAGCTATCTTGCAAAAGAAACTCCCACTCAAATGTAAAGACCCCGGTAGTTTTGATATTCCTATTGTTATTGGTAACACAAAGTTTAATAGGGCCATGCTTGACTTAGGAGCATCAGTAAATGTTATGCCTGCATCTATATATGAATATCTTAATTTAGGTCATTTGAAAGAAACTGGAATTACCTTACAGTTAGTTGACCGTTCTAATGTATACCTTAGAAGTATTATTGAAGATGTGCTTGTGCAGGTGAATCAGCTAAATTTTCCAGCGGATTTATGTGTGTTGGAGATGACAGACGAATCAAATGATGCGTCTCTACCTTTACTGTTGGGACGACCTTTTATGAGCACGGCTAGTACCAAGATTGATGTGCATAGCGGGTCATTTACAATGGAATTCGATGGAGAAGTAATACGTTTCAACATTTATGAAACGATGAGATATCCTAGTGATATCTACTCTTGCTTCTCATTGATGTTATTGATACCTTAGCTCAACAGATGTTCAATATGAATGGGGAAAATGTGCTTGAAACCGTGTTAACCACACCTATTGATGGTAGATTTGAATGTAAGGAGGCCTTAGGCTCCCTGAATTCGTCGCAAGAATGCTCACCAACTCATGACATTTCTTTTATCTCTTTACCATGCACTAATGAAAAAACTTTGTCATCTATCTTGCAGGCTCCTAACTTGAACTTAAGCATCTTCATGATTACCTAAAATATATGTATTTGGGTGATAATGAGGAGTTGCCAGTATAGTTTCGAATGAGCTAACTGAATTGCAGGAACATAAACTTTTTCGGATGTTGAAGGAGTATAAAAGGGATATAAGATGGACAATTGATGTCATCAAGGGAATAATCCCAGTTACATGCATGCATAAAATACTACTTGAGGAGGGGACAAAACCTACAAGAGAGGCTCAACGTCATTTGAATCCTCCGATGATAGAAGTAGTAAAAAAAAGATACTCAAGCTTTTAGACGTGAGAGTTATCTACCTCATTTATGATGTCAAGTGGGTGAGTCCGGTACAAGTTGTACCAAAGAAATCAAGCGTTACAGTGGTGAGGAATGATGAAAATAAACTTTTTCTAACTCGTGTGCAAACCGGTTGGAGGGTTTGTATAGATTACAGGAAATTGAATGCAACCAATATAAAAGATCACTTTTTTTTTACCTCTTTTGATCAAATGTTGGAAATATTGTCTGGACACTCTTATTACCATTTTGTTGATTGTTATTCAGGTTACAATCAGATTGCTATAGCACCCGAGGACCAACAGAAGACGACTTTTACGTGCCCATTCAGAATATTTACATACAGAAGGATGCCTTTTGGTTTGTGTAATGCACCCGCTACCTTCTAAAGGTGTATGGTAAATATCTTTTCATATTATGTTGAAAACATTATCGAGGTTTTTATGGATGATTTCAGTGTGTATGGTGATTCATTTGACTTGTGCTTGGATAACCTCACATTAATGGTAACTCATGGCTTTGTTTTAGGCCATATTATATCTTCTAAAGGCTTGGAAGTTGATAAATCTAAGATAGATCTTATTTGTGCTCTTACCCCTCCCACTACAGTGAGGGAGATTCGTGTTTTTCTTGGTCATGCGGGATTTTATCGCAGGTTTATCAAGGATTTTTCCAAGGTCGCATCACCATTATGCCAATTGTTGTAAAAAGACGTGATTTTTAACTTTTATAGGAAGTATTTGGCGGCATTCAATCGTTTGAAAGACCTTTTGATAAAAACCCCTATCATTAGACCACTGGATTGGAGCAAAGACTTTTGAGATAATTTGTGATGCCAGTGGTTACGCGGTCGGTGCAGTATTAGGGCAGCGTACTGGGAAGCTACCCTATGCCATTTATTATGCTCTCAGAACATTGAATGATGTTCAACAGAATTACATGACCACAGAAAAGAGGTTTTTAGCAATTGTTTTTGCATTGGAATTTTTTTGTTCTTATTTGATTAGTACAAAAGTTGTTGTTTTTTCTAATCATGCATCACTTAGGTACTTACTTGCAAAGGAGGAAGCGAAACCAAGGTTCATTCGATGGATACTACTCTTACAAGAGTTTAATCTCGAAATTAAAGACAGAAAGGCATTGATAATACTGTTGCGGATCACTTGACTCGTCTTACTGTAGACGAAGAAGTTATCCCATTACGTGAAATCTTTCCAGATGAACAACTATTCTCTATTGCAGTTTCAAAACCATGGTACGCTGATATTGTAAATTATTTAGTGTCTAAACAAATCCCAAGTAATTTGTCTCGTGAAACTTAAAAAGATAGCAAATCAATACATTTGGGATGATCCATATCTATGGAAACACTGTTCATACCAATTTATACGAAGGTGCGTACCCGATTCTGAATTCAATTTTATCTTGTCTTTTTTCCATTCGTATGCTTGTGGAGGACACTTTGATTCTAAACGGACCGCACTCAAGGTACTTGAGAGTGGCTTCTTTTGGCCAACTTTATTCAAATATGCATGCATATTTTGTACTACTTGTGATCGATGCCAATGAACGGGAAATCTAGGTGCTCGAAATCAAATTCCACAAACGGTTATCCACTTTGTTGAGGTGTTATCCACCTCTCCGAGGATCGAACTTGTTCTTATCATTGTACTTTAACCTATATTTTGTGAAGTGAAAGAACTTGAAATAATTTTCTTGGCTGACAACTGACCAATAAGTATACTACTCGAGTTAACGTTTGGTAACGGCGAACGACTCCCTAATCATTCTTCCTTATTATTTTTTTATTATTCTTTTTAATTGTTTTAAGCAACCAATCCCCCATAGTGTTTCTTTTTATTCTAGTTTTGCTAAATTACATAACCTATCAATTACAAGCTCTCTGTGGGAACGATCCTTACTACCACTACTAGTTAATTAGTGGGAAATATCTTGAGTAATTTGTTGCACTTACGACATATATCGAATTTTGGCGTCGTTATCGAGGAACAATCGCTAGGGGATTTTTTTTTGTTTTAGCTTGTTTTAGTAATTTAGATATTTTTATGTTTTTCTTTAGTGTTTTTCAGGTTTTTTTATAGGTTTTTGTGGTGTTGATAACTAGTTGAAGGTGTTCAATTTTTCCAAAAGCGGGAGGTAAAATTCTGAAAACGGGTTGTAAGTATCACTATTAGTTATTTTTGTTTTAGGTTTTAGATTTTTGTTTAGATTTTAGCTTTTATTCTTGTGAATCGTCATGTTTCCATTTGGAAATAACATGTATGGTGCCCAAGATCAATCATATAATAGTGGTAATGAATACGGTTTTCAATCTCAAAGTTATGACAACTACCAACCATACCATGGGTATAATCAAAACCAATCTTTTGGTTATGATCATTATCCTATAAAACCTTTTGGTTATTCTCATCCATGTAAACAACCTTATGACGGGCATGTAAGTGAACAATCACAAGGATGGGGGGATAGTTATGCTTCTAATAATTCTTCTAGTCTTGCAGATCTAATGCATCAATTTATGGATAATTTGGATCAAGAAAATCAACAGATGAAAAAGTCCCATCAAAAGATGGACGAACATAACAAAAAGACTGGAGATACACCCCAATAACTCCAAAAGCTAATGTGGCAATTTTCTAAAGAACAAGATCGATAGTTAGATGAGTTGCAACAACAACATCAACAACAATATGATTGGGAAGATTCACATGGAGATATTCAGAGGAATTCAGAGAAATTATACGAACAAATTGCTCAACTCGGTAAAAATAGGGATGGGAAAAAAGTATGACCTCAAAACCAAAACGATTCTGAAATTCCTAAGAATGATAAAGATTATTATGAAGATGAGAAACCTTTGGAAATTCCTTACAACGGTGATGAAGTTATCTATCTAGGGATACTACCCAGTTGCAGAAGCGGAGAGCTTACTTATACTGTATGGCTGACCAGGATGTTCTCGTTCATGAATGGATGTCTTTGAAAGTGGCGCCACTTTCTTTCAGGAACTCGGCCCTCTGGAAGTAGATTCCCTAGCTGGAAAGGGCAGCGGTAGACGTCTCTTGCAAGAAGAAATTAAAAGAGCGGCGAAGAAATCCGTATTCTAACTCCGGATAATTACAATGATCATTCGCCTATTCAAAAGGAGGAGCCTTGGTATAACAAAACCATTGTTCTAAACGAGGTAGTGTACTCAAACGCGTATCAACGTTATAAAAAATATCCAGATTACAATGTTTTTAGTCCAGTTGATTTACAAGTAGTAGACCCGATTATTTCTTCGGAAGAGACTCATAAATATCATCCTAGGATCTGCACCGAGGAAAATTTTCTTGAAGAAGACTTTGATTCTGATGAAGAATGTGTTAAAGAGACGGTGATTAAGAATGATACCAAATTGATTAATATTGTGAAAGACCCAATTGAGCTTGCCAAGGATAATAATGATGGCATTTCGATTGAAGCAGAACCGATAAAGAATGTCTTTCAAAAAGTTTGATAGAGGACCACGACACATATGAGGTAAATAATTCATTGATGTTATATAAGAATGATGAGGATCCCGTGAAAGGTTTGTGTAATCTTGAGCATAATTCTATATCTTTGATCATTTTCCCCCAATCGAAATAGTTCCCCAAAGAGTTGTTAAACCGATTTTTAAGGAGCTACGTCAGTTAGGTTAAGTATATATGCTACAAAATTCTTAAGAATTATTTTTCCTCTAATTATCCTCCACTAGATATGTTTGATTCTAGCACTGTGCAGGTTTACCGAGAGGAAACCGTAGAAGTTCCTGCATTATATGTTCTTTATGCACTTCCAAGTGTAAAAAGACTAAGTGTGGGAAACTTCTATAAAATAACAATTTTATTATTTATATATTATGTTAATCGTTTTGTGAAGTTGTTATTAGAATTACAGATTGTTGTCTGGGTGGATCCCTATATTTTCAGACTGTTGGTGTACGGACACTAACCAGAAGGTCAGGATGGGGACGTTAAACTAAGTGTTTCATGGAAGGCAACCCATTGGTTTTGTACTTATATCTTTTTATATTAATTACTAGTTTTCATATCATATCAGGATATCTCATCTTAATTTTACATTGGAAGAGTCAATTTACATTGAGGACAATGTAAAGTTTAAGCGTTGGGGAGTATTTAGTATATAAAGATTTTCGTCTTTACTTAGAGTTTTCACTTTTGTAGGTAAATTTTTTAAAATTTTTGTACATATTTCCATAAACCTCCAACTTTTAGATATTTTAGAACCACTTAGTATACTTCTAGCTATGTTTACATATGTATTTCTTACCGAAATAACTGAACTTAGAAGTATTAGAGAACTATATTCGGGTTGCTTAGTCGTTCAGTGGCTAGAGCTGATAAAAATGGACTTAAACCGCTGCAGAGAGAATTTGGTATTAGATTTGTTGATCAATCATCAGTGGAGACTACCTATTGTTACATCAAACGAGGCACCAAACCTTCAATTTTTAGCTGACTAAAAATTATCCTTTAGAGTGTGTGCCATCTTACGCTAATTCCGAGTAGAATGATGAGCTACTTAACCTTGCACCAAATTCAGCACTACTTTCTGATCTCTATCTTGAGGGTGTCATCAGAATTGCTAACTCTATCTTGTAGTCTAGTTTGCATTTAACACCATTATCTCGACAAATCAACAATAGAAACACATTATCATCAACAAGCGGAGGATCAGAAATTTGAAGGAAAGTCGAAGACGTTCAATGTTTACAAGCAATAGTACAAGAAAATGGAAATTTCATATTCAAGTTAAGCAAAAATACAAAGAACAAAGTTATATATATATGTTGAAAACTTTTGTACAAGAGCGAAAGAAATCAAAAGATGAGAGTTAATAAAGTTTATGATATCGAGACAATATAAATTGTGAAGAATCAAGTGGTAAAGTCTTTATCCCACGGTCATTGTAGTTTCATTGTTCATTTTTTATTTTATTTTTCAGTTTGTATTTTGATTTCAAAATAAAATAAAATAAATGAGAATAAAGAAAGAAAGAAAATATGGTTTATATGCTTTAGTGTATATTTCTTTTGTATTCATTTAACAAGACCGTGGGGAAGAAGAAATATATAAAGAAGTTTCAAGCAACAAGGAATTGAGAAAAAAAATTACAACTGCCAGCGTTCTACGAAGTTCAAGAGTTCATCATCTACAGTTGAAGACCGAGAAACGGAGACGTTTCTATTTGCTGTGAGAGTGGTGTCGATTGTAGAACGGGTTAAGTAAGTATTCTCATCCTTACATAGTGGTTGATTTCCTTTCTTAGAGATCATAAGAAAGAAAAAAAAGGGGTCTTTTCATCCCACCAGGGACACCTAGGGCTTTAAAGGATTGTTGCGCATACTAAGTGCAACCGTTCCCTCGACGAAATGAAGTTTTTGTATTTTAGTTTGAAGTAATTTTGTTTAGGTGGTAGTTTGCTCGAGGACTAGCAAAAGCTAAGTGTGGGGGAATTTGATAAGTGCATAATACTTATGATTTTAGTGTCAAAACCATACTAATTTTTGTTATTATTCTTGCATATTACCTTTTATTATGTTTTTTTTCTAATTTATGTCTTTTGTTAGGTGAATCATCCAAAAAGAGCTACAAAGTGCTAGAATGGGCGAGGAAGTAAAGGATTACAAGTGAAGGAGGATCCAAGACAAAAATTTACTTATTCAAATCCAATATTTCTTCACTTTTTCTTGAATGGAATTGAAAGACGAAGCCAACGCCAAAAGAATGAGGTCATTTCGAGTTCGTATGAAGAAGTTATGGGCAAAACAAGCCTGAAAGAATTGAGTATACAGAGAGAAGTTTGGCTGATAATTGCTCAACACGAATCAGCCAATCCTGGAGCATAAAAGTCCATATTTCGAAGAGTCTACAGGAGAATGTTCGTCTGGTAAGCGAACCAATGAAGTTAGCCGAACCCAGGACATACGTGTACGCGGAATTGACTTATAAATTGAGTATACACGTTCCCGGAAGGATTCCAAACCCTAGAAAGAGAGGAAACTTGAGGGCCAAGCATTGAAGACTATAAAAGAACACATCTAAGGCTCAAACAAGATATCTTGAGAGGATATCTATAACCTTCTATCTCTCATACTACAATTCTACATCAAAAACCTAAGGTTTACCCCTTTAGGGGGAAACCATTCTTCTTTGTATTATGAGTAGCTAATCATTTTATTGATTAAGGATGAATTCAATGTTCTAAGTGTGAAGATTTATTAGTTATACAAGTTTATTCAGATTTTTAATCATAATCGATTGTCTTTATTATATCTAACGTTTATGGGTAATTCTTAGATTGTTTGGGATGTATACTAAATAAATTTTTTGATTATTCTATCATAATAGAGAGTTGAGTGATCCATAATTGTCGAGCCTCTCCTACACAAGTAGAAAACGTGGGACCTTGCAGAGGGATTTTGTGGAACAATCGTGTGTGAAGATAACACCAGGAAGTGAACGGAACGTATTTTGAATTTAACTGCTGGGATAAAACCTAAATTCACAAACCTTAAAGCATTCAATTGAGTTACATCTTGGAATTGAACCTCATGGTGGCTCAATTAGATAGAATCCGGTGACTAAACGTACATGTTATCCAGTGATATAAGGAGTTTTTGGCATAACTAAGCGTACTTGCTATTCTACGGTTGGTGATGAATGATTCTGATGAAAGATATATAGGTAGTAGTTAACATTTGGTAACGGAAAACGACTCCCTAATCATTCTTCCTTATTATCTTTCTATTATTATTTTTAATTTTTTTAAGCAACCAATCCCCCATAATATTTCTTTTTATTCCAGTTTTGTTAATCTAAATAACATATCAATTACACAGCTCTCTATGGAAACGATCCTTACTACCACTATATTACTTTTAATTAGTGTGAAATATCTTGAGTAATTTGTTACAATTATATCACGTATCACCGGCTCTCATGATTTGCCTAATTTGCTTGAAGTGGTTTCTGGTTTTTATTAATGCTCTTTATTTTCTCTCCTTAAATCACGTATGGAACATAAAAAGTGGACACAATGTAAATATTAATTAACCCCAATTTCTTATTTCTCTCTCATCTTGGTCTCCAGTCTCTCTGATTATCTCTCCAAAAATTTTAACCTTACATAAGAATTTTCTTTTAAACGCTATAAGATCACAAACAGAGGAATAATTTGAATACCAATTCTTCCTGGTTTTTGGATCAAATTTTCTTTACTATTCATATTCGTTATAATAATTATTATTCTTTTTTCACCATAACATCTAAAAACACCATTCATGAATCTCAACATACTTGGTTTACTAATAGCTATTGATTTCCATTTAAAAATCAATCTAAACCGGCAGATTAATTGCCAAACAATTAGTGATTGATAACAAAATTAATCTAAGATCGGAATCACCGTAACATATGATAAATGGATATTAGATACCGTAATCTAGAAACTTTGTAACCTTTGCAACAAAAGTTGATTTCGAAATCAGTTGTATCTACTTGTTTTAGGGTTGTAGTATATTGATAACATTTGATTTGCTTTTAAAATTTTTTTGTACGCATCTTCCATTTTTACTTTTGAATATTTGGCATGTAGAAATTCCAGAGAGCATGGAGAAAGAGAGAAGAGAGCAAGAAGAAGAGGTATCAACGGGGGCCTTGGAAGTTTTAATAAATTATGCTATTGGGTAATCATTCAATAAAAGTAACATAATTGTTGGAAAAAAAGCATAAAAAAATAAAAATAAACAAAAACCACCCAAAGATTTGAACGAATCATAAAGGCCAGAATGTGCACCCCGGTTTATTAGGGGTGTACAAATTTGGACTCATCCATGTCTATCTTCTCAATATTTGTATCTATCTTGGAAGATCTATATCTATCTCATCAAGATTTATATTTATCCCTTAAAGATTTATATTTAACTTTTAATTGGCCTCCACAAGAAGCCACTGGGATTCCAAAATAAGTTGAACCGGGCTTCGGAAATAAGCCAAGTGGGTTCCAATAAAAAATCGAATGTGCTTCCATATTAAGCCAAGTAGCTTCTATAATAATTTGATTCGTGCTCCCAAAATAAGCCAAGTAAGTTTCCGTAATAAAATGAATGAGCTTATAAAATAAGCTAAGTATGCTTCAACACTAGGCCAAAACGGGCTCCCAAAATAAGCCAAGTGGGTTTCTATTTTAAACCGAATGAGCTTTTAAAATAAGCCAAGTGGGCTTCTATAACAAGCCAGGTGGGTTTCGATAATAAACCGAATGGGCTTCTAACATATACCAAGTGGGATTTTATAATAAGCCACGTGAGTTTCTATAGTAAAATCAATGAACTTCTAAAATTAGCCAAATGGATTTCTACAATAAACGAACAGACTTCTAAAATAAACCAAGTATGTTTTTATTATATCAAATCAAATGAGCTTTTAAAATAAGCCAAAGTTGTTTTTAATAATAAATCATAGAGCTTTCATATGACCCTAAATTCTATAACTATGACTTAATCCATAGGTCCTCCACATTTATCGTTTTAGAAGGGTACAAACAATTGTCAATATCAGTGACTTAGTAATATAGACAAATAAACTGTAAAAAACTAGGAAAGTTCGAGTAATAAATGATGAATTATGAAAGACTCTTGTTAGAAACAAGTTGTATGCACTCAAGAATCGAAGAGCCACGAAAGTAACTCAGAAAAACTCTCTATTCACCGGAGTATACCAATATAAAGTATTTGAACTAATATTGTATGTATCATAGGCGAATTAGTTATGACTTGTATACCATGAAATCTAAGTAATCTTATGATAATAGGGTTAGAAGCATAAAAACTACGTAACAAAATTGTCGAATATGCAATTTTAGTTTGTAAACTACGTAAGAGAACAATCAAATATGTAATTCCATAAACAGTTTTGGACAACCTAATATTGGTTCAAAATAACATTCTCGTGGTTTCAAATCTGGTTCTTTTACATGAGGCAATATATTGTTGTGTAATAAAGATTATAGGAAACTTCAACTTGGTTTTCATCATTATATAATGGATATTTCCATTAAACAATATAAGACTGGTATCAAAACTAAATTTTGGTGTTCCGAAACTAGGCTTAAGAAACTGATAGTTTCGAGATAGTGGTAAGAAAAGGTTTCAAACTCTCGAACTTGTGAAAATTGATTTTATATTTAATAAACTAATTTTAAACTAAAAATATACACAAAAGATGAAAATAATATTCACAAATACTGAGGTTATGGATTTCACCATTAACCAATTAAAGTGATTCAATCTAATCAATATCCATGCAATTCTTTATATTTAAAGTGATTATAATATGTTGCAAAAGTAGATTTTCAAAATAACAATTGTAAATAGAAAGCATAGAACATCAAAAACCCTAGTCTAAGTATGCTATATCAAAAGAAATCACAACTGCTTAATAAAAATCCTTAAATCAATTTTTAATCAAAGCAAATAATCATAAAAGAAATTGCAAAAAATAATTAAAATAGAAATATACCACTTTTCTTGGAACAATGGCTTCCTTCGTCGCCTCAGTAAAGGGGTTTAGCTCCTCATATTAATCAGTTGCTCAAAATAATGATTCATGGTTCAAAGTGTTTACAAATGATAAAAAGAGTGAAAATAATGAAAATCAGGAAATTCACAACGTTTATAAGCGTTACAGACTCATTGTTACAGAGGGAAAAATGTTTCACTGAAGATAGACGTTGCAAATAAAGATAAATATTGCAAAGTTAAAAGCTTTAGCAACAGAATCTTCAACTTTTTCTCCAAGGAAATTCCAACCTTTTAGCAACGATTTCTTTATCTTCTTCATCACGAGCATTTTTCTGGATTTTGATTCTTTCGTTTCTGGCCTCTCCATCCTCCCCTCAAGTTGTTCTTCTCGTCCCTATTTATAATACAACATCCCAATACCAGAATATCACCTTCAAATCTTCAATCACATCTTTTAATCAATGACAAAAAATCTTGGCAGAATCACTCGGAATTATTATTCTTTTCCTATCCGGAAGATCTTGATGATTCTGATTTTTATTCTCTTTCCTTAACACGACTCAAAAGTATATAATTGATAGGCAGGACATAAAGGAGGATATATCTCATATAGAATCAAACAACCGAGGATATATTTCCTTCTTTTTCTCACGAAAACAAATTGATTTGTAGGAGAGGTTCTTTTGATTTTGACGTATTATAGAAACTCTTACAAATATGGCAAGATGATGTATTTTCTTAAAGCTCTTTAAAGTTTTCCCAAAAAAAACTTGATTTTGTTCCTTGTCTGAGAGAAAATTCTTGCCGCCAAAATTTGAATTTGAAATCAAAAGAGGTAGTGCCTGTAAAATAGTGGGTACCTTTAAAAATTATGGTGGGTGCCTTTTTCAATTCCCAAGGGTGCCTTTAACATTTTTTAAGCCGATTTTTCCACAATTATCTTCAAATTTACCTACAAATACAATAAAAATATTAATACAAAAATTGAGAAAAAAATAATATAAATATGAGAACAATTAA
>JAJJMC010019832.1:8704922-8750011 GCA_023531435.1 Papaver californicum
GACCCACTATTTATAGTAGAACACCTTTTAATCCTCAAATCTCTTAAAATTTTCTTTATTTAATGTTCCAAATCTTGGCAGTAAAAGAAAAATCTCCATGATCTTTTTTTCTCTTCTCGGCAATATCCTCGATCTGATTTCCTTGCTGTCTAAATCTTGGTGATGTTGTTTCCATCTTTAAGACACGAGAGTAAAAACTCTCGATTTTGTTGCATCTAAATATTTCCGAGAATATTTCCATCTTTTTTTTAATTTTATTTCCGACGTGAGAAAATATCTCAAAAGATATTTTTGGCTGATTTCTTCACCTGAACAATTGGTTTACAAATCCGACCAAGAAGGCAAGAATATTGCCTTGAATATTTCCAATTAATTCACACTGACAATTCACGCAGAAAAGAAAAGAAATTTCCCGCCAGGAATTTGTGTTTGAAACAAGAAAGTAGGTGCCTTCATCCAATCATGTGGTGCCTTTATCAACTTCTTGGGGTGCCCTTATCCAAAATGAGTGTGCCTTTAGTAATTTTTGGATGCCTTTATCACTTTTCGAGCCGACTTTTCCATGATTATTTATTTCTCAAAAATACCTACAAACACAATGAAAATGCAATATTAGTACAAAATAAGGACTAACAAGAATAGAGAAGTGAGATCAAATTAGACACAAATATTTGTCTATCAAATACCCCCAAACTTATTATTTGCTAGTCCTCGAGCAAATCTAATCTAGAAAATAAAAATAAATCCTAACTCACTTTCGCAGGCATTGCGATTGCACTTAGCGTGTGCAACAAGCCTTTAAACCCATAGGTGTCCCTATCGAACGAGTTTTGTCTCGTGAGGGTTTACAAGAGATATACCCACAAAACCTAGCTACATGTGAACGATTGACGACTGACACTAAACAAGCTATTTAGTTGGCATACTAAATTCTTCGCCTATAAGAATCATTACCCTATATGAGTCCAACTATTGTACACGAGTTTGCACTCAGCATACTAAAATTCATACAAGAATTCAAAACTCTACTTAGATAGTCATTCAACCATGATACTCAGAATCTATCAAAGTACAATCACATGAAAAGATTTAGAAAATGGATGTAGACAAAATGAAGTTTGCACATATTGACTAAGGTGAACGGTGTTTCCCATATCTGTCTGAAGGTCGCCACCAGGATGAATCCTAATGGATTGAGATACACTCCCACTAGTCTTACTCCTAATATCGACTCAGCTGGTATATAGAAGAGTCCCAACGGTCGATTTATTAAAAAATAAAGTAATTATTTATTATTTTTAAATGTACTGACAACGTGATTTGATCAAATGAATCCAAGCGCATGCTCCTTATCAGCATCTTACATGATAGTTCTCATGGATCCTGCGTTCCACGCTTTCTTAGGCGACGGAGACAGGGAGAACACACATATTGCTATCAAAATATCAGTACTCAATTATTATTATTATTATTATTTTTAAAATAATGGTATAAATAATACAATAATGGGGCTTGATCTCAAACACTCTACTTCATTCTGGCGGTGATAACAATTCGATACTGTTGCCCCACCAAATCACTTAGAGAAACACAAAAAATTACAAAAATAAAAACAGAAGGTGATATGGTCGAGATAGACTCCGAGATATGGTGACAACTATCATGTTATTTCTAACACCTGAGCTAGGCATCCTTTTATGAATAGACCATTTAGCTGGGCACACCAATTCCTATAGAACAAGAGATAAGTTTCCATCTACCTAGAATGGTTAGTGTCATCCTGAATTGTTCACAAGTTTTTAGACTTTGGAGTTTCATATTTCAACTTAAAAGTTTCTCCCTTACCCCCAAACTTAAATCCAACATTGTCCTCAATGTTCTAAAGATGAATGATTAAATATATGAACAAGGAGAAACTATTACCAATCGAAGGAAAGGAGTTAAGGAAAGATGTTACGGTGTCGCATGAGCATGGGTTACCTCCCAAGAAGTGCTAAGTTTAAAGTTTTCAGCCAGACTAAGAAATAATTAGTCACCTCATAAAATCATATAGCAATAGTCGGAACAACTGTGGGTCATCTGAATAAAATAATGCTATCCAAAATAAAAGGAAACTACAACAGGCCCAGAAACTGAACAAACCGAGCACACCATTATTCATATCTAGTGTCTTGTTTAAGAAAACTACATCTAATTGAGGTTCAGGTTCAGGCTCTATGAAAGGGTCTAAATACATCTCTTTAGGATGAATTTCCCCATATGAAGGATCTGGAGGATTAGGTTGTAGAGTCTGGAAAAACTCAACTAATAAATTTAAGGCACATAATAATAACCTGAATAATTGTGGATCCTCAAAGTCAATCAGATTTGACCCACACAGTTGACTACTATGAAAATGGTGGTCATTCTTAAGCAAAAGTGTCGACTCTAATCTCCTAAAGTAATTAGGCTTAGTATCAAAACTTAATAACTGGCACATTTGAAATTCAAACGTTCCCAATTGGAAGAAAATTTTTTGGTGGGAAAACAAAGTCAATCTTGGTATTATTGCCTAGGTGAACCACATCGACCAGAAGATGGGTTTCTAACAACTGAACTTCTTTCTAGACATCACTAGGCTCAGGAAATCTAGTTTGAAGATGATCTTGTAAAATGGTAGAAGTGCATATGTCAAGTCCCAAGTTAGGGACTTTAAGCAGTGATACTTGAAAATCACAAGAATCATCGGTACCCCCAAACTTAAGGTGGACATTACTCTCAGATGGACTAAAAACTGTTGGTTGGATTCTAGGGTCCTTAAGGTCAGAACTACACTCAGCTTCCTCTATAGAAGGAATTAAGGTAGACTTATAAAATGGTAGAAGTTCAAACTTAGATTTCCATATATTATAAGTGTCCATCAAAGGTGCAGGATCTAACAAAGTATTCACCTCATTAATAACACTATCATCGTCAACATCAAACCCAAAGTGGGCTAGGCATTTCTCTAATGGATCTTCTAACAAAGTGTTTGGCGAAGATTTCTGAACTGAAGTACTAGTTATGTTCACTTCTTATAAATCACAGATCTCATAAGAAGGTTGTCTACTCATACTAAATAGATTCAGTTCAATAGTAAAGTTACCAAAAGAAAACTTAATTATTCCATTTCCATAATTGATGACGACATTATATGTAGCTAAAAAGGGACGACCTAAGATCACTGGTATTTGAGCCTATGGGACCCGAAAAGGTTGGGTGTCTAGGACAACAAAATCCACTAGGGAAACTATTCTATCAACCTGATTCAAATCATCCTCTATCACATTAAAATTCTCTAAGAGTCTATCATCTTCTTCAGATACTATTTTCTTCAAATTGTTAGACTCTAAATCACTAGTTTCAGGACAAACTCGTTCCTCTAAACCATTGTCGGCTTCAAAACAAGAAAATTCTACATCGTCTAAAACAGTGGTATGTCTAGTCAAATCCTCTTCCTTTTGAATAGGTGAATAATCATTAAAATTATTTGGATTTGAACCAGAAATAACACTATCATCATGAAACACAATTGGAGTGACAATTTCTTGATCATTCTGCCTGTATATTTCAAGTTCTTCACCAATACTATCTTCATCATCATAATAATATGAAGATGTTTGAACCTCGTCTAAATAGGTAGTGTTACCAATTTTATCCTCGTCCTCTTGAATAGGTGAAAAATTATCAAGGGTAGCACTATATTGGAAATTAAGATCATTTTGAGAAATAATACTCTTTGCAAGACTTTCATTCAATCTATTTATATTCCCAGTCAACTGCTTGAGGGATTCCTCAAGAGAAACAAATGGATCATAAGGAGTACTAGATCGCAACTGCTCGTGTAACTCTTCTAGAGGTATAATAGGTTCATTATAAGTATTATATTGCATCTGCTTTAGGGCATCCCTCCAATACAAAGAACTCGAATTTTGCTCATTTTTCATGTTCATAAGATGGGTGTGTATATCAATAGTAATTGGGATCACCCTAGTATGAGCAATAACCTCCAAAAGGTTGGTGGTGGTCCCGACTACTATCCACACCATGTTGATAGTACATATAATGTTTATTTTTAAATTCAGTCGGATATTCATTGTATTGGTCTTCGTAATACCAGTTCGACATTTTCTGAAAAAAACTTCTTAATATATTTACAAAATTAAACTCTAAAAATAAATCCTACCGGAAAGGGTTCTAAACAAACACAAATAAGGCCGACTCAACCAAATCAAACCTACTGAATCTAGAAAACAAAAAGCATGATGACTCCACTTAGATTGTTTCTAGACCATCTTCTATTATTCCAAAAGGCAACTAGTTACAGTTCTAGCAAATCTCTTAGAACGATCCGAATTAGATTAAGTCGAATAGAAACAGGATAAGCTCTAAGGAGCTTTGATAACCCTACCTCTTTGGCAACGTTTCCTTGGGTTACAAGGCGGCTCGAATAACCTTAAAATAATCTTCGTGAACTTTAAGTTAGGATAACAAAGTAACCAATACAATCCTTTTGAATGATTTTCCAATAAGCTCGATACCCCATCGGTCTTCTTTCTAGTCAAATTTTAAGGATTAGGTTCGCGTTAGGTAACGTGTTCCTAAGGCGTCAAGAAGGAAACGGTGATGAAATATGAATCCTTATCTTATATGGCCAGTCTTTTCCCTTTACTAGAAAATAAATCCGTATTTAATTCCTCAACATATATGCATACGAAGGAATACAGTAAACCCACTTGTAGAGGATTTGTGGGTGGTTGGGGTCTTACCTCCCGTTTTAGACGGGGGATGAATCGGTTGTAGTCGGCTCGGGCCACCGACTCCTATGTCAGTGTACGAACCCGAGAGGACAAGACAATATCGTAATTGTTGTCCTTCCCTATTGTAGTTTATATTTAGTTACCCTTCCGTCGGGTTTAAAAATAATAATGTCCAAAAGTTCAAAGTCCAAAGTCCAAAAACAAGATAAAAACAGAAAAATACCTAAAATAATTACAAAAATAATACAAATTTCTTAATACAAATTTCTAAGTAGAAAAATAAAAACCCTAAAAAAATTTAAAAAAAATTTAACTAAAAATAAAATAAAATAAAAAAATCTTGTCTTCTTTTTTCGTTCTTTTCGATTTATCTTTGACTCCAAGTCTTTAATCAATCAATATAATCTTTGGCTCCAATTTCTTTTTGATCCGACCTGTAATACAAAGAAAAATACCCAAAAACATAAAATAGAACAAATAAAAATAAAAATAAAAATATAACTAAACTAACTAACCTAAAAATAAATCTAAAAACAAGTTCGCGTCGGCGGCACAAAAAATTGATAGTTTTGTGATAGTGGTAAGAAAAGGTTTCAAACTCTCGAACTTGTGAAGATTGATTTTATATTTAATAAACTAATTTTAAACTAAAAATATACACAAAAGATGAAAATAATATTCACAAATACTGAGGTTATGGGTTTCAGCATTAACCAATTAAAGTGATTCAATCTAATCAATATTCATGCAATTCTTTACATTCAAAGTGATTCTAATATGTTGCAAAAGTAGATTTTCAAAATAACAATTGTAAATCGAAAGCATAGAACATCAAAAACCATAGTCTAAGCATGCTCTATCAAAAGAAATCACAACTGCTAAATAAAAATCCTTAAATCAATTTTTAATCAAAGCAAATAATTATAAAAGAAATTACAAAAATTAATTAAAATAGAAATACACCACTTTTGTTGGAACAATGGCTTCCTCTATCGCCTCAGTAAAGGGGTTTAGCTCCTCATATTAATCAGTTGCTCAAAATAATGATTCATGGCTCAAAGTGTTTACAAATGATGAAAAAGAGTAAAAATAATGAAAAATAGGAAATCCGTTACGTTTATAAGCGTTACAGACTCACTGTTACAGAGGGAAAAGTGTTTCACTGAAGATAAACGATGCAAATGAAGATAAATGTTGCAAAGTTAAAAGCTTTAGAAACAAAAACTTCAACTTTTTAGCAACGATTTCTTCATCTTCTTCATCACGAACATTTTTCTGGATTTTGATTCTTTCGTTTTTGGCCTCTCCAGGGGGGGGGGGGCGCGGAGCCACCCCGCCCCCTCCCAAAATCCTTCTGTTCGACCCACTATTTATAGTACAACACCTTTTAATCCTCAAACCTCTTAAAATCTTCTTTATTTAATGTTCCAAATATTGGCAGTAAAAGAAAAATCTCCATGATCTTTTTCTCTCTTCTCGACAATATCCTCGATCTGATTTCCTTGTTGTCTAAATCTTGGTGATGTTGTTACCATCTTTAAGACACGAGAGTAAAAACTCTCGATTCTGTTGCATCCAAATCTTTCCGAGAATATTTTCATTTTTTATATATTTCCGACGTGAAAATATCTCAAAAGATATTTTTGGATGATTTCTTCACCTGAACAATTGGTTTACAAATCCGACCAAAAAGGCAAGAATAATGCCTTGAATATCTCCAATTAATTCACGCTGACAATTCACGCAGAAAAGAAAAGAAATTTTCCGTCAGGAATTTGTGTTTGAAATAAGAAAGTGGGTGCCTTCATCCAATCATGTGGTGCCTTTATCAACTTCTTGGGGTGCCCTTATCCAAAATGAGTGTGCCTTTAGTAATTTTTGGGTGCCTTTATCACTTTTCGAGACGACTTTTTCACGATTATTTATTTCTCAAAAAAAATACCTACAAACACAATGAAAATCCAATATTAGTACAAATTAAGGAATAACAAGAAGTGAGATCAAATTAGACATAAATATGTGTCTATCAGAACCATGTTTATTTTTTAACCTATCTAAGTAATATATTTTAGCCTTTCTTTTTCGGTTTAGGGAATTTAGCAATCCGTGTTTGGATCTTGTTTAAACATGGTTTAAGCTTGGTCAAATAAATCATACTTATGGTTAAGTTTAAAAAATTACTTGTTTTTCCAGCTGTGTTAAAATATTATATCCGGCAAGTATGTTCACTTAGGAAACAACTCAACAAGATATTGTCAATATATATTAGGAATGTGACAAGACTTGTTTCACAAGTAAACCTCTGCTCATCTAGATATTTAAACATACTATCTCATAAGCTTTGCACCAGCATATTCTTGCTTCAGAGGTAGAAGGAAGTATCTTATGAGTGATGAAAATATCTTTAGGCATGCCAATGATACTTATTAGAAGAATATCGGCCATTTTATATCTATTCCAATAATTTTTACCGGATTCCGGTATCCATTAAGTTCCAACAGATATTAAAAAAATATTTCCATATCTGTTCTGCTAATAGTAACGTATATCGGATATTTTCCTATAACTATTTGTTATGTTATTCTATTGTTTACATGACCAACATACAAAAAAGATGAATAAAATTGGCCATCATCTCATTTTTATGTTCACCACAAGTCTAATATGCTTTATAGTTGCTACTATACTTGAAATGTTAACAAGTCCATCAATAATCAAACCTAAAAAAACAAATAAAAATGAAGATCTAGCTTGGTAAAATAAAAATGAAGATCTAGCTTGGTAAATTATGAAAAATTATCAAGAGAGAGGAAACCATCAAATGAGAAGCACTAAGTACTACTTAGTAACAACTTACATTATGATAAAGAAGATAATCCCAAGCTGCCGCCAAAAGGAAAGATTGAACTTGTAAGAAGAAAGAGAGATCAATAAGCTATTTGAATCATTCACAAGCCGCCTAGCTAGTCTGCATCCTTCCCACAGTTGACCTGGTCAAATTATCTTTGATCGGGGCAAACGCCCCTGGATAAGTTTTGGCATTATTTTTTCCTTCCCACTAAAACCAAGAAACAAAAACACAAGTTTTTTTCCAATATATATTGAAAATATCCTATAGAACGAACTCCAAATTACTTTTATGCTCTAATTCTCAGAGAAGCTCTAAACATTGTGTAGATAAAATATCCTAAAATTTCAACATTGTTAATAGGGATACCAATTTACTGGGACGGTATCACAACCCATATAATACAAATTAGAAAATACTATGTCTTATATGGATTTTGATATCCTCCCCAGTAAACTGATACCCGTTATGCCACTTCCTATGTGAATCTATTGATTTTCTATTTATGGTGCTATTATGGGTATGCCTAAATGGCAAAGTGGAAAATTTTCCACTTTGTCGTGCGAAGCAGAGACTCTACCGACTGATAGAGTCTTGATCGCTTGGTGAAATATATGTCGCTTAGTGTTTTATCATCCAACAGTTCAAAAATATATATCCCCTATAAATATTAATTTTTAAGATTAGTTCAGCTCACACTTTCTATACACTTCTGAATCTCTCACTTAAATTTTTTCTAATCCAAAACAAAATTCACCATTTTAACTCACACCTTCTCTGCACTTCACCGTTTTCTATTGTAATATGGCTTCTCAATCTCAACCTCACTATGGTTGAAAATGAATGCATAACTTGGAAATAAAAGCTTAAATAAAGACTTCAATAAAAGTATCCGACAATCTTTGGCCTCCTGTTTATCTTCATTTGACGTAATTTCTATTCAATGCGCTCTTGAAAAGATTTTCCTTGGTTTTTGAAACCAGTACGATTGTTAACTTTCAAAACTTAAACTTTCTTTGTCTTTTAGGAGCAAATTTTTTTGAGTTAACTTGCAAAAATTGAACTCTTCTTTCCCTTTTACCATTCTCTATTTTTTTATAACTAAAACATATCTTATCAACAACAACAACTACAACAAAGGCTTCAAAAAATCAAAAGGTACCAGTTGATTATCGACTTGGGATTCAATTTACACCATATATAATTTTTTAGCTAAAGAATTTGTGAACTTTTTTGAAGGCTTGGATACAAAATGATGTTTGAAAATCATGTGTATTTATATGTGAAAAAGAAAAAACTGTTGGAGATATAAATCAAACCGTTGGAGACATAGTCTCTATCTCCAGCGATATAAATTTAGTCGTTGGCGATAGAGACTATCACTCAATAATCATTCTGTCTCCGAGTGTTTTTGGACGAATTTGCCAAGCCATCAGTCATGACTAGTTGAAAAAGAAGTCATTATACATAGAAACCGGTGTTAGCAGCCATGTAAAATTTTGGGAAAAAGATATAGCTATGGGAGATTAAATAGGAAATATAGCCCACTCAATTTATTAAGTTTTGTTTTGTTGACAATAAATATTGGTTGTAGACAGATTTTTTTTGGTAGGTATCAAATTTTATTAACCTCACCATCTATTAGACTAGACTCTCTAGAGAAAAGAGGCCTCTGCTTCGTAAGTTTGTTGCGTTAATGCTTTCCCTCGAGTCCATATTTAGCTACCTAATATAAATGCTTGTTCTAACTTTATCCACAAATCCAGTACTACAAGCTTTTCTATCTATAGCGCCCTCCTTGACACGACTCTTATCTCTATTACAAGTCCAATGCAATGCTCTAGCTCCAACGTGACCCTATCCTAGCTATAGAATAACCACCCTTAGATTGAATCTTAACCAATAACCTATTGACACGTAAACCACCACACCTATAAAATTATCTTCCTTTTATCGGTTACTGTTGTTTAAGTACAAAAAAAAAGAAAAAAAGTTTTACCATAAGAAGAGGCGCAGATTTAGTGAGTCACGAGTCACGACTGACTCACTCTTATAATCTAGAGCGAAAAGGAATCATTCCCCTAATCCAACGATCAGTATAGATTCATTCTTTTTGTTCTCAAGTTTACTTCTTCTTATTTTTTTCTGGCTGTTTCATTTCCATGTTCATTTATGACTTACGCAGACCATTGACTTAAATAAAACTATTTGTTTAATTTAATTTGAAAACCGAAAATAGGACAATATTTTTTAATATATTCAAAAAGTACATATTGATTGGTTTTTACGTGTTTATTGATCCAGGTGTCTAATTTGTTTTTAATTGCGTACTTATTAATATATTAAATGTTTAAGGATATTTATGTAATTAAAGAATAGCTTAAGACTTCAAAAGAGAAAGTGGTGGTGGGGGCGGTCGAGGATCTGGTAGTAAAACCATTTCTGGAGGTCAGGACTCGGGTAGTGTTTGTTCTTCAACAGACTTTTGAGTGCAGTCTACATATCTCCTTTCGAATTTCAAAAAAAAAAAGAAATTTCTGAGATAACAAGGAATTACTATATAGTCTACAGCAGGAGAAAATCAAATCATCGTCTTCTTTTTCATAATGTTCGAAATTCGAGGATTTCCACGTAAAATATCTCTGTTTGTATAGAAGATAATAGAAATTCAGTCAAATCAAATAGTTTGGTACTGTTGAGAAGCAAATTGTTCGTCAGCCAAATTCTGTGGTATGTTTTGTTATATATTATATACTATTAGTTTCTTAAAATTTTATCAGGCTCTGTTTAATTATCATGATTATCTTACACGCAAGAGCAGCAGTAGTTAAGCTAAAGTGATGTATATGAAGCTGCTCATATCATGATTTATTTGAATGATAGTTTGTCAGATCTGTTAATTTTTTTATGAGAGAATCCCATTTATCATAATTTCATTCAACTTAAAATTTATTTCTCTGATAATATTCTGTTAGAAAAGAGCAGGTCAAGAAAACAATGACAATGATGTCTGGTTCTGAGCTTCTGATACAACTAAGATAATAAGGATGATATTTTAATAGTAATGATAATCTAATTTCTAAAATGTTCTGTAAATTTTGAATGATTAGACGGCTTTGTTGACTTTTAGCTGTAGACTTTAAGTATAATTACTGATTCGTTGGTATATAGCCATTTGTAATTCAGGGGCGGCCGCAGGAAGAAAATCAACAAGAAAAAGAATACAAGGAATTGAGGTTGTAATTATTGAGTTGAACTATTGATAGAGTCATGGAAGGAATTCAGTTCCATTAGATTCGTTAGGTTTTTGATTTTATTGAATGGAACAAGTTGAGGCACAAATTGGTCGTCCGGTATATATGCGACGGCACCATCCAGTTCAGGCTGCCTGTTTTAACCAAGAACCACCTCCCATGTCAAGAAAGCGTGATTTGTTGCTCAGTACGTCCAATTGGCCGCAACAGCGTCTACCACAGTTCCAACAACAGCACTATGGATCGCCAAACTCTGAGAAAAATTGGGATTGTAATGTTTGGATGTGGGATAGTGTGAAATTTGTTGCTAAGCCATTAGAAGCTGATGTCACGATGAATCGCTCATCAGCGGCTGTGGGGGCTGCTGCAGTGACCAATCAGAGAAGGAAAAAGGAAGAAAACTCGAAAAGCTCTACGAACCAGGATGATCGTGAGAACCTTGCATTAAATCTTGGGGGGAGCTTGTATTCTGTCGATGAGCCTGTTTCAAGGCCCAATAAAAGAGTCAGATCTGGATCGCTGGGAGGTGTCAATGGCAGCGCACGTTATCCAATGTGTCAGGTTGATGATTGTAGAGGAAATTTGTCGCAATCAAAGGAGTATCACCGTCGGCATAAAGTGTGTGAGATTCACAGCAAGACTACTAAGGCCCTTGTAGGAAAGCAGATGCAGAGGTTCTGCCAGCAGTGTAGCAGGTAAGATATTTTTCATTTTAAAGCTAGGCTTATGAGTCTTTTTTTTCTTACAAGGTCAGAAGCATTGTTTTTCCCAGATATCAAAGCAGAACTTATTGTCCAAGTTTGATTTTGTCAGATTTCATCTTTTATTTATTGCTTTTTATCCCAATTAAAAGTCCAAATCAACATGTCTAGCAAAGATGGCCTTAGTTCAATATCTCTGTCTTCATTGTTTGGGTTTCTCGACTAGAGCAGAGAATAAGTTTTTCTAATTCTGTTTGTTCTTAGTATGTATTATGTAAGTAATCAACTACTCAATAAGCCTGAACTGCTAAAGATAGGTTCCATACATTTGGAGGGCAGGGCTCATTTGGTGCTGTTATTTTCCTTTGAATGGAATTCGATCAAGCAGTTTGATGGCTTTAGCAGCCTTGCATTTCTGAACCAATGCAAAAATACTCTCTCTCTTTTGCAGGTTTCACCTGCTTTTGGACTTCGACGATGGAAAGAGAAGTTGTAGGCGTAGGCTTGCAGGGCACAATCGAAGAAGAAGGAAAACGCAGCAGGAGGATGTTTCTTCGAGATTGTTAGTCCCTGGAAATCTAGAGAAAAATGGTAGTGGCAACTCGGAAATTGTTAACATCATTCAAGCTTTAGTTCGTCTACAAGGTAAGGGAGTTCAATTTACTGCAGTATTACTCGATCCATCTTCGAGGACATTTTAATGAAACATGTAAGGGTGCAGGGACCAATACGGACAGAAATGCCAACATCTCATCAATACCTGACAAAGATTGGCTCATCAGGATTCTTAATAAGATGAACTCGTTACCTGTTGCCACAAACAATGCTGCTAGGTTAGCCTTACATGGAGGTTTTGATCTGAATGTCTCACAAGAAGTTTCTACAGAATTTTCGAAAAATGTGAATGGCAATTTCTCTGCTTTATCAACTATGGACTTACTCGCCATTTTTTCAGCCGCAATAAAAGAATGTTCTCCGGAAGTCTTGGCAGTCCTATCTCAAACAAGTAGTCACAATGATGACGACAAGCTCAGCTACTATAAGAACTCAAGTCCTGTTTCAACATTAGTGGGAGGAGATGGAACTGCTACCTTCCAGTCTAGGCTTGAACCTTCGAGTTGCCAGGTGCAAGAGTCTAGACCAGGTTTTCCATTGCAGCTGTTTGGTTCCTCCAGTGACAGTGACAGTCCTCCAAATCAGGGATCTTGCTGGAAATATTACTCCTCTGACAGCAGTAACCCGATTGAAGAGAGGTCTCCTGCATTTTCATCTCCTGGTACCACACTACTATTCCCACTGCGGACTCCGTCATCTGAGATTATGAAACATGAGAGTAAATCAATTAGTGGGGAAAACAATGTTGAGGTCAACACTCCTCCTCCTGGGGGTTCAACCCTTTTAGAACTCTTTAAACATGATAGTGGACGAGTTGTAAATAGCTCAATTCGAAGTCCATCAGGTCAGCCAGGTTACACTTCCCAATCTGGATCCAATCAATCCCCAACTTCATCTTCTGATTCCCACGTAATTCTCTGCCCATCTGGTGTTGTTGTCTATCTTTCAGCTTCCGTGCTGGTATTTTCAAACTAAATCTAGTTTCAATTTACTCATTTGCAGGACCGGACTGGGCGTATCATTTTCAAACTCTTTGACAAGGACCCAAGCAATCTTCCCCGAAATCTAAGGGCAGAGGTAGGGAATTAGCTTTTTAATGGGTTCACTAGCCTAATACAGTAATACTTCAGCTCTAGGGACACAACCAAATCATCGCTTTACTTATTATCCTCATGTTGCATTCTTTCCTTTTTTACTTTTTTAGTTTGACTATAAACACCTATTTGAGTTACATTTATACTAATCTAGGTAATTTAATGTTTAATACACTATGGATGTTAGCCCTGGGTCAGGAACGAAATTCCTCGATTTTCCTTTAGATGAGAGAAACTTACTGTTCAAAACGTGTGAAAACATGTAATGGCTTGCGAGTTGAAGCTTTAGCTTAGGTTTGATTATTTTCAGATAACTGTGTTTAGAGAATCAATTCCTGCTGGATGCACGCCAATGGGAACGTTCAATAAGTCTATTGGAATATTTACCCGTACACGGATGAAGTTTACTAGTTAGTTGTTGAGGTATAATTTTTATTCAATACCATATAACATAAGTTGAACATATTTTTGCAGATCATAAATTGGCTTTCACATAGCCCATCAGATATTGAGAGCTACATTAGGCCTGGTTGTGTGATCCTATCAATTTATACAGTAGCACCTTCTAAGACTTGGGAGCAAGTAAGTGAAGTGATGGTTGTGACGTTAACATGACTTTGTGATGTGCTCTGCTTCTAATCCATATTAGAATGTGATATTTACAGTTCCAGCAGGATCTTCTACAGCGCGTAAAGCTGCTCGTGAACAAACAAACTTCAGATTTTTGGAGAACTGGAAGATTTTTGATTCATACAGACAGACAACTAGCATCACATAAAGATGGTGTGTAATTGCATATTTCGCCTACTTTTTGTTTTTTAGCACTCTGCTTTTGCTTCATTTTACTAGTTACTCCCTATACCGCGCATTAAAAGAATAGAAATGAGTAATGCATATGTCTAGTGTTAAAAAAGGATTTATCTGAATTATTACCTAATCTGATGTTTGCAATTACATAAATTACAGGCAATTTTCGTTTGTGCAAAGCATGGAGAACTCGAAATTCTCCTGAATTGATGTTTGTATCGCCTCTGGCTGTCGTTGGTGGTCAGCAAACAACTCTCCTTCTGAGAGGTCGGAATCTGAGGGTTCCAGGCACCAAGTAAGTGGTGCAATGTGGTATATAGACGACTAGTCAAGTGTAAAGCACTGTTCTATTTTAGTTAGAATATTATTTTTTTTTGAGCTCCCCAATGACAGGATTCACTGTGCATACATGGGAGGATACACATCAAAGGAAGTTACTGGATCAGCTGGCACTATATATGATGGCACAAGTGCAGAAAGTTTCAACTTTTCCAGTGAAATTCCTAACGTTCTTGGACGCTGTTTCATTGAGGTAATTTCGTGTCCGACAAATGTATTAAAATTTGATAGTGAACTTTTAGAGAATCCGCTGATTCAAAAGCTTTTGTTTCATACATCAAATTTTTGGGTTTTCTTGCACATACTTGGTATGTTCAATTATTAAGAAATTTATCATGGTTGGTGTAGGTTGAGAATGGTTTCAAAGGCAACAGTTTTCCACTCATAATAGCTGATTCTAGCATATGTCAAGAATTGAGACTTCTCGAGCCGGAGTTAGAGATACATGCTAGTGCCAGTGATGGCACTGCAGAACAACATAACCTGGATTCTGAACGGCTTAGGCCAAGGGGGGATATCTTGCATTTCTTGCATGAACTTGGATGGCTGTTCCAAAGGAAAAACATCCCATCCAGTTTTGATGGCCTAGAATTCTCCCACGACCGGTTCAAGTTTCTCTTTATATTTTCCATAGAAAGGGACTGGTGTGCTCTGGTGAAAATGCTTCTAGACATACTTGTGGAAAGAAACATGAAAGAAGGTGCACTATCAAGGGAGTCTCTGGAGAATCTTTTAGAGATTCACCTTTTACACAGGGCAGTAAAGAGGAAATGCAGAAGCATGGTTGATTTGCTCGTTAAATATTCACTAACTAGCACCACTGATGCTCCAGAGACATACCTTTTCTCTCCAAGTCAAATGGGTCCGGGTGGTCTTACACCTCTACACCTGGCTGCATGCCTAAATGATGCGAAGGAGATGGTGGATATTCTAACTGAGGATCCTCAAAAGGTAATCAAATTGAATGAGTTGTTTGTTTCTTTTTTTCTTTTTGTTCTTGGGTTAAAGGAGGTACAATATTTTTTCTTTCATTTATCTACATCGACACTGGTAAATAGATTTGATAGATTACTTCGGACACTTGTACCTTTGAAACTTTCAGTATAATTGGTGCTTTTATTTTTATAGTAGATTGCTGAAATGGACTTGTAATGTTAATGCTTGTGTTCTCTTCTTAATGGTGCTGAACTTGTAAATGCTTGTGGTTTCTTCTTAACAATGCTGACGTATTTTCTTCTCAATTATTTTCTTGTATAGATTGGGATCGACTGCTGGTATTCCTTATACGATGCAAATGGACAGTCTCCATATGATTATGCCTCAATGCGGAACAATCACAATTATAACAGGATGGTGGACCGAAAGGTTGCTGTAAGGAAACAAGGGCAAGTGTCCATAGATATCGAGGACATTGAGATATCTTCCTCACACCAGCAACAACCACAACTGCAGTTGGTGCAGGGGCGAAGGGGGCCTTGTTCGAGGTGTGTAGTCGTGGTACCAACAAGACATTATATGAGGATGCCAGGCACTCAGGAGCTGCTTCATGTTCCTTATGTGCATTCTATGCTAGCCATTGCTGCGATGTGTGTCTGTGTTTGCTTGCTTATGCGGGGCTCTCCACAAATTGGAGACATCCCACCTTTTATGTGGGCGCATTTGGGTTCTGGGATCATGTAGTCAGATGAAAAAAAAAAATCTAGCCAAGGAAAGACGGCACAAAGAAAGAAATCCCGCCTGCTCACTACCACTTCAGTTAGTGTAGGAAGATCATCTTCTTTTCTTTTTCTTTTCTCAAATTTGAGACAGGAGGAAGAAGAGAGTGATGGGGGTTTGGAGAACCCTGCAGATAATTTAACCTAAGTTGTTGGTATACATGTATAGTTTTTTTTGTTTGTTTTCTTTCCCGGTCCATGATTTTAATATAGTAAAAGATGAATTATGATGAACATATGTATGTATGTATAGAACATCATAACAGTTGAATATTGTGCACGCTCTCTTTACCAACTTAATAAAAAAAATTTCCCCAACGTAGTATTATTTTATTTATTTATTTTTACCAAAAAACATCAAATCTCATACGTTAATAACTAAAAAGAGATATACAAGGGGCCAAAAACCCCTACATCATTAATCAAAATGTAATAAAAGAAACAAAACAAGTAAACCGAGAAGAGAGAAGACAACAATAGGAGAAACGTTAAAGCTTCCAATTTGTGTATTCGAAGAAGACTGATAATTCGAAGAAAATATGGTGTTAGGAGCAATGCAGTCTATATCGATCATCCTGGCATACCACCGATATTACCAGTTTCGGATACAAGCGAGACGAAACATGTAATATCATCGGTACGATATATAGCCGGTAATCTCGGCCGAGATGGACCGGTACAGTTCGCGGCCGAGATGGACCGGTACAGTTCGCAATGTTCGGCAGGTATGGTAATTTTAGTTGAAGGAACAGAGGTCAGTATGGTACACAAGTACAGAAATTGGATAAATTCTTTTAAGCAAATGAACAGAGGTCAGTTCTTGCTCTTTTTTTTTTAACTTCTCACTTCAAAGTTCAAATCCACCCGCCATGAATTCTCCATAGACACTCAAAAAAGAAGTTACTGGATTATCTCCCAAGGTTTTTACTTCAGTTTCCATGACTAATCTTCAAATTTCATCAACATTCCTACTTTAAATAGCTCACGTGACAATCTGCGTAGAAAAAAAAAGCTTTTTTTCACTCAAATTTCTGCAACCCACTAGTTTAGATTCTCCATCAGCAACTAATATTGGTTGTGTTCATAAAAATGGATTCAGATTAAGAGATTTGGAGCAAAAAAATGCCTCTTCTTTTGCTTTGATTTTGATTTCTCTGTGCGATTGATTTGTAATTCTGGTGGTGGTACTAAATATAAGATGAAAACGGCGTTGTGTAGGGAAGAAGGAAAAGTAAGCTACAGAGAAAGAGGCGGCGGAACTGAAATGAGTTTGCTAAAAGTAAAGTTGGGTGTATTATATTTAGGTTTTGAAGTCGGAATTACATTACCGAAGCTACCTTTGTAAGCATGCGTCGGTTTTGTGGTTGTGTGGCATGGCACCGAACTACGATTTCGCATCCACTAAACTTGAAAAAGAAAATATATTTGTTATAAAAATTAAAAGTATAAAATTTAGAATCAAGATTGTACCGATATTTAGAGTCGAAATTTCTCCGATATAAAGGTGTACCAGTGTATCGTTTTCGACCGAGATAAACCGATATCCGATATTGACTATATTGGTTAGGAGTGATCTCTAACTCCAACCATTTAAATAGATTTTCTTCCTTAAAAAGATATGCTCATATGAAGAAGGAGTGATTTGTCCTATTTTTAGTGATTAACATCAATTTTCCAAACCCTAGATAGTATTATTCTTTTTATCAAGCACAAAAAAGGAATTTTTTTTTTTTTTTTGACACGGTCAAAGATGGAGTCTTGCTAGTGCAAAAATTATGAAATAGATTATAACTAGAACATAAAAAATATCCACTTCGTAAAAAACAAAAAACATGACCAAAATCTAATGAGATATATCCATATCCATGAAGTGTCTTAGATTAAGAACAATGTCATACCTAATTAATGGTAAGAACAAATAAATTGCTCGAGAAAGAAGAGCAAAATTAGATAACTTTTTTTAATGAAAGGACAAAATTTAACTAGGATAATTCAGGATGCTACTGCAGGTGGAGGGATGCTTGGGATTTTTACGAGAGGCGTCATCATTCGAGCAACGTTATTCAAACGATTCGTAAGGGACATGTCATCATGGAGTTGTTGTGGGACTTGGATCCCTTTTGGATCATCTTTTTCAATCTTGTATGCACAATCAACGAGTCGCAGACGAGCCGTGTACATAAGAGTCGCCGAGTTCTTGTAGTCATAATTTTCAAATAAAGTTATGGAATCAAAGAGTTGGTTCTGTGCAACATACAATTTGGTATCACAAAACTCGTATATTTCCTTCAATTTGGCATCAGTTGTATTCTGAAAGAGTTGATTAGCATCGACGCATGTGAAAGTAGCTCGACTCCAAGTGCAAAAGATAATGGAGTGGGTTGAGACTCTCATACCGTTGGTCTCTCTAGAGTGATCCGCATTTATGCAGTTAAGACACACCTCCTTGTCCAATATCTTTATTCTTAATACCAATTGATGGTTTCGCCACCACCTTTTTTTTAATAGGAAAGAAATAATTTTATTTGAAATTTAAACCAACGTAACCTGCATTTTCTCTTTTGCAAGATATTTTAACCATGCAGGGTAAATATCTAACCAAAAAACAGAAATAAGCCTAAGTCTTGCATCGTTTACAAGTTGATCAGCTACCTCATTTGTCTTTCTTGGCACATAAGAACACTTCCAAGATACAAAATTATTAAGTAAAGTTTTGCAGTCATTTATTATACTATTGTTTGTCCATCACACAGATCCATTGCTTCCATTTATTGCATTCACCACATTAAGGAAATTTTCTTCTAGATGCAACTTCTCCACATTACAATTTGCAGCCCATTTGATTCCCTCCAATACAGCAACTGCCTATGCTTGCTCTTCATCTTTTGTTATTCCTCGGAAGCCCAGGCCCCTTGACATATACCTGCATCAGAAATTCTTATTAGTCCAATACTCATAGTTTTATCTTCTTTTAAAAAACTTTACTATATGAAATTGCCTTTCTGGAAGTTTCATTTGATGTTTGTGCATTACTATACCTCCTACCTGTGTAGTGGTACTATTGATCATGTGAACTGATTTCCAATCATTTATAGACAAGTTTACCTGGTTGATTAAGTTATCAATTTTAAGTTGTGCATTTTCAAAAACAATAGAACACCTTACCGTCCAAATCTACCAAAGAGTAAAACTTACCAATATCATAAATTCATCTAGTGGTTTTCTGTTCATATTATCACAGGTAAACCAACTGGATATAAAGTGATATAGAGAAAACCATTTACAAAGTTCACATAATTTGAATCTAAAGCAAACCAGACACCCTTAGAGACAGGGCAATCCAACAACAAATGTTGAACAGTTTCAGGACATTGCTCACAAAAAGGAAAAACATTCACAGTACTAGGGACATATCTAGAATCTTGTCCCTAAATGGCAAACAATAATGGACACATTTCCACATAAAATGTTTTACCTTCGGTGGAAGAGAAGATTTCTACATAGCTTTTCATGGAAAGTTAACCACCATATTCCTAGTATCCTACATACTTATCATATTATAAGCTGACTTAACAGAAAACTCACCATTATAAGTAGGCCTCCATCTAAGTTTATCTAACCATGAATATGTATCCTAATTGACACAATATTGCTCACAGTAACATCATCAAACATAGCGGACAACATGCTTTAATCCCATGCAGACCCATCTTTCACTGAAAGTTGGTTTAATGTTTGAACAGTACTAGATACAAATCTAGACTCAGGAGGAATATTCATGTTTGGAATCCATTGATCCTTCCATATTGAAATACATTGACCACTACCCACTTCCCAACGATAGTTATCTTTTACTACATTAAGACCTCTACAAATCCCTTTCCATATCCAAGCCCACCTTCGTTATTTTGATAACGAAGAGGATTATGGTTAGGAAAGTATTTATGTTTTAAAATAATTACCCATAAAGTATTTGGTTCATTCACCATCTTCCAAGCCAGCTTTGTTAAAAGAGCAGTGTTGATGTGCTCTATTTTTTGATGTTCAGACCATCAAGGGCAGTAGGGAGGGTAATACTATTCCAGTTTTTAAGATATACCCCTTTGAAAGATTGTTTCTTGTTCCAAAAACTTCCTTTGGATAGCATCCATCCTGTTAGTCAACAATTTTGGCATAGGAAAAACAGAGAGGTGGTGAGAAGCTAAAGATCCTAACACATGCTGGGTCAACACAGTCCTTCCTGGCTGGTTCAAATATTTTTCTCTTCCAAGTAGCTAATTGTTTGTGGGTAAAAACGATTTGAGGGTAAATAGGGAAATGGTGAAGAAGACTAATGCTAGTCAGAGAAAACGAGGGATCAAGCTATACAAATCGAAGCAAATCGCTTGAAGGGAAAATCGATTAAATACCAAATCGTTTAAACATCAAATATTTGTACTGTATAAGTACTTTTATGATTCGAGAGATCAATCTGTACGAAATTAGCATAAATCATAGAATGACCGTTCAAATTTCGTTTCAGTCACAAAGGAAGGAGAAGAGTTGGTCTGTAAGGAGGGAAAAAGAGAAGGTACTGAGATCAATGAGGTTGAATGTCAATGATGGTATGTGTTTGAACTGTTATAAAGACGAATGATAGCTTTGTCATCCTTCTAGTTTTTATGAGATGAAAAACTCTTGTTTCCTTTTCGATAGGTTCAAGAACCTATTTATAGCAAAAGAAGTTAACACATTGATCGTAAATGGTGTAAGTTGCATAGAAGTGGAAATCATGGTGAAAACCAACTCTATCGTATAAATGGGACTTGACAATTGTGCAACCACTATTCCCTTCACTTCTTCAACCGTCGACACGACTTTTATACTTTCTCGTAGGTGTACCTTTACACCGCACGTGATGTAGGCTATCAGACCAAAACCCCAGTGAATATCCCCCCATGTGACACAATTGATGTCTCAGCATGGTTAAGTCTATTTTATAGACGTGTATCAATTTGTTAATTGTTGACCTAGCTAGACTGTCAGTCCTAGCATATTTATGAGTTTAGTATGTTGACTCATTGATGAATGAAGCATCAGTTGTGTGGTGGAACAAGCAGTGATGCTTAATAGATTGTAGACGTAGAGAGTCTGATCAATATTGACGTTGGTAGTTGTGGTATGTCATTGTGTCAGCTTAGGCAGCAATGATACTCGAATGATCTTGTTGAATTGATAAACATAGGTTGTTGGATCATCAACTATCAATATAAGCATATATTTTACAATGTTTGATATACCAAACAAATTCGTATGAGCATCAAGTCGTGCGAGCCTCACGTGAGCGCTAACTCGTGTGAGTGCTATCAATTTGTTTCGTCAGAGTAAGACAAATTGAGATTGTTTTAAATATTGGTAGCGGGACCAGTTGAATTATTTCCCTAATTAAGCAGTAAACCCTAATATGGCAGATGGACCAAATGACAGACGAACCAAATGGCAGATGGACCAAATGGTAGACGAACCAAGAAGCATATGAACCAAATGGTAGACAGACCAAATGGTAGATGAGGGACTAGTGGAGAGACCGACTATGGAAAGTCCCAGAGAAGGAGGACCGACCAAGTAGATAGTTGGTCAAGGGTAGAACCGACTATGGACTAAGCACGAATTTGGTAGTCAACAGAACTATGCTTCGCGTATCATGTCGTTTCTCTAGCAATATTTTGATAATACTTAAAAGAGGGAATTTGGTGCGAAGACCAATTGGTTTGAAGACCAAAATTTAGGGAATATTAAAATAATAATATTTTAATTAAATAATAGTGAGACCATTCTATATAGCTTTGCAGATCATATAGTCTTTGAAGCAAGGGAGAATCTAGGCTTTTGGTAGAAAGAGCAAAATAGTTTCAATAGAAAGAAGAAACCCTAAAATAAAATAATAAAAACTTGAAAAAAATATAGGAGTAGGGACCGGCCAAGGGAGGTTGGCCGGTTAGCGGCGGTCCCACAATCTCCCTATTTTTATTTTTTTTAACTCCCCCTCTTATTTGCTCTTGCCGATATCACGTAACCAAAAACCATCGGTCTAAGCCCGCCAGAAACCCAATTCGATTCCATTGCTTAATGTCCGAGATTTGGGCACTTGCCTTATTCCCCCAGAATAGTTATCCGTTCCGGATTGCTTATTCATTCCATAATAATAAATCTTCCGGGATCGTCGAAAGAAGAATTCTTCCTACCCTGCGATGTGGTGGTAATATCCCAAGTCCGGGGATAGATGACGACTTTCACTTTCAACCCGATGAATAGCCTACGTGTCCCTTACGCCCAGTCATTCTGAAGAACACTCCCCCCCCCCCCTCTCATATTACCGCGGCTGCTGGCACGGAGTTAGCCGGGGCTTCTTCCTCGAGTCATGTCATGATCGCGCACTCGACGAAAGAGCTTGACAAGCGAAATTGTCCTTCTGCACTCATGCCATAATGCTCTTTAAATCTCTTGCTCTTCGAAGAAAGAGCTTCGAAGATCATTATTGTTATTTACATCCATGGGTGTTAGCACTTTTATGCCCGAAAATTTCAGCCATGACGTCCTTTAGTAAAAATGTTGTAGATTCTTCATACGATATCTGTTTTTAATGATCATCCCAAATTCGGAATTGAGAAATCGGTGGCTACATCCTTCGCGAAAGGATTTAGGTTTTGAGCTCGTTCCGGCTGTCAAATGGAGCAAACAGCAACCTTCCAGGAACTTTTAGCTGAAGTTCTGACAGTTTTTCAGCTTGTAGTTTGTCTAGGGTTTAGGTCATACATCTTAGACTATTGCTCGGAACGAGATGCACATTTAGTATGTTGTAGTAGACACATAGGGAAACATATGTTGTTGAGAACATTTTGCCCCATTCTACAACCATTGTCACGTTTTTACTAGGTGATTATAATGATATGTCAGAAACTTGGTGTTGAACAATGTTAGGGTTCCGTCGTATTTCGACTAATATTGGGATTCTAATGTGACCAATATTAAAGATGTATTATTCAAGTTCATACAATATTATGGATTAGTCGATTGGAGCTTTAGCTTTGCATTTGACGCGACGACGACTTAGTGTTTACACGAAGATGTAATGCTTCGACTAAGTACATTCGCGCACGACTTGTCATGTCTTTTGATAAATCAATGTTATTCAATTAAGCTTTGAATATTGATATAAAGTCACTTTATAGAACTGAAGAATGTAAAGAGGAATCAAGTCGCTCCATACTAGTAGGCAATCTATCGAGGAGCATTGACATCCACTCGGGAACAAAGATATGTTCTGGAAGTATATTCTGTATAGTTAGAGGTCATATGGGAAAGAGTTATAATCAGCATCAGTGATGTTACGAGGACAATGTTGCTCTATACTAGTGATCAATTCATCTAGGAACTGCCCTATCATTGTAGAGGAGTAAGCACTAGATTGTACAGTACCAATGTTATATGTAGAATATTGAAAGCTCAGCCGGATGAGGCTCTAATATCATATGTATATTTTTAAAGAGAGTACAAGATCAGTGTGAGATGCCTGTAGTGAGTGTTTGATACTTTAATTCTCGTGCGGAATGTAAAGTATAAATTTTATGCTTTTGACACCTGGTCAGTAACATATATAAAATTTCATTATTTCTTTGATTCTACTGCTGGGTAGAGATGATTTTACTAATTTACCCTTCATTAAAAATCCATCATCTACATTAAGTTCCCTGCTTAGTGTGGTACAGTAACGTACCGCAGTAAGCATTGAATGATGATTTTTACTAGCATAAGCAAAATAAATCAACAAGCTTATTCGTTAGATTTTTACCAAAGATTCTGATTTGATGATGCTCCAATGATGTTGAATAATCATTGAAGAAGCAATAGTTGATGTAGTAGTGCTTGTAGGATGATAGAAAATTGTATGGAGAGCATAAATTAATGAAGCATGGTTGATTTGCATGATGGAGAAACCAATATTGAACATGTGCAGCACAGACGCATTATTCCAAAGAGTTAATACTTGTTGGACCAAGATTTGGAAACCAATTACTATAAAAGGGGTGAAATCCTATTATTTTTATTATTATTCTTACTCCACCGACCAACCAACACTTTCTCTCCTTCTTCTCCATCACTGAGCATCAGCAGGAAAAAAAATAAATTCTTCGGCGCAATCAGAAAACTCCTCTAAATTATGTCAGAAGCTTTCGACATATCAAGCTTGACAACCATTAAACCAGATTAAGTTTTATTCTTCCGCATACTGTCAACAATTTCATGTGCTACCACAATGTTGTCAGTAATTTGCCTAGAGGAAAGAAAAACAACTTATGAACTTGTCCATTACAGTATTAAGCCTACTAGGCAATAATTTTGATATAATATTATAACAAACATTGCTAAGACTAATGGGTCAATAACCAGAAGCAGTCCTAGGATTAGCATACTTAGGAACCAAAGAGACAAAATTATGATTCATTTGCTTTAATAGAAAACCATAATAAAAGAAAAGCCTTAACCATACAGACAACATCATCTCCAACTACATCCCGCATCTGCTGATAAAATCCAGGTGGGTACCCATCAGGCCCTGGGGAAGTCCACAGTTGCATTTGCCAAACCACACCTTTAACTTCATCAGCAGTTGGGGGATGAATCAAAAAATCATTCCCAACATCAGTGATACAAGGTTTAAGAATATTAAGGAATCACTAGCATCAGGAGGATTGGTTGTTTTACAAATCTTACTAAAATGCATATTCAATTCAGAGGCAATCATGCTCCCATCAGTTAACCAAATCCCTAGAAGCAATCTATTAGAGTTTTTTTCTTTCTAAACTTAACCTTATCATGAAAATACTTGGTATTTTTATCATCAAATTAAAGAATGTTTTCTTTAGCTCTCTTCATATAAAACTCCTGCTGGACATTATACCAATACTTAAGTTTCTCTTCTAAATCAAGAATATCTCCTGTAGTATTACTATTACTATCAGTATTTGTGCCTACAGCTGAAGTTCACATTTAATACTCCCTCCGTTTCAGGAAAAGAGTTACTTTCTCTTTAAATTTTTGTTCCAACAAAAGAATTACTTTCATTTTCAATATAACAAACTTTCAAAACTACCCTTATTATTTTAAGAAATATTATTATTCTCATTATAAAGATATATGTAGTATTAAACTTTTTGTTAGGGTAAATCTGAAAATAAATTGCAAAAATTATTCTCTCTCATCTTACCTTAACAATTGTGCAAATAGGAAAAGTAACTCTTTTCCTGAAACGGAGGGAGTATTATTTATTTGAGATTGAATGTTACCAAAAGTATGAATGTTCCAATGTCTTAGAGCACCTTTAACATTAGTTATAGACTTAGTAAGGTTGAAAGCATAAGACCCATTAACCTTTGGCCCCCAATTACTAGCAATAACATCCTTACAAGAATTATCCATCAACCAACACTTGTTGAATCTTAGAGCTTTTCTAGTAGAATTTCCTCCTTAGTACTAATTAACATGATAGGTAAGTAGTCACTACCAACAACAGCTAAGTGATACACAATAGCATTAGGAAAAAAATCAAACCAACTATAATTAGCCAAGGCTCTATCAAGTCTTTCCTTAATCAATCTAGCATCACTTCTCCTATTAGTCGAGGTGTAGGTACTACCAACATAATTAATATCACTAAGATCAAGCCTATCAAGATGGTCATTAATACTGTTCAACTGAGATTGAGGTATATGATTCCCACCCACCTTCTCATTTTGCCTAGAAACAAAATTCATGTCCCCAATTAACACCATTGGGCACCTATAGGTTCCAGCTAAATTCTCCAAGTAATCCCGTTAAAATTTCTTACCTTCATCAGAAAGAGCACCCCGCAAGCAATTTAAAAGAATAGGACCATTTCAAGCATCAAAATGAACAAAAAGGCTAATAAAATGCTTATTCATACCCACATATTAACCTGTAAATTATCCTTCCATAGAAGATATAGACCACTGGACAAACCAATAGGATTGACAAAAAAGTAATTATGATTGTTAAGTTGTTTAGTATATTTGTCCATTTTCTGGTCTTTTGTTTTAGTCTCAATTAAAAACAGAAAATCTGGGTCATTGGACCTAATAAGATCTCTAAGATGATATCTTGTGAACCTATTTCCAAAACCTTGAACATTCCATGACAAAATCTTCATTTTTCCAGATTAAAAAAAAATGAAAATTTCTGTATACCATCTGAAGAATTTAAAAACAGTTTTGATACTTGTCACATTGAAAATCAAGGACCCTAAAACAAAACCAGGAAAACCAGTAGATCACACTTCAGAAACACACATATAATAAAATTAAATCTGGAAAGGAGAAAATTAAAACAATGGTAAGTAAAATTGAAATTAGGGTTTCCAACCTTTTTTGCAGCACTCCCTCGATAACCTTTTGCATGATTTTCCTTATCATTTATCTCTAGAATCTCTTGTTCCATTTCTGCATCATCCTAGTTCGTTTTTTGCTTTGCAGGCTCTTCCAGATGATCTATCCTTACATAAGTTTCAGAATCACCGTGTTTGAGTTACTAAAAATAAGGTTTATGTGGGTGATGACTAGTTGATTAGATTGAGAAGAACCAAGATCATCATTTCTAGGTCTTTTAGGTTTTCTATAACCTGCTTCCCCCAATTCATTTTCAGGCGAGATAACATCCCCATTAGGTAGATCAGGTCCATTGGTACTATTTGCACCCAAATCAATCATATTAGCATCCAACTCTTCCAAATAGGCAGCCAACCAAACGCGCCATTCTTCAGTTTGAGTAGTCCAAACTTCCCATTCAGCTTGTGTCATAACATCACCTTTCATTTTCCTAGCATACTTCTCACAATTCACAGCTCAACCACGAAACATTTAGGGCATATCTTATATGGTCGTTTTTCAAAGGAAGGCTGATATAGGGGCTCCCATATCAATAGAGGGGCTCCCAGTTGAGCCGAGGTGACCTAATTTTACGATAAGGGATGTCCTAGGGGTAAAGTTAAATGTCCATTTTACCCTTTGCCCAATAAAAAAAGACAAATTTATCCTTTAATTAAAATCTTTCCATCTCCTCCATATCTTCTCCTTCTCCATTTTAATCAAATTTCTACATCGAATCAAAATTTTATCGCCGATTAAACTCCCAATTTCGTGATGAAGAATACTAATAAATGTGTAGAAAGTAGTAGTGATGACAATCCGGATAAAACTAAATTACACTAACTAATTTGATGATATCACGATTTGAAAGATTGATTTTTTGTTGTTCAGAGAAACTTACGGTTGGGTTTCATGTCGAACCCAACCGTAACACCGAAGAACACCATTTTTGCCCAGATTTACGGTTGGGTTTTCAACCAAACCCAACCGTAACTAATTTGTTCTTCATATTACGGTTGGGTTATTAAACAAACCCAACCGTAACTTCAAATGTAGGAGATGAAGATTCAATTAAAATTTACGGTTAGGTTTTCAACCAAACCCAACCGTAACTAATCTTTAAACCCCAATTGTAAAATTAGATAAATATATTTTGAGATTTTTTTCATTTCTATCTTGTAGAGAATTGAAAGACGGAGTTAACTCAAAAAAAAATAAGGTCAATCGGACATCGTATGAAGGAGTTATGATCAAAACGGTGACATTTTTATTTGTATCCAGGAAGAATTACGGTTGGGTTGGGCCAATAAACCCAACTGTAACTCTGGCCTCTAGGAGGCCCAAAATGCTCAGAGTTACGGTTGGGTTTACTGGCCCAACCCAACCGTAATTCTTCCTGGATACAAATAAAAATGTCACCGTTTTGATCATAACTCCTTCATACGATGTCCGATTGACCTCATTTTTTTTGGGTTAGCTCCGTCTTTCAATTCTCTACAAGATAGAAATGAAAAAAATCTCAAAATATATTTATCTAATTTTACAAACTGGGGTTTAAAGATTAGTTACGGTTGGGTTTCAAGGCAAAACCCACCCTTAACTATATGATGAAACATGCACTAAAGCTAACAGAATTAGTTACGGTTGGGTTATAAGCCAAAACCCAACCGTAAATTCTACTGTGAACTCAAAATTGGATTGTCTAATTTTTGTGTTTTTCGGTTTTTCTTTGTTTGAATGAACCAATTTACCTTTAATCTAGTTAAAATGATTGAATAATTTCAAAATTTTGATTTTAACACTCAAATTTGACCTCAAAAACCAATGCTCAAAAGGATGAGTTACGGTTGGGTTTTAAGGCAAAACCCAACCGTAACTCTGTGTTGCAATGGTGTTCTTCATTTTCTTCCAGTTACGGTTGGGTTTTCAACAAGACCCAACCGTAAGTCTGGATGTTCTTAGGGTTACGGTTGGGTTCGACATGAAACCCAACCGTAACTTTCTCTGAATCACAAAAAATCAAACTTTCAAATCGTGATTTCATCTAATTTGAGCCATAAAAAGATCAAGAGTTTAATCTAGAGGTATCTAAATGCTACTATGGTTGATTGAATCAAAATCTAGGGTTTAAAAAAAAAACGACAAAATTTTCTTAAATTTCATCTAGTTTTTCTTCCCACAAAACACAAATTCAAAAAAAAAATTTGAATTCAATTCGAGTAAGTCAAAGATTATGTTTAATTAATCATGATTAGCTTAATTTAATCTTAACTAATTAATGTAATTAAGATTACTAATCAGGGATGATTTGGGTATTGTGAAAATATTATGGATAAGGGGTTTTTGAGTTTTACTTCATAGTATCCCTATTTCGTCTTATTATTGGAGCCCCTCTATTGATATGGGAGCCCCTATATCATCCTTCTTTCAAAGTGATAAATCACCTAAGACTCTCCCCCGTCTGTTGTATGTACCCAACCCCCTCTCTTTAGCGGCTTGTGAAGCTGCACCTCCATTTTAAGTGTTATATTCTTGTCATACTTAGGTTTGCAAGACGGTGGATCAACTTCAATTTCCCTACCAATATCAGCACAAACAACATCAATAACTCTTCTATCAAGATGTTCCAACCTCACATTTCGAAGTTTAACACTCCATTTTTGATGAGTGAAAATACGATTCTTAAGAGAATCATGCATTCTATATTTTTGAACAATAATAAATATCCTTTTATATCCCATGGAGCATTTGATATAACCTCATCAACAATGTCAGAACTATTGAACTTGAACACAAATAAGTTTTTTCCCGTAGTCTTGATTATAACATTCCTATATCTCCTCCAGATTCTATGCACTTCATTTTTCACATTTTGAAATTCAATTTTATTAGGACAAATGATCTTCTACAACACACTATTTGACCAATCTTCAATATCTTTGTTAACATCTTCTGCTCTTGTGAGAGTTCTTCTTACTAGACCAGACGAACCATTACTAATAGAAGCAGAGCGTATTCTAGAGGTTAAACTTGATATTAGATTCCAATTGTTGTTTGCCATGCTTCCCAAGAGGTAAACCGATTTGGGTTTAAGGTTTTGAGATTGAAAAGAAATAGGTTTGACTTAGGAACTTTATCTGGGTACCTTATGGGATAATTAACTAAACAATTGTAATTTGGTATATCTCCATGACTAATAATAAGGGGTATTTTCCACCGAACATGACTTTTTTGAGGAAAACACATTTGACTGTTTTGAAATTTGAATTTTAAAAAAGATAAGAAAGGTAAGGCTCTGAAATTTCGGAAATAAGCTTCCTGAATGAGTAATTGATTCATGGTGGTAGATAGGAAATTCAAACATGGAAAACTCATAGAGAACACTGATGATTCTGAATAATAAGGACTTGTGATTTACCAATTTTGAGAAAGCACCACTGCTAATGGAAATGCACAACTGCGATAAGAGATTCTTAGGCAGATAACTGCGATAAGAAAACCACCATTGGTCAACACATTCAAAAGGGACCTAGGGAGATGCTACAAAAATATGAAGAATTAGTTACCCATAAAATAAAATTGATCACTTAAATTTTTTGAAAACTTTGTAAAAGATTGTATCGCAACTGAATGACTGAAATAAAAAAAACTTATAAATTTGAATTTGGGAAAAGATCAACAAGAACTCAAAAGCATTGAGTTTATCCCGTAGTATAAAATCAATTTATTTTAAAACATATATTTCCAACAAAGTCAACAAAGAGCTAGAGAGAACGACAGATAAATGAAAGACAAATGAAAATCAACTTGAGAAGAAGACTGCCTTCCTACTTAAGAAGTCGCAAGCTTGGCCTTAGAAGTTGGTAGATCAGTTAGCTTCTAATACTTGGAGAGCCAGTGCAAACTAAGAGGATTTTCTTTCTCTCATTCACCTACAGCTCCTACTCCCTTAACAAGAGGATAACCTTCGAGCCACCACCTTTTTCACTTGCCTTGATTCCACCATTACCTCAACAGAAATAATAAGTAGGACGAAGAAAAAGGAAAATGACACTGAAGAAGCCATTGTATATTTTCTATTGGAGCACGGATTAATTTGGGGAAATGCTAGTTTTCCTGAATTTTTTCCCGAATGTTTTCCCGAATAGGGGATCCAATGGTTCTCATCCAAACTCTCTATCATTGGGATGATAAAAGATGAAGGTGGGCCATCCTTTTTGTCTCAGTCGGGAGAAAATTCGGGAAAAAATCTTCGGGGAAACTAACATTTCCGATTAATTTGTGAGCAATTGTGACTAGCTAGGGGACTGATATTCTTTTCTATAAAATGACAGTGGTTTTCATTTTCTCCCCTTATTTTGATATGCTTCGATAGTAAAAGTCAATCTTAAATCTCTAAGCAATATCGATACTAGAGTTGAATTTCTACGTAAATAAAATATATTGAGTTAGTAATTAATAGTTATTAATAAGGTAAGATGATGACTCTTAAAATTCTATGAGTGGGTATACCTGTCTACCAACATTATTTTTTTATGGTAAGTTTTACTACTTCCCTTCTGAATGACCGTAGTAATTACTCCATGACACAGAGCCCATCTTTATGACTCAAAATCCACATGTGACTCAAAATCTACACCTCAAAAAAGATATTTCCAGTGACAGAGCCACGCTATCCTCCTTTATTTTTGGTAAATATAAAATTAATAGAGATAACTTAACATAATAAAATATTCTTACCCCTAGTTTTTAGTTAGATAAAAGAAAATTTAGGTTATACTAGTAAAACCGATAACTATTTATCGAGAAAATTGGATAATTGATTAGTTTATCTTATATAATTATAATATTTACTTAATAGTGGTAATAAAAAATTATTTATTTATACATTATATATAATTATATTGGTTTTCAATGTGTATTGAAAATCTACTAAGTTGTTCAAACAATGATTGATTGTTAGGTGCAGGATGATCATCCATTAGTTGAGGTTTATGCATGAGACATAAACTAAAATATCAGTACATTAGTCGAAGAAATACACAAAAATAAGATTTACGGGTAGGTCGACAAATCATCGAACCTAGCCTAAACTAGGGTTTGAGAAAATATGTCATGATATTCCTAGTCGTAGATTCAGAAACCAACATACATAAACTTTTACGGCTGGGTATGTAGCCACTAGACCTGGATGATACCTCACATATGCTGAGTTCTTTTGTTTATTACTACCTGGTCGTAACTAATGCAATAAATAGCATTTGATATACATATGCACGTACTTACATCCAGGTCAGGAAATGATCGACATAGCCGTAAATGAGTTACGATTGGGTTTCCCCTATTTTACCCAAATACGGCTAGGAGTTAATCATTTTCTTAGCCGCAAGACAAGGTTTCAGCTGGGATTTTAAGTACCAATCTGGTCGTAGGTAAATCTGAAAAGCTAAAAAAGTTCATTCTTTTTACGTACTTTCACTGATTATGAGCAAGAAAAATGACACTAGAGCTAAGTTGGAGGTATACCTGACTATTTTCAGTCATTGATTCTTCACTTTCTCGGGTTTTTTTTTCATTTGCTCCATTTGGTTGAGTTTTACCTTGACTTTGGGTTAAAAACTCTTCCTAAAATCATCCATATTTGGATCTCCAGCAAGAGGTATGGAAAATTTAGTTGATGTGTCATGTAAAGATTCACCCACCTCAAATTTTCCACTGGGAACACTCATTATTGTTGAGTGAATCAAATTTTGGATTTCTTAACCTATTCTCGCTTTTATTTTCTTCTACTTTTTTTTTCTTCCCTCAAAAAATCCGAAACACTAACTCTAATTTTTATCATTAAATATAAATCGAAATTATTAATCTAATTTAATAACTAAAAATAAATTATTTAACCTAATTAAATAATTAACACCGACTAAATGAGGACAGCTTAACCTAAAGAAAATAGTTCTGCAACACTTTTTAAGTTTTCTTTCTTACACTCTGTTTACTTAGTATTCTACTAAATAACTGTAACTGACAGAGTACACGTGCTAAGACTCATTTGTCTTATGTCTCTGTCCAGGTGTATAAATTACAGCTGTTAACAGACTCTTGCATTATCGTTATCTTTTTTTATCGAGTCTGTAATATAAAAACAAATTGTTCTTTCTTTTCAAGTGTAATAAAATAATCTCTTTCTCATGTCAACTATGGTATCAGACTGAAAAACCCTAATCTCTGGTTTTCAGGTAACGATCCTCTTGCACTAATCTTTCAACATTTATTTTTCTGATTCAATTTCAGCTCTCAGATCACATCAAACGACGTCTCACTTGATGGATTCTTTAAATTCATCAATTACACTTGTTCCTCTTTATACTTTGGCAAACATTATTCATATCAAGCTTCAAGAAGACAATTAACTCATATGGAAGTCTCTGATTACTCCAGTGCTTCGAAAATTTTATGTTCTTGGATATGTTGATGGATCAATTCCTTGTCTTGCTCAATTTATTGCGTCAGGAACAAGATATGCTCAAACTGTAAATAAAAATTATTAAATCTGGCAAGATGAAGATACATGTATTCTTCTTCTTTTAAATGCATCAATCTCTCCTAATGTCATTGTTCATGTCTTTGATTCTTCTACCTCAAAGAAATTATGTGATAATTTGAAGAAAAAAATTTGGTTCATCTTCTTCAGCTCATACTATTCAACTACGTACTCAACTTCAAAACATGAAACTCTGTTCTGCAAAAGTCTCCACATACATTTCTGATATTGAAAAGCTCTCAAATCAATTAGCTGTGTGTGGATCCAAAATATTTGATGATGAACATCTCGTAACTGTTCTTGGTGGACTTGGTCCAGATTATAATATTTTTTCAACATCTATAAGAATTCGATCTCCACATGTTACTTTTGGTGAACTTCACTGTCTCCTTATTAGTGAAGAGATTATCGTTTCTGAAAAAATGATGTTATTAGATCTGATGCAGAATCAAAGGTATTTCTTGCTTCTATTTCTTATCAAGGTAACTATAGAACCTTTCGACCTACTTTTCATTATAATTTCCATTCTCGTGGTAGAAATTATTCTTTTATGGGTGGATTTCATGGATGTACTACTTTTAGAAGTTCATCTCCTAATCAATTTATGTTACCAAGACCAAATACTCCTATATCTTCTGGTAATCGTCTTATGTGTCAAATCTGCTCTAAAGTTGGTCACACAGCTTTAGAATGTCATCAAAGGATATATTTTGCTTATCAATGCAGAGAACCACCATAAAATTTATCTGCAATGCTTGCTAGTGCCAATATTCTTGGTGAAAATCCTTGGTATATGGGTTCTGGTGCTACTAACCATCTCAGATATAAGTTAGATGATATAGAACCTGCTACTTCTTATAATGGTACTACTCAGGTTGCTACTGCTAATGGTGAAGGTATGACTATTTCTCATATTAGCAATTTAGATTTTCTTCTTCAGGACAAGTCTTTTTCTTTAAAAAATATTCTCCATGTACCTAAATGTGCATAAAATTTGATTTTTGTCCACAAATTCACTAGAGACAATAATTGTTCTCTTACTTTTACTCCTTATGATTTTGTGGCAAAGGATCTTCTATCTCAGAAGATATTATTCAAGGGACTCAGTAAAGGAGGATCATATCCTCTTCATTGTCAGGATATACTATTTTCATCAACTGCCAATACTGCTTTGTCCAGTGTCAAGATTCCAGCTGTAATTTGGCATAGAAGACTTGGTCACTCTTCTTTTCAAACTATGAATAAAGTTTGTAGAAACTTGTCTTTACTTGTTTCTCTACATGAACCTCTTTTTTGCAATGAGTGTAAGCTTGATAGAAGCCATAAGCAACCTTTCATGATATCTAGTCTGTTAGTAGTGCTCATTTGGAGTTACTCCATCTAGATGTTTGGGGTCCAGCACCTATCATATATGTCTCTCGTTACAGATTTATATAAATATAGTTGATGATTTTAGTAAATTTTTTTGGATATATCCACTTGCTACTAAATCAGATTTCAAGACTATTTTCTTTCATTACAAAGCCTTTGTTGAAATTTATTTTCAACTAAAATAAAGATGTTGAGAACTGATGGTGGTAGAGAATTTGTTAATAATGAATTAGGTTCATTTCTTCTTGATAATGGTATTGGTCATGAGATTACATGTCCTAACACACCTGAACAAAATGGTATGCTAGAATCAAAACATAAACATCTCATAGAAATTACTAGAACTTTCTTGATTCAATCTAGTGTCTCAGATAAGTTTTGGGTTGAGGCTCTTACTGCAGCTAAGTATGTCATTAACAGACTTCCCGCAAGATCTTTACACATGATTTCTCCCTTTGAGGTTCTGTTCAAGAAAGCTCTAGATTATGATTTTCTTAAAACTTTTGGATGCCTTTGTTTTCCATGGCTCAAGCCTTACACAAAGAGCGAGCTTGAACCAAGAAGTAAACCATGTGTGTTTTTAGGATACAGTAATTATCATAATGGTTACAGATGTCTTGATTTGGTAACTGGTAAGATTTATGTTTAAAGACATGTTGAGTTTAATGAAAATGTTTTTCTATTTATTAATAATAGTTTATCTTCTCCTTGTACTCTTGAAATGCTTACCTCTGCAATAGCTACAACACCATACTCAAATACTTCAAAGGATATTATTCTTCCTTCATTTACTACATCATCTACTTCTAATGCTTCTCATTCCATTTCTACAATTGAATCCGAATTGACTTCTGCAACTATTACATCTACTGCTTCAAATGGTTCTAATATTGTGTCTACAACTGATGCTGGACAAGCTACTACTATCGGTACTTCTAATACATCTCTTCATCAAATGACCACAAGATCCAAAAATGGTATTTCTAAACCTAAGATTTTTCTTGCCACTAAACATGTATTACCTTCAGCTTATATGTCTTTTGTTCCTTCTCCAATACCCAAAATTTTTACACAAGCATATAAGTGTAACTGCTCTACACAATGAGAAAAACGCCTTAGATGATGCAGGTACTTGGGTCTAGTTCCTCCACATCCCTATCAAAATTTGGTTGGTTGCAAGTGGGTCTTTAGAATAAAAGAAAATGCAGATAGTACCATAGACAGATACAAGACTAGGCTTGTTGCCAAAGGTTTTAATCAACTAGAAGGACTTGATTACATAGATACTTTCAGTCCAGTTGTAAAACCTACAACTATAAGACTCATTCTTTCATTGGCAGTAAATTCATATTGGACTCTTAAGCAACTTGATGTTAGTAATGCGTTTCTTTATGGCTCACTCAAGGAAGATGTCTTTATGACTTAACCACCAGGATTTGTTGATGCCTCTCATCCTGATTATGTATACAAGCTACAAAAATCCTTATATGGATTAAAACAAGCTCCAAGATCATGGTATGAAAGGTTAGTAGTTCTAGAGTTGGACTTCAAACCATCTCTTGTTGATTCTTCATTGTCCATTCATTATGTTGATTCTCAAATCACCATCATATTGGTCTATGTTGATGATAAAATCATACTGGTAGTTCAAATTCTTTTTGCAATCATGTTATTAGTCAACTGAAAACTCAGTTTCCTCTCAAGGCTTAGGACAGTTGTACTATTTTCTTGGCTTGATTGTTAAGAGATCAACAAATGAAAATTTTATTTCTCAAACAAAATATGCATTAGAGTTGCTTGAGAAGACAAACTTAGTGGGAATCAAGCCTTGTTCTACTCCTTGCCCTGACTCTTTCAAGCTTACTAAAGATGATGGTGACCTTTTCTCTAACCCAACAAAATATAGGTCCATAGTGGGTGCTTTACAGTATTTGACTTGGACTAGGAAAAATTTGCTTTGTTGTGAATCAAGTGTGTCAATTTATGCATGCTCATACTACATCTCATATGCAAGATGCAAAAGGGGTCTTAAGATATGTAAAAGGCACTCTTGGTCACGTTATTTTCTTTGGGAAGGGTTTTCAAGCTTTGCAAGGTTACACTGATACTGACTGGGCAGGAGACCCTGGCACCAGAAGGTCTACTATTGTATATTTTTTGGTGGTAACCCAATATCCTGGTCATCAAAGAAGCAAGCAACAATTGCTAGATCAAGTACTGAAGCTGAGTACAGATCCCTTGCTGCTATTGGAGCTGAGGTTGTGTGGCTTTGTAATCTCCTAAGAGACTTACATGTTTTTGTCTTTGATCTTCCTCTTGTTTTATGTGACAACTCCTTAGCCTCAAATCCTGTTTTTCATAGTAGAATGAAGCACTTGTCCATTGATTTTCACTTTATCAGGGAGTTGGTTCACAATAATACATTGCATGTTTAATATCTTTCAAGTTGCAGATATCTTTACCAAAGGTTTGTCTTCCCCAAGGTTTGAGTTCTTAAAGTCCAAGCTTCAAGTGCTCAAGCCCCTTATGCTTGCGGGAGGGTAATTAAGATAATTCTGCAACACATTTTAAGTTTTCTTTCTTACACTCTGTTTACTTAGTTTTCTACTCAATAACTGAACTGACAGAGTACACGTACTAAGCACTCATTTATCTTATGTCTCTATCAAATGTATGTATTACAAGTTAACAGAGTCTTACATTACTGTTATCTTCTTTTTATCGAGTCTGTAATATAAAAACATATTGTTCTTTCTTTTCAAGTTTAAGGAAATAATCTCTTTATCATGTTAACTATAACCATCATGAAAAATAAAATACAGGGAATCTGGATTTATTACCGGGTGACTTTATTTTATCTAAAAGCCTCTATATTGATTTGAGAAGCACCTAAATCAGCTTCCTACTGAATAGCAAACTCGACCTTGTTAATTGCTATAATTCAGCACTTCTGTCGCTGAGCAAAGTACTAGCGCTACCATGTGGGAGCCCCAGGCTCATCTACTCCAACATTCTTGTCAAAGTCTCTGGACTTGTTAATTTGGTTAGTTTGAGAGATTTTGTTGTCATCCCGCTGTTTTGACATTTGGTTGGTATTCCTTGATGAATTGGTTACTAACCACTGAACCTAATTCCCCCGAACCCCATTAAAAATTAAACAATTACTATCATGTTATTATGGTGTTTCGTGGGTGTTTGACTTGATAAATACATAGTTCATCAGCATCAACAGCATCATTATCAAAGGATTTCAATCGGGCTCATAAAATGCAGTCCAATAGTTGTTGTAATACTGCAGAAGAACTTTCGCAGCAAATTTCCACGCTTGAGGTGGAAATTATGCATTTGGAACGATATCTTCTATCAATGTACAGAGCAGCTTTTGATGATATAGTAGCAGAATACAACTTTGTTCCTGCTAACATGCCAAAGATCGTTGAGAGTCAAGATGGCGGCGCTGCTAGTAGACCAAGTTTGCAGGATTTTATGGATAATGATCAAATTAATACATACATCGATCCTGCTGATAGTCCGGGCTACTTGATATCTCCCGATAAACTTTCTGAAGACATTGTCAGATGCATGATTTCCATTTACTGCAAGCTTGCCAGCAATTACTCCACATCCACCGCTGCTGCTATACCTGAAAGTACTAATAATAGTACTATTATAGGATTTTCGCCGTCGTCATCATCTTTGTCGCCATCTATACTTTATCTTAGTCCACCTTTGGGCACCTCTTCGACTACACTGTTTTCTCCTCATCATCGACGCCATTTTAATCAGGATTACAGCTGGGAAATCGAAGAAGATGATTCCTCTTCCTCTTCCTCTTTGTCTGATTATTTTCAACATGGAGGAGAAGCAGCCCCTAGTGGACCGTATGCTTCTGATACGGTAGTGGTTTCAAGAGCATGTCTAGAATTAGCCAATGAGAGCAGGATTGGTCATGTTGCTCCGATGATGAAAAAGTTCAGGTAGGAGCTATTAATCCCAAGATTACCTCTTAATTAACCGATTTTGTCTCTTAAGTACTAATTATTCATTAATTAGGTCAATGCTTAAATTTCTTGAAGACATTGACCCGAGAAAAATGAAACCAGAACAAAAACTTACCTTCTGGGTCAACATTCACAATGCCTTGGTTATGCATGTAAGTGCTCTTCTTCATCTATGTATCAACCAACAAATTAATCTATTTTGTAGCATTAGTAGAGCAATGCCTAATTAATGTGTTCATTTGATCATTGCGAGTTTAGCATACGAGAGAGGTTCTGTTGACATTAATCGTTAGAATGGCTTTTGTTGATATTTCGACGCTAATTTTTTTCTATGGGTCCAAATGAAAACTAGTTACGAATATTTCTCTTCTTCATTTTTGTATCACACCTGTTTATGCCAAAATTTTCATCAACATGAATAACCAATGATTTGTCAAAAGATGTAGATTGAAATCCTTATCTTTCATTTTGTTACACTATATCACCTTAATATTCAAATCAAGACATATAAGCACATCAGTCATGAAGAAGATTAAAGAATAGCAATTCACTAAATTAGACATTCTGTTAGAATTATATCTATCAAGTTCAAGATCTTTACAAGTATGGAAAAAAGTGTATTCATACATCAATAATTTCATACTACATCACTCTATAAATACATACCTAATAACTTTACTCTAATTCCAGTATCTTTCTTTCGTCTTTTTCTCTTCCAAATTTTCTGACCCCCTCTCTGTTGAATGAACTTCTCTATTTATAGTTTGTTTGATGGGTCCCTCTCTTTTTCCTTTCTGTCTATCCTTTATGTTTGATGAGTCACGTTTTCCCGATCTTGTCTGTCAATTTATTGATTATCGTTCCATTGTATTCTTTTGGTCTGATACCTCTTGTCCTGTTACTTCCTTGCGTTCTCTTTATTTTATGATTATCTTCGGATCAGGATGATCGTGCGGTTGAAAGGCAGCTTCTTTCTTATGCATTGTCATGCTTTCGCCTTTTTGGCCCGTTACCTTGTACTATTGACACGTGTTCTTCGTACTTTATGAGTCATCTTCTTCCCGATCCTCAGTGTCAGTTATGCAGTTAAAGTAATTTAAGCAATTAATGCTTTCACTTTTCCGCTCTATGCGCATTTATTGCTCCTGTTTTCCCGTTCCATTTGCATTTAATGCTTTCTGTTTCGATCAGAGTACTAACACTTTCCCGATCATACGTGTCGATCATGCAATGATATTTTCAGTCTTTTACATCTGTCATCCACTCGAACTTTTATAAGGTTTTGATTGTGTGTTTCTCGCTCTTTTATAAATCTCTGCCTCTTTGCCTAATCGTTTGACATGTGTTATCTTGACTTTTATTTCCTAACAACTTGCCCCCCTTTTCTTCTTTTTTCAAAATTTTTAACGGTTGATCCAAAGTTTTGGAAAAAGTAGAAGAACAATAATTACTCTCCATCTTTTCTATATTTGTCATAACTTCTTTTCGCATGTTATCCCGGATTTTGTGCTAGCAGTTACTTCTATTATCACGTTTGTGTCAGTTAACATTTTTCGAGAAAATCAAATCTTTGCCTCGATTAACACCTTTTCCATTTTTGACGGTTCGTTTATCCCTCCCTCTTAAATAGGATTCAGTCTTTTCTACTTCTGTTTTTTCCTCTTAAAGTTGCAGCTCTTTCTCTTCCTTAAGCTTCTTAAATATTCTCATTATCTCTTTGTTATTCTCTCATTCTCCAACGATTCAGGAATTTTTTGCATCAATCATATTTGCTCTACTTTCGATCAAGAAATTGTTTCTCCTCTTTCTACATGTAAGTGACTTTCTGATCCTTGTGTATCTATTTTGTTTTGGTGTTTAACCATGATGAATATTGACTCTATGAAAACAGAGATGATTGAAATGGTGATTGTTTATGATTTTTCTTCCCTAATTGCTTCTTTTTATGAACTTGAATTTTTTGATTCCTTCATGCATTGATTCTTCCATGTCTTTTTCACAGATAAAAATACCTTTTCACTATATCTTTCAGCAGCGAATTCCCCATACAGATAGAGGTCTTCAAGAACTCAAAATATTGTTCCTGAGATTGATTCCTCAACACGATGATCAGCCAGAAGTATGGAGATCCTCTCGGAGTAATGCAACTAGATATGCCGCAAATTGGCATACTCGTGATGCTGCATCTAACCCTTATGTGGCCGCTAATGTTGCCCCCAGGAGTAAGCGTGAGCATGCTAGTTGTAGCTATAAATCAATGAATATTAAAGAGTTCAAATCAAAACATCATCTCGAGGGATTCAGAGTTTCTCTTTATGGTGGAGATAAAGATGTAATGACTCTGGGAGCAGCCGAAAGCTTTAAGTATTCAACCAGTAGTTTAATGATCTCTGCTGGTGCCTTGGAGGCTGGGCTTCATCTTCCCCTATATCAGCGGGATCATCCCTATCAGTTCGAGGTTCTTGCATCCCGCTGCAATGCTCCTCACGGTTTAGATCGGTCTGTTATCCAGTATAACGAAAATTGGTGGCGGATATTTGATGAATGCAGCCTCCGGAACGAAGGACGAACTAACCTTACCTATTATACTCCAGACATCACAGAGCAATAACATTATACAGTTGAGAATTTTCACACTACCTATGTGGATAGTGTTCCCATAAAGAATTTTGTGAAGTGGAGTGTTAGTCCTCTTCGCAAGTGCAGTTCGGGATTCCTCTTGTTGCGCGAAATTGACGATCTGAATCTCAAGTATGTTCCGGGAAGTGGAGAAAGGGTCCGATTGGAACAAGAAGAAAGAATCTGATTGGATCATGACTACAGGTGGTACCGGACTCCACTAGTGATCGAATGTCCTTGGGTATTCGGTCTTATTTCCAAGGATGAAGTTCAAGATGTTCGTGGGCGTTTCCCCAATTCGTGGGAGTTTCCAACGATGATCAGCCAGAAGTAAGGAGATCCTCTCGGAATAATGCAACTAGATATGCCGCAACTCGGCATACTCGTGATGCTGCATCTGACCCTTCTGTGGCCGTTAATGTTTCCGCCAGGAGTAAGCGTGAGCATGCCAGTTGTAGCTATAAATCAATGAATATTAGAGATTTCAAAGAAAAACATCATCTCGAGGGATTCAGAGTTTCTCTTTATGGTGGAGATAAAGATGTAATGACTCTGGGAGCAGCCGAAAGCTTTAAGTATTCAACCAGTAGTTTAATGATCTCTACTGGTGCGTTAGAGGCTGGGCTTCGTCTTCCCCTATATCAGCGGGATCATCCCTATCAGTTCGAGGTTCTTGCATCCCGCTGCAATGCTCCTCACGGTTTAGCTCGGTCCGTTATCCAGTATAACGGAAATTGGTGGCGGATACTTGGTGAATGCAGCCTCCGGAGCGAAGGACGAACTAACCTTACCTGTTATACTCTAGACATCACAGAGAAACAATATTATACAGTTGAGAATTTTCATACTACCTATGCGGATAGTGTTTCCATAAGGAATTTTGTGAAGTGGAGTGTTAGTCCTCTTCGCAAGTGCAGTTCGGGATTCCCCTTGTTGCGCGAAATTGACGATCCGAAGCTCAAGTATGTTCCGGGAAGTGGAGAAAGAGTCCGATTGGAACAAGAAGAAAGAATCCAATTGGATCATGAATACAGGTGGTACCGGACTCCACTAGTGATCGAAGGTCCTTGGGTATTCGGTCATATTTCCAAGGATGAAGTTCAAGATGTTCATGGGCGTTTCCCCAATTATTGTCCCTGGAAATTAAATTTCAGTGATTATAAATTCGATAATGAGGTTCGAACAGCTCCTTTTTTTTTTTTTTAGTACTTTGATGTTTCCCTCACTGAGTTTGAACTTTTTGCTACAGGTTGATCCGTCTACTGAGCCCCAGATTGAAGCGCCACCAGCACGCCAATGCCCAGCGTGCAGATTAATGAGGGCAGGCAAAGAACTGATAAAGTGGAAATAGTTAAGGGTAAAGGGAAGCGTAAGATGGTAGCTTCCCCAGAGAAGAAATTTTTTTCGAAAAGTTCAAGAAATGCTTCTCTCACTCCCTCTGATAGAGAAGAAGGTGAGATTAGAGATTCTCTCATCCGATGCAGCAACATTGGGGGTGAGGGAACTTCAGTTTCATGATAAGTGCATAATTTATACATTTTGAGTATCATTTCCTTATACTTATTTGCTAGATTTTGTGTGAATTACCGTGTGTTAGTATTACTTTTCTAGTTTATGTGTTTTATTAGGTTACGTCTATGAAACAAGCAAAATGGAGCTTTACAAGAGAAGAATTGCCAAAGACCCAGTAGATCTCAGTCCATTCCAGGATTTCTACCCTCCCTCTTGTAGAGAATTTGATTACGAATCCAACGGCGAAAGAACGAGGTCATTCTGATTTCGTATGAGAAAGTTATGAGCGAAACGAATACTAAGGGCAAAATGGTCATTTCAAAATGACCGTATATTTACACCCAGTCGTAGGTTAAGGGGTATCCCGTATTACTTCAACTGTCAGTTTCGTGAGACTGAAAGTTGATTGGGTACTGTTAATGGCACCAGCCATTCCGTTCAGGGCTGCCGAGTATTTGAATTTCATTTATGGCACCCATTCTGAAGATAAAGGCTACCTTATTCATCTTCAGAATTTCGAGTAGCGAAGATCAGTGAACAACTCGAGCATAAACATGGTCGGAGGTTGTTTTCGGAGCTTTAATGATCTTGAGGGTGGGTTTACTGTGGTGTTTACTGGTATTGGAAGTGAGTGATAGTTGTTGGCAGTGATGATAAAAGACATGAAAGGATGCTGTGGTTGATCATCATGATGATCATGGTGACTGTTAATGGTTGATATCGATTTTGAAAGGTTGCATCAAGTGCTTGGAGCTGTTAAGAAGCTTACGTAATTGTCTGACTCTTGATTGGATAATAGAGAAGGTGTTGCTTGTTGCTGCCATTATTGGTTAGAGATGACAATCATGGTAAAGCATATTGGAGTGATGAAGGCAGTGAGAGTTGAAGATGGTGGTTGTTGATTATCTTGATGGCTAATGATGATGAGCTTGAGTCAGTGATGATCGGTGATGGCTACAAATGGTTGTTGCCATTGTAGCTCGATTATGAGATGGAATGGAAGAGTAGGTATCGGTGATTCTTGTTGTTGGATGTGAAGACATGGGTTACTCACAGGATGGTTTTTAAGATGTTTCATCAATGGTGGCTGGTTGTTTAATGGAGCTAGAGATGTTCTGAAGTGTTGCTGGTTATGAGGTGGGGTTTCTATCGATGGATGAAGGCCAGTTAGAGAAGAGAGTCCAGTAGAGTGAGCTCGAGCCGTTGTTGGTGCTGGTGACCGATGGAAAGAGGTGGGTGCTGTTGCTCGAGCTCGGTGATGCTGAGATTGTGTTGCTGATGGAGAGTCTTTGAAGGTGCAGTCGAGATTGGCTGGGAGGTTAATGTGCTGTTCAAGGGAGTTAGACTTGAGCGGCAATCAAGAAAAAAATTAGGAAAAGAACCAACCTTGTATGACTAGGATTTAAGCTGTAACGGAAAAGGAATTAATGGCTTACGTTGAGTTTAGGAAGACTTGAAATACAAGTCAGGGGAGATTTAGGAAAGAGCCAAAACTTGTTGTACACGGAATTGGTTTCGATGGCTATATATAGCCTGGTACTACACATACAATAGGGAGATACAGAGAATACCCAGAGACAGAAACAATTTGGGGGAGCTCCGGACACAGAAGCTTCACAGACAGAAAATAATTTGAAGAGACGCAGACGTACAGTCGATATCTTCGACGATTATCGGTTAGTTTGTGCTATTTTCTTAATTAATTTTCATGGTTTTTAAGAAAGCCATGTTGGGATAATTCCCTTGTTAGGGCGAAAGGATGAACTTGTAGAGATGATTTTTATTTGTGTTTCGAAACTAGGGTTTTTAACTGTATGAACTAAATATTATTAATTTGTCTCTCTCTCAACGTTTTACCGTCTCGATGATTTTTCATGTTCTATGCCACGTATAGTTCATTGTTTGATTAGTAGAAGGACTCGTTGAAACCTCGTATTAAATCGTTTTATGAATAATCTTTGACTTTTTATGCCCCGTATACTTAGTACTTTCGAGATTCTACCTTAGGTTGAGGACAAACAATTCTTTTCGAAAATTCTTTCTTTAGTGCTTAATTAAAAATCTTCCGTGTATTAGTAGCTAGATTTGATACTGTGCATGAGTAAAATTGAGACCCTATGTGACGAACGCAATTAAACTCTAATCTACAACGGATTCCCGGAACCTTAACAGTTTTCTCTTATTGTTTTCAAACTTTATTAAATAGTTTTAATTAATTTAATTCTTTATAAAAAAAACCTAAAAAAAATATATTTTAATCCAAACTCCTCGTGGGAACGAACCGTATTTGCTCTTGTCTACATCTTTCGACATTGTGCGCTTGCGGTAAAACAAAGTCGGTTTTCCGACGCATCATTTCAAGATCTTATGCTGAGGGTGCGGACCAGTTTATATCTGAACAGCCCGATGCTGTTGCGGAACGGTCTGTTGAAGCTTCTGATCCAGTTGCATCGGGAGCGGACCAGGCTATATC
>JAJJMC010019832.1:8750021-8791071 GCA_023531435.1 Papaver californicum
GTTGAAGCTTCTGATCCAGTTGCATCGGGAGCGGACCAGGCTATATCAGGACAGCCCGATGTTGTTGCGGAACGGTCCGTTGAAGCTTCTGATCCAGTTGCATCGGGAGCGGACCAGGCTATATCGGGACAGCCCAATGTTATTGCGGGATGGTTCGCTGAAGCTTCTGGTCAAGTTGCATCAGGAGTGTCCGATACTATTACGGGCCATCCCGCTGCTACTGCAAGTCAGATCATATTGGCAGAACCCGTTGCTGGCTCTGAAGCTGCTCCCATTAAGGCTACACCGATAAATTTTTATCTGTCCCTGTCTCCACTTCCCTTCAACTTTGAGGTTGAAGTGGTCTCTCCCGAAAAGGGTATCATGACAACTGATAATCAACCAACTGTGGAAGGAGATGTTGAAGGAGGAGATGCTTATGATGAAAATATTGAGAATGTCGCTCCTAGCACTTCAACCATAGAAATCCCAACCTATCATCCCGAAGAGGATATTCCCGCAGCCATCTGCGAAGCAAGTGCACCTTCCAAGATATTATCAACGGTTCTTCCTCGCCCCGATGCTGATGTGCCCAATGCAGAGCCTTCAGACTTGCAAGGAGTCATCTCACAGATTGATAAAGGCAGGAGGGTGATAGAAGGATTAAATCTTTTAAGCGATGAAAATGAAGCCTACAAGTGGTTCTTAGCAAAGGGGCTACTGACTACTGCAGCTTGTCCAGAGACATGGAAATCCGATAGTGGTTCTATGTCTAGGCTGCGGAGTTAACTGGGAACTATCCCTCTGGAGGATACAAGGGAAGCTTGGTATGATGGTGAGTTCGCTGAACAGACATTCCCGCTGAACCCTCCTCCTTATTTGGATCAAGCTCTAGCTTTTGCAGAGGGTCCGTTGTATTCATATCCACAGCAAGCTCTAGCTCAGGTATTGCTGTTCATTAGAAATTTTGATTTGTTTCATCTTTTCTTCCCATACTCATGACTTTAATTTCACAGCTTAAGCATAGTTCCGATTGCTTGTTTGCTGCATTCAAGTTTTACAAAGCTCGGGCTATTATGATGGAGTCCGTTATATAAGAATGAAGCTGAGAAAGTGCAGCGGGAAAATGCCAATCTGCAGCAACAAAATGAAAAGCTCCAACAACAAAATGATGATCTCCAACAACAACTAAAGAATCAAAATCTTCTGAATCAAGGTATATTTTCTCACTTTTCTTTTTTTTTATATATATTTTTTTTCACCATGCTTTGGGACCAGCGGGGGATTCCGAACTTGTATTTAGGATGGAACGTAGGATGACTCGGTTGAATGATCATACGAGAGAGATTAATAGGGAAATGGGGGTTTTTAGATCAGAGTTAAAAAGATTGTCCGATAGTCTTGACCTGGCCACCTGGAGACGCACTAGAGCTGAATCAAAATATCAGCAAGCTCTGGAAACTTTGGTTCTTAAGGAAGCAGAGTTTAAATCCCTCGCTGGAGGTATATTCTTAGGTTATATTTTTTTGTATATAAAATTTCTTATAGTATTTAACACTGGCTTTGTTCGTTAGGCCTTGAAAAGAAACTTAATTAAGCAACTGCTCGGGATGTGAAAGCGGAAAGAGATCTTGATATTACAAATGGGAGAATTGAAAAGTTCAATAAGCAAACGGAAGAACATTCTTCTAAAGTGCAAGCATTGCAAGGTGAAATAACTTTTTACGCAACCAGAGCTAGAGATGCTTAATCCCGAATTAGTGTATTGGCCAGCAAAGTTACAACATGTGAAAACATGCTTGTGGATGAAAAAGCAAAAAATGACAATCTATCAAGAGAATTGAGTGCTGAAAAAGATCAGAGATCCCGCTTGGATGACCAAGTAAAAGATTGTCAGCGAAAAATTCGAGAACTTCAATTAGATATTGAATACGGATGTGCTTATACAACGTGGGTGAGACAAGATGCAAAAGAAAAAATTGCGATGTCATTCAACACTGCCTTGGATCGTGCACAAGCTGACATCACTATACTCAATAGTCGGGTTCCTGTTCCGAAGGTTCCTCCGCAGCCATCCAGAGGCAACATTCCCGATGCTTGATGATATCTGATTTTCTTTTTCTGTGTAACTTGTATTCCGCTGGATTGATACGTATCTTGTAACTTTTAATTTGGTACTTTAACTGGTAACTTTGAGTTGGAATCTACCTTTTATAGCCTTTTGAACAATGCTATTCCTGCATAAAAAATAACATATTTGTATGAAATCATTCGGTTAATCAAATTGTTTCATGAGTACATTGCATCGAAGTATTTATACCTCAAAACATGTAATTCGGGAACCCAACACATACGAGTCATACCCGAACCAGGAGTAAGCTACAAGGTTAGTCCCAAACATACCCTGAAAACGATAACCATTGATTATATCATTAGGTATCCCTTCTTTATAAGAATCTCGCACTTATGAAAATTCTTTAAGGGCTTATACGTACCTAAATTTTTATCTGCTTGAGTTACGATTGTTTCGCTAATCGCAAGCGTTCTCCAGAATAAGATGTTCCCTGAGTAATTAATATTTTCATGTCAGGCATCTCTTTATTAGGAAATCCCATTGTCAAATGTATTATTAATCAAGGATTTTCAAGAGAATGTGCATTATTTATGCTTTACCTAACATGAATGCAATGTACTTTTGTAATTGCATTATCGATCAAGGATAATATAGCTTTAAATATTGTGCGTTCCATGGGTGTTGCAAAACTTCACCATGCATGTTTCGCAGATAATAAGATCCTTGTCCTGCTGGTGCTTGTATTGTGTACGTACCATCCCAAGTTGGTGCGAACTTGCCTGCATTTTTATCCCGATGGTACTCCGAAATTTGACGTAAGACATATTGTTCTTGAACAAAGTTTCGCAACTTGACTTTCTTATGGTAGTCCCGTGCCAACTTTCTTTGGTAATTTTCCATCTTCTGGAGTGCCACCTCTCTTTTTTTCTTCCAAGTCATCTAATTTTTGTAACATTAAATCTGAATTTAGATTTTTCTCTCATGCTTCTGTTCTAGTTGTAGGCAAAATGACTTTTGTTGGTATAACTGCTTCCGTTCCATAAGTGAGTAGGAACGATGATTCTCCAGTGGATTCTTTTCTTGTGGTGCGGTGTGCCCGTAATGTGTTATGAAGTTGTTCACACCATTGTTTGTAGTGCCCATCTAACGTTTTCTTTAAATTTGTTGCGATTGTTTTATTTGTGGCTTAGGCCTGTCCGTTACTCTGGGGATAAAACGGTGTGGATTTATGTTTCTGAATGTTGAAAGCTTCAAACAACATATCAATATTTTTTCCTTGAAATTATTTTCCGTTATCAGAAACTATGGTTGCCGGAATCCCAAATCTACAGATGATATTTTCAAATAAAAATGTGAACACATCCGAATTCCTAATTCGAGCTAATGCTTTGGCTTCTACCCACTTAGTAAAATAATCAGTGGCCAGAATAAAGTATTTCCTCTTCTTGGTTCCCTCAACTAACGGACCTACAATATCCACCCCCCATTTCGCAAACGGCCATGGACTGAGTACAGGATTAAGTTCTGTAGCAGGTGCTTTGATTCTTTTTGCGAAACGTTGGCAGTCTTCGCAGCTTCGTATCATGTTATCCGAATCCTTGAGCATGGATATCCAATAATAACCTTGCATTTTGGCTTTCAATGCGAGTGAGCGTCTTCCACTGTGATTTCCTGCATCTCCATAATGTATTTCTTTGAGTATGCGTAATTCCTCCTTATGTGAAAGGCATCGAAATAATGGTCATAAAAAGGACTTGCGGTATAGGATTCCATCCCGCAACTGGTAGTTATCAGATTTCAGTTGAATTTTCCTTGCTTCTTTAGAATTGGTGGGTAATATTCTATCTTGTAAATATTGATGAATTGGGATCCTCCAATCTTGTTCATTTAACTCATCGTCTACTTGTTGAGGCATATGTGAGGTGTTTTGTATTGTTGGATCATCAATGTCTTCGGTTACACCTTCTTCTATGTTATCAGTTGTCTTTAACTTTATGGATGGTTCATATATTCGTCCGACTTTTATGGCTGTAACATTGGGATCTCTTATCATTGATGAAATGAATGTTAGTGCGTCAGCATGTCGATTCTTGTCTCGGGACAGATGCCGAAAAACTATACTTGGAATATGATTTGCTAGAGTTTGCACAAGATTTTTGTACTCTGTTAAATCTTCGTCGAGTGTTTGATATCTTAATTCAACCTGTCAAATTATCAATTGTGAATCGCTTGTGAGCCGGACATTGCTGATTCCTAACTCAATGATGATCTTGAGAGCATGAACCACAGCTTCATATTCTACTATATTATTTGTATGCTCATAAACTCAAGTCGAAATGGATGTATCATCCGTTCACCCATGGGTGCAGTAATTACGATGCCAATTCCCGCACCTTCCTTATTTCGGGACCCATCAACAAAGACTTCTCACCTTTGTGAATTTGCAGAGCTCAAAATATCATGTGGATCCTCTTCCTCACATCCTGGCAATCCTTTAATACAAATGTACAATAAAAAGTGAATAATTAAAGTGATGAAAATTTTAATGATAAAAACTGTGATTGAAATAATTTTTTATTTTTTTTCGTCTATCGGACCTTGGATTTCATAATCTTCCTCAATCGGGAAGTCCGCAAGGAAATCAGCTAAAACTTGGGATTTTTGTGCAGTTTGCAACTCAAAAATGATTTTGAATTGCTCTATCTGTGCATTCCATTTTGCGATTCTTCCAACTTTCCCGGTGTTCTTCAATACTGATTCTAATGGTGCTTTGCTCGGGACACGCACGTAATGTGTGAGAAAGTGGTACGTAATTTTTGGGTAGCAAAAACCAATGACAAAATGAGTTGTTCAATTTTGGTGTAATTTCTTTCTGCTGAATTCATGGTCTTGCTAATGTAATATACAGGTTTCTCTATTTTTTCATTCGTACGCACCAACACTGCATTTATTGCATCCTCCGTTGCCGCAATGTACAAAGTCAATATTTCTTCAGGTTCTGGCTTCTGCAACGCTGGCAATGTGGCAAGATGCATCTTTATGTTTTGGAAAACTTGATCACATTTTTCATTCCAGTCAAATTTATTTTTCTTTTTGAGTATATCAAAAAATGGTTTGCATCTTTCTGAAGATATGAAAATGAACCTACTGAGAGCAGCCAAACATCCATTCAATTTCTGTACAGTTTTAATGCTCTTTGGGGATGGCATGTTCGTTATTGCTTGAATTTTTGCGGGATCAACTTCAATTCCATTCTTTGTAACCAAATATCCCAAGAAACGTCCCAATGTCACACCTAAAATGCATTTTTCTGGATTGACTTTCATTTTAAATTTCCGCAATGCACCAAATATTTCAGTGAGATCTTGTAGATGATCCGCAGATAATTTACTTTTTACCAGCATGTCGTCAACATAGACTTATATAATTCGCCCAATCCAAGGTTTAAATATACTGTCAACCAAGCGTTGATATGTTGCTCCTACATTTCGTAATCCAAATGGCATCCTGGTATAACAATACAACCCCCGTGGGGTGAAGAATGCAGTATGTTCTTGATCCTTATCCTCAAGTGCAATCTGGTTGTATCCCGATTGACCGTCCATAAAGTACAATGCCTCATGGCCTTGCACGACATCCACTAGCTGATCGATATTGGGAAGTGGATAACTATCCTTTGGGCATGCCTTGTTTAAATTGGTGAAGTCTATACAAATTCTTATTCCACCGTTCTTCTTTGGAACGATCACCATGTTGGAAATCCATGTTGGGTATCGTACCTCACGAATGAATCCTGCATTTAAAAGCTTTGTTAATTCTTTTTCCACAGGATCGTGATATTCTGGAGCGACCTTGCGTATCCGCTGCCGAAATGGTGTTGTATCGGGCCGTATTCGCAATTCATGTTGTACAATACTGGGGTCTATCCCTGGCATGTCCTCCATTTTCCATGCGAATACGTCCTCAAAATCATGAAGAAGCTTGATCAAATTTTGCTTTGTATCGGCCTTCATTAGCGTTCCAATTCGTACCTGCTTGGGAAATTCTGTAGTGTCAATATTCACAATTTTGGTTTCTTCTATAGAAGTGAAAACAGGTTTGGGAACTCCGATAGATGTTGGAGTTCCTTTTAATTTCTATGATGGTAGTCCTTCAGATTGTTGGTTTGATGAATTTCCTTAATTTTTGCTGCTCTCCCCTATTTCATTTGTAAATTTTGGTCTGATATTCTGTTTTAAGTATCGGTCTATTTCCCCTTCTTTTGCTTTTGCCTTGCGGTCTTTTTTCGCTGTTGTTGTTCTCGCTCCTCATTCATCCGTACTTCCGCCAAAATACATAATTTAGATGACACCTTGTGGTGTTGGGAATCGCAAGTATTGGTGATAGGTTGAGATGACACCTTTGAACTGGTGTACCCATCGTCTTCCGATAATTGCATTGTATGGGGATGGAGCATCCACAACACTGAACCTTGTCAAAATGTTTATCGTTCCAGCAGAAACTTCCAAATCAATTTCTCCCTTTGGTCTTGAAGCTATTCCGTTGAATCCATAGATTACATAATGAGATGGAATTAATTGATCTTCACTGAGTCCCATTTACGAAATGTATCATAAAACATGACATTCAAAGAACTGCCCCCATCCAGAAGAATGTTTTTGACATTCCATCCGGACATCGGCAAAGTAAGGACCAGAGGGTCGTTATGCATTTCGATTTCTTGATCCACCTCTCCCACTGAGAAAGTTAAGGGGGATGCCATCCAGTCTTCCCATGATTCTGTTATCCTTCCTGATACTTTAAAAATTTCATGGTCTCGGACCCTCTTGCATAATTTTTTGTCGATCGCAGCATTCACATTTGTATCTCTTTTTTCAGAAAAATAAATCATATTGATAGTTTGTTTGTTGTATGGGATATGAACTGCCTTCCCTTTATCAGATCTTGTTGTTGGTTTGGGTGTTTGAATAAATTCTTTCAACTCTCCAGGATCAATCATCCTTTGTACCAGAATAATGAAGTTTCTACATCGATCTGTTGTATGCCCTTTATAGCAATGATACTCACAGTAGTCCTTTGATTTCTGCGTAAACTCTGGTTGTCGCCCTTTTGAAAGCGGCCACGGAAAGTCTGGTTTACTTTTTATGATTTTGAAAAGTTCAGAATATGAAATGTTAATTTTTGTAAACACTCTTTCTTGAAATCGCTGAATGAACTTTTTGTTTTCCTCTATTCGTGGGCGTTTTGATTCGCTAGCTTCAGCTTTATTAGAAAAAAATTTCTTTGGCTCTGGTGATGTTTCAATTGAATTTGTTCTTTTTGTACTACCTTGCTGTCGTGAGGTTATCCTTGGACATTGTTCTTGAACGTCTTGCAGCCTTGCACATGTTTCTATTATTTCTCTGAGTTGCCCCTCAGTTTTCGGGTTATTGCGATGAATGTCAACAAAAAGCTGGCATCTTCGGTCTGCTATTCCCCACTTGTAATGGTTAACCGCAACATTTGACTCAACATTTCCGATCGCCTGGAAAATTGCATGCCATCGGGCTGTATAATCTTGAATTGATTCTTCTGGCCATGAAGCAAGTGAGTATAACCTATCTATCCCCGAATCGACGGGTTTGTTATACATGTACGCCTCGAGGAATTTCCGAACTAATTGCGCATATGATTGAATGGAATTTTCTTGCAATTTGTCATACCATGCTAATGCTGAATCTTTCAAACTTGAGGGGAAACACCGGCACATTATAGCATCATTTCGGTCCCAACGTGACATCACCCGATTGTAATACTTCAAATGCGAAGTCGGGTCCCTTGTCCCATCGTAACATTCAAACGTCGGAATATTTTATTCTCGAGGCAATTGTGCACATGCTAAATGTGGAGCCAATGGTGTTTGCTTGGCTTCCTTCAACACTTCTTCTATTCTCCCTCCTTCCATTGCTTCAAAACACCTTTGCCATTGTGTACGTTGTATCTCCTGGCCTTCCCGTTGCATCCTTGCTCGAGATGATGATCCCGCTAATACCATTCTTTGATCACGATTGTCCCTTACCTTTTTGGGTGTTTGTCTACCAGAAGTTACTTCTTGGTATCGTGTTCTTGTTGTAGCTGGTCTCACCCCATGTTGAATTGTATCCTTTAATGCTTTATTTTCCCTGGTCAGAGATGCAATTCGATCAGCACAGACTCTTTGTGCCCTTCGCATCCCATTCATTTCCTCCATCAAATTTTATAAGTAATTTACATTATTTCGAGTATCCTCTGAGGTGGAGAATGATTTTAGGCTATAGTATTTGATGTATATTCTTGAAAAGGTGTATGGTTTCCTGAATCACTCTGTTGAACCTCTGTCTCACTCTCTTCTTCCCTTTGGTGATAATTTCCACTTGTGTTACTTTCTTGATCTCCAGAATTTGCTTCTTGTGACATATCTTCTTCTGGCTTGTTTTCCCTTGGTTGTTTCTTTTCTTTCTTAGATGCTTTCTGAAAAATTTCCTTGTGCTAATAGCTTTAAAAAGTTAGTCATATAATTTCAACAAGCTAATTGATCAAAGAAACAAATAAAAACAGATTTATGGATCTTCTAATTCTTTTGAAATCTAACTATATTTTTGGTGGAGAGAAAAACAACGTCTATCATAACACTTCTCCAATCTTAAAATTTACACGCAAAATAAAAGAAATCAGTTATTAGGACAAATTCATTCAGATAAAAGATTCCCAAGTTTCATCGAAATTCAACTTTAATTTTAAAAATCATACAAGGAATTTCTTGCAATAAAACTCTTTTATTAGTAAAAATTCATTCGAGCCAAAAATTTTGACATTTCACTTTAATGAAAATCTTCCATATGATTACTAATCTCTTGGTACTAAATTTCTCTACTTTTAAATACAAAAAATAACAGAAAAAAACATTTTTCTACAACAGGTAGGATAAATCCTTTGACACTGTCCCTGTTTCTAGCGCCAAATTGTTTATGCCAAAATTCTCATCAGCATGAACAACCAATGATTTGTCAAAAGATCTAGATTGAAATCCTTATCTTTCATTTTGTTACACTATATCACCTTAGTATTCAAATCAAGACATATAAGCGCATCATTCATGAAGAAGATTAAAGAACAACAATTTACCAAATTGGATATTCTATTAGAATTATATCTATCAAGTTCAAGATCTTTACAAGTATGGGAAAAAGTGGATTCATACATCAATAATTTCATACTACATCACTCTGTAGCTTTACTCTAATTCCATATCTTTCCTTCGTATTTTTCTCTTCCAAATTTTCTGACCCCCTTTTTGTTGAATGAACTTCTCTATTATAGTTTGTTCAATGGGTCCCTCTCTTTTTCCTTTCTGTCTATCCTTTATGTTTGATGAGTCATGTTTTCCCGATCTTGTCTGTCAATTTATTGATTATCGTTCCACTGTGTTCTTTTGGTCCGATACCTCTTGTCCCGTTACTTCCTTGTGTTCTCTTTATTTTATGATTATCTTCGGATCAGGATGATCGTGCGATTGACAGGCAGCTTCTTTCTTATGCATTGTCATGCTTTCGCCTTTTTGGCCCGTTACCTTGTACTATTGACACGTGCTCTTCGTACTTTATGCGTCATCTTCTTCCCGATCCTCAGTATCAGTTATGCAGTTAAAATAATTTAAGCAATTAATGCCTTCACTTTTCCGCTCTATGCGCATTTATTGCTCCTATGTTTCCCGTTCCATTTGCATTTATAATGCTTTCTGTTTCGATCAGAGTACTAACACTTTCCCGATCATACGTGTCGATCATGTAATGATATTTTCAGTCTTTTACATCTGTCATCCACTTGAACTTTTATAAAGTTTTGATTGTGTGTTTATCGCTCTTTTATAAATCTCTGCTTCTTTGCCTAATCGTTTAACATGTGTTATCTTGAATTTTATTTCCTGACAACACTTTCTCCAAATATAAACGCGTTTCACCATTTGTAAGGTCACACTGTCACACATCTAAGTATCTAACGTTTTCGAACCAAATTGCAGACCGTGCTAGTTGTTTTTTGTCGAATTGCAGTATGCAATGAGAAGATGGTTCTAAAAAAAGATCAACTTCTAATAAAATGCTAACTGCCCTCATAAAGAATTTAACATTGAAAATATCATTTAACAATGTCAATCGGATCTCCATCTTCGTGTATCAATTATAAATATGTACAGTTTTTATAATCAACTAAGGTTTGTGTACGATTAGAAACTGACTTTTAGCCATTATGATGCAGGCGCATTTAGACTATGAAATTCATCATCAGCACCACCTAAAAATCAGTGGTATTATTACCTCCCTGCTTCCCCTGAAGGTAGTAACCGACCGCCGTTAATTTTCTGGTTCTTCACATGAATGAATCTGCTCATTCTTGCAGTCCTTATTGATAAATTTGATTCACTCATTCAGGAAGCCGCTTACAATGTTGGGGGACATTTCACAACTGCCTATGACATAAAGACCTCCATTCTCGGGTGCTCATCCTCATCACCAGCTTCACACATTACAACTACTGTGACTACTTCCCCATCGGTATACCTGCATCTGCTACCTACTTAAGCTTGTTAGTGTTTTCATCCATCGATACTTCTACTGAATTCTAAATAACAAAGTATATATTGGATATAGTGGCTGCAGACATTTTTCACACTGGCAGGAGGAATTAAGCTCAAGAAAAACAACAATAAGAGGAATCGTAGCAGTAGTCACATCTATTTCCTTGATTACCCCGAGCCACTGGTTTATTTTGCCCTTTCTTCCGGAGCATATTCTGATCCTGCGGTATATGTAATTAATCCACACTTTAATAATACATAAATTAGAATCTATTTAATCGTTAGTCACCAGAAGGTGCTTCACCACTAACACATACTTGCCTTCTGTAATCTGTCAATATGCAGGTCCGAGTATACACATCGAAAAATATATTGGCTGCGCTTAATATCGCTAAGAAAGAGTTCATTCAAGCTGCAACTACTATTAGTACTACGATTGCTAATACCTTCTCATCATTACCTCCGTTATCATCCATTTACAACAATAACAATTACAAACAAAAACATACAAAAGAGAGGAGGAGAACTAGTGATGAATGCAACAACAAGGTAATACTTCCCAAGGTTCTGTATTACTTTGCAAATGATGCTTGTCTAAATTTATATGGCCTCGCGGAGATGGTCCAGGAATGCTTATCAGAGTCTCAACAGAAAGACATGGAAATATGCCAGCAGCAGCTCACTATCAGTAGTAATAAGCAGCTGATGACAAGGATGCTGCAGCCTGATAAGTACATCCAATGGTCACCTTATAATTCAACTTTCCACTACATCATCCAAACTAAACAGCTATAAGTTCTCAGACCAAATGATCTGTACATTTGCATCATACATGAATCAAGACTCGAGTATATAAACATACAGACACATATGTATAAAGACAACCAAGATCCCTAAATTCAAATAACGAAGATTGCAGCATTTTTCTGTTTTCATTTTCTATGTCAACCATGGATCCTGCAGCTCCTCTCCAGGGCAGCTTTATGTGTATATGGATGGGTGCTATCTAGCTGTGTATGCTCTGCTATCTATTATATATAGAAAAGTAGCAATAATAAATAATAAGAAAAATGGTTGCACATGACATGGGAATGAGGACATTGAGATGAGAACATGAACCATTTGAATAAAAACAAATATAAACGAGAGGAACAGAGAAGGCATCAAAGAATCTACATAGAAAACTGATTAAAAGATCTGGAGACATAAAATAGTCTCAGTTAGTTGACAAACTCATCTTACTGGCATAAATATACATGGGATTGCTATCAATTTTGACTTTGCCCATCAACTCACCTGATAAACTTTTTCTTCTCCTACTTCTGAACAATTAGAATTATTGAATGATAAGAGCGTCTACACTCTCGGTAACTACTCTCCCTAACTAAAAGTTAAATAGTTGACACAATCTCATCACCCCTGGATCTATCTGTATCTGTATCTATCAAAATCTATTTCCTAACTGATTAATCAGCCCCCAGTAACGTAGCTATAGATAGCCACGTTTAAATGAATTCAATTTTCAACATAAAAAATTGAAATCCACACTACTATAATCAGCTAGAATTCCGGATACTCATATACAATGAATTTGTGATTGTTTTACTTATAATTTATTGTTGATAAGAAAATATTTTAATTCATCAAAATTTCTATGTAGTATAACTTATACTGTGAAAAGAAAAAAGACAGAGAAAAGAAGATGAAAAGAAAGAATACCACCTATGCTGAAGGAACACTAGTCACACCACAGTGCTTAGCTAGAGCCAGTAGTACAATACCCGCCTATATATTTGTGTAGTGTAGTACTATATATAGGAAACAACAGCCAGATGAACAAACAAATTAAATGAATAAATAAAGAGCCTATTTATATCCTAATAGATACTATCTCAAAAACATGCACTACTCGTACTGATACTAGAAGAACTGGAGCAGAAAACAGAGGACCTACAGAGTGGGCAGGTGAAGTGGTCGAGTTGCAGCCAACTCTTGATGCACCTTCCATGAAACACATGCCCACATCCAGATAGCTTCAGTCTGACCACCTCTTCCTTAACTTCTTTATCCCTCCTACTTATGCTTTTGCTTCTGCTTAGGAATAACTCTCCCAGACAAACTGAGCACAACTCATCCTCATCATGATGAAGATCTTCACCATTGATTCTGCCATCTACGACTACTACTAGATCATGAAGAAATCCTTCCAAGTACTCCTTCTGCTGGCGATAATGGTCCAGCTGCCAAGTCATCTCCTCCAGGCATTCTGCTGTCACTATGATGGGTGATGATGATGAGCTCATCAGCATTTCCATCTGCTGTTCACGATGACGATGAAGATAACTACTGCTAATACTAGCAGTACTAGTACTGTTACTATAGGATGACCACCCAGCTGCTGAGTAAACATGCAGGGTTACATAAAGAAACATGCTACTGACAGATCGTTTCATACGTTGGAATGGGATCCAAATGCATGTGTAGAAAATAATAGTAGCAGCACATAAACGGGACTCGCCTGAGAATAACTCCAGACAAAACATCTTAGCGATTTTGATATTGGGTTGGCTGGTTTTTGTTGAAAGTTATCAACTATGTCTTTGTGGAGCTGAACTGAAGTTGAATGAATAAATGAAAGATGGAAGTGAGGGGATCCCTCGTTTATATAGTACAAATGAAACCGAGTTAAAATGGAAGTTATGCTGGCATATGTTTATTTAATCGAACAAGACTAACGTAATTACCAGTGAATAATATTAAAATAATTAAGCTATTTCATACATTATTTAAAAATTATGCAATTGTTGTAGTTTTACTAGTTCGATAATATGCCAAGGTGTTTAGTGGCTTGACTTTTTTCGGGAGATGGATCATGGATAGATGGATTTGGGTGGTGTGGGGGCGGGGAATACTTACAAAGAAAGATTCCGACATTAAGAACTTCAAGAAAACAGAGAAGATGATGGCTAATAATAAATCGTCGATCCTTCCCCATATTGAAATTGAATTGACTTTCTATTATGAATATGAAGAGGGTCGTCCTAATTAGTATTATTGATATTACTCTATGAATGATTGACCAATGATCCATCATTATCATCATTCAGCGTTAGTAGTTCTACTTGGCTGCTAGCTGGCTAGGATATTCTTAAGGACGGCGCCTACCCCACAATTACGTATCTTATTTAAAAATACTCTTTCCGTTTCAGGAAAAGAGTTACTTTTTCTATTTACACAATTGTTAATGCAAGATGAGAGAGAATAACTTTTATAATTTATTTCCAGATTTATCCTAATAAAAAGTTTAATATTACATATATCTTTATAACGAGGATAATAATATTTATTAAAATAACAAGGGTAGTTTCAAAAGTTTGTTATTTTGAAAATGAAAATAACTCTTTTGTTGGAACAAAAATTTAAAAAGAAAGTAACTCTTTTCCTGAAACCGAGGAAGTATAATATTAATGATGTTAATAATAATAATAAAAGATACTCCCTCCGTTTCAGCAAAAGTGTCACTATTACTTTTTCATTTTAACCTAAAAATAGACCACAATGAAAAAGTGATAGTAACACTTTTGCTGAAACGAAATTAGTATAAATTTATACCACTAACAACATAATATTTTTCACTAAAATTAATTGAACTTCTTAGAGGGTTGTCAATTTAAAATTTCAGTTTTAATACACATGTATAATTAATTGATGCATTCACTGTGCCAATCAAAAAAAATATCTGATGCATCTCCCTTCTCCTATTCCTCCACACCTCCTAGGTCATCCAGTTTGTCAAAAGTCAGCGGTTAATATGGTTTATACACGTGATATCATCAAGTCAGGTGGCTTGTATTACATATCTACTGATGTTTTTGTTTTTCCAAAGAGGTTTAGCTGAATACATATATTATGTTATGTTTGTACCAGATATTACCAATTTCATCAATAACACACTAGATATTACTTTAATATATCTCTGTAAAGTTACTGATGAGAATTTATCGTACCTTAATCTATCTCTATACAGATTTACTAATAAGAGATTATCAACAGATAGACATTTTAGACCAACTCAGCGAAATTCACCTCCATGCAAACAAATCAGAAACTTCAACTCACATAAAGGAATTAAAGTCCAACAACTTATTACCTCATTCCATCCCATCCTGGTAGATGATGATGAATTAATTCATGCTGACATTCACTATCTTTTATTATTTATTTGCTTATATTGAACGAGTGAATATCATACATGGCCATGTAGGAGCAAAGAAATGCATTTGAGAATCAACTTTGACTTTGAAGAACAATGGGACCGACCAAATCCTCACAAAAAGATCCTCTTACAGCTTTGAATTGTTTTCTAGTTTTGCAGTTGGTGGGTGGGTGGATCTCTGACACATAATACTACACCATTTGGCTAGCCTAGCACCATAGCTTAGATAATAATAAATCTATTTCTCTCCCTATAAGACTTGAAACCAAATGAGAAACCAACCACTTGGTGGTAGTAGTAGTAATGTAGCAGCTGTAGTAACGCTTACTAAATAATCGCGCTATTTTTTAACTACACAATTTTTTAATGTAACACTTGTGTTTAAAGAAAGAATGACAGATCCAAAACAAAAAAAAACGGAAAATACACGGAAAGAAAAAGAGTTATTTTTCGCTCGACAATATAGCTGAATGCTTTGCAACCAGAAGCGAACATTCGAAGTCTGGGCAGACTCTGGAAATCAAGAATATCAAATACTTTAACTAGGAGAAAACGAAAATAATTTGCACAAATCGAAGCGGTAGGCCAGCTGTGGTGCAAAGGAGACACATCTACAAATAGGCAACAAATGAAGCTGAGCCAAATGTGGCAACAATATACATCCAGTGGAGATATCAATTCCATTATGTAGAAGAGCTAGCAAATGTTCGTGACCAGAACTAATGTTTTCTACCAATATCATGTACGTTAAATATGTACGCACCTGTAAAGCCTATCAGAACCAGCAGCATGGGGGTGGTACCGTGTAGTGGTGATGGTTCTGATTTTTATATTTTTCAAATGGTTTTGGTTTGAGCAAATAATGAGACACGATTCTATGCTGGGAAACCATTCATGGGAACACTTTGCTACTTAACATGGTTTCTTAGCTCAAATGCCTATCTACTTATGACAAAAGTCCCTAGCAAACAACAAATGCAGTCTCTACCTTACAGTACACGAATTTCAGAGACTGACAATTTTGATATTATTGGTTGTAAAAGGGAAACACATTTGGCAATCGTGAATACTGACCATGTGTATTACAGTATTCTACAATCCATTCAGTGGTGCGTTACTCAAACCAAAAAAGCAATGGCCTAGATCCCAGTTTAACTATTAAAGCATTGCAGTTTGTAAAAAATATAAAAGAAAGAATGCAGCAAAAATCAAATCTCAAACTGACTGATAAAAAAGCATAGCATCTAATATCGGAACAGTGTATATTTCCATCTTTGAGCATGTATGCAAGGTCAAGATCAAAAAAATAACATACCCTAACAATATCGACCTACAATTTCCCAGCAGAACAGTTCGGCATAAGAAAATGAGTAAAAGACAAGAAGAACTTACAAGTTTTCGACCAAATTACTAAGGATAGGAATGAAGCTATCTAGAATGGCCTCTGTGAAATTTTCTTTCCAAAGATAGCCTCCCAAACAAATGAAGAAAAAGGCCCCTTCTTGTCGAGGTGTTCTTTGACTGCTTTATCATCAACAGAGAAACCTTTCTCCCTTAGTCGTCCGGTCATACTGTTAGCTTCTCCCACCCCCTGGTTTATAACAAAACCTTCTACCAAACTCACAAATGTGACCACATTTGGAGAATGCCCAGCTTCCAGCATCTCAACACAAAAATCCAGTGCATCCTCTAGTCTGCTTGTCATCCCATCACACTTCTTCTTACTAAACGGCAGTAGTCCCTGAATCAAGACTCTGTAACTGTATGCATTTGGCGAAATTCCATTGTTCTGCATTTTCCTGAATATCCTCTTGGCATCATCAAACTTCTGAGCTTTGCAGAATCCTTCAACTACTGCAGTGTAGATGACAACTTCAGGAATAGTAGCTTTCTCACGCATCAAACCAAAAAGTTTCATGGCATCTTGGACTAACCCATCTTTACAGAGGCCATCAAGCATAGCTACGGCATTTGGTATCATCCCTGTTTCCTTTATTTTCTTAAATATCTCATCTGCATCCTGAGGTGGCGGCTGTTGTGTAGGGTCTGCAGGCGCTTCGACTTCTTCGTTTCGTTCTGGCAACAATGATGCTGCTGCTTTAGCTACGATTTCTGGTGCTTCATGTGTATTCTGATTTTCAATGAGGGGGTAATGTTCCTTCTCGTCGTCATTACTGAGGTTGAACTTTTCAAAGAAACTACAAACAGATTCTCCATCACCGTTAGCATCATTAACTCTCTTTCCGGCACCCATGGTTTGTTTGTCATTAGAATATTGAACCCTAGAATCTCTCAAAAAGTGATTCATTCCCTCTTCCTTTCGAGTTCTGCCAGTACTACTATTATTAGGTCTGACTAAATTTCCACTACTACCACTACCAATGAACAGATCATCAAGATCATCATCTTCTAATGAGTCATTTCTGGGTCTTCCTCTCATAAAAGAAGATGATTTATTCTCCGTGTAACGAACCTTTTTGGAATTTGTCTAGATTCTTTCATTTTAAAACCAGAATCTTCACTAGTATGATCCCTACGTCTTTCTCCTCTCAAAGGTCTATTAGGAATAGGGACAGGATCTTGATTGGCTCTAGTATTCTTCCCAAAATTTTCGTCACTATCAATATCATCATCAGAATCCATGTTTTTACGGAAATAATCTTGAGAAGAATTGTTTCTCATTTCTCCCCTTAACTTGTGTTTAGAATAACTAGAATAAGATGAATTTGTGTTAAACCTTTCCAGTAATGATTCAATTCCATAACGATTCAGTAAATGGGGAAAATAGGGTTTATAACTGAGCAAATTCTGCTTAAATATATGAAGTTTAGAAACCCTAGTACCTTGCATCACGAATAACCTTGAGGCCTCTTACCACTTATCTTCCTCCTCCTTTTCCTCCTCCTGATGATGATGATACAGAGAGGGAAGAATTAGGGGTTTAGGGCTTTAGGTGGAAAGCAGGAGAAACGATGGTTTTGGGAAAGAAGATAGGGGTAGTGTTGTCTTATAAAAATGTTATGAAGGGTAAGGTTGGGAACTGATCATGGATAGCTTCAATTATCAAAACATAGATAAGGCTTTTCCCCCCTTCAAAATTCTATTACAGACACTCTCTCCATCTCTGTTTCTTGTACCCCAAATATCTTGTGCTGTCATGGTTGGATAAACTTATTTCTTCAATTCACTTTCATAAAGGTATCTACTTGGTAAGCATCTCTCTCTGGGATGTTTGAACTTGTCAATTGTTCATGAAAATGTTACCGTGTCTGGTTTTTGTTTTTATAACTTCAAGCAAATTCTTTGTAAATTCTTAAACAAGTTATATATGCTTCCCCACATTGTTAATTGAATCATTTCCTCTGTTGAAAGCATGCCCTTTTCCTTGAAACCGTAAAAAGATAAAATGATATATATATATATATATATATATATATGTTTGGTATGGTGATGAGAAATAGCAAATAATTTGTGTTTGTTAAGTGTTTGATTTTATATCCTTATCGGTAATTCATGGTGGTTTAGTAATATTTGTAGTTACATTCCCACTTTCCCTTTTTAGCTAGTGACTTCCGTTGTGACCGTGTTGCAGACTTGCATTTGATATATCATTTTATATTACGTTTTTGTGCTTGTCCGGTTCGCAGGATTAGAAGAACATGGAAGTTGTTGGATCTCAAAATGGTGGTATCGGTAGTAGTAATAGGAGTAGTATGGTCGGGTTCTTCAAGGAAAAAGGTTTCGATGATAAAAACATTAATGAGTTGTTTACTAAATGTAAGCATTTAGAAGGTGCAGAAAGAGAGACAGCATTTGAGAATTGGGCTTACCTGAAGAGTATCGGTATTCAAGAGAGGAAGTTACCTTATGTTGTCTCCAAATGCCCAAAGATTCTTACTCTAAGTCTGAATGATAAGCTTGTACCTATGGTTCAATGTCTAACTACCTTAGGAACAAAACCGCATGAGGTGTCATCTGCTATAACAAGATTTCCTCACATACTATCTCACAATGTGGAGGAGAAGCTTTGTCCACTGCTAGGCTTCTTCGAAGCACTTGGGGTTCCTGAGAAGCAATTGGGTAAGCTGCTGTTGCAAAATCCTAGGCTCGTTAGCTATAGCATTGATACGAAACTGACACATATCGTGGATTTTCTTGCTAGTCTTGGCTTGAGTAAGGAAGAAGGGACAATCGGTAAAGTCATTGTAAAAAACCCATTTATTATGGGTTACAGTGTGGAGAAAAGGCTCCGACCTACATCTGAGTTTCTCAAATCAGTAGGACTCACACTGGTAGATCTCCAAAAGGTTGCAATGCACTTCCCAGAAGTTTTATGCAGAGATGTTGAGAAGATTTTGAGACCCAATTTCTCGTTTCTACAGAAATCTGGATTTGGAGATGGACAAATCGCATCTTTGGTGAGTGGGTATCCCCCAGTTTTGATCAAGAGCGTGCGGAACTCTTTGGAGCCAAGGATCAGGTTCTTGTTAGAAGTTATGAAGAGACAGATCGAGGAAGTAGTAGAGTACCCAGATTTCTTTAAGCATGGTCTAAAGAAGAAATTGGAAATGAGGCAGAAACTTTTGAAACAGAGAGAGATCATTGGCTGTAGCTTAAGTGAAATGCTGGAATGTAATGAAAGAAAGTTTGGTCTCAAGTTTGGTTCTATTAAAGCAGTTAACTAAGTCAGGTTTACTTTTTTTGTTGAATTGCTCTTTTCTCTTCCAATGGAGATAGATGTGCAAGATGTTCTTCCACCCACCAACCTTCTTCTTGTTCTGCGGTGTTAATCAGTTAAAGTAATGAGGGGTTAAGCTTTCGTATCAGTTTGGTTTTATTTTTTTCTTTAGTTTTTGTAAGCAATTTATTTCCAATATTTATTAGTATGCATTTTGTCTTTGTCATTTCTCTTGCCTCTATAATTTTAAGCAGCAGATTAGCCATGAAGTGTTGATATAGTTCCGTCATCTTTGCAACAACTAACTGATGCATGCTTGAGATAATTTTTGAACTAATAAAAAAATGGAAGAAACTCTTTAAGAATTCTATAAAATGTGTGGAAATGTTATCTCGTAGTCAATTGGATTTGCAAGCAACTTCCCATCCTGGATAGAGGCCCTCAGTCATAGAGCTGACCAAATCCCAAATACTAGACCAAATACTAAATTTTTTTGGTATTTTTAGAAGTTCAGCACAACAGGAAAAAGACAAAATTTTAGTCAGGCTCACATTATACTTCCGCTTGGTGTTGGGGTGCAAATTATATTTCCGTCTGATGATTAGACGCACATTATATTTACATGTGTGGTTGGATTGGGTGGACGTTATACTTATGCTCCACCTCAGACGTTGTTTCTGACAACACCCAAATTAGACGCTACTTTAATCTACGTTCACTCCTAGACACACATAATGTCTGCGTCCGATCATATTTGGTTTTGGTCAGGGTTTCAGACCATTTTTAATCTCAAACCCTAGAAAACCGGATCAAATATAGTTTTATTCCTCCCCGCTGATTAAATTTGGGTATAGTCCATAGTTTTACTCCATGATCGTGGACGCTCTAAATGTTTTAAATACAGGAGTATCACATGGTTTACACTCAAACATATTGCTTTAGCAATAAGTTTAATTATCCAACTGCCTCAATGGCCAATGCCCAGAAAATAACTCTAACCCCCCAACACTTCCATTTCAAATTTAACACTAAAGGCCTTAACTAGATTGTCCATTGAGAGTGAGGAACTACTAGAAAGACTGGGTCTTATGGAAGTTCTTAACCTCTTATCAACCCAAAAAAATCTTCATTAAAAGGCTTCCTTCCACATAAGTGAGGGAAGGAATTTGTGAATCACAGATAACGCGCGGAATGATTTTGCGCTCAAAAGCTAGGGTTAGCGAAAACCATTTCACGCTGGGTGCGAAACCATTTTGCGTTTTTACCTTCACAGTTTAAGCCCACGGTTGAAGATAAAAATGGAGCACGAAATGGTTGGTTTAGGCTGTGTAGCACTTGGGTGCAAAACCATTTCGCGTTTTTACCTTCACAGCTTAACAGTCGTAAGACTAGTTCAACAGTCCCAACTTGAAACTGACGTGGAAGGGGGGTTGTGAAGAACAACCATAAGACTCGGTCTAAATATAATACCAGCAACATACAGTAGTAACACAAGCATTTTTAAATCAGTGGTGAAGACAAACATAAAATGATCACAAACTGTTGAGCCTATCAAACCATGCCATTGGGAAATCTTTTTTGCACGCACATTCCTCAAACATTTTTGATCTGGTAGCATCACATCAAATGATTTTGTATATAATATGTTATGATGATACTTATAAAAACACTTGATTTTTTGGGGTCTACTTTAAACCATAAAAACCTATTTTTTAAATGGCAGTATGATTAATAGGCAACTCAAAATGAACAAAACATTGTGGTTGAGTCATAAAACATCCTCATTAAGATATCCATGTAAGCATACATTTGAAACATCTATTTGTTTAATAGACCAATCACGAGTCACAACCAAAGTAAGCACACTTTGATGGTATTAGCCTAGTAGGCTTCACTACTGGGTTGAAGGTTGCATGGGGTGAAGGTTGCATTAAAGTTTACCTCTTCTTATTAGTTAAAGCTTTTTGCAACCAATCTAAATGTACTCCTTCTGTTTCAAAATAAATATCCGTTTTGACTAAGTCAAATTATTAAAGAGGCTGGAGTAATATACAAAATTATACATACTAAATATTATATAGTTACTAATATTAAAAAAAAATTGTCTACTTTTATTTTTAAAAGGAATGAAGTATAAACAAAAAATATATTTGTATATTTGTTTCCTAATAATATACATTATTAATTAAGATTTTAAACTGGGTCCTGTTAAAAATAAGTTTATAAGTATAAAAGATCCAAGGGTATATTTGAGAGTTTATTGGGATAATACGACTACAAACAGAAACTGGACACAATTTTAAAACTGATAAAAATAAAATAGAAGACATATATTTTAAAACAGAGTGAGTATATTTTTTTGAAGTTCCATCTAACTTAAGTTTTACCCTATAAACCCGTTTGCGGTCTAAGATATTCCTATGATTGAGGTTCAAGAAAAATTGATTTCCAATTTTTCTTTTTTAACTAAAACATGATATAGATTCCTTCATTTTTAACTAAAACATGATACAAGTTCTTCATTCATAAAGACCCTCATTCCGTTAAAGCATATTTGAAACTTTTTGGCTCAGAGGTAACAATTACAAAGAACTAAAAACATATGGAAATAAATACTTTACTGAATGATTTGTGACATGGCCTGGATAGATTTTTGATTTTAAAATACCCCTTTGGAATCTTGTGACAATTGTATTATTGGTTCATATGTAGTTCCACATGTTTTTTTTAGATCAATTTTTTTTCTTCATTGATTAATGTAATAGATATATGTTCTTTCTTTGACCACATGCTCATGAAATATATGGTTATTTTCAGCTATATGGTACATTTGCACATGGTAAGTCCGTAAGTATTTTTGAATTGTCATGGTTGGATGTTAAAAACGTTCAATATCTTTTTGCAGTACATCGATTATGGTTTATAGTTGTTCTACTGTATGGTCCAGGGGGAAAGATTTATATGGAGATATAGTCAAATTTATAACACAAGTTTCACTTGGAGCGTATGTGCACTGCCACTTCTGAGATTAATTGGGTAATGAAATGTTGGTTATGAGGCTCCTTCTTTTGTGAAATACAGTTAGCTATTGGTCTTGCTTTCGGTGTGGCATATGTGTTGTGGTTGGGGTTTAGTTCAATGACACAGTCACAGTTATATAGATTTTGGCATTTCGCTGACACTTGCAGTTAGCTACCTTGCTTACTATACTGTAAGATTCTCTTCAAAGTTATCATTTTGCAGTTTAAGTATATTCTTAGTAGGTACTCCATTTTATGTTCTTTTGAATCAATTTTACATATTTTTTTGCATAAAAAACAATTTTACATTTCTTTGGATTTTTGGTTTTAAAATCCGTAGTTGTTACATTAGGTAGTCGAAATAGTCAAGTGTAATATATTTATCTAGTGAGTATTCATTCCAGACTAAGTCCTAGGGTTTTTCGATTGGTTGTTAATTTCCTCGTAAACACAATCCGTGTGTACTATTTTTACTTTATTTCCACATTATGTTGTTTATCTTTATAATTGACGCTGGGCTTCAATCTCTAGCTAGTGACTGGAAAACCTTCGTATGAGTGAATACATCATCGAAGAATTTCACTTTAAGATCGTGAATGCGTCACATAGTTTTTTGATTAGTAGATATAGATGTTAGCAAACTAGTATTGGCTTTGTTCTGAAAAATTTCTAAAACATCTTTCTTTCCAAATTAGCCAACACTTGGTTACAATAATCTTAATGTTAGTGATATACCATGTACCATTAATCCAACTCGTATAATAGTCCATGAAAGATATATCCGAGTTTGAGATAAGATTCATACCAGGATTGTGACGAATTATATTATATAATTAGGATAAATACAATCAAATAATAAATGTTTTACAAATTTACAAGGATCGTTGCAGAAGCCATTATTGATCTCAATAGCAGCCATAACCATCTTATTCTTTGGCTATAACTAAAAGAGCACAGTGATAAAAATTTCAAAAAAAAACTCTTATATTTTGGGACGGATTCAAAAAGTCTTCCATAATTTAATATTTGTATTGTCAACAAAAGAAAGATCCTACAATTTGGCATACATTGACTTAAAACTAAAGTTTCTATTAGTTGTAAGAAGCCATCTCAACCAGACACAAGTTTCAAATTGTTCTGTCCTTAAATACCTAATGAAGATAAATTATTTTCCATTAAAGGTTTCCATTTATCTAGCCAAACATTATACAGTTACTAACAATTATATTTATGGACATTGGTCATCCCTGCAAAATACACTTCCATATCCAGTAAGCATTGAATTTTTATTTAGCACATAAATACCTACAATACTTAGCCTTTAACAAGTTAGCCCAATGAGCAGTTGGTTGATCTACTAGCCTTCATACAGGGGTGCAGGGGGAAGCTTCCAAAAATGTCCTCACAGGGTTTGATCCTATATTTATCTATAGAACCAAAACTACTTCATGAAACAAACAAATGCTTTGTTTTTGGCATTCGTACCTTTAAGGGTGGCTTGACCTAAGGGAAGCTATGTTATAGTTCTTATGTTGCATTTTATTATCCTTCTTGAAACCTAAACCACCTACTAGTATTGGTTTACACATATTATACCAAGACTTCAAGTATAACCCTTTTGCATTATAATCCTCGCCTACCATATAATTTCTTTTGATGGAGTTTATTATATGAGTGATCTTTTTTGGAAGCATTAAACAACCCATTTGAAAAATATGTAGCTAGATAAAACAGACTTATCAAATACTAATTTTCCAGATTGATTTACAATTTCACCTTTCCAACCGTTTATTCTTTGGTTCATCTTTTCTACAATGATATCAAAAAAAATTGAATTTTGACTTATCTATAAACAAGGAGCACCAAGATAAAAATTCTTTATGTTGATTTTTTTTTTATTTTTAGCAATCTTGCCATCATTCATTATAGCTTTGGATGTATTTTTTTAATATCTCACATTTATTGAAATTTTATTAGTTGATTTGATGTATGACTAAAATATAATCAATTTATAGAAAATAAAAAAATACGGTACAACCGATACTTATTGAAAAACTTCAATTACAACAACATAGGGGATTGCAGGACAAGAAACTTCACTATCAGGATCAACTTAGTGAAATTGGCATAACCCTTTTCCATCAAGCATCCCAGTTAATCACGGTTCAACTACAAGTGACAATCTGTGTCAATAAGGTTTCAACACCTTATCAGCTTTATTCAAGCCCATTTTAGCAAACAAACTCAACAATAAATTCCGGGCCAGATATATTTACGTCAATACTTCATTCACTCTTACTTCTCTTCTCCCTGCAACTTCTAGTAATTGCACCAATTTTTGCGGCAAAGTGATGTGTTTTTGAAATAGTGGTAAAATATTCGATACTCATACTTTTAAAGATTTGATTTTTAAACCTAATTTTTAATATTAAAAATAAAGAAGATTAAAGTAGAATTGATTTCAAATTATGGAAAGAATTGAGACTAAGGATTTCACCATTAACCAATTTTTAAAGTGATTTAGCATTAACAATTATTTTGCAACTTATACATTCAATTGATTCTAAATATTGCCAAAGTTAGATTTTCAAAATAATAGTTGTAAATCAAAAGTATGAAACATCAATATCTCTAAACTAAGCATGACTCATCAAAAGAAAACACAATTAATTGATAAAAATCATTATTTTAATTTTAATTCAAAGCAAATAATCATAAAAGAATTGCAAAAAATTAATAAGATAAAAATATACCACTTTATTATTGGAAAAATGGCTTCCTCCGTCGCCCCAGCAATAGGGTTTAGCTCCTCATGTAAAACACTCTCTCAAAATACATGTTCATAGCTCAAAGTGCTTAACAGAAGAGAAATACATAAGTAACACAGAAAACAGCTACGGTTATAAGTGTTGCTGAGACTTTTTTATGTGTTGCTGAAAAGAGAAATTAAAATAGAGAATAAAATACGGCTCGTGGACGCAATAAAATATGAAAGAAAAGGTGACAAAATTAGCGACTATTTTTAGGTGTGGTATGTACTCTTTCTTCCTCTTCACCAACGAGAATTTTTTTTTCTCTGGATTTTTTCTCCTGACTCTTGATCCCTTTTTTTCTTGTTTTTCTTTGCTTTATATAGTCTCCCCAACCCTAACCACCAGTCATAAGTCGATAAGGACTCAAATATTTATCCAAAACTGACTCCAATTCCTGATAAACCAAATAAGATCGTGACTTTGTTTCCGACAACAAACTCCCTTTTTTTTCGTCACCCGTCTCTGGGCTCTTTATAGGTTTAGTAAAACCTATATAGTCTTCCTTAATCGATAAGGAAGCAAATCCCCTTTTCTAAAACAAACTCTGACTCTTGATTATCCAAATCAGAGAAGAAAGTATTTTCCGGTCATCTCATTGACTTACATCCATGATTCTCAACAAGAAACATTCAGGAGTGGCGTGTTTTAGTCAAGTTTGATTGCTGCGCCATACAGGGATATTGATTACTTGTTTTAATCATTTAAAAATAGGAAGTCACTAAATCATAAACATTATCTTAATCAGAAACATTATCTTCCACAAATAAATAGTTTCCTGCCATTTTTGGTTTGAACCAAAGAGAAAGGGTGCCTTTATCAACTGTCTGGGGTGCCTTTATCAATTTATCATGGGTGCCTTTAGTAATTTGGTGGGTGCCTTTATCAATTTTAAAGTCAATTTTCCCATAAATGTTTATTTCTCAAAAATACCTACAAACACATAAAATCACACAATAAGTATAATTAGATCGAGCACTAACAAAATAGATAATTGCGGACAAATTAGACACAAAAATGTGTCTATCACAAAGATAATTATAATAGCATGGAATTTTCAGTGAATTAACCAAGCAACAATAATCCAACACCTAAGGGGTTTGGTATCACTACATAAGCCAATGTGCATTATTCCTTTATGAAACTATAACTAATGATAATCACATGAATAACCTCGCATAATCATTACAATTCCAAACCACTTATTGTCCCTAAAATTGGAAGACAAGGAGGCTTATGCCTAATGTGGAAGAACAACCCCAATATACAAATCCTATTACGGTCGTAAAGTTATATCCATGCCCTTGTTACTCCACCAGTTCCTGGGAAACCCTGGTTATGCACTGGCATTTATGTCCCACCACATCCGAATGCAAAGAAGGACTTCTGGCATGATTCCCCAACAATTTTTCCCAACACCAACACATATTGGGTAATGTTATGAGAATTCAATAAGGTTATGAATCAACCTTAAAAAAAGGGAGGTCGACAGGTAACTTATGGGCAAACTCAACCTTTCGTCAATACGATGGATCAAATGGGATTCGTAAATTTAAGATTTCGAGGTGATCCATTCACCTGGACAAACAATCAACAATGTCAGGATAACATTATGGAACGACTAGATCGAGTTATTGCCATACAACATTGCCTGACTGCCAATGCATATGCCGATGTTAATCATCTCATACGGACAATATGCAATCATGCCCCAATTATGCTTCAAACAAAGGCGATTGATTGGCAGAGAACCAAAAATTAAAAAATTGAACGCCTTTGGCTTGATCATCCATAACTCAAACAGATTGTTGACTCTGCCTAGATCCAACATCATGACATGAATCCATCACCATACTTTCAACTAAATCTCATCAAAACTAGTCAAATTATTATTGAATGGAACAAAAAAACTTTTGACCACCTATCTACAATGATCAAGAAATCAACTACTCGAATCGGAAATGACTTGATGTATACTTCAAGAAAAACATCTCAGAGGTCATCACATGACACTACTTCAGTGGCATACAACTTATTAGCAACAAAGATCAAGAATTCAGTGGCTGCAGTCGGGTGATAACAACACCACTTTCTTCCACATGAAAGAAATTATATATCGTGGATGCAACAACATACAACAATTGCATGATCAACATAACAATTGGGTCAATGTTAAAGATATTGTTATCCAGCTCATGATTGACCACTACACTGAGCAGTATACGACACCAAATACAATGATAGACGAAGACTTACTTGCAACAACCACTCCTATATTAATATCGCAACAATGTACCCTGCTTACAGAAGTAACTCCAACAAAAATCAAACAAGCTTTTTTTTTCTATTGGTTTTGAACGTGCACCAGGTCTGGATGGATGTACCAGTAAAGTTTTTTATGAAACAACCCGTATAAAGCTAATAGTTATGGTTCGTAGCCTTTTTAATTCCTTTAACGTGCCCTCCTCATGAGCCACACAAATATTATGCTAATACCAAAAGTAGATCATCCGTCAAAACCATCACAATTCAGACATATAGGCCTTTGCAATGTCAACGCATTTGTACCTCAGATATATATACATGATATTCAAAAGGCTTGTGATAGCTTAGACTGGGGTTTCATCAGAAAAGCTTTTACCAAGATAGGATTTAAAACCTTTTTTTGTATATTACATGATGCTTTGCATCTCGAAAGTTACCTACTCGATCAACATTTACGGTACGCCGCATGGGCATATCACTCTGACTAAGGGTATTCGACAAGGGGACCCATTATTATCCTATGTTTTTACTATCTGTTTGGAAATTCTATCGAAAAACTTATAAAATTTTGAAATCCAAAAGCTTATAAAGAGATGCGCATATCATACTAAGCTCCACCAATTTTATATCTGATATATGCAGACTACCTCCTTATCACTTATAAGGCATCTGCGGAAAGTATTAATTATCTCAAACAATTGCTTCATTCTTATAGTACCTCAGCAAGCCATCTAATTAACACAACAAAATCCATAATTATCCATCATCCAAGGCTAGAGTAGCACGAAGTCGACAAACTTCATCAACTTTTCAATATGCCAACCACTTCAAACCCTATCTACCTGGGAGTGCATTTCAATCAGAGGAAACTATCTCGGCATATCTTTGCACTTTTTTTTCAACGATTGTCATGAAAGGCAAAAGATTGGATGAAAAAATGCATAATATCAACATGGATGTTAGTTCTCATTAACACTTCAATCACCCCTACTTCTAACCACCTTATGCAAATACGACTTCGCCCTTGTATCACCGGGTTTTTCTTCTTTCTATTGGGACATGATTCTTCAGTTAGAAAGTTGAACCCCTTAGCTTGGAATAAAGTAACCAAACCCAAAACTGAAGGATGGCTAGGCATTAGGAAAAGTAGTGATCATAACAAGGCCTTGCCAATGAAAATAATCTATGATATGAATTATAGACAGTGGTAAAAAGTTCGGACTTATTGAGATTGATTTTAGACCTAATTTGTAATACTAAAAATATAAAACTCAAACAAAGATGATATCAAGATTATATGAATGCCGAGGCTAAAGATTCCACTATTCACCAATTTTTATGTGATTCAATAATAATAATTATCTTGCAATTCAGATATTATATTTGATTCTAAAGTATTGCCAATGTTAGATTTTCAAAATATTAGTTGTTAATCACAAGCATGGAACATCAAGATCCCTAAGCTAAGCATGCACCATTAAGAGAAAACATAATTAGTTAATAAAAAACATTTTTTCAATTTTGATCAAATGCAAATAATCATAAAAAGAATTACATAAATTAATTAAATAGATATTACCACATAATTATTGGAAAAATAGCTTCCTCCGTCGCTTCAACAATGGGGTTTAGCTCCTCATAGTAATCACTCTTTCAAAATAGTTGTTCATAACTCAAAGTGTTTACAAGAAGAGAAAAGTTACAATAACATAAAAAACAAATACAAATATAAGTGTTGCATTCAACGTTCTCTGTGTTACTAAAGAGAAAGACTTAACACAGTAATAAACAAAAGTTTATGGGATGAATAAAATACGATTCAGTTGTATGTTAAGCTTCAATTCTATCGCTGGAACTTTTCACATAACCGTTGTTAAAGGTAATTAATTTAAAGGGAAAATCATGGCTAATAACGACAGTTTCAGCGACTTATCAAATGTGTAGTTGTTTTTATTTTTCTTTGTCTTCCTCCTCTTGCCTGTATTGCAGCATAATATTTCAGAGATTTTTTCTTCGTTTCTAACCTCCCCCCAAAACTCTCAACCTCTCCGTATCCCTCTTTATTTATAATACAACACCCTAAACTCCATTAAATCTCGATCTTATCATTTCTTCAATGAGAATATTATTCTCGAAAATATTTTCATCAATCTGATTTTTTTTATATTCTCGCTGTGAGTTTGTTACCTTGTTAAACCCAAACTAATATCTCATTCTATTACAAATAATCAAACTGCCGATATATATATATATATTGTTTTTTTGTCAACTCGAGAAAATCTCTTCCCATATAAAATTCAAGAGTATATCATTTTAACTCCAACAACTTTTTCACAATGTGTTTTGATTTTATACGTTTCCTCATCGTGTTTAAGACAATATCTTACCTTAAAGATATCCAAATTCTTTCCAAACACGGTTTCAATATCACATAGATGAGAATTAAATTCTACCGCCAAGTTATTCTTTTGAATTTGAAGAAGAGGTGGGTACCTCTATCCAACAACTGGGTTCCTTTATCAATTTTGAGGGTGCCTTTATAACCTTTTTGAGCCAATTTTTTCGCAGACGTTTATTCTTCAAAAAACCTACAAATAATTAAAATAACATTATCAGTACAAAAACTGAGTAATAGCAATATGAATATGAGATTAAATAAGACACAAGATTGTGTATATTAGTCTATAGTATGGATGAGCAACCTGACTCCATCAGGGCTAGCCTATGTAAGTAGAACTATCTTAAACAATAACCCGTTTTTGAAGACATAGTAGCCAACCCATCATCAACCAGTCCACAGTGGAAGCGACTGGCTCCCCTCATACCTACAATTAAACAACATATCTTCCATCGTATCAGGAACAGTTTGACAACCCTATCCAAGCAAACTGGATCCCACAGTTTTCAAACCTTGATCCTGCACAATGTTACCCTATCTAAATAGTAGCAAACATCATAGATCCTCTTTCTCATTAATGGATGTATGATAAGCTAAACAACCTACCTCCCTTTGCAGACTTGAGAATCATAAATATCCACCCACCTCTTAGGACAACCCCCCGGATAAGATTATCTGGATGCATACGAAAATTAGAAGATACACTACCACATCCGGATACAAATGCCTAACCCGAGCAACAAATCAGTCGCATCAAAACCCCCTTCCACTCACCAATTTCATGTGGACTTTACCATGTCCCCCAAAAATACAACTTTTCTTGTAGAAATTAATTAATGATAGTCTACCGACCTTCATTATTCTAAATTGTATCCATCTCACCAAATCCATTATATGCCCCCAATGCAATACTGATCCAGAAACGATAGTCCACATACTCCTTTAGTGCCAAATTGCAGCTACTGCTTAGAATATCCTTTTCACTCGCCTATCAAACCAACCAAATACCACCCTTATTTCTTCAAACATGTTAACTTCCCAAACAACAATCCCATAATTTCTTCAAATAAAAGCCCCAACCTCAATCATTTTTTTTTTTTGGTCTTTGGATAGCTAGAAATGAACTAATATACCATCGAAAGCAGTCAAACCCAAAAAACGTTTTACAACTTATGCTTGAACTTCAGTAGGAGTTCACTTGGGCAAAAAAGATTCTACCTCATGTGTGACCTGGTATACCACCATCTTTAAACCCATCACGCACCATAAGAACAACACCAACATATCGGTAGGTTGGGTCTACCCTAACCTAGATTGGATTAAGATCAATACAGATGAGGCGGCTAGAGGACATCCGAAAATTGCAGGTGCATGATTCATATACAGGGATTCAACGAAAAGAGTTTTCGTGGCAATGACATAAACCTTTAGGCATAACCACAACCCTAATAGTTGAGACATGGGCTATGTTAATGACGTCCAGAACAACATCAGAGAGGAATTAACCAAAAGTACAATTTAATACAGATTCAGAAAACTTCATACACTTAATAAACTCTGATACTGGACCACCTTGGTATATAGTTGTAATGATTATCTAAATCAAACAGAGAATGCGGCAAAATCCACAATGCGCTATCCAACACAACTACATGGAAGGAAACCAAACAACGGATGATATGACGAATCACGCGTCAGACGATAAATCTCTCAATAACAATCTGAAACCATATCTTTCTTAATCAAATTGTATTAAATAACTCTGTGAGTACACCATACCCTCATCTAATCATATTCTAGTTTGTTAAATAAATTTAATGCTTTAAAAAAAATTAAAAAAATATGGCACATAAAAATTTGGAGGGATGGAATCAATTCACGGGGGCCAGCCCAGGCCAGTAGTTTTAAGAGCAAAAAATACGCCCTTGGACCACAATCAACTGCTGTTGACTTACCCTAAAAGAAGAGAAACAAGCTTTCCTCTCCTGTCCGGTACTCTACTTCCTTTCTGGTATTACTGGTTATCTAGCGTTTACGTCCAGTGGGTGAGAAAGGATTTTTCAATTAGAGATGAATACCGAAGATAATGAAGAAGAAGGTCTCCAACTATTGCAGCAATTACAAGAATCCGTTGATTCTGATCCCACCAATGCATCTCACCACTACAATCTCGTAAGCTCCTAACTTTTTCAACTCTTCGATTTCAATTTTTTCTGTTTTCTTTGTTTCAAATTTTAAACTCAAGAATTTTCTTCATTACACACAAACAGGCACTATTCATATGGGAGAACAAACAACAAGAAGAAGAAAAAGCAAAAGCTGTTGAATATTTGGTTATCTCTGCTAAGTTAAACCCTAATAATGGTTCTGCATTTCGATTGTTAGGGCATTATTATAGTAGATTTTCTATCAAAGATACTTCAAGAGCTTCTAAGTGTTACCAAAGATCACTCACTCTTAATCCTGATGATTTTGAAGCTGGGGTTTGTACTTAAATATATTTGATCTTTTTATTCTTCATTTGAAACTAATTTCTTGAGAAAGTTATGGGTTCTTACTATTTTGTTGTATAGGAAGCACTTTGTGATTTGTTAAGTGATGATGGAAAAGAAACATTGGAGGTAGCTGTTTGTCGTGATGCTTCAGAGAAGTCACCAAGGGCCTTTTGGGCGTATCGTAGATTAGGATATTTGCTGGTGGTGTTTCTTTACTAGTACAGAACATTTCTTTTGTTTTTTGGGTTTATGTATTTGCAGATCTCTGTTGTTACCATTGCTGTAAACAGGTTTAATTGATACAAAGCTATGCAACTGTCCAGGCTCATCAGAAGAAATGGACTGAAGCAGTACAGAGTCTTCAGCATGCTATACGAGGTTATCCTACTTGTGCAGATTTGTGGGAAGTATGTCAACTGTTACCCTATCATTTGATTAACGCGTTTGTCCATTTTGTATTCTACTCTTCCTTTTTGTTGAATGATTTATGTTTGTTACAGACTCTTGGTCTTGCATACCAGCGATTAGGAATGTTAACTGCTGCTATAAAGGTACCCCTTCCTAATTATGGAAAGTGTGATGTTCTAAACTTTTAAAATGAAGAGAAGATCACATTATTGTTTTGTGCTACTGGCCTTTAGTGTTGCTTACTAGTGGTGCTGCAGAACCATTGAAAGTAAGTTAAGAATTTGAGAATGTGATCAAGTATTTTGCTAGTCGATACTCTTGACCAACAATATATGATTAATTAAATTGTTTTTAACGAAAAACAACAACAAATTTTTACAGTTAGTAACAATAAAAGGAGCCAAGATGATTATCTCAGCAACTTGTATGCTACAAATACAAATGCGAAATGCAACATCTCGCTTGAATTAATGCCATCTGCATTTGCAGCATGGGATCATAGATACCCCCAAAACGGAGTTTTTTTGACATCCTTGCTTGTGCCTTTGTAAACGAAGTTCTTATATGTAAATCTCTATTTGACAGTCATATGGGCGAGCAATTGAGCTGGAGGATACAAAAGTCTTCTCATTGGTAGAAAGTGGAAACATTTTGTTGATGCTTGGCTCTTTCAGAAAGGTTGTATTATGTTGTAGTTTGGAGCGCAAACTTTGTGGCATTTCTTTTTATCCTTTCTGCTTATTTTCTGTTAGTTAGTTCAAGCTATATTTAGTAGATGGAACATCCATATTTTTTTTCTCCATGATGGTGGTGGTGGTTTGGTAAGGGGTGTGAGTCACTGGGTCATCTGGTATTAGCGTTGGTGAAATTAAATGATTAAGTGGTGTGACAGTGTAAGAGTTTGGTGGCAGTCCAGTGAATAAGTTACTAGTTTGTCAGCTGAAATAAAAAGCATATGCTGTAATTCATAACATAATATTAACTTGTTAGAAATTTCTTACGAGGTTATCAAATTAAGTGTTAGAAGTAATCCTAGATGCCCCTGTAGCTTATTTGTCATGTTTAGATCTAACAGCTTTAGATAAATATATATTCCTATTATTGTATCTGTAAGCAAGAGACTGGTTGTGTCTTAGGTTCCAGTTCCAGAATGTGTGTTGTATTGTTGTTTACTGGTTCTAATATAGTTGGGCTTGGGGTGATCAACTTGATTAGGACAACACACTTAGTTTTTGTGCATGTAATGGGGATTGGGAGAAAGGAACACGAAGAGAAGGAAGACTATAATTAGTCTGAAAATGTTTGTCACTGCATAGGTTGGGGACTTTGTATCTGTTACTATCTGCTCATGTTGAACTTTTTCAAGTATGTTTATGCATGTCCACATGTACATCAGTATGTGAGACACACCTATTACATTTTTGCTTAAATTGCTTTTCCTCTACAGGGAATTGAGCAGTTTCGGCAGGCATTAGATATTGCACCTCATAGTGTATCTGCACACTGTGGGCTTGCTTCGGGGATGCTTGGGTTGGCCAAGGAATGTGTAAATTCTGGTGCATTTGCTTGGGGAGCATCACTATTGCAGGTTTACCTTCAGCAAGTATACTTTTGTCTAATAAATTTGCACTGTTAAAGGCAACTAACAAAGAGTAGAAGTTTATGTATGATGGTTTTAGGAAGCATCTGATATGGCTAAAGCAAGTACTGGCTTATTTGGAAATGCTTCTTGTACGTGGAAGTTGCATGGTGACATTCAGGTATATTGATATGAAGGTGTTTCTTGTGGGTATCTTCCCAATCTGTAAGAATATAAACATGGTTTCTCAAATTATGATTTCTGACTCAAATGTGGTCTGACTTAGAGCAATTCTTCATCTTTGTCAGCTTACATTTGCAAAATGTTTTCCTTGGATGGATGGAAAAATGGGCATAGAATATGATGAGGTGGCATTTAGAAAATCCATCGCTTCCTGGAAAAAAAGTTTGTATCTGGCTGCAGTTTCTGCTAGTCGTTCTTATCAGCGAGCATTGCACTTGGCCCCATGGAAAGCTAATATCTATGCTGATATTGCAATATCTATGGATCTGATTCGTTCACTGGAGGAGGGAAATGAACCTAAGCCCGTTGCTTGGTAGGATCTCCATTTTGTCCAGCATAGCCTTTTTCTTAAGCTATTTAAACTGACTTTTTATGCGCACCAGGCAGCTACCTGAGAAAATGTCTGTGGGTGCCTTATTTCTTGAGGGAGACAGTAGCGACTTCTGGGTGATTTTCGGGTGTTTATCCACTCATTCTCCAATGAAGCAACATGCTCTTATTAGGGGTTTGCAATTGGATGCATCTCTTGCAACTGCATGGGCATACCTTGGAAAGGTAATAATCTACATGCTGTTTGTGTGTGGGAATCTTGAAATATGCTCGTTGGATGGGTAACAAACAAGATACAAAGCCTCAAACTTCGAATTTAATAAGCATCCAAATTGAGTCTGAAACCAGTGAAAAGGAAGCAATCAGTTATTTTCTTACCTTTCTTTTTTTTTTTTTGTAAAAAATGAAGTGTCAATGACCGTCTACTTTTAAATCTCAGATATTGAGATGGTTCGAACAGCATTAATTTTCATATCTCGAAGTTTGAAGAACATTCTGTGTGTATGTGTTTTAAAACAGCTGTACAGGAAAGTGGGAGAGAAACAATTGACTGCACAATCCTTTGATCATGCTAGAAGCATAGATCCTGCACTTGCATTACCATGGGCAGGCATTCCAACAGAGTTTGGATCCGGGTAAGTACTTATGCACCTTGTTGGTATGTTGATCGATTATACGTTATACGTGATAATGTGTAAGTTAAAGTATGTTTTATTTTATTTGTAAGGGGATGCACTCTAGATGAGGCTTATGAAAGCTGCCTTCGGGCTGTGCAGATATTGCCGGTAAGCGTAGCTGCGGTTTGATGTGCTAATCTTTCCCATATATTATATTTGATAATGAGTTATTATTTATTAAATTGTGACTCTTGACTTCGTCTAGTCTGGATGCATGCTAATTCTTCGTCAAAGTCATAGTGTTTCAAGGATTGGCCCTGTTACTCTTAAAAGTAAAACACTTAGAAAAGAAAATTAAATGAAATTGCAACCAAAAGTAATACAGGAAATTTAGCACGGCAGATGCGTGGGTTCAGTGTCTGGGCATGGTCTGTATGTCGCTCATAATTTACATCAGCTTGTATGTCTGTTGTTGCTCTGATTTGAATCAGGATGTATGTTGTATTTGCATAAGTTGTCGGAGCATTTTGTACAATAAAATCTCCGTACTTCTCAGCATGTTTTCTCTTATAAAATCTTGTGGTTTTGGATGTTGGAATGTCAAGAACCTTTCTTTTTCTTGTTTAGTTTTTATAATCGTCACTAACATGAAATGGAGATGGAGTAGTACTTCCTTTTTATACTCTCGATCTCACGTATCTATCTCTTGCAGCTTGCGGAGTTCCAAATTGGTCTTGGAAATATTGCTTTTCTTTCAGGGCATCTACAATCCCCACCGGTATAACCATATAAGGGTACTTTGTTCTAAGTGAAATTATATAGAAATTGTAAGCTGTCTCGAGTAAAAGTCTGTTCATCTAGAGACATGGGATTTATCCGTTGCAATTTGCTTTCCGTAACTGTTTAGTTATGAAGCCATTTGTTCTGATAATTCATAATGCAGGTATTTGGAGCCATTTGCCAGGCCGTGCATCGTGCTCCTCACTGTCCTGAATCACACAATTTGAATGGTCTCGTACATGAAGTGAGATATGATTACCAGTCAGCAATCACTTCTTACAGACTAGCACAATATGCCATCAATCTTTCTGTAAGAAAGAGACCAAAGTCCCATCTCTGTGATATTTCAACTAATCTAGCCAGAGCGTACTATATGGTAAACAAATTCTTTCAATTCCTGGTACTTATTTATTTCAACCAAAATAAGAATCCTTTAGCTCATACATGATACATGTAAGAATCCTTTGTTGTTTTGTTTGTCAACTTAGAATATGTAAAGTGCCTTTATTTTGTGACAGGCAGGGAATGCTATTGATTCTTCTCGTGAATGTGAAGGTTTGAAGAAAGAAGGTGAGCAGAGTGGTTAAGTGTATGCCAGGTTGCGATTAGATCAAATTTGCATGTCAATCATGTTGCGATATGATCTTTGGACAAACCTTCCCTCATCATTTACATTTGAAGGAATTAAATGTATCCTTAATTCATTGTTTTATAGATGTACAATCATCTAAAATTTTATGGGGCATTGCTGTGCATCTGTTTTTACTATCTACACGTGAAGGGTTCCCAGTTAGGCTGTTACTTGTGCACCTAATTTAGTTATTGCTGCAGTAGTGGAGCAGTAACTGACAATCTGTCAGCTGTTAGACACTCAGCTGCTGACTCGCTCTGCGTTATCTTGTCAACATTGCAGGTCTTCTTGATACCAGGGGACTGCATATACATGCTCTCTCTTTGTGGAAACTTGGGAAGAATGAGTTAGCTCTCTCTGTGGTTAGAATTCTTGCTGCAAGCATTTCAAAGATGGATAATGATACTGCTTCTGCTTCTATTTGTTTGGTATGTAAGTTGATGTACCACGTATCAGGGCTCGAATCAGCTTCATCGAGTATTCTGAAAATGCCAAGGGAATTGTTAAAAAGTTCAAGTATGAGTTTTATCATCTTTGTGATTCATGTTCTCGACCATAGTAATCGTCTTGAGTCAGTCATTGCAATTAGTCGTGAGTGTCTGACATCTGATGAAGAAATAGCTGAAATGCATTCTTTAATTGCCCTTGGTAAAGTTGTAAGTTTCTTCTTTTGATTTCAAACCATTTCTTGTATTTTTTCGTAGGAGCAGTTTGTGGTTTGTTTGGTCAACTGAACTGGTTATTGTTTTGTATTTTGCAGGTCAAAGCTGGGCTAGAGCAGATCATGAGCATTCAGAAAGGAGTACATCACCTGAGAAAAGCTCTTCACAAGTACCCTCACAGTAGTTTGTTAAGGTAATTTTTATAAATAACATAGAAGTTAGAACCATTCAGTGGGCCAAAACTTTTGAAGAATATCACTAAAAAACAGTCAATTCTATGTGCCATAGAAGCCTCAACAGAAAAGTGGAACCACCTGTTGAAATTATTACTGTATGATGTACTTAAAGCTTAACAACTGCAACTGCAGTGTGCAACTCTAAACTCAATTCATCAAAAAAAAACCCCTAGGCAGAGATGGGTTGCAGAAACATGATTCTTGATGGACCACTTTGAAACTTGACTACAACATTATCCTTATAGATCCCACGAGTAATGAATTTGTAAGCATAATGAGCTCAGATGAATGCCGAAGCCTACATAACATACTATAAGGTGTAAGACTAGCCCTCTTTAGGTTCTATGTTTGAAACACGTATCTCCTGACCAATATTACTCCACAAGTTCCATCTCATAAAAAACTTAAGCTCTCCTTTATCTTTTCTCCTTTTTGATTTCATTTTGTTGCTGGGTGATGCCTTGATGCCTAATCTCTCGCAGGAGACCATAAGCATATTGATAACTTGGTTGATGTTCGTGAGTTAGTTTCTGTGGACTACTGGTAATGATTCTTTCGTGTTTTCTTCATTATTTTTTCTGATTTTCATTTGCACTTGCAGGAACCAACTGGGTTATCTTTTATTATCCAGCAAAGAATGGAATGATGTCCATACTGTGCCAAGGTGCACTGTCGTAGACTCTCTGGGTTTCCATGTGATTGATGGTCTAGGATCAGCACCTGAGATTCTTGGTGCTGCAGCTGTTGCGTGCAACTCCAGCAAAACCACCAATGGGAAATTATCTTTTGAACCATGTATAGACCCCTGCATGCATGGGAGACAAGCAATTAGTCAACTGCAAAGGTATAATAGCTAGTATAATTTATATTCTTATATGACCTCTTCTTGATGATATCATATAATTTATTGAGGGAAAAGCCTGCAAATTTGAGCATTGATTATAGTTTCTATGGAAATATGAATCATGGATAATATATTCATGTTTCTTGTATTGGTTTTCAACTCCTACTTTATCCGCTTGCTTTTTAATTAGATGTTGCTCATATGAAAATACTCATGAACTTTTCTCATAAACTTCACAAACCTAAATACCTCCTCAAAAAATAACTGTTTCTAAAAAAATTGATTGGTTCATGAGTAAGAAACTTTGATTAATAATGTCTGTGCATGTGTTTCGATTTTTGGGCAGATGGTTGCATCAGGAGCCTTGGAACCATAGTGCACGGTACTTGCTTTTACTTAATTTTCTACAGAAGGCTCGTGAAGAGCGGTTTCCTCGGCATCTTTGTATTATACTTAGTAGGCTAGTTTGTTTAGCTCTCTCTTGTGAAATATATTCAAAGAAAGATGTAGCTTATCAGTATCAAAAGTTCCAGCTTTTACTCTGTGCTTCTGAGATCAGTTTACAAAATGGAGCTCAGAACGACTGCATTGGCCATGCTCTGGATTCGTTAAGACTTACGCTCCCTGATAGCACCCGCTTTTTTGCACACTTGGCACTATGCCGTGCCTATGCTGCATTGGAGGATTTTCCGAAATCTCAGAAAGAGTATATGAAATGCATGGAGCTAAAGACAGAACATCCAATTGGTTTGATAAGCCTCAAACTTCTAGAATCCAGATTTAACTTACATACTGATATGAGTACCATGAACTTGAAATTCGAGGAGTGCTTGAAAGAAAACCAGAGCTCAAGAAATATGTGGATGGCAGTGTTTCAGTTAGTATTGGGTCAGAGTTTTATTTGGGATCAGGATCTGCTTCATGCAGAAGAGGCTCTTGCACAGGGTTGCTCGTTGTTTGATGCTGATAGTTGCCTCTTTCTCTGTCATGGTATATAATAATTGAAAATTTGGCTCTTATTTTGTTTGGTTTTGTTTTCCGTTCTCACTAAACATTAATGCATTTGAGCTCATTTATTGATTATGTCTTTGTGTTGGCTTGTTGCTCTGCTTCCAATGTAAACCTTAAAACAGGGGTTATCTGTATGGAGCTTGCTAAGCAACAGTCTGGATCTCAGTTCTTGTCTCTCTCAGTTTCCAGCCTGCGCAGAGCTCAAGAGGCATCACCCATTCCTTCACCTATTGTCTCAGCATTGCTTGCTCAGGCAGAAGCAAGCCTTGGCTCCAGAGGGGAGTGGGAGAGAAACCTTCGACTCGAATGGTTTTCTTGGCCATTAGGTATCTTTTTGTTTTGCCAAGTCCTATTTCGTTTTAATGGTTTGCTTGGCCATCAGGTATTTTTTTGTTTTGCAAAGTCTTATTTTGTTTAGTTTGCAATCAAATGCAACTCCAAAGTACCTAGGAGGTTGGCCCTTGAATGATTCAATCTATCCCTTCTAGATCAGGACCGTCAAATCATTCTGCTGGTATTAGTTGTCAGTTTTATGAAGAGGACAACCAGTAACAATGGTGACGGCAGATCATTATGTTTCATACGTAATTTTTCTTCTTCTTTAGATATGTTCACGGTTCATTTGGTATCTCAGACTTTGCTTTGTTTCTTACATAGGCACAAGGCCTGCAGAATTGTACTTTCAAATGCACTTGCTGGCACGACAGCTGAAAGGTGGTCCTGACTCATCTCTTGGAGTTGGTTTTCATCGGACCCCACAGACATGGATTTTGCGAGCAATACATGTGAACCCATCCTGTTCCAGATATTGGAAATTGTTGTACAAGACGAAGGTCTGATCTGTGTACAATTAGGCACTTGTTTGTGTAGCTATTAAATCATGCAATTTCCAGTCCTGCGTGTCGATGCCAAGTACTCAAATGCAGCCGTGCTGCCACTGCTGATTCCTCCTTAACTTGGAGCAGAGCAAGTAACCGTTTGGCATTCCCAAGAGTAAGAATGAGTTAGTTTGCAAATGAAGGCTGCTGTCGATACCGATTCACTTATCTTGATACTTTAAACCTTCTGTATATTCCATTTGTGTAATCTAATATAGGATGTGTTAAAAAAACTGTTTATATCACTTCAACGATCTGCTCTTTCTTTTCGTTTAGTTTAGTTTAGGCCTGAATATCAATTTT
>JAJJMC010019832.1:8791081-8818718 GCA_023531435.1 Papaver californicum
TGGGGAGGTACTTTACAAATAGTAGCTGGATAACCTACGCCAATGCTGTTGGATGGTCTAAACAAGGATAAATAATAAATTGATGTGGACAAATGAGGGAAGCAAAACTAAGATCGGCAAAAGAAAGTCCTTCCATGGAAATCTGTGTACAGGCTATTATTGCAAGATATCTTAAATGCTGTGCCGGTTTTGTCGTGGTTCATGTTTGAGCACTAGGAAGGTAATAACAGCGTACTGCTCAATAATGAGCCTTCCTACATAGGAAGGAAAACACCTAGTAAAACGATCCAATCAGTATAAAGTTGGGCAACCCAATCTTTTCCCTCTTGTTTACTTGTTTCAAGTGATTTTTCTGAGCTCAGTTGTGGTACATTTGAGAAATGGAGTTAAAACCAGGTTAAAACAAGAATGTGCTTCAATTATGCATATTATCCAATTTTCCATGGCCCTTGGGGAACTCTTCTGGGTTAGTATCCAATTTTGTGTCTAAAGTTGCCGTATCGTGATCAAAGTTTTTTTAGATCCTAAAAAGTTTAATATTAGAATTTAGTAGGCAGGACTGAAATAGACCGTAATAGGATTAAATACAAAAAATAGTAACTTAATATTAGGCTTCAATTTATTTATTAACATTGCCATTATACTATACACGTGTGTGGGTAAGAATTTTACATATAATCATGATCTCATGACTGCCACTAACTTAAACATCTCAGTTTCATCTTCTTGTTAAATTCTCTTCTTAACGATTCTTGTTTCTCTTAAACGGAGTATAGAAGTCAATATGATGGGTTTAAGAATTGGGTTTGGGATTTAAAGGTTTGTTTGTTGGAATCTGAATTGAAGAAGAAAATGGTGTGTGATGAAAGGTTTTGGTTTTGTTTGTTATGAGAACTGAATATGATGGGATTGAAAGATGATTTTGTGGGTGTTTAAATGATAATTGGGTTTAAACTGGGTCTTAATACATTAATCATGATCAGAATTGAACAGAGAGAAATAAGATGGGTAGCTGGAGGGTCAAATGCTGACGACGAAGATAAAGACGAATCTGATAAATCAAAGCCTGAAGTTAGTGATGAAGATGACGAGGAAGAAGGGGGTGAAGATTTCTGTCCATACTTAAAATTAACACCCTATCGTTCATCAACTTAAGTCTGGATATGGGTTGTCATGTTAATTTTTGTTCTTGTGATTTCTGTCTGCAGGAAGAAAATGATGACTAGAAATAAAGTATAGAAAAGAATGGAAATTTATGCTTCTGGTGCATGTAATCAGATCGCTTGCATAACGAGAAGACATCCAGGACTGCAGGTTAGATACTAAAGAACAACCTGCAAACGAGACGCAATACGCTCTTCCTACTGCTTCACAAGTTGCCGCAATAGTGGTTGAGTGAGGTGGAAATAACCAAAGTGAAGGACGAAATATTGTAGTCCAAACAACACAAGGACAACTTATATATATCAAAGAAATATCGGGTTATTATGATCCTATGCAATATCCGCGCTTTTGCTACTATATGGGAGTTACAGATGTGATCAAAATAGTACATAAGAGGGCAAGAAAGTTTACTCGTCTCGTATACTACTCCTACATGCTACATGTATATATGGTACAAATGCTTAATTGTTACTGTTTATATTTAAGTATTTTGCTTACAATGATGATCTGGTAAAACAAAGTTGAGTGTTATGTTCACCGGTTAAATAGCCCAAACCCAGGAAGGTGACTATCTTCATGAGCTTTCCTAAATAGACTGAGTAAAAGAAGACTCATGTCATGATACAAAACTGTAAGTTAGTTATTACATCAATATGGGTGAATAACTATTGCCTAAATAACAACTTGCAAACGAGAAGACATCCAAAACTAAAATTTGGACCACAACAATAGTTAACCATACCCAAATATTAAGATGACCAATGTAGATAAATATTCATTAAAGACTAATATCATGCTTCCTCCGTTTCTTATAAATTGAGTTTTTCGGTTTAAATTTTTGTTCCTTAAAAATTAAACTATTTTATTAAAATAATTACCTTTTTAAATTAACAGGACGTGGGTTGTAGGCCCAAATGTGTCACTATCCAAGTACATTAAACCCAATAAAATAAATTTGACACAAAAACCCCATTGTAAACCAACTGTCCATATTATCCTTGCTTATAATACAACCCAAATCCATTAACAAAAACACGCCCGCGCACCCCATTAACCACGAAAAACTCTTCCATTTCCTCGTCTTCATCTTCATCATCTATTGCCAACATTAGTCGACTCAGACATTGAAAAGATGAAAAGATAGAAATCATCATCAGTAGCTTCATCTTCATCATCGTCGTCTTCATCTTCATCATCCTCGTCTTCATCTTCATCATCAATAACTTCATCATCCTCGTCTTCATCTACAACTAGAATCAGAATCAAACCAATTTCAAAATATTGACGAAACGGTTGTTCATTATCATCAGTAACATTTTCAACCTAAAATAAAAACAAAATCATAGATCAAAATCAAAAATGGTTTCATCATCTGGTAGGTTTAGGTTTCATCTGTTTCGAAATCAATCTTTCATACTTAGGTTCAAAGATAGAAAGTTTCAATTCCATTTGTTTTCACCCTTATTTATTTATTTATGATTCAATTATGTTCAGTTTTGGTTTCATCGTTTTTTTTCGTTCAATAAAATTTCAGATGAAAAAAAACGATGAAACCTTTTGGGGTTTCATAGTTTTCTTTTTTCATTCAAATAAAAAAAAACAGATGAAAAAAACACTATGAAACCAAAAAAGGTTTCATAGTTTTTCTTTTTTCATTCAAATAAAAAAAACAGATGAAAAAAACACTATGAAACCGAATAAGGTTTCATCCATTTCAATTACATTTTTCTGAAGAAAAAATGTCTCAGCATATAAAAAAACAATGAAGCCGAATAAGGTTTCATCCATTTCATCATTCTAGGTCGGCCGCCCTAAAATAGAAGTGTGGCTCTACTCATGGGACGATAAAGCACACTCAAGCATTCAAGCCAACAAATGTCAATCCGGCTATCGTGTGTTTTTTTTTTTTTTTTGAAGAACAATAAGTTTAAAAGAAAATCTTATTTAAAAATGACGAGCGTTATAAAAGAAAATCTGATAAAAGAAAATAGTTATCTTCGACTCGCAGGTCGGATATTTAATTTAAATGATAAGAGTCTTACTTAAAGTAAAGAAGTCTTAAACACAAGCCATAAAATATTTAATCGTTTAAGCACCTTGAAGAAAAAGGATGTGGCTTTCCGGGACAAAGATCGTTCTACAAGTTAGGTCGCTCCGCGGCTACCATTCCCTGAAAAATAATAGTAAGTTGGGTCAGACCCCAACTTAAAGTAGATTCTCACACCCTTATGCCCTATACGGATAATTTAGCGAAACAAGGTTCATGAAATGGTTTCGTAAGGAAAAATAGTTTATAGAAGTATCTCTTTGAAAGTAACAAGACCGACGACCTAGACAGAAATACAGAACTTTATATAATCTAGAAAAAAAACGAAGGCACACAAAAACGATTGTATATAAAAGAAACGGAAAATAGGTTTCCCACCCACGAAACTAATCGACTTCCCCTCTCTATAGTTTCATTCTCTAATTGTACGACGACACATATCGACCCTTGCATAGTCCACTTAATTTCCTACAGTGCGTAGAAAGATAAGTGTTGTCGACCCCATTCAAGATAATAGATCCATATCTTCTAGGCGACCCCTCGGTCATCGCCCAACAACCTCTGGGAGTCGAGCCAACTACGGACGACGGTCAGCATAAGTACAATTAACTTTACACACAAATTTTTACTGCTAACTATAATCATACACCCAACAATGATGTCACCTCATTGATTGACAGACAACAACAACAGCATTATGGCAGTTACACACAACTACTGCCCAAGAGACTATGCCCTTGACCTATCCTTCAAACGGAAGCACTGTATAAATCTCTACTTGGAAATATCGACTGTAACAGTAGTCTACCTCCATCACCAACGATGTAATTAACACTGTATACATCGCCAACGATGTAATAAGAATCTACCTTCAAACGGTAGCACTGTATAAATCTCTACCCAAGAGAAATCATCGCTTCAACGACCGTAAACACACAACTACTGCCCAAAAGTAATCATCACTCTTTTAATACTTATAACTAACATTCATCTCCACTATCTTAAACTAAGAGCATACATTTCTGAAGAAAAAATGTCTCAGCATATAAAAAAACAATGAAACCGAATAAGGTTTCATACATATCAATTACATTTTTTTGTTTCATCTTATTACAGATGAAACAAAACAAACGATGAAACCTTTTGGGGTTTCATAGTTTTTTCATCTATAGTAGATGAAACAAAACAAACGATGAAACATTTTGGGGTTTCATAGTTTTTCTTTTTTCATTCAAATAAATTTACAGATGAAAACAAAATGATGAAAAAACTATGAAACGCCAAAAGGTTTCATAGTTTTCCTGACATTTCACCAACAAAAAACCCAAATTTTGACAATGATGATATATCATTATATTTTGTTAAAGATTTTCGGCGATGACGATCTGGAGGTGTTGGTGATGTTTGTAGAGGATAAAAGGAGGAAGAAGAGGTGTTGTTGGTGGTGGATCTGGATATATAGTGGTGGAGGAGAAACAATAACGACGAGGAAGCGATGGGAAAAGAGGAGGTGTTGTTGGTGAAGGATACGAAGGTGTTGTTGTGGCGTAGAAGGTATTGTCGCTACTGGTGATGGTGGCGGAGGAAGTATTGTTACTGCTGGTGATGGTGGTGGGGAGAAGAAGAAGAATAAGAAAGGTGTTGATGAAGGATACGAAGGTGTTGTTGTGGCGGAGGAGGTATTGTTGCTGCTGGTGATGGTGTCGCTGCTGGTGATGGAGGCGGAGGAAGTATTTTTGTTGTTGGTGATGGTGGTGGGGAGAAGAAGAAGAAGAAGAAGAAGAAGAAGAAAATTAACATACATAGGTTATATATGGAAGGGCATCTCGGGTATATTGAAAATAATTAAAATCTAAATTTAATTAGTATTAAGTGAAATGGGGTTTTTGTCTTATTTTTTAATGAAAATGGTTTTTCTTTATAAAAGATAATATGAGAGGGTTTTATGCATGGTAAGTTTGTTCACCTTGATTCTTTATACCAAGTTTTTCAAATTAATTATTATTCATATAAGAAATGTGTATAATTTGATAGTTATGTTTATATTCGTTACATAGGTGTTTTAGAATATATTTTAACGATATAAAATTTATAAATATCCGTAATATATTTTAAAAGATATATTATTTCTTTTAGACTTAGGTGGTTATGGGACCATCGAGATGAGATAAGAGCTGAATTGCATCAAGGTCTACAAGATACACGAAGTGCAGGCGAAATCAATGCACCTGAGTTAAATAGATAATTATTTTTTTCAATGACAATTAATCGTAGCTATAACCAGTTCATTTTTGATCTTTAAAATTTTCTTACGAAGACTGATCTCATACTTAAAATGTTAACACTATATCTTAATTTTCAGCTCCATGCTATACATTTCAGTGACAATGATTGTAAATATCAATCAGCAAACAATAAGGAGATTCCAACACCATGCTGCTGTACATAACGATTGCGTGTTTTTCAATGTTGAGCACCACCACATAGTCAACCGCTAGAATTTTATTGCAAACACTAGCACGACAAAGATATATCCAAGTCTGACCTTCCGTTGATTGTAGGTGCACGGTTGAGGAATTTCTCAAGTCTGGTTCAAAAAGAGTCATCGATTCATATGTTCAAAGAATATCTATTGGTTGTCCACAAGTTGAATGAAGATCAGTCTAGGGCTTACGATAAAATCATGGGAGCAATTAAACGAAATGAAAGCAAGGTCTTTTACATAGATGGCCCCGGAGGTACTGGGAAGAAATTTCTGTATCGTCTTGTTTCGTCACCTGTTAGGAAAAATAGTGGTGTTTTCATAACAACCCTACGTCGGGAATTGATGCTACTATACTATCTGGCAGGAGAACTACACATTCAAGGTTTAAACTTCCAATGACGCCGACAACAACATCCTCGTGTCGTATGACTATACAATCTGATGAAACTAAACTTTTGAGACATACTACTGTGCTTATACGGGATTAAGCTATAATGACGCATCGTTATTCTTTGGAGGCATTTGATAGGATAATGAGAGACATAATAAAAAACGATGAACCATTTGGTGGAAAGCTTATTATCATGGGAAGTGATTTCTACCGAGTCTTACAAGTGGTCGTGGAGTACAAGGGGACAAAACAATCAACGGATGCATTATCAGGTACATTTTTAATATAAACATAGGTTAAAATAAAAAAAATGATAGTAACACTTTTTTAAAAACAGAAAGAGTATTAGAAAATATACGTTAGTTAGGAGATACTCTTAGGATTTTTTATCCTTGAACCCTCGGTACTTCTTTGGTTTTTAGATTTTTAACCATGCACCCCAAGATATCTTTATTTATTTTTCTTTTACACCTCAAACAAATATTTTCTCCGTCCCTGAAAAAGTGATAGTAGATCTTTTCCAGATAGGAAGATAGTATTTTTAAACTTTTTCTTTATCATATTTGTTTTAACGGTCATTGAAAGTTGTAGCATAGATAAATAGTATTAGTGGCATACTTGGAAAAACAAACTTAAATAATTTTCCTTAGGCTTAGATATAGAATCAATCTTTCTTCTTTTTGCATCAGTAACCGGATTATCTTTTTATCTAAAACAAAAATCTTTTCAACATCCTCTAACATCTTCGGTGCCTGGAGAGAAAATGTCGACAAGAGCTTTTTATCCCGACCATGTACCATTTTCTGAAGCTCTTTGCTTTCTCTCGGACTTCTTCGAGGAAGCCTTTACTAATGACTTTAATATTGAAAACAAAATCAAGAATTTTGATCACTGTATTCACTAATCTTTGTAGTCATAAATATTATTCACATCAAATTCATAATTATAACAATTTAAAGTTTGTCCTTCAACTTTAGGTAGTAAATAATGTAGTACCAGTTCTTTATTCGTTGGGAGCAACTTAAAACCCCGTTCGTGTTAGTAGTTTTTCCATAATCTTTATTTTCTGTGGTGCTCCCCAGGCTTAAAAAGGTATCTTCCTTTCAATGGTGCTAGGTTTTTCTTTATTCTCTCCCCCATTAAATCATATATATAACTACATTTCTTTATGTTGCCCAAATTGGTACCCAATATATCTAAAAGGTAGGTTCGAATTTTTTCCAACTGTTGCCAAATCTGTATTTTCATTATAATAAACATTGTTCTAAACACTGTTCTTCGTCTTACGTTATTAAATCTATCTCCATGTCTATCTTGTATAAAACACCTCATTCATTTTGCTTCAATATACAATAAATACACTCTAAAATTAAGAACTCCATCCAATATATGTTTACCATTATGGAGTAATAAGTATATTAATTTTCAAATGAAAGTCATTCGAGTTTTAGAAATTTTCGAAAAAATAAAACCCCTAAAATATTTTCAAATATAATTATATATGATTAATTTTTTAAGTCAATAGTCAATGACACTGAATCACATAACATTCTTAAAAAATCACCTATGTGGTAGAAAAAACATGTTTTGCATATGAAGAAGAATATGCGTGCAGGTGGGGATGCATCTAATTCTGAGTTTTTGATTCGTATTAATGATGGGGATGAATCTTGTTGTAGATGGTGAGTTTTTGATAAGGGGTAGAATTGTAAAATTTTCCTCTGCCAAGCAGCATGAATATAAAAGAATATGTGCGTATATATGCGCATATGCCTAGCTCTATAACAAAACATGGAATACTGTATCTCTATTTATATTTCGCAAGCGAATTAAGAATACAGATTCTCTACAAACATTCTAAACTAGCCCCGCAGCCTCCTCAATACTCACAATATTTGTGCCATATCGAACTAGTCTCAAGTCACATAAATTCTACAACTGAATTCCTTGAACTTGCCTCGAGTACGCATCGATCTTCCGATGACAAATCTATCAAATTCGGGAATAGTTGATGCTCCCAAAATATACTCTAGCTTAACGCTTCGTTCACAACGAACTCTTCTCAAATTGCTCTTCTGAGCTCAAATATACTACTTTAGCACTTTGTTAAAACATAAGCCACGAATTATGCACCACTCCTCTTGGACGCGCCATAAACAAGAAATAATGCCTCAAAAGACGCATTGAGCCTCTGAGCTAGGCTAACCCTAGCCTTTTCTCCCATTAGCGCCAGGCTAGCATCAGCCGCTTGGATTAGCATCACATTGGCGCTATACCACCTTAGCGCTAAAGCACTAACTTCCTTAGCTTAGCGCGTCCTTGGCTAGCACGGCCATGGCCTTAGCATTCTCCTTAGCCTAGCGTGTCCCTAGCTGATGCGTCCTTAGCCTTAGCGTCCCAATCCTGAAGGGCCCCTAGCCTTAGCGTCCCTAGATGACGCGTCCTTAGTTTTAGCGTCCTAGCTAGCACGTCTCTAGCTGATGCGCCCCTAGGAAGCACGTCCCTAGCCTGATGCGGCCTTGGCTAGTACACTCTTAACCAGCACATCCATGGCCAATGCGCCCATGGCCTTAGCACTTCCATGTCTAGTGCATTCATTCTTAGTGCATCCCTAGCTAGTTCCACAATGGCCTAGCGCGTCCTTGGCCAAGTGACTTAACACAAGCGCCTTTGGCCACAAGTGCATTGGTGCTAACTTTCCTTGACCTAGTTGGATTCTTTGTGAAGTGCTAAATTCAGATATCCTTGGAACTAGCTTCCTAGCCCTAGCATAATTGACGCTTGCTAGAATCTACGCATATTGGACTTGCTCCTGAGACGTTATCACATTAGCTTTTATGTCTAAAGAGCTAGCACATTACCATTAGTACTAAGAAGCCAGTGTTAGCCTTGCCAGCTACTTCCCTCAGAAATACACCTTTCTTTTCAATATTGGCTTAATGCCAACTCTAACCTTATATGGTTTTCTAATAAGCCTTCTTGCTTAAGAAGCCCTCTACAATATTTGGCCTCAAATGTCTTTCAGACTTATGCTAAGTCACTTCTAAGCTAATACTTAGCCATTAAATATATGCCATGTTACTCCTAAGCTAGTACATGACCACTGAACTTACCAGACTCGACATTGACCAGTCTGATTATCAATTCAGTGAGTTGCGCAACTTGCCTTTTATTAACTTAGCAAGTCATTTGACTTGACTTAACTTAATCAAAACAACAGCGGTTTAGGATCCACTATTTACGAGATATCAAAGACAACACATGAAGGGATTCTAATAGGGGTATTGGTCTGGCTGTCTATGATAATCGTGCGTTGTGGCAACACATCCACGAACGATAAGGTAACAAGTAGTAGGACGGTTACAAAACAGTTGAGAGAACGAGGAGTAGAGGTCATACAGGTCTTCCTTGATTTTTGGAAATAACTCCACTACAATCTCCACAATCGTTACTTCTCTACTTCTTATGTAACTTCCACCACTTACGAGAAATCAATGCGTCTAATTTGACCTATAATCGATGGTTTTCATCTATTCAAAACAAGATAACAATGTTGAAGAAAAAAAGATATACAAATTAACGATTCACCTTAAAGATAATCCTTTCTTCTTCACACACTACTTATCATACTGACATTTCTCAACCTTTTTTGCTTCCCTTCCCTAATACCTACCAAATCTTCTCCACCTTTGTGATCGAAACAGGACGTGAACTGCCATTTCTTAGTTTAGGCTTGTCCGTTCGAGCTTGATCTCTCAAACCTACTTGAAAGAACTCTTTTGCAGTACATTTGTTTTCACCTTAAAAAATTGGCGACTACAGCGGGAGATCAACCTCTCAATTACAAAAGTCAATTTTCAGTTATTCAAAATGGTGGATCAGAGGTCTGGAGCAGTTACAACTCCTATAGTCGGTTCAGTTAGTACTGGTGGTGGCGATTCTGAAAACACACCTGTCACTACTGAACCTCCTTGTACCACTGTTACTACGAATACTACTACTACACCTCCTCTCGGTAACAAAACTCCTGAAGGCACCAACAATACTCAAACTACACCCAGCATAGCTGATCCGATAAAGAGACATGAGGTTCTTGCCAGAACATAGGTGGACATGGCCACCACTCGGAAGGAGGTACTTGCTTGTCTCAAGACTTTGACATAACAACTTTTCCCGGAACAACGTCATCGCCCGACAAAGCGAACCATGAAAAACCTTACAACAGCCACTGACGCTAGCACGTCAAAGACTCAAATGAACAATGAAGTTCATATCATTCCTGATCGTCCACCGCAGAGGTACCAACAATCCAATTTTATCACTCGTGAAGATTTGGAGAGACTTCTATGAAACTATGGAAAATAAGACCATCCCCGATCCATCAACACCAACCTCCTTATCCGCCTGATATTCAAAGGATTCCTCTGCCAGGAGGTTACTCATCTCCTACTTTCTCATTAGACAATGGAATCGGAAATGCTCACGAACACGTCTCTCGATTTCTCGAATCACTAGGGAGAAATGAATATATTCATGTGCTACGTCTCAAAGAATTTTCAAAGTCTCTCACTAGAAGAGCCTACACGTGGTATAACAACATTGCTCCCAATGTAGTTAATATCGGTCGTATCGACCAATAATATCAGAATTTATCGTGTATCGGTCTTTAACCTAGACTACGTAAAATATCGGTGATACATGAATATTCCGATTATATCGTCCGTATCGGTCGCCATATCGGCCGATTATATTGGTAAGGATACAAATGTATTTATTAACAATGTTTTTTTTTTGTCTTTTTGTTTTAGTTTTTCTTCCCCTATACGCTCTATGTGTGTGGATGTTAAATTATCAAGTAAAACTAGTTTAATTGAGTTTTCATATTCTAAATGCCTTCCATTAAAACTTTGAGTAACATAATGCACATCTACCTATAAATTATAAAATAAAAAAATTAATTGTGTTTCACTGATAAAATCCGATATAATTGTTTGTCTAAGTGTATCTCACCTTGCCGATACGATACCGATACACGATATTAACTACTTTGATTGCTCCCAACAATATCTTTGGTTGGGAAGACATGGTTAATGCCTTCTACAAGAAGTACTTCTTTGTCTCCGAGAAGATCACCCTATCAGAGCTGGGAAGAATGTTCCAAAGAAACAATGAGCACCCCAACGAATATGTGAGAGATTCAGAATTCAAGTAATGGATTGTCACGATCAGAATGTGATAGAAGATCAACTAGTGGAGATATGTATTAATGGTATGATCCCTGTTTATCGTGCTCTTTTAGAAAATTTATGTTTTTAGACTTTTTATTAGTTACACGAAGCCGCGAAGCGATATGCTACAACTGTTCCTGCTCTCCTGGAGAGAACCAGGCCAACAAGAGAAGAAAGTTATGGAGATACTCGTGGGAGTCGATGAATGATAAACAAGAAGTACACAGTTCAACCATCAATAAACGTCGTTAGTAACGAAGGGACCAAAAGAAAAGCTCCATCTCAGCAAGAGTCATAAACTAAGCGTCTCTCTTACACTTCAGCCATGAACCATGCGCAAACCCAGCGAGTTACTCGCTCCCAAGGTGCTTGTAAGGGGTCACGATAACAACAACAACAACAACCACAAGAACATGATATAAAACCTGACCTAACTTGTCATGATTTTCCAATTCCCATTGAAGAAGTCCTTGAACTACTGGAGGCATGGGTACAAGAAGGGATCATCAAATTACCACTTGTGCGACGCCCACCTACCCCCAGGAAATATCATACCAAAAATATTATCGTTTCCATCGGTTTGTCAAGCATCCCACCAACGAGTGCAATAGTCTGAGACGTATCTTCAAAGAGAAATAGAGTCAGGATAGTTGCAACTGGGGACTGAAGGTATTCATAAAAATCCCCTTCCTGTTATAAGCTTCACCATCTGTGGAGAGCCGGTCAACCAAACAGTTCAATCATTGATGGAGCGCATGTGTACCACTCCTCTACTTTTAAAAATATCAGCGTAAATATCTTTTCATTTCCCTCAACCGAGTCGTATATGGAGAACGCCTACTATCCTTTGCTGAAAACATTTGCGTCTGAGACAAGTTTCCTTTGGAAGATCTATCAATCAGAATGATGAAGGGCGCGACCAAGGAATTTTCATTATTGCACTCCTCAGAGACATTAAGTTCAGAAAGACACTAGTCGATGCTGGCATGAATGTAAATGTTATCAGCATCACGACTCTGAAAACAGCAGGAGTAACCCGACAAGAAGCTACCCGCTCGCTAACAACAGTCAGAGATCCTGAAGGAATAACCAGAGACGTTTATGGACACGTCACTCTCAGGGTAGCGACATGAGCCACTCAAACAAGAACATAATTTTATATCGTCAAGGGGAAAATTAATGACGACATGATTCTGGGACGTTCTTGGCTCCAACAATCAGCAACTATTATAAGAGCTCGGCCAGAAGTTCGGTCTCGAGTTAAGCTCCCCCTTTTTAGAGTCAAACCCAGCATTAAAAATGACTTGTCTATTTACCTAGAAGAATACCAATTGCTCAAAGCCATGAAGGGGAGCCAAGCACCGACTGAGAGTGTATCAATTTATGTCAATAAATATCACACTTAGGTAGCTCTTACCCAATTTACTTCCTTATCATTGAGTCATCCTCACATGCCAGCAAACTGGGGACTAGATCTTGCTGGAAACGACAGTCGTGCTTTAGCCTGTCGTTATGAATGGGTGGCTACTCCATCTCAATACTTCAAAAAATGGGTGGAAACTACTCCAGCCTCTTATGAAACACCATAATTTTCTCATATATATTTTCCCTCATATGTGATCCAAGAGACATTAAAGAAGAAGCCCAGCCATATGAACAAGAGATTTACAAAGACGAGACAATTAATCCAAATGGTTTCCGAGTAGAGGACCTGGTTTTCAAAACATCAAGGCACCACCGCCCCTTCAACTGGGAAGAACCGTACATGATTTCATGGGTTACCACCAATGAGTACTATAGGTTAATCATTACAGAAGGTAAGCCTGGCACAACAGTCGTTCATGGAAAATGGCTAAAGGCTTTCGACTGAGCATCTTGTTATGGTCCCTATTTCCCTGTTTTCTTTCTTTCATGTAGCATTTACAATTCCTCCAAAAATGCCTACGAGTATCACCATGGGCATCCTTAAGATTTTAATTTCATTAATCAAATAGAAGTATCGTTGTTTCTTTTAAAAAAAATCCTTATGAATTACCCATCAGAACCTATTCACCAAAAATATATCGAAATACATAGAGGTTTAAATCCAAGCAAACCTCTGAAAGATAACTCAAGTCACTCAGAAACATACTTTCACCCCTCACGTCTCAAACCCATCCTTGAATCAACTTTTGAGCTTTCATAAATTCTCAGCAAGATAGGGACCTACGCATATGAAATTTTTTTATCAGAAGAATCATTGCCCGTTCCAGAGACACCCAATCACCACAATACTAGGCCACCATCATATGGAGCGCCATGCTCAGTGCATCAAGCAAGGCTTAACTCACGATTCCAAATTGGAAGAACAATAATATCAGTATTCTAATTCCTGGTAACATCCTTTCTGTTATTAATTATTTCATCTCTGCTTTTAGATTGTCTCCCCTAAAAGTATAGAGGATATAGGCGTATTGAGTCAGAACGTCTCAAACACAAATTTTTTGAGCATGAACCATAAAACATGTCTTATGTACTCATAAATATGATATACATTCATTACAAAGTGGTAATTGAAGAATTATATGAGTTGAAACAATCACAAGACCTTTTACAAAAATCGTCTCGGAAGCAATTTACACTGCCTCTTGGAAAATCTGAAGTTGACAACAATTGGTGAAGAATCTAGGCATGATTTTTATGTAAAAAGTTTCATATTGATGTCTACTACAACATGTTAAAAGGGTGCATCAATTGGATAAACGAGCTAAGATTTTTGACAAAAGCTGCTAGCGGAGTTGGGTCTGAAAACTGTTAGAATTTTTCCTGGATACTTCCTGAGTTCTACTGTTTGGTCGTTTTGACGCCTCAAATAAGCTCAGAACCTGGATTTTTTTTTCCTATCATGAAGTAGAAAAAAGTTTTGTAATAAGGATAGAGGGGTCAATCATCCAAAACGGAGGTAGTATGAAGATTCTATGGCGTTTTCCCAGGTACTACTCCTGAAAATTTTATGACGAAAATTGATGAAATTTTCTACTAAAGTCGTTCATTCATTAATTTCAAAACGAGTAGACATTGATACAAATTTATGAGAAGCACTAAAAAAAGAAAAGAGATATGGTTCCATCATAACACCGTACATGGAATATCTAATTCAAAGAAGACATCTATGAAAAAAAAAGGGTCTAAATTAAACTTAATCAGAAGACTCGGAATCCGAGTTGGAGTCACGCTCGTTGTCACCTTGCTCATCAAAATCATGTTCTTCTTCTTCTCGGTCTTCCTCAAAGTCTTCTTCGGAATCTTCTTCAAGGTTCTCTACTTCAGAGTCATCTTTTGGAATCCGTCAGGGTCTTCCTCTGAATCTTCTTCGGTCTCCTCATCGATAACAGGGTCGAAAGGACCCGCCTGCATATCATACCAAGCATCAACACGTTCAGCTTCACGATCAGCATCGGTTTCGGAGAACGATTCATACTCAGACTCGTATGCTATGTGATCCTCATGATCTTCCTCAGAAGGGTACCCGTATGCGTCAGAATCAAGGGCCACGCCATAAGGACGAATACCTCGCTCAGTCCGTTCATCTTTTTCCCTACTTGCAATTGCTCGGAGACATTGTTTCTCCATGTAAGTTGTGAGTTTCTCATTCTCAGACTTCTTCTTCTCCAATTCTTCTTTGCGTCTTGCTTCTTCTTCATTATTAATCACAAAACAGAGATTCAGAGCATATTCACGGGTTGCCTTCAAACAATCGATATGCATACCTTGAACGAGTTTTGTAACCTTATCCAAGGAACGACTGATTCTAGACTGTACTTCTTAAGGAGAAGCCAGTTTCATCCTTTTACCTCTACAACCTAATTTCTTGTTTGAAGGATTGGTTTCGATCAGGAACTGCCATGATCTGCTTAAAATATAAAATAACAAGATGAATACTTCAACACGAAAGGAAATAAGAGTTATCAAAGGTTTTGGTTTATCAAAAATCAAACTTACTGGTATGTTCGTTACTGCTATTGAAAAATCACTTCACTCCAGAGGAACAATGGTGAAACTACGGTTTGACATAATAATGTTCTCAGTATTATCAAGATATATATATAGACATAAAATGTAAGAAATTTTTGGAAAAGCTAGTTCTATCGGATAATGAGATTACGATTGAAAATCCTAGCTTATCTAAGTTGGTGATTCACAAAAAAAAAGAGAAGGGAAAAGACGCTTACCACAGCCGAATGCAAGTTGTTGTTTCTACCTGGATGAACACTTTTCTAACGTTCACTGTCAAGAACAACTCTTGATAATATGTTTTCTTTCACCAACGAACAAGTAACGAATAAGGAGGAGGTGACATTATAAGGACAAGTACATATATAGGCAATCGGTCTTGAAGAGTCCTTGTTTGATCAAAAAACCTAAAAAAAAAGAAGCATACCAACCACGTCTCTCCTTGCTCGCGGCAAATTGGCATTCATGGATGGAACGGAGGCGCCTACTGTTTCCAGTCAAAGTTTACGCTAAGGGGAGTGTATCTCAAACACTTAAGAAGCTAAGTATACCTTCTTATGCTCTTAAAACTTAAATTATGCATAATCATTATAAGTATACTGTCACCATCTAGTTCTTACTGTGCAATATTACTGTTCCTCACTAAGCAGGGGACTTAATGTAGATGGTGAGTTTTTGAAAAGGGGTAGAATTGTAAAATTATCCTATGCCAAGCAGCAGGAATATAAAAGGATATGTGCATATTTATGTGCATATGCCTAGCTCTATAAAAAAACATGGAGTACTGTATGTCTACTTATATTCCGCAAGCAAATTAAAATATAAACTCTTTACAAACATTCTTAACTGGCCTTACAGCCTCCTCAATACTCACAATATTTATGCCATATCGAACTAGTCTCAAGTCGCATAAATTCCACATCTGAATTCCTTGAACTTCCCTCGAGTGCGCATCGATGTTCTCGTGAAATGTGTCAAATTCGGGAATAACTAATGCTTAAACCCCAAATATACTCTAGCTTAACGCTTCGTTCGCAACAAACTCTTCTCAATTTCTCTTCTGAGCTCAAACATACTAGTTTAGCACTTTGCTAAAAGATAAGCCACGAATTATGTGCCACTCCTCTTGGACATGCCACAAACAAGAAATAATGCCTCAAAAGACACATTGAGCCTCTGAGCTAGGCTAACCCTATCCTTTTCTCCCATTAGCGCTAGGATAACACCAGCCACTTGGCTTAGCATCACATTGGTGCTAGTTCCCCACCTTAGCGCTAAAAGCGCTAACTATCTTAGCACACCACTCTAGCGCTAAAAGCGCTAACTTACAACTTAGCGCGTCTTTGGCTAGCACGGCTATGGCCTTAGCAATCTCCTTAGTGTAGCGCGTCCCTGGATGATGCGTCCTTAGCCTTAGCGTCCCAAGCCTGAAGGCCTCTAGCCTTAGCATCCTTATCCGATGCGTCTTAGCCTTATCGTCCTTAGATGACCGTCCCTAGATTGAACGTCTCTAGATGATGCGCCCTTGGCAAGCACATCCCTAGCCTGATGCGGCCTTGGCTAGTACGCTCTTCTCCAACGCGTCCATGGCAATGCGCCCATGGCCAATACGTCTATGACCTTAACACTTCCATGGCTAGTGCATTCACGCCTAGCGTATCCCTAGATAGTGCCTCCATGGCCTAGCACGTCCTTGGAAACTGCGTCCCATCTTAGCACGTCCTTGGCCAAGTGACTTAGCGCAAGCGTCCTTGGATACAAGCGCATTGGCGTTAGCATATTGGTGCTAACTTTCTATGACCTAGATGGCTTCTTTGAGAAGGGATAACTTGAAATGTCATTAGCACTAGCTTCCTAGCTCTAACATAATTGATGCTTGCTAGAAGCTACGTATATTAGCCTTTCTCCTGAGACGTTAACATATTAGCTTTTATGTCTAAAGAGCTAGCACATTATCATTAGCACTAAGAAGCCAGTGTTAGCCTTGCCAGCTACTTCCCTCAGAAATACACCTTTCTTTTCAATATTGGCCTAATGCCAACTTTAACCTTATATGGTTTTATAATAAGCCTTCTTGCTTAAGAAGCCCTCTACAATATTTGGCCTCAAATGTCTTTCAGACTTATGCTAGTCACTTCTGAACTAATACTTAGCCATTAAATATGCCATGTTACTCCTAAGCTACTACATAACCACTGAACTTACCAGACTCGACACTAATCAGTCTGATTATCAATTCAGTGAGTTACGCAACTTGCATCACTGACTTAGCAAGTCATTTGACTTGACTTAACTTAATCAAAACAATAGTGGTTTATGGCTCCACTATCTACGAGATATCAAATACAACACATGAGGGGATTCTCATTGGGGTATTGGTCTAGAGGTTTACGACAATCGTACGTTGTGGCAACAAATCCACGAACAAGAAGGTAACAAGTAGTGGGGCAGTTACCAGACAGTTGAGAGAACGAGGAGTAGTGGTCATACATGTCTTCCTTGCTTTTCGGACATAGCTCCATTACAATCTCCACAATCCCTACTCCTCCACTTCTTCTGTAACTTCCACCACTTACGAGAAATCAGTGTGTCTCTTTTGAACTATAAATAAATGGTTTTCATCTATTCGAAACAAGATAATAAGACAGAAGAAACTAAGATATACAGAATTAACGATTCATCTCAAAGATAATCCTTTCTTCTTCACACATTACTTATCACACTGATATTTCTCAACCTTCTTTGCTTCCCTCCCCTAAGAACTACCCAATCTTCTCCACCTTTGTGATCGAAGCATGACGTGAACGACCATTTCTTGGTTTAGGCTCGTCCTGTTCGAGCTTGATCTCTTGAACCCACTTGAAAGTACTCTTTTGCAGTTGTAGATGGTGAGTTTTTGACAAGGGATAAAATTGCAAAATTTCCCTCTGCTAACCAAAACGAATATATATGTGCATATTTATGCGCATATGCTTAATATAGAATATTGTATCTCTATTTATATTCCACAAGCAAATTAAGAAGACTTAATCTCTCTAAATATTCTAAACTGGCCTTGCAGCCTCATCAATACTCATAATATTCATGCCATATTGAACTAGTCTCAAGTTGCATAAATTCCACAGCTGAATTCCTTGAACTTGCCTCGAATACGCATTGATGTTCCAGCAACATCCATCAAAATTAGGAATAACTAATGCTTAAACCCTAAAATACACTCTAACTTAACGCTTCATTCGCAACGAATGCTCCTCAATTTGCTCTTCTGAGCACAAATATGCTACTTTAGCACTTTGCTTAAATATAAGCCATAAATTATGTGCCACTCCTCTCAGATGCACCACAATCAAAAACCAATGCCATAAAAGACGTATTGAACCTCTGAGCTATGCTAACCCTATCCTTTTGTCAATTAACGCCAAGTTAGCACTAACTATTTGGCTTAGCACCACTTGGCACCAGTTAGCCACATTAGCGCTAAAAGCGCTAACTACCTTGATGCTAACCCTAGCACCTCAGAAGCGCCAACTAACCTAAAATGGTCTTAGCTAGCACATTTTGGCCTAACGAGGCCTTAGATGGCACATCACCACCTTGGTACCTCAATACTAGAACTAAAAGTGCCAACCCTAACCCTAGCGCCAAAAGCGCTAACTCTTCTTGGCCAAGTGCCTTAGCCGACGCATCCTCGAGAGCGCCTCTCATGACTAGCCACTAGCCAGTGCGTCACATGCTCCAGTGCGCCCCTATATAGCACTCCCCCAAAGCCTGATGCGCCCCTAACAAAGCCTAGCACGTCCTTGGTGACTAGCGCGCTCCTTGGCCCCTTTGTGTCACTACCATGCTCAAGCACGCCCTTTGGATCCTACGCGTCACTACCATGCCCTAGCGGGTCCCTAGCTTCCCTAGCACGTCCCACAAGGCCTATGCGTCTCCAAGGACAATGTGTCTCCAAAGCCAATACGCCGCTAGCTTCTCTAACGCATCCCTAGATTGGCACTGCTAGCCTCTGCGTCTCAGCTCCTCCGCGTCTCTAGCCTAGCACATCCATGGCCAATGCACCCTTGGCTTAGCATGACCATACTTAGCAACTTAGCCGCAAGTGCTTTAACGCTAATACCTTAGTGTTAACTATACTATTGAAGTGCTAACTTCAAACCTCCTTGACTTAGCTTCCTAGCCTTAGCATAATTGATATTTACTAGAGGTTGTGCATATTGGTCTTATTCCTGAGACGCTAACACATTAGCCTTTTATATTAAAAGAGCTAGCATATTTTTATTTGCGCTAAGTAGCTAGTACTAGCTTTGCTAGCTACTTCCCTCATAAATAAGCCTTTCTTCTCAATATATGTCCAACATTAAATCTTATATGAATTCTAATAGGTCTCCTTGCTTAAGAAGCCCTCTATAACATTTGGCCTCAAATGCCTCTCAGACTTACAATAAGTCATTTCTGAGCTAATACTTAGCCATTAAATATGCCATGTTATTTCCAAGCAAGTACATGACCATTAACTTCCCAGACTTGAGAGTAATCAGTCTGATTTTCAATCCAGTGAGTCACACAATTTGCCTCACTGACTTAGCAAGTCATTTGACTTGACTGGACTTAATCAAAACAATAATGGCTTACGAATCCACTATTTCCACGAGATATCAAATATAACACATGGGGGGATTCTCATTGGGGTATTGGTATGGCGGTCTACGGGAATCGTGGATGGTGACACCACCTCCATGAACAAGAAGGTAACAAGAAGTGGGCGGTTACAGAACAATTGAAAGGATGAAGATTAGTGGTCAAACAGGTCTTCCCTACTTTCCGGGCACCACCCCACTACAATATCCATAATCATTACTTCTCCACCTCTCTCTAACTTCCACGACTTATGAGAAATCAGTTGTGTCTCCTTTGAACTATAAATAGATGATTCCCATATAGTCGAAACAAGACAACTATACAGAGGAAATTATACGGAATTAGCAATTCCTCTCAGAGAATCCTTCTTCTTCACATAATACCTATCACACTGATATTTTCTCAACTTTATTTGCTTCCCCCTGCTAAGACCTACCGAAATCCTTTCCGTTTTTGTAATCAAAGCAAGACGTGAATGACCATTTCTTAGTTTAGGCTCGTCCTATTCGAGTTTGATCTCTCGAAACTACTTGAAAGTACAATTTTACTGTACATTTGTTTTCACCCTAAAACAATTGGCGACCACAGCGGGAGATCAACCTCTCACTTACAAAAACCAATTTTAAGTTATTCAAGATGGTGAATCTTAGGTCTAGACCAGTTATAACTCCCATAGTCGATTCAGGTAGTACTGGTGGTGGTGATTCTGAAAACACCCCTGTTGCTACTTAGCCTCCTCGCACTAATACTACTACTCCGCCTCCTCTTGAGGACAAAACCGCTGAAGATACCGAGAATACTCAAAATTTTAATCAACATGTTGATCTGATGAAGACAAGAAGTTCTTGCCAGAATTCATATGGACATGGCCAATACCCAGAGGAATTACTCGCTTTCCTCAAGACCCTGATGGAGCAACTCTTCCCAGAAAAACGTCATCGCCTAACGAAGCAGACCATGATCAACTTTGCGGCGGCCGCTGATGCTGAAACACCTGGGGCTCGAAAAGATAAAGGAGTCCATATCATTCCTGATCGACCGCCATAGAAGTACCAGCAATCCAATGTTGTCACCCGTAAATATACGAAGAGACTCCTACGAAACCATAGAAAGGAGGACTCATCCTCAGCTCATCAATACCAACCTCCCTATCCGCCTGAAATTCAGAGGATCCCTCTGCCGGGAAGTTACTCTTCTCCAACTTTCTCATTGTACGACGAAAATGGAAATGCCCGTGAAGACGTCTCTCGATTTCTCTAATCCCTCGGGGGATACAAAAATAATCATGTGTTTCGCCTCAAAGAATTCTCAAAGTCTCTCACTAGAAGAGCCTACACGTGGTATAACAACATTTCTCCCAACAACATCTCTGATTGGGAAGACATGGTTAACGTCTTCTACAAGAAGTACTTCTTCTTCTCTGAGCAGATCACCATATCAGACCTGAGAAGAATATTCTATAAGAATAATGAGAATCCCAATGAATATGTGAAAATATTCAGAATTCAAGCACTGGATTGTCACAATCCGAATGTAAACAAACACCAACTATTGGAGCTCTGCATTAATGGTATGATCCTGTTTATCGCTCCCTTCTAGAAAATTTATGTTTTCAGACTTTCTATGAGTTACATGAAGCTGCAAAACGCTTATGCCATAACTTCTCCCGCCCTCTTAGAGAACTAGACCAGTAACAAAAGAAAGTCAAGGAGATACCCGTGGGAATCGACGGCTAATAAAAAAACAATACAATGTTCAACCATCAATTGGTGCTGCCAGCAACGAGGGACCCAAAAGAAAAGCCTTATCTCAGAAAGAGCCACAAATTAAGCGTCTCTCTTCCACTCCGGCTTCGAACCAGGGACCATCTCAGCGAGTCACTCGCTCCTAAGGCGCCTTTAAAGGGTCACGATAACAATAGCAACAACCACAATAACCGCAAGAGGAGGACATAAAGCATGATATAATTTGTCATAGTTTTCCAATTCCCATGGAAGAAGTCCTTGAATTACTGGAAGCATGGGTACAAGAAGGGATCATCAAATTTCCACTTGTACGACGCCCACCTACTCCTTAGAAAATGTCTGACCCAAGATATTGTCGTTTTCATCGGTTTGTCAATCATCCTACCAATGCGTGAAATGGTCTGAGACGTATCTTAAAAGAGAAAATAGAATCAGGAGAATTACGACTGGGGACTGAAGGAATCCACAAAAATCCACTTCCTGTCAGGAGCTTTACCATCTTTGGAGAGCATGTCAACCAAACAGTTCAATCATCAATATAGCACATGTTTGAACTCCTCCACTTTTCAAAGGACCATCCTAAAGATCTTTTTAATGCCTTCAACCGAGTCGTATCTGGTGAGCGCCTACCATCCCTTAATGAGGATACTTATCCCCGAGACGGGTCCTCCTCAAAAGATATGATGAATCAGAACGATAGAGGGCGTGACCGGGAAATCCTCACCACGACAAACATCAGAGGCACTGAATTCAGAAAGACACTAGTTGATGTTGGCATGAATATCAATATCATCAACGTCACAACTCTAAAAGCGGCAGGAGTGATTCGACAAGAATCTACATGCTCGTTGATGACAGTTAGAGACCCCAAAGGAGTAACCAGGGATGTTTATGGACACATCACTCTCACAGTGGCGGCATGAACTACTCACACAAATACCAAGTTTCACATTTTCAAGGAGAGGTTCAATTACGATATGATTCTGGGTCGTGCTTGGCTTCAACAATCAGCAGCAATCATAAGATCTCATCCAGAAGTCTCGCCTTGAGTTAAACGCTCTATTCCTGGAGTCAAACCCGACATTAACAAGGACTTACCCCTGTACCTAGAAGAATACCAATTGCTTAGATTCATGACGGGAAACCAATCACCAACCGAGAGTGTATCGGCTTATGTCAACACATTTCACACTCAGGTAGCTCTTACCCAATTTGCTTCCTTATCATTGAATCATCCTCACATGCCAGCAGACTGGGGACTAGAACTTGCTGGAGACGACATTCACGCTTTATCTTGTCGTTACGAATGGGTGACTACTCCAACTCAATACTTTAATAAATGGGTGGAAAACACTCCTGTCTCTTATGAACCACTAGAATTCTCAAAGATATTCTCTCTTATATGTGGTCCAAGAGACATTAAGGAAGAAGTTCGACCATATGAACCAGAGGTTTACGAAGCCAAAACAATCAAGCCGAATATTTTCCAAGTATGGGACCTGGTTCTAAAAACATCGGGATGCCGTCGTCCTTCCAACTTGGAAGGACCATACAGAATCTCACGGGCTACCAGTGGAGGCTACTATAGACTGATGACCCCATAAAATGAACATGTCGCAACAATTATTTACGGTAAAGGGCTCAAAGCTTTCGACTGAACATCGTATCACGGTCCCTATTTCCTTGTTTTCCTTCATGTAGTATTTATAATTCCTCCAAAATGCCTATGAGTATCACTGTGGGCATCCTTAGGATTTCAGTTTCATTAATCAAGTAGAATTATCATTTCTTCTTTACATAAAATCTCTTGTGAATTACCTATCAGAACCAACTCACATGAAAATCTTTCAAAATGCATAAAGGTTTAAATCCAAGTAAACCTTTGAAAAATAACTCAAGCCTCTCAGAAACATACTTTCATCCCTCATGTCTTAAACTCATCCTTGAGTTAGCTCCGGGGCTTTCATAAATTCTCAGCAAGATAGGGACCTACGTATGTACAATAATCCTATCAGAAGAAAAGAATCAATGTCCGTGTCAGGGACGCCCAATAACCACAATCTCGGAATTGTCTACATGGAAACAACCATAAGTGGATGGAACAGCAAGTCCGCCCCAACACACAAGTACCCGAGAAGAGTCCTGTTATAGCCAAAGAAAATGTTAGCACCTGCACCAGGATACTTAATGGGAAATACTACCTTCAACAAGCATGCAAACAAGGGTCCTTCCATGAGTTTCTAGTATGAAGGGGACATTACCTACATCGGGATCAACGATAATTCTTTTTCCCTCACTAGCAAGTTCAACTCTCTGATTTTGATCATTCTCTCCTAAAAATAGAGAAGATATGAGCAAATTGAGTCAGAATGTCTCAAACACATAGTTCTTCAGCATGAACCATAAAACTTGTCATACATACTCACAAACATCATATACTATCATTACAAATTGTTATTCAATGGATACCATTCTTCAAACTATCCTCATATCTACTTTAATTTCCACACCTTTTTTATGGTTGCAAGTAACTGAGGAAAAACATGGAATACTTTTAAAACTTGGTTTGAAGCAACACCCTAAACCCTAAAATACAAAAATCCTCTCTCTACAAGTTGTTGTCACACACTAAATATCGACCCTCACGATAGCACCAGACCCTCCCAACAAAGAGACGAAATCCTAAACACAAAGTCTTACCACTTCTTTAGGTTGGATATATTAATACCTCATTCTAGATTTTATGTAGAGAAGATAAATTGGACTCTTATGAACATAAATTATATGAATAAGTTCACACGATAAAATAGAGTTTGACCAAAACTCAAATTTTTCACTACCGACTAAACCAACATGTATTATGTGTTTTTCAAACATCAACCAACTACTAGGTTTTTAGTAATGGATACATTTTTCAAATAGGATTTCAATATTAATCAAGAGAGCCTGCCACTATAAATTTTTCCTTATAGTTCTAAATGAAAATTACCTAGATATTGTCCCTCATTCTATTTATGAGAAAGAAGTATAAAGTTACTGATAAATTAGCCAATTAGTGGAAAATATGTGATCAATAAGGATTGGGATACTAGTCCCCTAATGTTATTATGTCCAGATTTTTGGACAAGAAACTTCATGTAACTAATGTTATTATTTCTAGATTGTTGGACGGGAAACTTCATGTAACTCTGATTCTCAGTTTTAATATATTTTTACATAAAAGTATAAAAAATCCTTAGAGAAAGAAAATATATAGAGTCAAGGTCTTGGTTTTACCACTCATTTTTGATTTAATCATATCTATATTTTTTGGAAAATCTTCGTTACCAATATCGACAATAATACGATTTGTGTATTATTTTTGCCAATTCGTTACAACTTTGTAACATTGGTCTTCGCCTATGTATTACAACTCTTCTTTATCATTTTCTATGGTTTTATTCATGTTTGTGTGTGTACATCCTTATCAACAGGATGGTTATTTATAGTTGTTGGAACAACATTGTGACTCTAGGGAACAATTATTGACAACAACCAAAAATTTAAACCCATGTGTCTATTTAAGATTTGTCACAGTTTTGAGACTAAGCGACTGTTGGAAATCGAGACCGCTTCTAACGACGCGACTGTAGGAATAGTCATATTATTAACTATTGTAAAATAACGACGGTCTAAAACGTTGCGACGATTGAGAATAGTCACAGCTTGGAACTGCTTGGAGCAGTTGCAAATAACTGTCTTTTTACCCTTATGTTTCAAATTTCACGATTATCATTCAATTGGACATGGGCTTGGGTAGCCATCCCAAGCCTGATTTCATACAATCCCCCACAAGAATGAAATTGTCACATAGAAAGGCTCTAATACATATTTTAGAGAGTTTGTGTGCAAAACATCACCGCATCAGGAAAAATGGATGTTGGCCTTGAATTTTCCTTAGTGAATACCTACCAGGATTACTGGATGATTAGTAAACGTGATGTCTTGAAATATTCAATCATATGATGCAATCCAGTGCAATAGATATTACATAACTTATTCCTTACATATTCGATTCTCGTTTATGTTTTTTTTGGCCCTGAACGATATTGAAATTCTATGATTACTTTAGAGTAACTTAGCTTTATAGTTTTCATAGGATCGACCCTATTTCTCACTCATATAGGTGATATCCTATTAAAAGTATCCTGCCATACTTTAATTAGTCAAACAAATCCATATGAATCATTAAAATAAATTCTTATCATCATCCGTGACAGGCAATAATAACACTCATCATATGAATGCGAAAGAGAAATATCCCTTTCAGTGTTTTCTAGAGAGTAATTCACAACTTAGTTGTTCCTTTTGAACCTAAACCTTGGGATCTTCAATTGCTAGGTTAGGTTACCGCTAAAACTTACTCTTTAGTAGGTTATAATCCCATTACTCTTGATTGTGCAATTCATGCTCTTTGGAATTTGTATCATTTGTCAACTTGATACAATTTCCAAATACTATGCAGGATTTACTTGTCCCATAGCTGGGTTTTGTCGTGTTGATAAGGAATTTACCCTTGTATAGCTTAGAGCAGGCCCTGCTGGTTATGAATTGTTTGGGCCTCTTAGTCTTCTTAGTTACTTGGACTCCCTAGGCTTGGTGTATCTGCTAGGTCTGTACTTGTTGGTTGAATATAAGCTGATGATAATAACGAAGAAAGTATTCCGCCAGGTGAGTTTTGCTGTGCACATTTGAGAGTAATTACTCTATAGAGTATGTGCGCGGAATATCACTGTATTAGTAAAAATGGTTGTTGGTCTTGAATCTTCCTTAGTGAATACCTATCGGATTACTGGATGATTAGTGAACGTGATGTCTTTAACTATTCAACCTTTTGATGCAATCCGGTGTAATAGATATCACACAGATTATTTTCTTACATACTCGGTTCTCGGTTATGTTCTTTATGGCCTTATACGGTATTGAAATTCTATGAGTGATTTAAAGTAAGTTAGACATATAGTTCTTATAGAAGCTTCCCACTTCTCACTCATATAGTTGATCTCCTATTGAAAGTATCCTTCCATACTTTAATCAGTCAAACTAATCTATATGAATCATAAAATAAATTCTTATCCTCATCCTTGACAGGCAACACTGACACTCATCCCAGGGATTGGAAAGAGAAATATCTTCTTCTGTGTTTTCTAGAGAGTAATTCACAACTTAGTTGTCCCTTTTGAACCTAGACATTGGGATATCCAATCTCTAGGTTTGGTTACCGATGTAAATTACTTTTTTAGTGGGCTATAATCCCATTCCTCTTGATAATGCAATTCATATATGTTTTCTGGAATTTGTATCATTTATCGACTTGATACAATTCACAAACACTATTTCATTTTTGATGTGCGCATTTGAGAGATATTGATTTAGAGTGTTTGTGCGCAGAACGTCACTGCATCAGGAAAAATGGATGTTGGCCTTGAATCTTCCTTAGTGCATACCTACCGGGATTACTAGCTGATTAGTAAACGTGATATCTTGAACAATTCAACCTTATGATGCAATCCGATGCAGTAGATAGTACATAACTTCCTTACATGTTCGGTTCTCGGTTATGTTCTTTCCGTCCCTGAACGATACTAAAATTCAATGAGTGTTTTATAGTAGCTTAGCTTTATAGTTCTCTCCTATTGAAAGTATCCTGCCACACTTTAATCAGTCAAACTAATCCATATGAATCAGTAAAATAAATTCTTATTATAATTTGTGACAGGCAACACTGACACCCATCCGAGGAATAGGAAAGATAAATATTTTCTACTGTGTTTTATGGCGAGTAATTCACAACTTAGTTGTCCCTTTTGAACGTAGACCATGGGATCTCCATTCGCTAGGTTGGGTTATCGCTGCATGATGTGATAAAATATAGTGGTAAAAAGAGGTTCGATTCTCAGACTT
>JAJJMC010019832.1:8823718-8872722 GCA_023531435.1 Papaver californicum
CAACAACTGTATAACACAAGCATGGAGCATCTAGGGACCTAATCCGAGGCATGCACCATCTAACGGAATCACAATTGCTTAATAAAAATCTTTTAAATCAATTTTCAATCAAGGAAATTAATCATAAATAAATTGCATAAATAAATTAATTAAATACATACCACTTAATTATTAGAGAAAAAGCTTCCTCCGTCATCCCAGTGATGGTGATTAGCTCATTGTAGAGAAAATATGCTCAAAACAATCTTTCATTGCTAAAAAAGTGTTTACAATGGCTAAAAAGAAATAACACAGCCGATTTGATACGCTTATAAGCGTTACAGTGAGGTGGTTCAGCGTGTTACAGGAGTAGAACAAGGTACAGGAAAGAAGGACAGATAATATGTGTAGCTGATGAAGACAGCTGTTGAAGCAGCTAAAAAATAGCGACAGTTCCAGCGATAATGAACGATAGTTCTCTGGAGCTGTTTGTTCTTCACCTTCTTCTTCACGTGAGCAGCAGCAGAAAAATGGTGTTGTCTGTATACTTTTTCCAGTGGTTCCCTCCCTCGATTTTTTTCAATTCTCTTCGTATATATAGGGTAAGTAAGCCCTAATAAGCTTTATGAACCGATTAGGACTCCAAAAACCTATCCAAATCCACTTCTGATTACGTGAGAATTCCAAACAGAGTAGAACTTGGTTTTCCGATTCCTGATTGGTTCTCCGGCCATTATTTCCGCCTCAAATTCTCTGTTTGACGTGTGTTATTGTTTTTTAGGTTGTTTGAATCATTTGGGTAACTCGTAGAAGTTTCCATAACCCTTAAAACTCGGTTGCAAATCATCGTAGCACAGTTTCTTCACGTAACCAAAGTTTCCCGCCATTTTCGGATGTTTGAAATGAAAAAGGGGGTGCCACCAATACAAAGTGTGGGTGCCTTTATCAATTCTTCTCGGGTGCCTTTATCACTTTTTGAGCCAATTTTTCCCAAATTATTTATTTCTCAAAAATACCCACAAAGACATAAAAAGACACTGTAAGTGTAAAATCGAGTACTATCGAAGCAGATATTCGGGCGCAATATAGACATAAAAATGTGCCTATCACTGCAACTTACTCTTTTAGTAGGCTATAATCCCATTCCTCTTGATTATGCAATTCACGCTCTCTGGAATTGTATCCTTTTTTCACTTGATACAATTCCCAAACACTGTTTCTTTTTTTGGTGTGTGCACTTGGGAGAAATTTTTTATGGTATTATATTGTCGATGTATTTTTTTGACACATACCATAATTTCCAAAACTATGCGTTCTTCCCAAATAACTGTTTGATTAGAATAATATTTATTTTGAAATACGTATACTCTGTCCATACAAGTATATAATCAAGGAAATTTCAAGTCGATCTACTTCATCTCCGAATTTGCGTCCAAAGCTTCGGAGTCCATAGTTGATCGCATTATCAACCTTCATTTGATTGATTTCCTTGCCACTGCATTTCTTCCACAAAAAGCACATAGTTTCCTTTGATTTGAATCAACCATAAGATACCGTTCAAGCACTTCTTGATAAACTGCATAGAGTAAATTACAAAATTACTCTTTTTGATATATTAAGATATCAATCGTGGCGTACAAATTATATAAATTTTTAACGTTAATCAACCGACATTTCACTAACATATGAACCACAATTCATATGTATAACATCCAAAATATATGGATTTTCATACTATGTGATAATAGACCATTTTGTTCTTTCTCCCATATCCCATGACTATTACCAATTTTCATGAAATCAAAATCCATACACTTATGTATGCAAGTGCCATGTGTATCAATCACTTTAATCATGATAGACCAATTTATACAAGATAGAGATCATTAGAGGGTTTTCAAACAAACCACAAAATTAATACATCATCAAGTTTTTTTTTTTTTTTGAAAATACATAATAAACAATTGTTTTTAACGCATTTGTCATTTTCTAGACAGACATGCACTATGATTTTAGAATTACTATGTGTCACACATAGTAATTCCAAACAGAGAACTTCAACATGTAAATTCAAGATAAGTTCATGAACTTCAAGTGTTTTTTTTTAACCATAAAATCAACCTGGCGTTTTTGAGGGCGACCAAAAAACATTTAGGGGCGACTAATAAAACAAAATAAGGGCATTTTGGAGTAATCTCAATACATCCCTTATCCATATATTTCTATAATGACTAATCTACCTTTGCTTAATTAGTGTTAATTTTGATTAATTAGTTAATTAATTTGGTTATAGTTAGTGTTGGAAAATTGTTTGAGTTAGTTTTGGAATTGAAATCGAGAGTCTTTTAGATTGATTTTTTTGAGTTATAGTTTTGTACAATCGGTAGGTTCGTGATTTTTATTCCTACCGATTGTACAATCGGTAGTTTAGTGGAGTACCATAACTACCGATTATAGGTGTTGCCCCAAGTTGAATTTCTCAAAATCTTCCAAAATTTCTAACTCTTAATCTTTCACAATCGGTAGGAATTGAAAATTTATATCTACCGATTATAGCCTGAATTGAAATAAACTTTAATTTTTTAACTTTGTAATCGGTAGTTTAAAGATCAATTTTATCAACCGATTATAATGGTTTTCTTGTCCAGGACTTTTCTTTCCATAATTCGGTAGTTAGTGAACATAAATAACTACCGATTGTGGATAAACGGTAGCACGGGAATTTAATAACTACCGATTGTATGTAATCGGTAGTTTAGATATATTATTATCTACCGATTATGCCGATTTTTCTTAACATCTAACTTCGTAATATTATTTCAACATCCGAAGAAAAACTTGTTCAAATAAACTTAATACATATTGTTCATTAAACTTGTTCAAAAAAACTAAAAACATCCGAAAAAACGAAACAAAACACATCATAGAAATTCTCATGAAATTCTTCCACTCCTTGTTACTCTCGACTTGGTCCTAGTTTCAACTCGATTCTTCTTCTTCTTCTCATTCCCCTTAGGAACAACAACAACTTCATCATCCTGAACTGGACCTATGTACTCTCCAGCTTCATTGTAGTATGGATTTATGCCTAAGAAGTCTTTCTCCCTGAAAAAGAGTCGAGGATCAAAATCCGGATCAGCCGCTATCCTTCGATTCATTTCTGCCTCAGATCCTTCATCCGAAGATGAAATATCAACCCACTTGAAGGGATTATCAGGACCGTTCCACCAACAATTAGGATCCTTCATCATTTTTGAGAAATCCGGATCGTCCAGCATCATTTGATATATTTCTACATCAGAAACTCCTTTCGGAAAATTAAAAAAAGTACGAGAAAGCAATTCAGCCATTCGAGCAGGAGAAAGACTTTCATCGGAATCATCTTCATCCATAACCCTAATGAACATACCCAAACATTGATTATTAACTAACTACACAATAGCTATTATAAAAATAAACAAAAGCACACAATCGGTAGTTAAAAATATGAAACATCAACCGATTACATACAATCGGTAGGGAGTGTTTTCAGTAAATATCCGATTATATAATCGGTAGATAAAATTATGCAATACCTACCGATTGTACATGATGTTCTTTAGAAATGATAAACTAGAGTCGCAATCGGTAGATAAAGTTCGTCAGATTTCTACCGATTATGTGTTAGACAAAAGTCTATAAACAAGAATTATCATGATTTCTTCAAAGTAATAACTAAAAACATAAAAGTTGGATGTAACTTACTTTTCCTTTCCTTTCTTTGATTGGGTAGGAACATTTTTTGGTCGGAGGGGAAGTTCATCGGAATCGGTTGACGAATTGATTTCAATGGTTTTGAACTCCTCTATCACCATCTTTTCCTTTCCCTTCTTTGATTGTTTAGGTAAATATTTTGGAGCCATTTTCAATGGAGAATGAGAGTAAAGGGAGTAGAAGAATCGGTAGAGGAAAAGAAATGGAAAAGGAGGTTGTTTTAGTTGAGAACAGGTAGAGGTAGAGGTAGAGAAGGAAATGAGAAGAAAAAGAGGCGTGAATAGGTAGAGAAGAAGAAGAATTAGGTTTTGGTTTCTGTTTATAAACCTGCCGTTTTACACTCTTATTATATTAATTATTATTTTACATTGTCTTGGAAAATTCCTTTCTGCTTTAAAGGCGTGGACGAACCTTAAACGGGTTGAATCTGTCCATCACCTTAATGATATTGAAATGAGCTTCGTAACGGTAATTTGATCGTTTCCATCGTCGCCATTCCTCGAGAGATCTCGCTATAACTTCATCATTAGTTTCACCCCTCAAACGATATCGATTGACAAGATAAGTTAAATTCAAAAATGGATCAACTTCTCTGCCTATAGAATGAAATTGACAAAAAAGATCAGCTTTATTACGGTTATTGGGGTTCCCGGGATCAACACAAAAATGTTCGTAAACACTATCCAAATAACTCATACTCATTACACCATTTTGTCTATGTTCTTCTCCTCGCTTCGGATAGAATTACACATATCGCCTACATAATGATAAATTTTCCTCTACCGTGAACGGTTGAGCCATTAATCTATACTGTTATTCTTCGATGTTGGAGAGTTAAAATTTATTGGAGGTGCATAAATGAGAATAAGTCACCCTCCTTATATAGATTACACTCTTAACGGCTCTTTTTTTCAAAAAAAAAAGAGTTGTTGAGGCCTGGTGTAACAAGAGTGTACAAAAAATATGTATACTAAGTTCGAACTAACATTAACAATCAGAAGTTTTGGGATCACCATTATCTACCGATTGTGTTAATCGGTAGTTTAAGAAATTCTTAAACTACCGATTCTAATAAGTAGCCTCAAATTGGAAATCGATTTTTTTTTCAAAACATTTCAACATTTTGTACAAGCATAATCGGTAGTTTAAGAAATTCTTAAACTACCGATTCTAATAAGTAGCCCCAAATTGGAAATCGATTTTTTTTTTTAAATTTCAACATTTTGTACAAGCACAATCGGTAGTTTAAGAAATACTTAAACTACCGATTATAGTGAGTAGCCCAAAATTGGAAATCGATTTTTTTTCAAAATTTCAACAATTTGTAGAAGCATAATCGGTAGTATAAGAAATTCTTAAACTACCGATTATAATAAGTAGCCCCAAATTGGAAATCGAATTTTTTTCAAAATTTCAACATTTTGAAGAAGCATATCGGTAGTTTAAGAAATTCTTAAACTACCGATTATAATAAGTAGCCCCAAATTGGAAATCGAATTTTTTTAATTTTTTTTTATCATTTTGTACAAGTACAATCGGTAGTTTAAGAAATTCTTAAACTACCGATTACAATGAGTAGCCCCAAATTGGAAATCGATTTTTTTTCAAAACTTCAACATTTTGTAGAAGCTTAAACTACCGATTATAATAAGTAGCCCCAAATTGGAAATCGATTTTTTTTTAAAAAATTTCATCATTTTGTACAAGCACAATCGGTAGTTTAAGAAATTTTTAAACTACCGATTATCATACAAAAAGTGGCCAGGAAGAGGCAGTTCTTGGGGTAAATGCAATCGGTAGATACCGATTGTATTACGCTAACACAATCAGTAGTTTGTTATCTATTGATTCTTGATGAATATACACAATCGGTAGTTTTTTCAAACCACTTAACTACCGATTTATAATGAAAAATTTGAAGAAGATAACTTGTTAAAAATAAATCGATTGCAAATCAACTGATAACTCAAAAAAAAGAACATAAAATGCTTTCAAATGTTAGACATTTAAAAACAGTAATGCTAAACACTAGAGACATACATAAAGTTAATAACCACAATCTAATTTTTAACTCTTTTGGTTTTGGTACGAGGAGCACGAGCACCAGGGGCTAACAATCTTTCAGCATCAGCTAGGGCTGTTCATGGCCGGTTTCGGTTCGGTTTTGTGTTAAACCAAAATCGAAACCAGCATAGTCGGTTTTCCATTTATTTTTCCATAACCGTTCCATTTACCGTCGATTCGGTTTTACTCGGTTTTCTCTCGGTTTCGGTTTTTTCCAACCGGTTTCGGTTAACCGGTTTATTGTATCAGTTTTGTGAAACTGACAGTGCAAAATTTTAAAAAAACAAAAAAAAAACAAACTGACAGTTCCATTTATTTTTCTATCTTTTTATACAAATGCTGAATGTTCTAAATTTGCTCATACTAAAACCATTACAGCTCTGACACTTCCATTATGTCAACAGATTCAACAATGTAGTACAGAGAGCTGGGTTATCATGTAAATGACAGCAGCTGCAACTGATATGGGGCTCCTTCTGCAAGAAAGCGATAACTTTTCTTATATCCATAACTAGTTCAGGAGTACAACAATGATATAGTTGGTCCTTATGAAAAAGCAAACTTAAGTCAAACGAAAAACAAATAACTAAAATACCTTATGTCAAGCTCTTCTGACTTTTGAACTGCTTCTTGAGCAGCTTTAACGGCTTGGTTGGTCATGCCAAGATGGGAACAGAAACGCCTTTAGAGATTCAAGAGCTTAAGTTATACAGAGATCTCAACAATGTAGTACATAGAGAAACTCTATGCAGATGCAGTATGTATGTTTGATTACCTGCAAATTGCTCAAAATTAATCACACAATTTCACAACAAAAACACTTAACAATATAAGAATTTGAACACATTGAAATGGATATTAAAATTGACACAAAATAATATTTGAAAGGGATGAAATCTGAGGAAACATTGTGTTAATATTTGAAAAGTAACTGGATCCACTATCTTTCTTGGCTTACTGGTCACCAGTAAGGGTTTTAATAATATCAGAATCACCTGGAGAACAGAACAGGAAAAAAGAAGTGTCATCAAAATAAGAACATTTGGTACACATATGGATCTGAAGACAAATGATATTTCTATATCACCTGGATCAATGATACTGAGGCATGAAACACAGTAGTAGTATCGTCCACAAGTTGTTCCCAAGTTGACATTGTCTGAAACAAACGAGAAGGATACAAAAATATTACTTATCCACAATTTTGTATATTCGTATCTTTGTTGAATACTTGTAAACACCATTATAAGAATGTAAACAGCCACAAACACAGAGATGGATCAAAATACGTGGATTAGAATGAAAACACAAAATTTTCTGATGCATATGGCCTGGACACTCTATTTGTCTATTCTAGTGTGTGGAAAAGATTGTACACCTAAATACTAGAATATATTCAGGTCATATTCATAGGATGTTTCAGAAAACCTAATAGCTACTTAGGTTGGATTGAAAACTGCATTACATAACACCAGTTCAAACTCCATCGAATAGATAACAACCAAAACAAAGATACTTCGGGTATTACACAAAAAAGTTGAAGATATAGAAACAAGTGGTCAAGTATTTGAGGAGGAACACCAGCAAAGATACATCACCGAGAACATCTCCACTGACTTCCTGTGAGATCCTCTTGAAATTGAATATACAACTTAGACATATGAAACCCTAATCCAAGATCTTTAGAAATTAGACTGAAACCACCAGAACAAAAGAAACCCCTAATTTCTAAAACCTAGAAAAACAGAAACAACAAAAAACCCTAACCAAAAGGATTCTACAAAAAGTATTAGATCGATAACAATAGAGTTGTTGAATGAAAACGAACTTACAGCTTTTGATCATCATCGATTTCAAGCTTCTTTTGACATCCAGTGGTTGGATTGGCGATATTGAACTGAAACAGAAACAACACAAAAGTATTAGCAATAAAGAAGTAAGAGAAGAAGAAGAAGAAAAAGAAGAAGAAGAGGTAAACAATACTGCAACCACCCAAATTGTTTGTGATTCAGTAAAAGAATCACACTGCAGAAGGGCTGGAGGCGGAGGCGGAGGCAGAGGCGGGAGTCTGTTGCTGAAAAAAATGAAAGAAGATTTAGGGTATGAGAGTTAGGAAGGCTTCTATATGAAGGGTAATGGAGGGTTTAGATTAGATCTATCAAAATCTAGATCAACGGTCCTAAATAGTCGGTTTTCCATGGAATAACGGTTCGGTTTTTGGCCAAACCAAAACCGAAACCGTGACTACCGGTTTCTATACTTTTTTTCCATAATCGTTCCATTAACAAACGGTTCGGTTCGGTTTTGCCCTATCCGGTTCGGTTTTGTCGGATTTCCATGGAAACCCGTTACCATGAACAACCCTAGCATCAGCGGCATTGGCTTCACCCTCAGGGACATTTGCTTCAGGAGCAGCACTCGTTGAACTGCGAGATCTTTTACTGTGCTTTGATGTTACCCTCTTCGGCTTATTCACAGTTTTCTCTCCAAACTTGCTAGCATAGGCTTCATTATCGATGTTGTCAATGAGGTCTTTATGCTCTCTCATCGTCTCAATTGATGGAGGCACTCCCGCATTTATGCACCCATCTATCTTCTTTGAGAAAAATGCAAACCTTTTTTTTTTTTTTTTTTTTCTGTTTTTAGGCAATAACAATCAAATGATTATTATCTAAAATGTTGAGCCGTAATACTAAAATCAAAAGGAAATAACATTACGTACCATCCTTTCATAGCCCGAGGGTTTGTCTTTGATGATGCACCTATATTCGGGCACCCTGGTAGCTCTTTCCTTTATCTTCACGGATTACGTGAAGATGAGAATGCTTCCGGTACCATACCATATAGCCAGGATATGCTTCATCAGCTCAGGTGACAGGTCTCCCCTCGTTGATCATAGATTGCATCCTGTTGTCCCAATGTTCAATCGATGGGTTACCAGAGTAAACAATTGTGATCGAGTCCTTACCACAAACACAATTCTCCACGTCCAACTCGAACCTGCCCCTGAATCGACTCCAAGGTTCTTCTTGGACATAACCTAGTTGACGCATCACCCTTGTGGCATTGTACATGACATATCCAGTTGGATGCCACAAGGGTCCATAGTAGAACGACAACTCAGACCTTCACGCTATATGACCACTAGATCGGTCTTCCATGTATGGATCAAAACAAACATCTTTGGACGCCATCGAGTCTAATTTCTTTCTCAAAGAAATCAACTCCTGCTCCTTGGTCCTTGAATGGTTGCCCTCAAAGATGTATTTTGTGCCTCGGGGTATGCCTTTCTCCCATGCCGGATTCTCTCTGGCCAACTCGAGTGACGGGAAGTGATCATAGATCCATTTCTAGTGTACATATCAAACCAAGTATGCGAAAATTGATTCTTAAAAGGGGAAAAAATAAATAACGATCAAACCATCAATAGAGTTACCAAAATACCTGTAGTAGGCTCACGTTCCCGGCAATTTGGCTAGTCTGTTCCCTGGATGCTTTTCTCATCTCTTCCATCAAGAACGCAGGACATGCGGTGCCCCACGGATAGTCGCGAACTTTGTAAAGGGGATGGAAAAGTTGTAGGAGGTTGGCGTCGACCCGGTTGCCACTACCATTGGGGAAAATTACACATCCCAAAACACATAGAAGATATGCAGTGGATGCAGCTTTGACCTGGTCATCGCTAAACTCTGGGTTCATCTTTTCTTTATCCAAGGTGCCTCTGAACATTTTCATCAGTTGCACCATGCTGAATTGCCTGGTTTTGTAAGAAGCGCACCGTTTGAACTCTTCATCAGATGTCGCTCGGTCCCAACCAAGGAACCTCTCAATGTAAACATAAAGCTGGTCCCAACTTAACTGCTTCACATAATCAAACTTCACCGCCGTACCATGGTCAATGGGAGCTAGAATCTGCACCACATCATCGGGGGTGATCGTCATCTCTCCCCACGGCATGTGGAAGGTATCAGTCTCAGGATACATCATCTCCATGAAGGCCGATATCGACACCCGGTCGTGAGGTAACATTGAATTCTCGGCAGCCGTAGATAGCCCCGAGTGCAGTATAATTTGCTTGAACCGTTGACACTCACCTTCCAACGGCCAATCGTTCATCTTTGTTGGTGCAGACGTAGGTTTGAGTAGATGGACCGTATTAAAATATATACACGACGAATTAAAAAAAAATTAGAATGACAGTTAACACTTCTACGAATAAAAAGATAATATGTTAAGAATGGTGTTTTATAATTATTACCTCTGTTGAGTAAATCTCTTTCGGCCAAGAGTCTTTGTACCCAAACAATAGATCTCCTCCATTTCTTGGGAGGCCAGGGATTTGGCCTTCTTGAAGACCCTTCATCTTCAAAGAGTCGGGGACCTTGTGTCCTCCTTTATTTTTAGCTTGCTTCTTTGTACTACTTCTTTCTTCTTGTCTACCACTTGGTCCTCCTTCATCAAAGTATCTATCTTGTGGAGCACTTAGTTCTCCTTCTTCTTCGTTTCTACTCCTTGGAACACTTGGTTGAGTTCCTTCGGTTATAACAATTCCACTAGCGCTCTTTTATCTTCTTTCTCTAGCAATAACCTTCTTACCCCCTTCACGACGAGGCCCCGTAAGAATTGTATCGTTGGAATGCTTAGCTCGCCTTTCCCTTTTATGATTGACAAGATAAATAAAGAACAATTATTTCCAACAAGACACCGTTTAATCAGTACATAATCGATATACAAAGTACATTAAACTCACCCAATTGTTCATAATCGGTAGTCAAAAAAACAACGTAACTGCCGATTGTGCATAATCGGTAGTCTAAAAAACAACTTAACTACCGATTGTGCATAATCGGTAGCTCGGGCTCTACATAATCTACCGATTGTGCATAAAAAATGGAACATAAAAGTCTATGGACACACGTACAATCGGTAGTTACATAAAAAATTAAATTAACTACCAATTATGACTAAATTTGGAGACAAGAATATAATCGGTAGTTTATGACCAAATTATAACTACCAATTATGGTCGATGTTTGAGGAACCACTAAATTTCACAATCGGAAGTTTACCCCTATACTAAATTTGGAGACAGGAATATAATCGGTAGTTTGGGTGTAAAAATAACTACCGATTGTGATCGATGTTTTTGAGGATCACTAACTTGCATAATCGGAAGTTTAACCCTATACGAAACTACCGATTATCACTAAATTTTGGTCCAGTAATACAATCGGTAGTTTATGACTAAACATAACTACCGATTGTGCATGATGTTCATGAGAAATGAAGAACACTAACATAATCGGTAGTTTAATACAACCACGAAACTATCGATTGTGAAATTAACCTAAAACCCTTGATATTCTAGTGACTAATTCATTCGGTTGAATCAATATAAACACAAATAATGGTAAACCCTTACCTTATTGGAGCCATAAAGTGCTGGAGAGGCTGATTGTCGGAATCGGTCTCCGTTTCTAGGTCATCATCTTCGCGTTCTTCGTGTTGTTCTTCAACAATCTCTCGATCTCTTATTCTTGTGGCAAAATCCGTCCACTCTGTATTAGGAGGTTGACGAGTTGTTTGCTTCTTTCTTGTCATTTTTAGATTATAATAACGACGATAAATTGGTTTATGATTATACGATAATTTGGTTTACGATTAATCGGTTGAAGATGAATTCGGTAGTTTGAAAAAATAAAAGAAGAAGAGAAAACAGAAATTGAAAATCAGTAGGTAGAGAAGAAGTAGTGTGAAATAGGTTTAGGTTTAGGTTTTATTAGTGAAAGGTTTTATGGTAATTATTTGATTAGTGAAAGGGTATTTTAGTATTTTCATACCCCTAGGTTATCCCCTAGCCACATCCATGGGATTGGGTTAAAAAAGTCGCCCCGAATTAGTTTTTGGTCGCCCTCAAAAACGCCAGGAAAATCAAAACAGCAATTGAAAAATTGGAAAATCACTCTGAACTAGGGTTGATTTTCCTGTTCTTCAGAATTTTTATAAGAACAAACTCCACTTTCTAAAATTTTCGAACAATACTTCCATTAATCCGAAAATTTTGAAATATTTGTGGAGTATAATCAGGGTGTCTTTTATACACGGTTAAAAGGATTAACACAAAATCATTTTCAATTGGAAGATGCACCATTTCTATAGCATGTATACGTAAGTAATATAACTCAACCTTTTGGTTAATGTTTACTTTGTCCTTTGTCCAAATTAAATTTAAGCACAACCTTTACTATGTCCAGACCCTGAATGGTATTGTTCTTTATCATTGACGTTCTCTAGTGTCAATGAGAACACGTATACATTATAGAAGACAAGTTTACATACCAATCAAGTAAGATTTACATTATTAAAAATAAAGCAATAAAATCAGAAATAAAATATTAGTAACATTAAATGTCTTAAGCAAGAGATTGTTTGCCTGAATACACCCCAACAAGTTTGTTTAAAAATTGTTTTTCTCTCTATTTTTTTATTTATTGTTGTTTGGGTTTTGATAATCAAGTATTACAAAAATTATTATATATAGACAAAGACCAATATTATAAAATTATAACGAATTATCAAAATAATACACATATCGTATCATGAAATGGGTAATAAAAAATTTCTAACAATATTTACCTTAGTTTCACTAATTATTCTTGGGCTGTATGTAGCCCTTGGAAATCAAATAATTGATCTAACAAAGGGACTCTTTTGGATTTCACTCCAGAGTTGGGAAGTTATCATCATCCATCGGTTCAGCTTGCAGCCGTATAGATTTTCGGGTTTTAGCAAGTACGAACGTGTCTTTATTGAGCCTGGACGTGAAACCCGCTCAGTTTTCCGCCTTTTTTTTTTTGTATAACGTGATAACAACTAACTACACTCGCCTTTGAAAGGTATACAGGTATATAATCCAACTTCACGGGTCAACCCTGCACCAAAACTTCAAATACTTGATACATTAGGATGCAATCTGTGTTGACGTATACAGGTTCTCCTGCAGATATCCTAGAAAATTGGCGCCAAGTTTATCGTTTATATGGAGTATAATCCAAGTTGGTCAAAACTAAACTAGCAACACTGCTAATGGGGAAACCGGTTTACTGCTGAAGGTAATAAAATCTATATTCTTATATAAATTTTGGTACACTCCTCAAATAAACTGGTAGACTCAATATTAACAATCATGAAACTAAAGTTTTGGGTTGTGTTTTTCAAAGGAGGCTTGCCCAGTTGCCTCTTTGGCAGACTCATCCCACCAAGCCTACCCCTTAAACAAAGGTCTAGTCCAAATCCCAAATTTCATCCAACTACCCTGCCTTTCTACTTGCAAGGAGAAAGAGGGGCGAGGAATTCTATCGTACTAGACGTTTTGATGTTGCTCTAAAGTCGAAACCATGGGGGTTGAGTGTAGAATCTCATGCTTCTACTGTCATTTTTTACTACAGTCTGAAGTGTTATCTGATGATTCGCTCATCTGTATGCAGGCAGTCGAAAGAAATAAAAAATAAATCAATTCAATTCATGGATAACTCTCCCCACATTTCCAATAAATACTTCTCACATTCCCTTTCATTTCTATTGTTAGTCTCATTTAATGAAGAAGAGGTAGCCATTTTTGTTTTTAACCCCACATTCTTTGATTGTCCACTTCCACCACCAACACGTTTAATGTTGTGTCTGTATTCAATGACAATCTGTTCAAACACTTCGACCTCAAACATACTCATCTTCAAATTTGGACTCATTTTATCTCTAACAAATGCAAAAGCCAGTTGATCTCTTGGGTTAAATGCTTCCAATTCATTGAACAACAGACATGAATAGAGATTATTTCCATTTCCATGTTTTCTTAGTATTAATGCTGTATCTGGTACATCTGCAACACACAAAAAAGTAAATTAAGAACCCTTCAGAAAATTGAAAACTAAAAACATATACATATTTAAGTATGTCGATTCCACCCCCTCTCGATCCCGTCATGGCCCGTTCCCTAACGCTGAGAGGACAATTACATTACCTGTGCAGCCTGGGAATTTTTCCGTATATAAGAGCAGGACAGCGTACTTTTCCTTTACTAGCCGGTTTTAGGTCCCTCAGCTTTACAACTTAGGGATGATGCAAATTCATAATCAATAGGCACACCACTTAAAAAGTCTATACAGTACTCTAGAAAACTTAACAGATACTTCCTCAATTTCATAATTAAAAACTAAAAGTTACGCAAGACTGAATCTATAAGAACATAATTACCACTAAATCAAACTAAAGTTAGATATTTGGATTGAGAAAGAAGCAATGTCTTAAGAATTCATTGACACAAATGGATGCATACCTGAGGGATAAGGTTGATTCTTGTGTGACCATGGCTTCATTCCATTTTCACAGTAAGTTTCCATTTGATTCTTCAATGAATCAATATCCCACCTTTTTTTCCATCTTGCAGTAGCCATAATTTCTTCTAATGTGTGAATAAAATAGGGATGCCTAGAGATAGCCATGTCGACATTCTCCGTTATGACAAGAGAATGTATCAACAATAAAGGGTCTACCATTAACTGTAACTTAGCATCTAACCAAATACTAAATTTTGAATTGGGAAACAGTCTATGTACTAAATGCTTAGGTATAACTACATTCATTGCAGGATTTTTATAGGGAAGTTCTCCGAAAACTCTAACTATTCTCTATGCACCTAAATTTTGTTCTTGTTTGGCTGCATTTGGAAGGAGATTATGTGAGTTAAGACCTTTGTAAGTATGTTCATCTACAAACATAAAGAAACATACAGTTTGTAGGGTTTTTGATCCAAGGCCCTTAGGTTGCCGAATTTTGTCGTGGTCGCCGAACACAGCTGACACTACTACTACTCCCTTGCAACTCTCCATGGCAATTATGTCTGATATCATCAAAAATTGAAATCAAATTCAACAAAACAACCAAAAGGCTGATGAAACATTATCAAGATTGAAAACTTTGAAAGACACTAACCATGATTACTAACTGGAAATTCCTTCATGAATCCACATGGAACTTCAACTTCATCTTCGCCTTCGGCACGATCACAATAAGACACTCTTTCTTGGATACTAAAACTTCCACCAAAACTATTTCCCTTTCGTGACATGTATTTTGGAAGTGATGATTAAGAGAAAGAATTCTGCATGAAATCTTGGATCTCTTTCAATACAACCCAGTAATCTAAACATAAAAAACCAAAAAAAAAAAAAAAAACATTAATGAGAAAACAGAATTGAGATTAAAATCAAAAGAGAAATGAAGAATTGAAACCTGAGAAGAAAACAGGGGAATTGCATGAAGAACGTTGGGATTGCATATTTGTGTACACCATAAGTGGTAGGGTAAGAAAAGAGAGGAGTGTTTGGGCCAAAATTCTCATCAACCCAAAACAACCAAAAATCATAGTAAAAGAGCCATAAAAATGAGACAAGATCACACAAGAGATTTCCATTAAACTTTCTATTATAGTTACAAATGAAGTACCCAAAAGTCCTCCCCTTCTTTGTTTCTAAACTTGTATTTATAAATATAAAAATATGACAATTTATTTAAAAGTCTTTCGCCACATGTCATCATAATTCGCCACGTGTCGATGAAGATTCTTTTATGCTCGCCACGTGTTCTTATCATCTTTATCTTCAATATTATCTTTATCCAAAAGTTGGTGCGGAATTGACTTGGTCTATCGGGATTGACTTGGTGCATCGAGATTGATGACGTCGTATCGGGATATGGTGACGTCGCATCGTGCCAAGATGAGTATCGTACTTGATGACGTCGTATCGGGACATGGTGACGTCACGTCGTGCCAAGATGGGTATCGTACTTGATGACGTCGTATCGGGATCGATCCATGACGTCGCTCCAAGAAATGATGACATAGGGATCGATCCATGACGTCGCCCCGAGAAATGATGACATAGAGATCAAACCATGACGTCGCCCCAAGAAATGATGACATATGGATCGAACCATGACGTCGCCCCAAAAAATGATGACATAGGGATCGAACCATGATGTCGCCCAAAAAATGATGACATCACTTCGTGGGAGATTCATTTTATCCCCAACAAGGAGTTTGGATTGGATCAAAGGGTGAAGATCTGAATATACATTTAGTAGAGGAAAGAGATGAATGTAGGGCAAGAAATAGAGTTGTGAAGAGAGAAACAAGAGAGAAACAAACTAGTTTTGATTGGAAAAAAGAGGTGTTGTGAATGTTTTCTTCATCCTCATTTCGTTCTTCTTGTTTTTTTTTTTTTTTGTTTTTTTTTGGGTATTGAACTAGTATCTCTTTCTTTTGATTGAGAGCCGAATGAGATGCGGGGACATATAAAGCCTTTCCAGAAACGCGACTAGTCTAGTTTTGGCAGAAAAGGAAAAGAAAAAAAAATTAAATTCAATTACCTTGCGACATTTGTGATGTACAAAACTTGCTTACTCGCTGGATGCATGTGTAGTACGAGGTTCTGAGACCCCCATGTGCAACGATGCCTCCTATCAGTTACCCTCTTTGTCGGAAAGACTCGAACACATAAGAGAGGGAGAGACGATCTGCTGATCGGGGATAAAAACTGAGTCGACTCAATGCTCTTCCTTTCATATCCGGCATAGATTTATGTTAATTCTTGATTCTATTATTTTATCGTATTCTTGATCTAGTATTTGCCCTAATTTGTTGTCCTTTTATTATCTTTCTCCTTTTCTCATTTGTTTTAACGATTTCTTAGACTTTGAATTTAGGTTTTTAGAAGAACCTTAGGAGCTACGAACCTTTTTTTTATGGGAACTTGTAAGATGATAAAATAGGATCATCACAAAGTAAAACTAAAAACTCTTTGTCGTACTATTTTATATAGACTTAGATTAATCAGTACTAATGAGATTAATTAGTTAATTTAATAAAGATTAGTGATTGATTAGATTTACGATTTCTGAATCAAAATAAAATCAAACCTACGACTAGGAAAATATGAACTCCCACCCGTAATTCCTATTTATGGCTGGGTAATGCATCCGTTCACACTATAAGATGGTTTATACGGTTAGGTTTTCGGGCATTGACCCAGGCGTAGGAAAAAATTACGCAGGTTTTTAAATAAACCCAGCCGTAAGTAAAAATGGCTCAGTAGTCTTACGGTTGGCTTTTGTGCTCGAGCCAACCGTAAAGATTAGCTACGACTGGGTTTTGTGGGATAACTAGCCGTAAATGACCCTAAATTTGTTTGATTTTTCAGAAGTAACTGATATGGGACATTAATACTCATTCACTCACGCTAAAAACGAAATTTCATAGAAATTTTTATTGAATAGAACAACATTACAATAAGGGAAGGGAAAATATATAAAGTAGATAAATTAGACATGAAGTTGGTAAATTAGACATAAGTTAAACAGCAAAATACGCATCCCTTTCCATTAAAACATCAAATAACTGGTGATTCCTGAATTTCTCCCCAAAGATATCCTCATAACGGATCATCGAAAATTCATGGCATAGTTGAAATCCACTTAGTTGAGTTGTATTTTCTTCACTACATATGGTAAGATGTCTCCTCTTGGTTTCCACCATAATCGATCCAAAACTTTCACATCAACTATGGAGTAATTCGAATCTTTGCTTCGATTGTCCTATAACGATGTAAAAATTATGAAGATACGGAACCATAAATTATCCGAGGGTTGAATCTAGGTTGATGTTCATCTTTTCATCATCCTGTGTTATCGTCGACCATGCGCAGACCATGGCAACATCTTTTCTGGTGGTGAACCTAGCATCCATGGGATTGTTTTTGTGGATTATGAATATATGAGAAGTGAAAGAACAATTTAAGAGGAGAAGTAGATAGGAGGTTTGTCTCTTGAGAAAACGGTATGCTATTATATAGTTGAAAGACCCCAACAGTTGGAAATTTTGAAAAATCCATCCGTTGGGTACAAATTGTACACATTTGCATTGGAAAATGTAGTTTTTTAAAACTGTTATAAAGGTTTACGGCTAGGAACTGGGTATCACTACCTAGCCTTATACAAGCCTCATGCGCAATTATGGTTAGGTTTGTTCACATACCTAACCGTAGCACAAATTTCAGGATCACATACGACTGGGTAAGTACATAAACCTAGCCGTACTGGGATCACCTAGGGCTAGATAAGTGCACACACCTTGCCATATAAGAAATTCAGTATCACTTACGGCCTGCTTTGAAGCTGAATTTAGCCGTAAAACTGACAGATTTTATAAAATCTTTAGAGATATATCATACTATTCGATATGGTTGACTCACCCAACGAATATTTTCTTTGAAAAACTAGCCGTTGGGTAGTTAAAACTATAAAAGGAAAACTTTCTCTTTCTCATTCTCCCCTATCCCTTTCATTCTCATTCTCATTGTCATTCTCACCCGTCCCTTTCAAGCACTAAATATGGTTACTCCATACACTAACAATGAAGATGTTGTCATTGTTAGAGTGTGGGTTATGATCACAAAGCACGAGTACGATAGATCATACATTACCCAAAGTAACCAAGACGTTAACGAAGATATTAACATGGATCGGACAACTAATGCTTGGTGGAAACGTATGTTTAAGATTTTTATGGGATTAGAAGGAAATCGTAATCAGAGAATGTTTAAACTCATTAAAAAGGGTTCGAGAAGCTGTTTCAACTATTGGAAGCTTTGAAACAGGAAATGAAAGCTGTAAAAGAAGTTCATCCCACCGAATCCAGTGCACAAGAGTAAGTATGTCAGTAAATAAGTCGTTCATCAAAAATAGTTTTGAAACATACAAACTTACAATTGATTTGTTTTTTTCAGTGGGTGATGGCTCTCGACAGATATGAAACTATCCATGGAAAAAACTTTAAGCATTAGGATTGCTGTCGTATTTTGGAAGAAAGTACCAATGATTTCAACCTATATGATTAAATGTAATCTAATGATCTATTCAATTTCATTTCTTTAGTGTAACACTATGGATAGATGAGAAGTATTCTATTTCATTCCTTTAATGTAGAACTTAATATAACACTATGAATAGATGAGAAGTATTTGTTGAGAATTTTAAATATTTTAAAAGGCCCCAACGTAAACTAGCCTCATGGGAACTTACGATAAGGTTTTTTCATAAACCTAGTCGTAACACAAATTTCAGGATAATATACGGCTGGGTTAGTATATAAACCTAGCAGTATAGGAAATCTCAAAGTCACTTGCGACTAGGTAAGTTCAAAAACCTAGCCATATAAACAAACTCAGGGTCACTGAAGGCTGGGTAAGTGCATAAACCTAGTCGTAAACTACTCATAAGGTTTCTTACGGTTGGGTTTTGTAATATTCCCAACCCTAGAACTGACATCAACTGGCGAACACCTAGATTTGCGGCTAGGTTTGTTGGTCGTAAGATGAACTTAGTGTCACTTATGACCATCTTTGAAGATGAAGTTAGCCGTAAGACTAACATAATTTTTAAAATTGATACCTACGACAAGGTTTTCAAGTTCCCGACCTAGCGTAAGTGACCCTGAAATTCCAAATTTTACTAAAAAGTGTTCTATTTTCCATTGTATTTGGAATGATATAATAAGAAAACTAACAAACATGCATTCAAGCTATTTATATATCCATAACTAAAGGAATGTATCCTTCATATCCATAACTAAAGGAATATATCCTTCATATCCATAAATTCAACCACAGCTAAATATCCATAAATATATAAGCTAGTAAACTAAAGAAAGTACTAAATATCCAACGCAAAAAACTAAAAAAATAAATCAACCTCGACCTTTTCCTTTGGTTTACCATGACCTCCACCTCGACCTTTACCTTGAGGTTGATATTCAACAATCTCTTCATTTGAACCTGTGCTAGATTAAGAACCAATAGGAGTACCAATAATTGTTTCAAAGCTACCGGATTCTGACCTATCTCTCTTGGAAACCCTCGCCTCTTCGTCAGTGTTGTACCGATAGAGATGCGCAGAGTCAGGGTCAGGTAGTTTTTGAATTTTACCTCACAGTCGTGTTTGCACTTCAACAATCAATATTTTACCACCATTAATACAACCGATCATGTTCTTCACTAACCACTTAACTCGTTCGACCAATTGCATATCAAGTTTTCCAAACTTTAAATACTTTTACAAACTAATACAATAAGAAATTATTTAGTATACGTACCACCATAAGATATCCCTCCTTCTAATAACTTGCTCCCTTCGAAGAACTTGGATGATCTACAACACCTTTGAAATACCGAATCGCTTCCGCATCCATATTGAGCACATGAGGATGACTCCATTTGTTAAATTAAGTCAAGAAGTTATCCTCGGCTAGTTTTGTGCCACGAAAGTGTTCATAACCACTAATATCAACTTGGTAGGGGACTCGAATACGACCATTCAAATCGGCTTCAAATGGGACAGGGTGGTAGACCAATCTAACATTGTTAACTAATAATATAGAGTTCACTGATAGGATTTAGAAACCCTATATGTAATAAACCGCAATCGCACGGTGTCTACAATGCAGATAACAACAAGTACGGGTCGAACCCACATGGAACGGAAAAATACTGCAATCAATATCTCAATTAAACTAATCAGAAATAATATTTTTGGGTTTTTAGATTTATGAATAAAATAATAAAACAAACTAAACTAATAAAATAAATCAAATGAGAGAAACAGTAACAAGGGTTTTCAGTATCCACCACTATTTCTATTTAATTACTGAAGTGAAACATAACTCCTGAATATCCATCTATTGTTCATTCTATCGACATCACCTATTATATGTATTAGAGTCGCAAATATCACTGGGACACCCTAAGCATGGCGCATCAAAATCTCTAAGTCTCATGCATACACCATCTAATTGCGTTAGCGAGAAAATAATACGAAACTAATTATAGGTTCACAAATAATATATGGCTCTTCTAAGCATACCCCATCTATGGATTTAACCCAAGCATGAATATCAAATAAGTAGACAAACATATTTGATATCCTATTAATTCTGCGCATAAGTTAGTGTATTGTATAGAACCGGGGAAACAACAACTAATTTTATCTTTAAATCAATAAATAAAATCATGGAATTAATCTATTCAAATCATAATAGTCTGTATCAAATAATTCAAGTCAATTGATCTAAAACTTTAAGTGGTTTCAACATTAAACCCTAGCTACAAATTAATCAGAACATGGAGATGAATTTTTTAAAAACCGTAGAAATAATTTAGAAAAGTAGAGAGGGAAAAGAAAAAACCCTTTTTGATTTCTGTTCCAGAACCAGAAAAATCTCCACTGTACGCCTGTCATCCGTCAACACCAACCAAGACTTCTTCTTCCGCGTACAACCTCTTTTCTCCCAATCAATCTTTTTCCTTCTCTTCTGTTGTTCTTTTGCGTCAGCCTCTTGTCTCTTTCACACCTTCCCTATCTCCCTTTCACGCTCTCTCTCCACCTAAAAGAATACTTCCTCCAATCAACGTCCTTCTTCCCTCTCTCCCTTTTGCCTTTTCCCTTCACCGTACCTCTCTACCAAACCTAGAAGCACTACGCCCTAGCTATCCTCCCCTTCTTCTACACCAACCTTAGGCTACTCTTGTTTCTTTCACTTCCCTTTTGTCTCCTCAAAGCAAAACCTAACTTTTTTCTCCCCTCCTCACGTCACTTTCCCTTGTCTCTCTTTATATCCTCACGCCAGCAAATAAATCCTAGCAGCTCCCCCACGTGTTTGTACCTCCTTCCCGTGTTCTCTACTTTAACCAGTTCTTTTAACTTCCCAACAGCAAAGGAAAAGTTAGCCAACTTCCAATTGTACTAGGTCCCATTCAACTGGTCCACCTATTCTTTTTGTACACAAACAAAGAGACCACAACCTACTCATTTTTTTTATGCGTCTGAGCTCAATTCAAAAACCAACACCTACTTCTGTTCATTTTGTACGTTTACTCTCCACGTCTCTCATCACCTGGCCTAACTAACATCCCTCTGACCACATCACCTTCTTTTCTTGCTGACCAGAAACTCCTAGCCAAGTCCTCTTTTCTATCCTTCTCTCGCTAGTTGTCAAACTCATCTCAGTCTCTCCATTCTCATACCAACTTAGTCCATTTAGCCATCATAATTGTAACGTCGGGTTTTTCCGATGTATCGTGTATAAAAACATAAGAATACATTATTAATATAAATTGAAGTACTACCAAATATAAATCAGGAGATAAAAATATATAAATTAAGTCTGTATCAAATACCCAAAACCTATATTTTGCTAGTCCTCGAGCAAAACTAATCTAAAAATAAAATAAAATCCTAACTTACTTTCGCAGGAATTGCGACTACATTTAGCATATGTAGTATAGTGGTAAGTATTCCCTCCGTCACGCGGGTGACCCGGGTTCGTTCCCCGGCAACAACGCCAAAAATTGATAGTTTTTGTAGTTGTGGTAAATAACGGTTCGTTCAAGACTTGTGAAGATTTGTTTTTAAACCTAATTTCTAAGACTAAAAATAACAAAACTCAAATAAACTTGATAATAAAATTTAGAGTAAAATGAGGCTAGGATTCCACTAGTTTCCAAATTTTAATATGATTTAATTCAATTATAATTATGCAATTCTTACGTTTAATTTGATCTAAAATATTGCAACAAGTAGGTTTTTAAAACAACAATTGTATAACAAAAGCATGGAACATCTAAAACCTTGGCTAAGCATGTACCATCTAAAAAAATCACAATTGCTTAGTAAAAATCATTAAATCAATTTTTAACCAAGGCAAATAATCATAAAAGAATTGCACAAATTAATTAAATAAATATTACCACATAATTTTTGAAAAAAATAGCTTCCTCTATCGCCTCAGAGATGGGGTTTAGCTCCACGTATTAATCACTTTCTCAAAATTATGGTTCATGATAAAAATGGAGTAAAACAAAGAAAACAGTGACTTTGCAACATTTATAGACGTTACAGACTAACTGTTAAAGAAGGCAGAAAATAAATGTTGCAGATTCGACAATATCCGTTGCAAACTGGTTGAAGAAACTGTTACAACTGAAAATAAATGTTGCAGCTGCGACAATATTCGTTGCAAACCAATGAAGAAAATGTGGCCTATTGGTTGAAGATTCCGTTGCTTATTCCTTGTTCTTCATGCAGCAGCAACAACAATTTTTCTGAGTTGATCTTTGATCGCTCTTTTCACCTCCTGATCTCTCCCAAATACTTTCTATCGATCCCTTTATATAGTAGAACAATCGAACATCTCCCAATCTCCCTCAATATCTTTTCATTCATGAGAATCAAATCTCTGTGATTTTTCTTTCAATGAGAATTTTCACGGTAGTAATATCATGATAATATCTTTCCGTTTTATTTCCATTTCAGTGATATGTTGTTTCCTCAGTCTAACATCTTCACTCGAGAATATATTTTATTTTATTTTTTACGTGAAAAATATATCACGAATTTGAGAATCAGAACTTGTGTTGATTTTAAACACGTAGAATTCCTTATTGAAAGGCAAGAATCTTATCATGTTCTAATTCCTAAAACTTCTCTTCTAATTCATGCACACAGATCATGCAGAAATGAAATAGAAATTTCCCGCAAAAAAAAACTGTTCAAATTTTAACAGAGTGGGTGCCCCTAATCCCAAAGCATGGATTCCTTTATAACTTTTTGAGCCAATTTTTCCCAAATGTTTATTTCTCCAAAAATACCTACAAACACAATAAAATAACAATATAAGTACACAAATGAGTTCTAACAATGTACAAATTGAGATCAAATAAGACACGAAAACGTGTCTATCAAATACCTCCAAACTTATTATTTGCTAGTCCTCGAGCAAATCTAAAAAAAATTAAAAAAAATCCTAACTCACTTTCACAGGCATCGCGATTGCACTTAGCGTGTGCAATAAGCCTTTAAACCCATAGGTATCCCTATCGGACAAGTTTCTTCTCGTGAGGGTTTACAAGAGATATACCCACAAAACCTTTACTCCAAACCCTAGCTACTTGCAAACGATTAAGGGTATACACTAAACAAGCTATTTAGTTGGCATAATAAATTCTTCGGCTATAGGAATCCTTACCCTATATGAGTCCAATTGTTGCACACGAGTTTTCACTCAGCGTACTAAAATTCATAAAAGAATTCAAAACTCTACTTAGATAGTCGTTGAACCACGATACTCAGAATCGATCAAAGTACAATCACATGAAAAGATCTAGAAGATGGAAGTGGACAAAATGAAGTTCGCGTATGTTGACTAAGGTGAATGGTGTTTCCCATATCTGTCTGAAGGTCACTGCCAGGATGAACCCTAATGGATTGAGATACGCTTCCAGTGGTCTTAATCCTTATACTAATATCGACTCAGCTGGTATATACAAGGGCCCCATAGGTCGATTTATTAAAAATAAAACAATTATCTTTATACTGACAACATGATTAGATCTTTTGAATCTAAGAGCATGGTCCTTTTCAGCAGATGATGTAATTTTAAAAGTGGTAAATAAGGTGATCGTTTCTCGAACTTGTAAAGGTAATGATCTTAGAAAATAATGATTTAAATTAACTCTAGAAAATTCCAGGAGTATGAAAAAGACTAAATAACCTAAAGATGATTTTCGAATAATTTTAAAAGGACCAGGAATCAGGAATCAGGTAATTCTAACAACCTATGTGATTAATCAGATAATTCTTTTTAAATTAATTGAAGCGCAAGTAATTGCCAAAATTGGTTTCGTTATGCTAACAAACAGAGGTAAATCACAAGCATGGACTATCAAAATTAATTAACCAAGCATAATCCATCAAGCAAAAGCACAACTGTTGAAAGAAAACCGTTTTCACTATTTATAACTATGCAATTCTAATAACAAAAGAATTATAAATAATTATTAGAAAATAATTAAATCACATAAAATTGAGAAAAGTACCTTATCCCTCATCCCAGTAAATAGACTTAGCTCATGGTGGAGAAAACTTGCTCAAAAGACCTTTTCATTGCTCAAAAAGTTGATTACAAGGTTAAAGAATAGTGCAACAGCTGAACAGATACGTTTATAAGTGTTGAAGAACAGGGTTCAGCCGTTACAGAAGTGTTTCTAAGCAATAAATGGTTGAAGGAATAGGCAACATGAGCAGTTTGAATCAACAACAGATATAAATGTTGCTGAGTCGTCTTCTCCGATGGTGGCTGATGAAGAACACGCCGGCTGGACCAGCAGCAGGTGACCGGCGGCGAACGAAAGTGGCCGGAATTGCTCTGATTTCTTCTCTAGGTTTTCGTAGTCGTTTTTCTTGTCTTCTCTTGGTTTATATAGGTAGTAGAAACCCTAGAGAGAGTTCTAAACCTAATAGAACTCTCTAAAACAACCAACAAATCTCAATCTTAATCGAATCATGATTCCGGCCAAATACATGATTTCCGAGCTGATTTCACGGGATCTTTTGATGTTTATGACTTGCGTGAGATAACTATTAACATTTGGAACAATATAGAAGCAAAAGAAACTTGTTTCTCACGTGAATTCAAAGTGTGCAGTTGATTCAGTTGAATCCCGATGAGTTGGATCGGCCGATCCTGGGTTGACTCGCCTGGTTCGCTGGGTTGACTCGCCTGGTTGACCCGCTGGGTTGACCCGATCCAGCTCAGCCCGATCCAAGGGTGCCCCAATCCAAAGTGTGGGTGCCTTGATCCATTTTACCGGGTGCCTTTAACACTTTTTGAGCCAATTTTTCCACAAATCTTTATTCTTCTAATGTACCTACAAAAGCATAAAAACACGTAATAGACACAAAATCGAATACTAACTCACTAGAAATTAAGGTGCAATTTAGACACTAAAATATGTCTATCAGCAGATTACATGATAGTTCCCATGGATCCTTCATTCCACACTTGCTTAGGCGACGGAGACAGGAAGAACACACATATTGCTATCAAAGTGTCAATACTCGATTTTTTTTAAATGCTCTAAATAATACAACAATGGGGCTTGATCTCAAACACTCTACTTCATCCCGGCGGTGATAACAATTTGATACTGGTGCCCCACCAAATCACTTAGAGAAACACACAAATTGTTAAAATAAAAAAAGAAAGTGACATGGTCGAGATAGATTCCGAGATATGGTGACAACTATCATGTTATTTCTAACACCTGAGCTAGGCATCCTTTTATGAATAGACCATTTAGCTGGGCACACCAATTCCTATAGAAAAAAAGCTAAGTTTCCATCTACCTAGAATGGTTAGTGTCACCCTGAATTGTTCACAAGTTTCTAAACTTTGGAGTTTCATATTTCACTAAAAGTTTCTCCCTTACCCCCAAACTTAAATCTAAATTGTCCCCAATGTTCTAAAGATGAATGATTAAAAGCAAAAACAAGGAGAAATTGTTACCAATCGAAGGAAAGGAGTTAAGGAAAAATATTACCGTGTCGCATGAGCATGGGTTACCTCCCAAGAAGTGCTAAGTTTAAAGTCTTCAGCCAGACTAAGAAAGAATTAGTCACCTCATTAAATCATATAGCAATAGTCGAAACAAATGTGGGTCATCTGAATAAAATAATATTATCCAAAATAGAAAAAAATTACAGCAGGCCCAGAAAGTGAACAAACTGAGCAGATCATTATCTAGTTTTCTGTTTAAGACAACTATATCTAACTGTGGTTCATGTTCAGGCTCTATGAAAGGGTCTAAATAAATCTCTTTAGGATGACTTTACTCATAGGAAGGATCTGAAGGATCAGGTTGTAGAGTCTGGAAAAACTCAAAATTTAAGGCACATAACAATAACCTGAATAATTTAGGATCCTCAATTTCAATCAGATTTAACCCACACATTTGACTACTACGAAAATGATGGTCATTCTTAAGCAAATATGTTGATTCTAATCTCCTAAAGTAATAGGCTTAGTCTCAAAACTTGATACTTGACACATTTGAAATTCAAACGTTCCCACATATGGAAGAAATTTTTTTGGTGGGAAAACAAAGTCAATCTTGGTATTATTTACTAGGTAAACCACATCGACCAGAGGATGGGTTTCTAACAACTGAACTTCTTTTTGGACATCAACAGGCTCAGAGAATCTACTTTGAAGATGATCCTGAAAAAAAGGTAGAGGTGCAAATGTCAAGTCCCAAGTTAGGGACTTTAAGCAGGGATACTTGACAATCACAAGAATCATCCGTACCCCCAAACTTAGGGTGGACATTAATCTCAGGTGAACTAAAAACTGTTGGTTGGATTCTAGGGTCCTTAAGGTCAGAACTACATTCAGCTTCCTCTATAGAAGGAAATAAGGTAGACTTATAAACTGGTAGAAGTTCAAACTTAGATTTCCATGTATTATAAGTGTCCATCAAAGGTGCAGAATCTAATAAATTATTCACCTTATTAATAAAACTATCATCGTCAACATCAAACCCAAAGTAGGTTAGGCATTTCTCTAATGGATCTTCTAACAAGGTGTTTGGTAAAGATTTATGAACTGAAGTACTAGTTACGTTCACTTCTTTCTAAATCATAGATCTCACAAGAAGGTTGTCCACTCATACTAATTCAATAGTCATGTTATCAAAAGAAAAATTAATTATTCCATTTCCATAATTGATGACGACATTATATGTAGCTAAAAGGGACGTCCTAAGATCACTGGAATTTGAACCTCTGGGACCTGAAAAGGTTGGATGTCTAGGACAACAAAATCCACTGGGAAAACTATTCTATCAACCTGAATCAAATCGTCCTCTATCACATTAAAATTCTCTAAGAGTCTATCGTCTTCATCAGAGACTATTGTCTTCGAACCGTTAGACTCTAAATAACTAGACTCAGGACAAACTCGTTCCTCTAAACCATTATCGGCTTCAAAACAAGAAAATTCTTCATCGTCTAAAATAGTGGTATCTCTAGTCAAATCCTCTTCATTTTGAATAGATGAATAATCATTAAAATTATTTGGATTTGAAACAGAAATAACACTATCATTATGAAGCACAATTGGAGTGACAATTTCTTGATCACTCTGCCTGTATATTTCAAGTTCTTCACCAATACTATCTTCATCATCATAATAATATGAAGATGTTTGAACCTCATCTAAATAAGTAGTGTTACAAATTTTATCCTCGTCCTCTTGACTAGGTGAATAATTATTAAGGGTATCACTAGGAAATTAAGATCATTTTGAGCAATATTATTCTTTGCAGAAATTTTATTCACACTTAATACAAACCTATTTCTATCCTCGTCATCTCCTTTATGATTCTTCTTGTATCCTCAGTCAACTCCTTGATGGAATTCTCTATAGAAACAACTAAATCATAAGGATTGCTAGATCATAACTGCTCGTGTGATTCTTCTAGAGGCATAATAGGTTCATTATAAGTACTAGATTGCACATGCTTTACGGCATCCCTCCAAGACAAAGAACACGAATTTTGCTCATTTTCATGTTCATAAGACGGGTATATGTACAAATAGTAATTGAGATCACCTTGATATGAACCATAACCTTCAGAAGGTTGGCAGTGGTCCCAAGTACTATCCACACTATGGTCATAGTAAGGGTAATGCCCATTTTTAAACTCAGTCGGATATTCATTATATTGGATATCGTAATACCAGTTCGACATTTTCTAACAAAAATTTCCTAATAAGCTTACAAAAAATCTAAGAAAATAAATCCGAACAGGAAGGGGTTCTAAACATACACAAACAAGGCCGACTCAACCAAATCAAACCTACTGAATCTAGCGAACAAAAAGTATGATGGCTCCACTTAGATTGTTTCTAGACCAACTTGTATTCTTCCAAAAGGCAACTAGTTACAGTTTTAGCAAATCTCTTAGAACGATCTGAATTAGATTAGGTCGAATAGAAACAGGATAAGATCTAAGGAGATTTGATAACCCTGCCTCTTTGGCAACTTTTCCTTGGGTTACAAGGCGGCTCTAATCAACTTAAAATAATCTTCATGAACTTTAAGTTAAATTAACAAAGTAACAAATACAGTCTTTTTGAATGATTTTCCAATAAGCTCGATACCCTATTGGTCTTCTTTCGTGTCAAATTTTAAGGATTAGGTTCGCGTTAGGTAACGTGTTCCTAAGGCGGCAAGAAGGAAACGGTGATGAAATCCGAATCCTTATCTTATATGGCCAGTCCTTGCCCTTTATTAGAAAATAAATCCTTATTCAATTTCTCAACATATATGCATACAAAGGAATATAGTAAACCCACTTGTAGGGGATTTGTGGGTGGTTAGGGTCTTACCTCCCGTTCCAGACGGGGGATGAATCGGTTGTAGTCGACTCGGGCCACCGACTCCTGTGTCAGTGTACGAACCCGAGGGGCCGAGACAATATCGTAATTGTCGTCCTTCTCTGTTGCAGTTTATATTTAAATACCCTTCCGTAGGGTTTAAAAATTAATAATAAAGTTCAAAATTTCAAAGTCCAAAGTCCAAAAATAAATATAAAAAAAACAACAACAAATACCTAAAATAATTACAAAGATAATAAGAATTTCCTAGTACCGTTTTCTAAAAAGAAAAATAAAAACCCTAAAAAAATAAACTAAAAAAAATTGTCTTCTTTTTCCGTTCTTTTCGCTTTGTATTTGAATCCAAGTCTTTAAGATCCATTTCTTTTTTGATCCAAAACCTGTAATACAAAGAAAATACCCAAAATTGTAAAATAGAATAAATAAAATTAAAAAAAAAATCTATAAACTAATTAACCTAAAAAAAAATCTAAAAAAATTTCCAAAAACAAGTCCGAGTCGGCGGCGCCAAAAACTGACAGGATTTAGAAACCCTATATTAATAAACCGCAATCGCACGGTGTCTATAATGCAGGCAACGGCAAGTACGGGTCGAACCCACAAGGAGCGGGAAAATACTGCAATCAATATCTCAATTAAACTAATCAGAAATAATATTTTTGGATTTTTAGATTTATGAATAAAATAATAAAACAAACTAAACTAATAAAATAAATCAAATAGGAGAAACAGTAACTAGGGTTTTCAGTATCCACCACTATTTCTATTTAATTATTGAAGTGAAACATAACTCCTGAATATCCATCTATTGTTCGTTCTATCGACATCACCTATTATATGTATTAGAGTCACAAATATCACTGGGACACCCTAAGCATCGCACATCAAAAGCTCTAAGTCTCATGCATACACCATCTAATTGTGTTAGCGAGAAAATAATACAAAACTAATTATAGGTTCACAAATAATATCTGGCTCTTCTAAGCATACCCCATCTATGGATTTAACCCAAGCATGAAATATCAAATAAGTAGACAAACATATTTGCTATCCTATTAATTCTGCGCATAAGTTACTGTATTGTATAGAACCGGTGAAGCAACAACTAATTTTATCATTAAATCAATAAATAAAATCATGGAATGAATCTATTCAAATCATAATAGTCTGTATCAAATAATTCAATTCAATTGATCTAAAACTTTAAGTGGTTTCAACATTAAACCCTAGCTACAAATTAATTAGAACATATAGATGGATTTCTTAAAAACCATAGAAATAATTTAGAGAAGTAGAGAGGGAAAAGATTAAACCCTTTTTGATTTCTTTTCCAGAACCAGAAAAATCTCCATTGTACGCCTGTCAGCCGTCAACACCAACCCAGACTTCTTCTTCCGCGTACAACCTCTTTTCTCCCAATTAATCTTTTTCCTTCTCTCCTGCTGTCCTTTTGCGTCAGCCTCTTGTCTCTTTCACACCTTCCCTATCTCCCATTCACGCTCTCTCTCCACCTAAAAGAATACCTTCTCCAATCAGCGTCCTTCTTCCGTCTCTCCCTTTTGCCTTTTCCTTCCCCTTCACCGTACCTCTTTACCAAACCTAGAAGCCCTACGCCCTAGCTATCCTCCCCTTCTTATCCACTAACCCTAGGCTACTCTTGTCTCTTTCACTTCCCTTTTATCTCCTCAAAGCAAAACCTAACTTTTTTCTCCCCTCCTCACGCCACTTTCCTACTCTCTCTTTATATCCTCAGGCCATCCAACAAAGCCTAGCAGCTCCCCCACGTGTTGTACCTCCTTCCCGTGTTGTCTATTTTAACCAGTTCTTTTAACTACCCAACAACAAAGGGTAAGTTAGCCAACTCCCAATTGTACTCGGTCCCATTCAACTGTTCCACCTTTTTTTTTTACGCCAACAAAGAGACCACATCCTACTCCTTTTCTTTTATGTGTCTGAAGCTCAATTCAAAACCCAACACCTACTTCTGTTCATTTTGTACGTTTACTCTCCACGTCTCTCATCACCTGGCCTAACCAACAGCTGTCTGACCACATCACCTTCTTTTCTTGCTGACCAGAAACTCCTAGCCAAGTCCTATTTTCTAGCCTTCTCTCGCTAGTTGTCAAACTCATTTCAGTCTCTCAATTCTCATATCAATTTAGTCCATCTAGCCATCATAATTGTAACGTCGGGTTTTTCCGATGTATCGTCTATAAAAACATAAAAATACATTATTAATATAAATTGAAGTACTACCAAATATAAATTAGGAGGTAAAAATATATAAATTAAGCCTGTATCATTTACTCTGTCCACTTTAAATACTTCCTCCTCATCGTGAAGAATTATCTAGACAATTCCAATTTGACACAGATTTCTACGAGGGTTGAAAAGGACATACCCTGTTGGATGAAAGAATGGTCCGTTGTAGGTCGACGCATCAGTAAATATACGAGCATCATGACCATTTTCATCAAGCCTAAGGTATGGGTCAAACTCCACATCCTTAGTCATCATACCATCCAATTGAGCTCTCATCTGAACCATCTTACCCTCTTTGTTCTCATGATTTCTTGTGAATGGACATCTGCTTCCTGTTGGAGTAGGGAAACACTATTGTTTATCCTGCGTTGGTCTTGTCAAGGTAGGAAAATGGTTGTAAACCCATGACGGCGTAAAAAGAGATATTAAACACAAATCAATTTAAAAACTGAACAAACATTGGAAATAGTGAAACAAAAATTACCCTGGAGAAGGACAACATTACCCACAATTTGTGTTTGGTTTCCCCTTGAAGCTTTACCAAGACTATCAAGCAAGAAAACAAGGATTTCAGTTCTCCACGAGTACTCTGCAACTTTGTTCAATTCCGGATCAAGACTAAGATGTTGCAAGATTTATAGATAACAAGCATTCACCCTGTTTCCCGAGAGATCGAGAAAAATGATGGTGCTAAGTGCGTACAAAAAGTAAGTTGTAGTTGTATGTCTAACGACTCTAACCCTTACATCATCCATCTCCTTATCCTTGGAATTATGGAACTTAGCTCTCAGATGACTCAAATTTATCTTTTTTACCGTACTTGGGGGAACCATTTCACCATCCTTATTCATCTTCCTTATGTTAAGGACTCAGTTTCTCCCTGAGGCCTTTCTCCGAATCCAACCTCAAACTCTTCTTGGGATTCATGCTTGTTCCATCCAAGACATTCTTCAGCCAACTTAAAAAGATCTTCAAAAGAAAGAGAGTTTTCGAAACCCTCATGCACGACTTTTTCATCCATGGAAAAGCTTGTAATTTGGAGAGCATCGTCCGGAGTGATAGTCATCTCGCGTACCGGAAGATGAAAAGTATTTTTCTCGGGAAAATACCTCTTCCGGAAAGAGCAAACTGTCACAACATCGTACTGCTTCTGCGCATTGGTTATTGCATGCCATAATCCCGAAATCTTTTAAAGAGCTACCACAGGTAAGCTCTCGTTATCCAATGGCCAAAAATTTGCCCTCTGGTGTTTGAGTTTCAGGACCGTTGTGGTATGATCCTAGGTAAACAACGAAAAAAACATTAAAAATAATAAATAAAAATTTATCTTTAGATTAGATTAGATTATTACCAATGCCGAACAGACCCTTACCGCCCATAAATGTTGGTAACCAAATAAAATAAAAGATTTATCCCTTGGATCACCTCAAGGTCTTCCATTCTGCTTGCAGAAAAAAAAAATTGTTAATCACTTGAGTTGCTGTAAGAGGAGCTGACTTTATCTCTTTATATTTTGTTTTCACTTTAGCACTTGAGGGACCAACACTTGTTTTGCCCCTATGTTTTTCCACAATCTCATTTTGTTGTTGTGATTGAGAAAGCACAAGTTTACGTTCAGTTACCTCTTCTCTTGGTTCACCAATAACCAGTGCACCTTTCTTCCTTTTGTCCACACCCAAATTTTTCTTCTGACGAGATGCTGGAGTCGTTTCAACTCTTGGTGTTACCTCTTGCGTTCTTCTCTTCTTCTTTTCCTTTAGGGGCCTAAACAAATTAAGAAGACATATTCAAGACAAATAACATGAAAACTTAAATAAAAAAATGAAAATCCAAAAAAATTATGCTTTAAAACAGGAAAATCAGGGACGTTTACGGCTAGGAAATGTGCTTGTACGGTTGGATCGAAATGGTCTACGGCTGGGGAATGTATTTTAACAGATGGGTCAAAATCGTCTACAGCTGGATTATCCAAACACTGACCTAGCCGTAAACTTTAAAAAAAAAAGTTCAACCCAAACTCAGGGTCATTTACGCCTAAGAAAACACATTTACGGTTGGGTCAAGTATTCTTACGGCTGGCTTTTCCAAGCATTGACCTAGCCGTAAAATAAATAAAAAGTTAAACCTAAACTCAGAGTCACTTACGGCTAGGAAATGTTATTCTACGACTGGGTTTTCCATGCATCGACCTAGCCGTAACTATATTACTTACGGTTAAGAATGTTTAATTTCCTAACCGTATTGAAAACAATTACAGTTTTTACGGATGGGAGTTCATAAATTCCCAGCTGTAATTTAGAAATATTTAATTTTACTGGGAGTTCGTCTTTTCCCAGCCATATATTTGTATTTACGGCTAGAAAATCATCCTAGTCATAGGCAGTTACAAAACTGAATTTTAAAACCCTAAATCTAACAAATGTATCCTAATTAAATAATAAAATTGATAGAAAAAGGATGGGTTTTCGATTCATACCTTAATGAGCTATTTCTGGTGGATTTGCAAGAGGTTCTTCTTCTTATTCACTGTTTGATTGATGATGTAGCTCTTCGGGTGCAGAATAACTTGAATCTTCTTCAATTGGTTACTTTCTTCTTCTTTGTAAATTGGTTGCTTGCTTTGCTTGCTTGGACCTCGTGGTGTTTTATAGAAAAAAGATTAATCGTTGATGAATAATTTTTAGAATCTTCGATGAATCGTCTAGTGATAAACGAGAATGAAGAAGTTTTACGGCTGGAGAGGAGAGGAGAAGAGAAGGAGGAAAATGAAAAGTAAATTAGATTTAGATTTTCTTTTGTTTTTGTATTAGATTTAGGGTAGTTATTGAGGGAAGGTATTTTTGACCTTTGACATAGCTATTGAGTCACCCCATATCCCTATTTGGGACACAATAATCCATTACAGCCCCTAAGAAAAAAAGTATGCATCCCCCATAATAAGTTCTTTTATAATTTAGGGATTTCCTCATTTTTATTCATCTTCGATCGAAGTTTCTTCAATCAGTTTTCTGCCTTTATTTCCTTTTTTTACTTATTTGTAGTCCCCTTTTTTGTGTTCTTATTTTAATTTATCTTGTCCTTCATTTCTAATTCAAAGTTCTGATTTGATGGATACTAAATTATTTCCTATAATTTTATTATAGAGTTCCATGTGTTTCAGGAAAGTTGTGTGTGGTGCAGATTCTCAGGGGAAACTAAATCAGGTCAGTTACTCAATTTCGAGAAAAGTCATGCAAATTCAGTTCATCATTCAACCCTCTATACAAGATGACGCAATTATTGCACTCTCAAGTAAGGCATCTTCTAATTTGTTAAATGACAAGTATATTAAAAAAAGTATCTATGATCCTCTGAATGCAATCATCGCTAGTGTAAATTTGGGTACTTCTTTGGAGATTGCGTATAAAATAAAGAATTTTTTTGTCATCACTATGTCTGATATCAGAAAATGTATCTTTACAAACTTCGGTTTTAACGATTATTCTATACATGTGGGAATGTGATTTGTAGATGGTGGTCAAAATTGGGTTTCAAACTCTCGAACTTGTGAAGATTGATTTTAGATTTAAAAACTGATTTTAAACTAGAAAATATACACAAAAGATGAAAGTAATATTCATAAATATTGAGGTTATGGATTTCACCATTAACCAATTAAACTGATTCAATCTAATCAATATTCATACAATTCTTTATGTTTAAAGTGATTCTAATATGTTGTAAAAGTAGATTTTCAAAGTAACATTTGTAAATCAAAAGTAAAGAAAATCAAAAACCCTAGGCTAAGCATGCTCTATAAAAAGAAATCACAACTGATTAATAAAAATCCTCAAATCAATTTTTAATCAAAGGAAATAATCATAAAAGAAATTGCAAAAATCAATTAAAATAGAAATATACCACTTTTCTTAGAACAATGGCTTCCTCCGTCGCCCCAACAAAGGGGTTTAGCTCCTCAAATTAATCACTTGCTCAAAATAATGATTCATGGCTCAAAGTGTTTACAAATGATGAAAGAGCGTGAAAATAATAAAAACTGGAAATTCGCAATGTTTGTAGGCATTGCGAACTCACTGTTACAGAGGGAAAAATGTTTCACTGAAGATAAACGTTGCAAAGTGAAGATAAACATTGCTTAGTTTAAAGATTTAGCAACGGTTTCTTCAACCTTTTCTTCATAGTTTCTTCAACCTTTTCTTCACGGTTTCTTCATCTTCTTTATCACGAGCAAAACTTTTCTGATTTTTTATTTCTTTGTTTTTGGTAGAGCCAGCCCCCTCAATGCTTCTATTCGACCCATTATTTATATTAAAGCAATCCCATCTCATCAAACCTTTGAAAATCTCTTTTAATCAATGATGGAAATCTTGGCAGAATAAAATCATATCTCGGTCTGATTTTTCTTAATGATCATATCTTGCCAGCATTACTCGGTGATTTTCTTACATAGTTTATCGAGCAATTAGAGATAAAATCATATGAAACTTAAGAAAGAAAATCCTGAGATTCTTTCTTCCTGTTTTCAAATAAAGCCCGAGTTTATACTTTCCATTTTTAACGTCAACAAACAATTTTCCATGAGATTTGTCGAGTGTCCATAATTGGTACAACTCTTCTTAGTAAGGCAAGAGTTAATTCTTCCTTAAACTCTTGCAAAAATCTTTTATAACTCTTGTATCCAATTCGCACAGAAGAGACTTGAATGTTCCCGCCAATTTTTAATTTGAAAGAGGGTGGGTGCCTTTATCAAAGAGTTGGGTGCCTTTATAACTTTCATGGGGTTCCTTTAACCAAAACGAGGGTGCCTTTAACACTTTTGATGGGATGTTTTTAGCACTTTTTAAACCTATTTTTTCACGATCATTTATCCTGCAAAAATACCTAAAAACATAGAAAATGATAATATTAGTACAAAAATTGAGAAAAAATAATATAAATTGAGAACAAAACAGACACAAAAATATGTCTATCATGTGGCATTTCCCAACATAAGTTATTTTTGTTTGTTCACATGCAGTAGAAAGAAGTATAAAACCCCTTTTGTTTCCAACACCACTTATACCTATACCAAAAAACAAAATCTCACACCAGTAAACTTGTTTCCACCCTAATCTCAATTCTATTACTTTCAAAGATTACTATAATCAAAACACTATGTCTAATGTTCCTTCAAATGATTTCATTATTCATCCCACTAGGATGTTGCAAGATCAAATTAACTTAACTTTTGGGTCATTTAGGTATTATGTTGAATTTCTACGTATAACTAATGTTCTAATTGATAAAGGTAAATATCCTAGATTAATAATCGATTTTTTCAAATAAATTAAGAAGGGTGATAATCCTAGAGGTTTCAGGGTTGAGAAAATGGCCTTTGCTTTGCATGTGGCATGGTCTCCAGTGGGTCACATTATTATTAAAAAAACAGCTGACCCTCGGTTTTTTATTATCAGATTCACACATGCAAGTAATTTTTCTACTGCAATCTTTTCTAATCCTAATAGAGTTTATGGAAAATTGCTTATAACAAGGATTTGGAGTCCTGAAGAGAATATGAATGATATTGACTTCTTAGTGCAAGACTTCTGGGTTGAATTTGATTTAAGAAGTGATTTAGTTGCTAAATATTGCGTTGCTTTAGCTGAAGAAGTCGGTTGTTCTCAATATAATTGGCATCTCAATAAGCAAGGAAATTACAAGACTAATGTGTTGGTTGATCTTACTAAAGCTCGAGTCCATAAAATTAAAATTATTAAAGGATAGAGAACCTATTAAGATAAAATTCTTATTCATTGGCATTCCTCATGGCACATGTAGAGAATGATGGTTTGTTGATTATACCAAGGAAAGTTGTTCTTCAAGAAGAATTGGTTATAAGAAGAATTTCCCTAAGATTATTATTCAAGATGAGGAAGAAGATGCTATAGTTTTTAATGGTAAATCAACTCACGTAAATAGAAAAATGGAGTCTTTGGCTAAAACAGCTGCTAGCCTTAGAATTTATGAAACAAAATTAGATTAAAATGAACAAATGGATAGAGGAATCAAAAGAATGAGAATAAGTATGCAGGAAGATGCATTTTCTGAATAAGAATGAAGTAAATGGGAAAAAAGATTCATTATTGTTGATGATCTTAAGAAAGCTCCAAAAGGAAAATTTCATATTTGTGTTGAATCATGAGAGAACAATGATTTTGTTAAAGGCAGTGGTATCACTATTAGGGACGCTGGTAATATCAGAGGAAACAAGCAAGAAAGGAAGCAAGATGAGCGGTTTAGAATGTTAAGTCAATATGCTGGTCGGGGAAGGAAAAAGAATATTGTTATCAATGATGGAGTTGTGGGAAATCAAGAGAAAGTTATGAATGATTGGTTGGTTATATAAGGAAACTGGAATTGTGTACCAATGGAAATTGCCGAAAAAGTACTTGATGAGGATACATATTTGGCTCAAAAGAAGAGAGATATACTTGAAATTGCTTCGAAAACAGTGATGAGTAACAAAGAAGTGGATGACTTTGCTTGTGCCAATGGAGATAATGCTCTCTCTTAGAGTTTGATTGATTCAGGAAATATCTCTCATTGAGTAACTACTGATGATGTCATCACTGAGCATGGAGCTATTACCCAACTTCCCTTGGATCATATAGAGGCAATTTTTTCTTATCTGAATACAATAGATTCTCTTATTTTCAATTAAGTATCATGTTTTATATTTTAATCTACATAAATCTACATTTGATGATCATATGCTGAAAAATAGTTTTAAACTAGTTATAATTTACTTAAATTAATTACTTGATAATAACCTTCTACCTTTGAATCATAACTTATTGTTTTCTTATATGGTTATGGATGAAAGAGTGTTTGTATGTGACTTTAAGATTTGATCTTGGAATCTCGAAGGTATTAAAGCTTTTTTAAAATAAGATCATCTTATTAACTTAAGTAAATTACATAACTTGGATATGGTTTTTCTTTCTAAGATTAAAGTCAAAATTCATATAGTAGAAAAAGTTTTTCACAAGTTGCAGGGAAGGATTGGTTTATTATGCCTTCAATTTGTAGGTTAGGAGGATTTTTTATAATTTGATATTAGGGAGTTTCTTCTAACCTTATATATTCCAAGAATAATGTTTGCAATTTTTAAGTTAGTAAAGATAATTTTAATATGAATATTTCTTTTGTTTATAGTGCTCTAGATAACAACTTAAGACAAATCAATGGGATTTTTTTTCTAGCTTTAGTGATTTAAATAAACCTTTGGCTTTAACATGTGATATGAACTTTATTATGCATAAAGATGACAAGGAAAGTGGAAATGATATTTCCTCTAGCAGTCTAGCTTATGTTTATAGTTCTATCCAAAATTTAGGACTTGTTCATTTAAATTTTAATGTTTTTCCTTTTACATGGACTAATAAAAGAATTGATGATAAGAATATCCAAGAAAGAATTGATAGGGTAGTTTTAGATCATGCTCCTACTATGTTAAAAACTATTCATGTCAGAGAAAAAGGAAATAAACCTTACAGATATATGAGATGTTGGAGATAATATAAAACTTATAATGATACCATAGAAAAATCTTTAAGGAACAATAGAGGTAAAGGAAACTATATAAGTAGCATATTAAGAAATCTTGAATTTGACCTCAAACATTGGAATAAGTAACATATTTAGAAACATATCTAGCATTCTTAGTGAAATTGAAGCAGAAAACAAAAAAATATTATAGTATAGAAATGAAAAAATATGTTAGAATAAATTTAGGATGAATTAATTTCATGGTATTCTATTGATAACATTTACTGGGGAAAATCATGTTAAAGAAAAATAGATGAAAGAAAATGATCATAACTCTAGGTTTTTTCATCAGAATGCTTCTGAAAGAAAGAGAATAAATGGTATTCATGCCCTTAGAGATAATAGTGGTCTTTGGATTGAAGGTCAACAAAACTTATCTTCACTAATTACTAAATATTTCAAAGAGATTTTTCAGACAAATTATTAATATTTATACTATTTTTAATAATATACTTAAACCAAGTATTGATAAAGATGAAAACAATAAACTTTGTAAGATTCTTGGTGAAAATGAGATTAAAAAAAACATTATTTGTGATGAATTCTTAGGGGCATCAGATCTTGATAGATTTCCCTTGGTTTCTATTAACATTATTGGGACAACCTGAGTGATGAAATTGTATCTTGGGTCCAAGATGTTTTCAGAAACAAATGTTTCAGCCAAAAAATAAATTATACTTACATTTCCTTAATCCCCCCCACAAAAAAAAAACTCCTAAAACCCCAAATGAATTTCGAACAATCAGTTTAAGTAATGCTCTTTATAATAACTAATTGCTAAGATTTTAGCAAATAAGATAAAACCTCTTCTTGATAATCTTATCTCACATAACCTATCGGCTTTCATTCCAAAAAGATTAATAACATATAATATAATTGTAGCCCATAAAATCCTTCATACTATGAAAACAGATAAAAGAAAAAAATGGGCATATGACCCTGAAACTTGACTTATCTAAGGCTTCCGATAGATTATGAATTTCATAACCATTGTTTAAATGTCTAGGTTTTTCAGAGAACTTTTGTGATATCATTTGCGCTTGCAGTACTTCTTTTTCGCATTTTATTCTTGTTAACGGTATACCGGGGAAACTTTCTTTCCTACCAAGGGTATTAGATAAGGTAATCTTTATAACCAACTATTTTTATATTATGTGTATGGAATCCCTTTCTAGATTATTGATACGTACTAAAAATTTAGGAAACATTGCTGGTGTGAAATTTACCAGAGATTGCCCATTTTTTTCTTACTTTTTTTTCGCCGATGACTTTTTTTTACCTCTACAAGTATAATTCATGCTAGAAATTTACTTAATATTTTAAATATTTTTAGTGCCTCGTCAAGTCAAGTAGTAAATTATCATAAATATGGTATTTCTTTTAGAAAAATAGTTCAAAACGAGCATTGTAAGTTATTAGCTAGAATTTTTAGAGTTAACAGAATTACCAAAAATGACACTTACCTAGGTACTCCTCTCTTATTTAATAGAACTAAAAGTTTTACTTATCAAAACATGTTTGTTAAGGTTTATAGTAGAATCCAAGGATGGAAAGCAAAACTTTTATCCCAAGCTGGTAGAACCACTATTATTAGTTATGTCACCAGTGCTATGCCAGTGTATTATATGATGTGTTTTTTCTTACCTAAGAAGACCTTAGATAAACTAAATGCTTTGCAAAGGGATTTTTGGTGGCAAAAAATAATGATACCAAGGGAGTTTACCTCAAAGCTTGAGATTCAGTTTGTAAAAAAAGTAAAGCTAGTTGGGGACTGGGTATCAAAAACCCTCACAAATTCAATTTGGCTCTTCTCACTAGAATTGCTTGGAGAGTAATTGAAAACCCAAGCAAGCTTTGGAGTGTAATTCTTAAATGTAAATACTTCCCAAAAACTGACTCACTTGGCTATAATTTATTTTGCCAATGGACCAATATTTGTAAAGGTATAAATGTTATTAAACAAAACTATTGCCGAAAAATAAGAAATGGTGAAAAGATTAGTCTATGGAATGATAAATATCTTTCTTATGGGAAGTGTTCTAAGCCTAAGGAGAAAACTACCCCTATAGATTCCCAAAAAATATATGATATCCTAAACGTTCAAGGTAAATGGGATAATATATAGTTTCCTTCATCATTTATTTGATAACCAAATTGTTTAAGAAATAAAAACAATTGAACTTTTCAGCAGTATTGATAATAAAGACCATATAAAATGGATATGTACCCAGAGTGGAAATGTTTCTGTAATATCTGCTTATAATTATTTATGTAACAAAAATTATTTGAAAAACAAAATAAAATTGTATACTATATGAAGCTTAATGTTATCCCCTTAGGTGCAATTATTTCTTTGGAAATCTCTTAGTGGCTTTACCCGTGAAAAAGAGATTAGGTAGAATTATTCTCATTAAAGTTCAAAGTTCTCTTTACAATAATATGACTAGTGAAAATATAGATCATCTTTTTACATAATGCCCTTTTTTCTGAAGCTATTTGGAGGGATATGTCTTTAACTACCATGTTTTACAATGCTGCTTCTTGGAATTTTAAAAACTAGTGCTTGATTTGGCTAAAAGATAAATAGATCTCAAAGAAACTTATGCTTATATTTGTTGGTTCATTTAGAAATATAGATGCATATTTTTCTTTAACAACATCGTTCTTAATCCTTAAGATCTACTAGACAATATACAAAAATAATTACCACATTAATTACTTGGGAAGACAAGGAAATACTAAAGAAAAACATATAAAATATACTAACTATGAATACCTTCACCCAGGATGTAAATTTGTTACTGCTAATGCTTGTGGAGACTTTAACTTAGTATATACTCCCTCCGTTTCATCAAAAATGTTATTATCATTTTTTTTTTTAGTCTATTTTTAGGTTAAAATGAAAAAATGATAGTAACTTTTGTTGAAACGGAGGTAATTTTATTAGAAGTTGTTTTTAAGTCAAGTAATAAAGTTTTGCTTATGCTCTTTTCTTGTTAAATAGGCCTTTGAGGATCTTAGTTTTGGGTTTCTTGTTTCATTTATTTTCTCTTTCGATAAAATATGTCTTTTTCTTGTCAAAAAGTTAAAGAGAAATTTCAGAAAGTACTATAACAATAAATCTTGGTTTAATTAACTAGGCCCGTCTTTTTTTTTCAAATTTAATTAAATAGGTCTGTTGTTTCCAAGTTAATTGGTCCTACTAAAATGGTCAAATATTTCTAACTTGGTCAGTTTGTCATGTTGAGATGATGAGGCTGCCCATCACTTATTCTAGGGTTGGAAACTTTAGAAACATAAGTTATTCATTTACTTCTTTCTTTTTCTTTTTTTGGTGTCTTTTTCTTCTTCTCAACAATGGCGGATCAGAAAAACAAGTTGAGTAAGATGGTAATACAAATAGGAAAAGTATAACTAGGTGTTTGGGATGTCTGTATCAATGGACATTCAAATCTTCACTATAACATTTCAAAGGCGGTGCTCCATTTCTCACTTAAAATCTTAATTTCCTTCACATCCATTAATATTTGCACATTAAAGCAAGTTTCTCTATATTTAGCATGCTTTTGTTGTCTACTTTGCTATAAGTTGTCTCCCTTAAGTTTTAATTTCACTTTTCACGCATGCATTTAAGAATAACTAACTTCACGTGAGTTATTCTTGAGTTTTACCTTTTCTAAGCAATTCAATTCCACATATGTCAAGGCTTTATCATCTTCACCAGTTCGAGTTATGGAAGTAGATGAAGAGATCTTCATGAAGGTTTTTACCGGTGGACTATTAGAGAAAGGGATATAAAGTGAGAACACTCACTCAAATTGAAGGAGTATATCAAATTTGACCAAATTTGGTGCCCTTAGAGCAACTGCAGCGGTTGGACCAGACCATCGACCAAATACCAAATCTGTTTGGTCGTTAAAAAAAAAAAACGCAACGAAAACATGACTAGATATGATATTACGCTGTTGTAAATAAGCGTTAATTATCAAACGCTATACTAAAGTGATGTATATTACACAAACGTTTAACTATACAAACTTTATGTTTTTGACGTTCATTTAGATTAGCGTTTTTAACATACGCTCTTATAATGAAGCGTTATATACTCAAACGTCACTTTACTGAAGCGCTTATCTAAACGTTACCATACTGAAGCGTCAAAACCAAAACACTCTTCTAAAACAGCATTTAAAAAAAAAACGTTAACATAAAACAACGTTTGAAAAGAAAGCGTGGGTGTAGAGGAGCGTTACTATTGAAACGTTGCTGTGTAATAACGTTAATCTTATTTAACTTTAGGTAACGTTATTGTAGCCTAGCGTTAACTATAGGAAACGTTATTGTAGACTAGCGTGAACAAAGCTCACGTTAGTGTGAGGGAGCGTTACAAAAAGTCAAGCTAGGTCAGTCATGGTCAAATAGAGGATTTGCTTATGTGTCATGATTTTAGCTAGGGTTTTGTACACGTGTTGGGCATCCTTCCAACTATAAAAACACACACATTACCTTCTTCTCCAACAAAACCCTAACAACAAAATTATGGTTACAAGGATTGGGGAATCTACTGTATTGCAAGGATTGGGGAATCTACTGTATTGCAAGCAACTCGTAAGTTTTGCCTGACGATTGTGCAGCTATATGGGGATCAGTATTTGCGTAGCCCTACACCTACAGATGTTCAACTATTGCTAACTCAGAACCAGGCAAGGGGATTTCCTGGAATGCTAGGAAGTATAGATTGTATGCATTGGAAATGGGATAGATGCCCAACGCCCGAATCGGGTGCATACACCGCATACAAAGGCGATGAAAGTATCATCTTGGAGGCGGTTGTTTCACAAGATCTATGGTTTTGGCATGCCTTTTTTGGTATTGCCCGGTTCAAACAAAGATATAAATGTTCTGAACCGGTCTCCTGTTTTCAAAAACATTATAAAAGGTAAGGCACCCCCGGTAGACTACGTGGTGAACGGTAACCATTACGATATGGGGTATTATCTTGGCGATGGGATATACCCAGAGATAGCAACCATAATCATGTCGATCAAGCATCCAGATACACTTAAGAAGCGGAAATTCTCAGCAATGCAAGAGGGTGCTCGAAAAGATGTGGAAAGAGCCTTTGGTGTACTACAAAACCAATTTTGGCATCGTTAAACAACCGGCTAGAATGTGGAATCCGGACGCACTTGCATATATCATGAAAACAGTAATTATTCTCCATAATATGATTGTGGAGGATGAACGTCTACCGGGTGTTTGGCCACATGATTATGATCAAGGGCGCTACGCTGCACCAGTAACTATATCACGGCAACAAACTGATGCACTTTCAAGGATGACAAATCACCAACGACGACAAGCAGTCTATAGCAAACAAACACACCTTCGATTACGAAATGACTTGATCGAACATTTATGGTCGAATTTTGGTGATGTTTGAAAAACGACTTTTTTAAAAATTGGTTTTAATTCATATCTTTTACTGTTAGTAATTGATTTCACTCGATGCTTATGTGTAGACAACAAATATGAAAGTAATGGTTTTCATTAATTAGAAGGAAAATAATATTTGTTGTTCAGTTTTTTAGGTAATACAAGATTCTTTTCTTTTTCGTAAAATCTCTGCTTTCTTAAGCATAACCCACTCTTTTGATACGTCATCCAATTTGGAGACGTCCGTCATCATTAATCGATACTCCTCTTTCATTAGGCGATGCTCTTCTTTTGATGCTAACTCGGCATCTCTTTGATCAATCTTCCTTTTTGCATTTTCTGAATAACTGTTGTTGAAGTTTTTTTGGTTATTGATTATTATTCCAAGGCTTCTGCTTGGGCACTGGATTTTCCTCGTGCATTATGCTTCAGTTGTTTAGCCTGTTTTTGGCGCATCGGCCGCGGATACGTGTTTGGAATATCTCCAATTTCTTCATGTCCACTCCATTGACCTGCGCTTGGTGAAAGTGTTTGTAGGTCTTCAGCGTTATTGTCCGAATCTTCTTCAACTTGCGATGAATCAAATATTTCTGTCGAACGACGGGAATATTTGATATTTTCTATCATAATTGCGTAGCACTCATCGTGCTTAAATGGTTTATCACCATTAGCTTCCCTGAATAGCCGCCTTACTTCCTGTGTCTGTTGTTGTTTAGAAAAAAATTAATGCATCACAATCCATTTCAAAACTTGAGCAACGAAACTAAAACAGGTTTACTTTACCTTTGTTTCAGGACCCCAGCCGGTATGGTGTTCACGTTCCACTTCTGCCTCTTTTGCAGAATAAAGCGCAACATCTTTACTTATTCCTTGAAAGCGTTTTTGAATGGAGGTCCAACTGCGTTCGGCCATTGAAGGTATAGCTTCTTTCATCCCGGCTTTGATCCGAGTCCATAATCTTTCTTCCGATTGATCAGTACCAACACAAGGGTCTTGAGATATTGATAAATGAATCCTACACATTGTTATATCTTCATTAGTAGTAAAAAATTTGGACCCCTCTTGGTTTTGGTGCCATTTTTGATACTGAGAAAAACTTTTAACGAAAGACCAAAAAAAATTCAGAAAAAAATTTACTTTCTTGTACGAAGTTCTCAAATGAATGGTGGTTGTACACGAAACATTAAAACTTCCTCTATATATAATGCCGAAATCAAACCGTTGCAGCACTAAAAATTTGAAGAAAAAAAAATAGCCGTTGAACGGAAAAATAACGGTCACATTCACAACGACTACAAATTAACGGCCGGCAAAAATAAAAAATGTTCTTGTGGAGGAGCGTTTCAACAAAACGCTACAATATGTGAACGTCTTAAACTAAAACGTTTGTGTGGTGGAGCGTTTCAACAAAACGCTACAATATGTGCACGTCTTAAACTAAAACGTTTGTGTGGTGGAGCGTTTCATTCTTGAACGCTCTTGTGGATGAGCGTTTCAATCTTAAACGCTATTGTGGAGCAGCGTGAGTGTTTCAACGTCTTCGTGTTGCAGCGTTTTGGAAATTAAAGCTCTGGCAGAGGAACGTCCATCCCACACGCTCTTCTAGCTTGCCGTTTGTTTAAATTACGCTGTTTTAGTATCACGTTTCAAAAACGCTACTCTAAATAAACGTTTTGATAGACGTTTTTCAGTAATGACGTTTGTGTTTATAAACGTCCTCGTACAATGGCGTTTTCCCAAAACGCTGTCTTACATTGGCGTCAGACTATATCTGTTTTGGTCCAGTTTCTCGACTAAACCTGATCGAATACTGTTCATTTTCTGGACCAAATACCACATTTAGTCGTCCGTTGCGGCTCACAAAATCGTACCAAAGAGCATTCCTGGTCTTTGCTCATTGGTATGATCGACCGCTGCAGTTGCTCTTATGTGTTGGGGCAAGACCCTCTTTGGTGGGTTGTCAGCCAAATAAAATTATTTTAATTTTTTCCACTCACAATTATAAACAAGAGTATAGTGATAAGAAGAATTCGATCCACAAGGTGATATGGGTTGTTAATTGTATTTGAAAACTTATGGAAATTGAGGGGATTTTTTTGTTTGAAAATAATTGAAATGAAAGAAAACTAAATTTAAGTTATATGAGACGGGTTATTCATAGATAATATAAACACAATCGTGGTATATTCAACCTAGGTTAAGTTTTACTTGTGATTTCCTTCACGATTAATTCGCACCGTTAGTAGTCACAAATTACTACTAATTATTAGTAGGGCTGCACATGGCTCGGTTCGGTTCGGTTTTTGCCCTAACCATTACCAAAACCGAGTTTCACCATTAAGCTTTTGGTTCAGTTCGGTTTTAAACCGTCTCGGTTTCGGTTTTTTCGGTTCGGTTTCGGTTTTAACCGATTATTATCAAAAAAAAAAAACATGGTTTAGCATTACATTGTTAGGTCTGAAAGGATGATTATGATTGATGATTGGAAATTCACAGCAATTTTCGATCTAGTATAATTGTATCAACGTACCATGCTTCAATTTTCAATAGTTTCCTATTAGGCTTCGGGAACTTAATAATCACATCCATTTCTCTCTAACAATCTGCAAAGATCTCAAAAGTTTATTGAAACAAATAAAACGGATTTCAGCACTGCAGTAGGGTTACCTGTTCTGAAGTAATGACTTCCGGTTTCTACATAGAAAAGTTCTCATTTTGTCTGACATATCAATCTTAACCATTGTAACTGTTCTGTTCTCAAGTCTAAACTAAATGGCAGATAAAAGACAACAAAAAAGAATCTTCATTAACCAGCAAAATTAATGCTTAAATTTTTTTACAGATTTTCTCCATGTTCATTACAACATTCAAATAAAGATTTCAAAACCGTAACACAAGAGGTCTAAGACATTGTCTAAACGGCTTTGATTTACGAGGATCGAATATCACACTGACTTTAGAAACATCGATAAATGATTGATACTCGGTCAAACAACAATTTTCGTCAAGTAGTTCAAAACCTGATGAGGTAACTATTGCGAAAACATCTGGTAGCTCGGGGGATGCAACTATAATACTCTTCTTCAACTGACGAACTGTTTCAGTTGAATCCATTACCATGGTAATCTGTTTCCTTAACAATGGTTATGATGGTGAAGAGAAGAGGGGAAGAGAAGAGAAGAGAGAGAGGAGGAGAGATGAGAGTTAGAGAGGAACATTTTCTTTTATATACTAGGGTTAAAAGATCAATGGTTAAAATAATCATGAATCCATCATAACTAATCGGTTTTTTCGGTTTTTTTGGTTCGGTTTAAGGGTAGAACCAAAACCAAACCGAGATTAATCGTTTTTTTTTCATAACCGTGCATCACCATTAGATGTTCGGTTCGGCTCGGTTCGATTTTTTTCGGCTCGGTTCGGTGCGGTTTTGCCGGTTTTTTGTGCAGTCGATTATTAGAATTCTTGATCAAATTACCTAAGACTTCTAATTAACTATAGAGAATTTATTTATATATTTAATTCATAACTTAAATATGAAAATAAATAATCATATTATTTGAACACAATAAAATAATTATTATGCATATTAAAACTTGAACGATAAATACGAGAGTGAATGAACAAAAATCAATACATTAACCAAAATAACATATTTGTCGTTTTAGGTTATATCCCTAACCAACATAAAAAGTTAGCTACACATAGTTTTACTAAAAACTATGGTAAAAAATAAATAATAAAAATGGATAAATCAAACTGAATATGCGAGAAAGATAATCTCACGCTCCAGCGTAGCCCTAGCTTCTCCGCGCTAAGCCAGCCTCCGTGAAATACCTCTTCTCTTTTTGTCTATGTCTCTTTGTTTGTTTCTCTGTATCTATATCTCTCTGAAGTTATCCTCGGGTTCTCGGCTATTAAGCCTTTATATAGGTGTTTAGTCACCGTATCAAGCTCTAAGATTTTGTTTTTGAATAGGATTCTTAATAGGTCATACCACCGACTAACTGGAAATCTCGTACACAGACTGAACACAGAATACAACATATGCGCTTCAATTCCTATCTTTTCTCCATCGAAACCCATGTCTTTGTATATCATTCAAACTCTTATCTTTTCGTGCATTACAAGAAAAACGGGTTTAAGCGACCGAAATCTTATCAAGAGCTCGGAAATTTAGTCGCTTTAATAGATAAAGCATCTAAAATTGCAACTGCCAGAAATTTTGGCGGCTATAAACCTGTGTCCACTATTATTTAACAACGAAAAAATATATTTAATCGCTAGATCCTTTTTTCAAGTAATTTATAGAAACTAAAAAAATGATCATGTAGCTATTTACTTTGAGGCACAGACTCGTAGCAACAACAAAATAAATTGGTTGCTATAAATGTTAGCAAGAGCCCAATATTTTAGTCGCTTTAATAGTTTAAGCTACAAAACTTGCAACTGCCAAATAGTTTGGCTGCTTTAAATCTGTGTCAACTAATTTTTAGCCATAGCCAGATGTGTTTGGTCGCTATATCCTTTTTCCAAGTAATCTATATAGCATCTAAAAAAGTGCTCATGTAGCTCTTTACTTT
>JAJJMC010019832.1:8893167-8920338 GCA_023531435.1 Papaver californicum
GTTTGCATAAAAACCTATTTTGGCAATATCTGAGCTTAATATTTAAAGAATTACATGATTAATCACATAGTTGTGGGAAATAACTGAATCCTGATTCCTGGTTTTCTCCATATTTTCTAAAAACATCTCTAGTTTATTTTGCTTTGTTTTTATTATTTCTAAAATCATTACCTTCACAAGTTCGAGAATCGAACACTTTTTACCACTATTCTAAAACACATCATTTTTAGCACATTTTATCCAATTCTTCGACGGTTGTTTATTCTTCCAAAAATACATACGAACACATTAAATAATAGAATTAATACAAATATTGAAAATAACAATATAAATATGAGAACAAATCAGACACATAAATGTGTCTATCAATATGAAACTAAACAAATAATTTAGACAGGTACAAAGCAATGAAGGTTTGGTCCTCACTCATGGGTATTGAATGATCAGCTGCTTTAATACTTTACTCGCCACCGGCAGTTTAAGTCCCTTTTTTTCATCTGCCTCTCAACAACTAAGAAACCCAAATATAGTTATCTAATACTTCTAAGTTCAGTTATTTCGGTAATAAATCCGTATGTAAACGTAGCTAGAAGTATACTAAGTGACTCTAGAATATCTAAAAGTTGGAGGTTTCATGCAAATAGTTACCAAAAAAAAAATACCTAAAAGTGAATACTTAAGAATTCTATATGCTTAACCACTCCCCCACACTTAAACTTTATATTGTCCTCAATGTAAATTGATTCGTCCAATGTAAAATCAAGGTGGGAAATTCATACTAATGATATAAAAAGATAATAAAAATAAAAACTAAAAAGATAAAGATAAAAATACAAAACCGATGGGTTGCCTCCCATTCAATACTTGGTTTAATGTCATCAGCCCGACTCTCTAGTTGTAAGATTCATTCCCCATATATCAACAATCTGAAAAATTGGGGATCCACCCATAGGCTTATCTGCATTGCAAAGAATAACTTCACACAAATATTAGTACAAGAAAATAATAGTGAAGTTATCGTTTGATAGAAGTTTCCCCCACACTTAGTCCTTTCTACACTCGGAAGTGGATAAAGAACATAGAATTCGGGAACTTCTATAGATTCCTCTTTGTCAACCTGCATATTATGAATATCAATTATTTCAAATGACAGATATTTAGAAACAAAAATTCATTCAACAATACTTCTGAAGCACATACATTCAATCCTAGATGAGGTAAAGGAAAATGATCTATGGTCAAAGGTTTAGTCAAACCTTTTAAATTTTCTTGTACTGCGGGATCCTCATCTTTCTCAATTTTAATGAATACTTACCTCTTGTGTACCGTGGTCCTCTATCAAACTTTCTTACCGTTCTTCATTAGTTTCTTCCTCAAAAACATTCTCAGCATCAACATTATTAATATCATCCTCGGCAATTTCAATTGGGTCTTCCATAATATTGCTCAATTCGGTTTCATTCTCGACATACTCCTTTTCGTTTTAAGACTCGACGTAATCAGAATCTTCATCGGTTTCCCAACCTTTATCAGAACGGCGTTTAAATTCCATATGAACGGTCCTACTAATTTCTTCGAGAAACTCTTCCGGGGCTCCGTCATCTTCCAACTTGTATAGTTTATGAGTAAGTTTTTTGATATTCACAAGTTTACCACCATTAACCTCAGTATAATCTCGTATACGATACACTTCCCTTTGAAAAGGTGAATGATCATTATTAAGATCAAGAGTTGAGTTAAATACACAATTATCATCAAAAATCATATTCAGAGTTGGAATAACTTGATCACTGGTGTAAGGATTTTTGAAAGGTTCAAAATTATCATTGTATCCCATAGAATAACGTTGCTCACGTTCCTTTCTCAAGGCTCACTTAGCTTCTAGAATTTCTGCACATGGTGCCCCTTCATCTATCAATTGCTCAAACCTTTTACCAAGTTCTCTCAAACTTGGTAGTCTTACACCATTATTTGTGGTAGAGTTTCTAAACCTTGTCTCCTCCCGTTGGATGGGTGAATGATCATATATACGATCAAGAGTAGATATAGATAAATCATCACAAACATAATTGTCATCCCCTCTTTGTAATTGTTCACTTACATACATACTATAAAGAGGTTGGCATGTATAAGAATAATCAAAAGGGTACGTGGAATATTGATCATAACCAAATGATTGGTTGTGATTATACTCCCCGTATGGTTGGAAATTGTCATAGGGTTGAGATATAAAACCAAATTGATTACCATTATAAGCTTGATCTTGTGCACCGTACATGGAATACAAGTACCCGAAACAAGATTCTCAAAACTAGGTTAGAATAAAAAAAAATGAGAAATAGAAATAAAACTAAAAACAAAAAATAAAAAACAAAAAATAAGAAATCAAAAACAAATAACAATCCGTTATGCCTCCTCGGCAGCGACGCCAAAATTTGGTGGGTTGTCGGCCAAGCAAAATTATTTTAATTCTTTCCACTCACAATTATAAATAAGAGTATATTTAAGAAAATATCAGAGGAAAAAGTTGGTTAAGGAATTCGCCATCCATCACTGCGCATGTTACTCAACTAAGCATCAATATTTTTAACACTCTCTCATATTACCAATAACCCTAAAGTATCCCCAATCGTGTCAACACTTTGTTACGTCCCCGAAAAACAACAAATCATGCAATCGCTAATATATGAATTCTTTTTCAACAAATAATCTAATGCTTTATCGCTAAGAGATTCAACTTGAGAAAAGCTTTAAGTTCTATGAGACGGGTTATTCATAGATAATATAAACACAATCGTGGTATATTCAACCTAGGTCAAGTTTTACTGGTGATTTCCTTCACGATTCGCACCGCTAGTAGTCACAAATTACTACTAATTATTAGAACTCTTGATCAAATTACCTAAGACTTCTAATTAGCTATAGATAAGTTATTTATATATTTAATTCATGAATTAAATATGAAAAATAACTAATTATATTATCTGAAATCAATCAAATATTATTATACGTAGTAAAACTTGAATGATAAATACGAGAGTGAATGAATAAAAATCAATGCATTAACCAAAATAACATGTTTGTGATTTTAGGTTATATCCCTAACCAATATAAGAAGTTAGATACACATAATTTTACTAAAAACTATGGAAAAATAATACTAAAGAAGGATAAATCAAACTGAATACGCGGGAAAGATAATCCCATGCTCCAGCGCAGCCCTAGCTTCTCCGCGCTAAGCCAACCTCCGTGAAATACTTCTTCTCTTTTGGTTTGCGTCTCTTTGTGTGTTTATCTGTATATGTATCTCTCTGAAGTTATCCTCAGGTTCTCGGCTATTAAGCCTTTATATAGGTGTTTAGTCACCGTATCAAGCTCTAAGATTTTGTCTTTGAATAAGATTCTTAATAGGTCATACCACCGACCAACTGAAAATCTCGTACACGGAATACAACATACGCGCTTCAATTCCTATCTTTTCTCCATCGAAAACCATAATTGTTGAATAGGTCGGTCGGTGTTTAGAGTTTGAGATGAACTCAAATACATTTGGATAGGTGGAAGAGTTTTAGTTTTTTCTAAAATTTAAACTTGGACTTGACTTTGAGTTGAAATAAGCTCAACTTAGTCGGTCAATAAGAGTTGGATAACTCTTATGTGTTTTCTTATTCCTAAAGTCTAGGAAACTTGGTGGCTAAGTTAAGAAACCCTATTTTTATATAATAAGTAAAGTTCCATACCTATGTGCCTATAAATAGCCAAGTAGAGAACCCTAGAAAATTATACCAAAAGTTCTTCCTTTCTTCTTGGGTTTTATATGTTTTCTCCCTTTACAATAATATATAAAATCTCTTATTCTTCCCGAGGATTCAACCTTGTTAAATTCTTGTTCTCGTTTATATTCTTTGCAATTATTTAGAATACTATTGTGTAGTTGTGCAAATTATTTCCATGTTTTTAGCGCAACAAATGGTATCAAAGCTCAAGTTACGTTCTTAGAATTTTGGGTATTCGTAATATTACATCGGAGGTATTTTTCTGAAACTGTTTGAGTTAATTCTGATCTCAAACTTTAAGTTTTTATCTTTATTTTATTATTTATGAACAATGGTTTATACGGATCGACCAGAAGGTTCGTTGGAAACAACGGAATCGACATCTCAAGATAAAGAAACGAAAGAGTAAATACTTCACTCTCATATATCATAAATCAAGGTTGAAAATTTCACCAGAACCAATAATTTTAGTTTATGGAGAACAAATGTAATGGATGCGCTTGTTCATCTTGACCTAGATGAAGCTCTAGAAGGTCGGCCAGATGAGATGACTGACAATCAATGGATCAAAATGAATAAATTATGTCTTGGTTCTATCCGTGGGTGCTTAGCAACGGCAGTAAGAGTTAATTATCAGCACGAGACTTCAACTAAGGAGCTTTGGGAAAAGCTAGAAAAGGAATACTTAGTGAAGAATATGGCGAATAGGATACATCTTAAAAGAAATTTGTATCACTATAACATGGAGAAGGGTGCAACTCTGACTGAGCACCTAGATTCGTTTAATAAACTTCTTACTGACTTGGTTAACTATGATGAAATTGTTAAATACGAGAAACATGCGTTGTGTCTGGTGAATTCTCTTCCTGATAGGTATGAGCTCGTGGTTAAAACACTAATGCACGGCAAAGAGAAGATGACATACGAAGAGGTAACTACAACATTGCACAGTGAAGAGTTCAGGAAGATGGATCGTGAAAGCCTTGCAAACAAAGATGACGGAGACATGTTTGTTGTAAGAGGTCGCTCGACGGACAAGAAGAAGAAATATGGTGATCGTGGAAAAGGTAGAGGACGTTCAAATTCAAGAGAACGTCTACAGAAAGATGAATGTGCATGGTGTCATGACTTTGGCCATTGGGCTAAGGATTGTACCAAGCGTAGGGAAAGAGATAACAATAAGACTGAGGTGAACATTGCGAAGGCAAGTGAAGATTCATATGAAGCTTCAGATTTCTCACTGACTGTGACACCATCAGCTTTTATTGTAACTGAAGGTACATGGATACTAGATTCTGGTGCTACTTATCATATATGTCCTCATTGGGACTGGTTCTCAAACTTCGAGAAGTTTGATAGTGAAGTACGTATGGGGAATAATCAGATTTGTATAGTAGTTGGGATTGGTATTGTTCGAATCAAGATGCATCATGGTATGGTCAGGGAGATGGAGGAAGTAAGGTGTGTACCTGCTGTGAGGAAGAACCTGATTTTACTCGGTACTTTGGAAGCTAAGGGATATAAGCTAGTAGCAGAGAATGACGTTCTAAAGGTAATCTCTGAAGCTATGGTAATCATGAAGGGCACACGACATCATAACTTGTAGTACTTAATTGGGAGTATGATAATTGGAGATGTGTCTATTTCTGAATACATCGAGACTGCAGCTATGGATACCACGAAGTTATGGCATATGCGGCTTACATATCCAAGTGATAAGTCGTTACATTCTTTAATTCGACAAGATTTGTTGAAATGTGTTATTGCCTGCAAATTAGCATTTTGTGAACATGTGTGAAGGGCAAGAAAATAAGAGCAAGTTTTAGCACAACAATCCACAACACTAGTGGAGTTCTTGACTATGTTCACTCAGATTTTTGGGGTCCCTCCAAGAATGCATCATTGGGAGGGAAATATTGGTCTCTGTCGTTTATTGATGACTATTCTAGGCGCGTATGGGTGTACACCATGAGGCATAAAAGTGATATCCTAGAAGTATTTGTGAGGTGGAAAAAGGCAACTGAGACTCAAACTGAAAGAAATATCAAGGAACTACGTTTGGACAATGGTGGTGAGTACAAAAGTGATTCATTTTTGCAAGTATGTCAAGATGAGGGGATACAAAGGCACTTCACATTTAAGAAGATACCGCAACAAAATGGGGTAGCTGAACGCATGAATCGTACTTTGCTGGAGAAGGTACGATGTATGTTATCTAATGATGGATTAGAAAAAGCATTTTGGATGAGGAAGTTACATATGCATGCTTCCTCAGTAATAGGTTTCCATCAGCTGCATTAGAAGGTAAAACTCCAATGGAGAAATGGTATGGTAAGCCAGCTTATGACTATGACTCAATTCATATATTTGGTTTTCCTGCTTGGTATCATGTTAGTGAAAACAAGCTTGTACTCATGTTGTTAGAGGAATCTTTATGGGTATGAAGAACAGAGTGAAGGGGTTCATAATTTGGAATCCAGTAGAGAAGAAAATAGTCATGATTAAAGATATTACATTTGATGAAGGGTCTATGGTGAAGTCATGGGGTTCTCGGCAGGTGGAGAACACTACCATTACCAGTAAGCCTTTGCAGCATTTGGAGATTGATGCATCTCCACCACTTCCAGCTAAGTTTGTATATATTATGTCTACTTCTAAAGGCGTGGTACAAGGGAAGTAACTACCGAAGTTCAAAGTGATGACGTTCCAAGCAGTAGAAGATACATAAGATACGGTCACTGGGACCATAGCGACCATCAAACTAAGAAGACAAACCAGGAAACCTGGTTGGATGGATGATTTTGTTGCTTATGCATTACCAGTTGTTGAGGAATGTACTCTGAATACCTATTCTGAAGTTGTATACAGTGTAGAGCGTGAAAAATGGGAAGATGCAATGCAAGATGAGATGGAGTCTCTTCACAAGAATGACACATGGGTTCTTACAAAGCTTCTGAACGGTGAGAAAGCCATTGGTTATAAATGGGTATTTTCTAAGAAGGAAGGATCTCAAGATAATCAAGTTCGCTACAAGTCAAGGTTAGTTGCAAAAGGTTATGCCAAAAGAGAAGGGATTGACTACAACGAGGTGTTTTCTCCAGTTGTGAAGCATTCGTCAATTCAAATTTCGTTGGCCTTGGTAGCACAGCATAATTTATCCCTAGTTCAGCTAGATGTCAAGATGGCGCTCTTGCATGGTAATGTAGAAGAAGAAATCTATATGACTTAGCCGAGTTGGTTCAAGGTTGCTGGAAAAAGATTGTGTATGTAAGCTGAAAAGATCGTTGTATGGGCTGAAGCAGTCCCCAAGACAGTGGTACAAGCGATTTGATCGGTTTATGATTAGCCATACATACACAAGAGATCACTATGACCATTGTGTATATTTTAAGAAGCTACAAGATGGATCTTTCATATATTTGCTCTTGTATGTCGATGATATGCTGATAGCATCAAATAACAAGAAAGAGATTGGTAATTTGAAGTTCAAATTGTCAACTGAGTTTGAGATGAAAGATTTGGGAGAAGCTAAGAAGATTTTTGGTATGGAGATTCAGCGTGATAGAGAGAAGGGTAAAGTTTGTCTGTCTCAGAAGGCATATTTAAAGAAAGTGTTATAGAAATTTTGTGTCGGTGAAGGAAATAAATCTGTAAGTACCCACCCTTGCTCCTCACTTTAAGTTGAGTTCTGATATGTCTCCTACTACTGAAGAAGATCGTGAGTATATATCCCAAGTCCCATATGCTAATGTTGTTGGTAGTTTGATGTATGCGATGGTATATATGAGGCCTGAAATTTTGTATGCAGTAAGTATAATCAGCCGTTATATGCGTAATCCTGGTAAAGGACATTGGAAAGTTGTGAAATGGATTTTGAAATACCTTTATGGTACATTTGGTATTTGCTTGGAGTTTGTGGATGAAGAAAGTAACAATCAGTTGTGTGTTGGTAATGTGGATTCTGACTATGCTGGTGATTTGGACAAGAGGCATTCAACTACAGGGTATGTATTTACCTTGGCAGGAGGTCCAGTTAGTTGGAGATCAATTTTGCAGTATATTGTGGCTCTCTCAACTACTGAAGCAGAGTTTATGGCAGTAACAAAGGCATTTAAGGAGGCTATATGGTTACAAGGTTTGCTAGATGACTTGGGTGTTGTGCAGGAACAACTACATGTGCATTGTGATAGTCTTAGTGCAATTTACTTGGCTAAGAATCAAGTGCATCATGCGAGAACCAAACATATAGATGTGTGATTTTACTTTGTCATAAAAATTCTTGAAGAAGAAGATATTCTACTTGTGAAGATCGATACCAAAGATAATCCAGCTGATATGTTGACAAAAGTAGTATCTGGGGTCAAGTTTCGTCATTGCTCGAAATTGATCCACATTCTTCCGGTTTGGTGAGACCCTTCCGGGTAGAGGTTCTTAGGAACCTGGTGGAGGACTTCTAGTAAGGACGTTAAATAAGCTACGGTCGGTTTGATACCTGCGGAGGATATGTAGGCATCTTTTGGTGCAATCGACATTGGAAGATGGAAGATATTTTTCTATTGATCGTCTCATGCATGAATGCATGATCCGAGGTAGAGAATTGTTAAATAGGTCGGTAGGTGTTTAGAGTTTGAGATAAACTCAAACACATTTGGGTATGTGGAAGAGTTTTAGTTTTTTCTAAAATTCAAACTTGAACGTGATTTTGAGTTGAGATAAGCTCAACTTAGTCGGTCAATAAGAGTTGGATAACTCTTATGTGTTTTCTTATTCCTAAAGTCTAGGAAACTTGATATCTAAGTTAATAAACCTTATTCTTGTAGAATAAGTAAAAAGTGCCCTATGTGCCTATAAATATCCAAGTAAAGAACCCATTAAAATTATATCAAAAGCTCTTCTTCTCTTCTTGGGTTTTATATATTTTCTTCCTCTACAATAATATATAAAATATCTTATTCTTCCTCAGGATTCAACCTCGTTAAACTCTTGTTCTCGTTTATGTTCTTTGCAATCATTTAGAATACTATTGTGTAGTTGTGCAAATCGCTTCCGTGTTTTTAGCGCAAGAGTCTTTGTATATCATTCAAACTCTTACCTTTCCCTGATTTCCATGCTTCACTAGAGTCTAGCCTTGCCAACAGACTCGAATACCATCTTCTCTCGAGCAACAACACATCCCAACAAAAACTTCATCATCCCATATCATCTTTTTTTGCTCGTACCTTGTCCTGATTTTTCCTCTAACTCGAACAGACTTAACCTTCTTACAAACCATAATCTGATAGTTTGTTGTCACCACTATCTCATCTCTCGATGCCATGAACCATTGCTACCATCCTCAAACTTTACCAAGCTCGAATTAACTCAATCAATCATCACCAACCTCCACCAATCGACCACCACTGTCATCGCTGCTATCATCTTGAGCTTTTCTGTCTTAATCCGAGTTCATATCTATCTTCATTGACTGCTTTCATCTAGATATATCCTCAATCTTTCATCCATCACATGTCGAAACCAACCATTTATTCTCTTCACTTCCATCTCGAGTTCACCACCAGCATCAGGTTCATTCTTTCAACTCTGCAACTAACATCATCATCAGATTCATATCTACCTGCAACAACTATCACCGAAATCATCTCTGAATCACCAACTCAGACTTTTCCATGATCATCATCAAACGTAGTCCCCTAGTTTCTCTGTTCGAAACCATAAGGAATTATAAGGTGGCCTTTATCAATCGAGTGGGTGTTGTAAACACAATTCAAATAATAGGCATCCCATAATAAAAATGCAGGTGCCTTTAATTTATCTCTTAAAATGTGTCTTCTCTTAGCATATGACGGGGTGCCAATGGTAGTTTCCTTATAGATGACTATTTTGCCCTTAGTTCTCGTTTTTCTTATAACTTCTCCATACCACCTCGGAATGACCTCGTTCTTTCGTCGTTGGCTTCGTACTTTTACAGAAATCTTGGATCTAACTTAGTTCCAATGGGGATTTGGCAATTCTTATCTTGTAATACTCGATTCCGCTTCTTTCAGAGATGTAACCTAACAAAAGACATAAACTACAAAAGTAATAATAATACAAAGTAATCCACACGAAATCTAGCAAATAAGTGTAAAAAATGATACTTAAAATATCTAAATTATGCACTTATCACCCTTTTCCTTTAACTCTTTCAAACACTCGTTCGATCAAAAGAGTGAGCGACAGTCTACACCAGACGGGTGATGTTCATCCGTCAAAGGGAAAATGTGTGATGTTTCCCCATATGGGCATTTTTTATAATATTAGTATCCCAAACATAGGTCCCACCTAGGTTATTTATCATTAAAATAACTAATAATTCATTTGTACGGTTAATGATCACCCGTCCATGTGAATTTATTTTCTCAAACGGGAGATCATCACCCCGTCTAGTGTATTTATTCCCTTTCCCATGGTGCAAATATTACTTCTTCAGATAGACCCTCATTCATTTTGAAAGGGACTCCATCTCATAGTCGTTGCTCTTAGTGTGATTGTAAAAGTATTTCATGATAAATCCCTTTTTATATCATATAAATGAGTAATTCAAACTAGGGTGTGACAAAAATTCAAATTTGGATCTGTTTTGGTTTCTGATGGTAATTTTAGACTATAAGTTGTTAAAGATTTATGAATCGATGATTCGTTAAGTGAATTAATTAATAAGGGTTTTCTGAATGATTTGGGGATTTCTCTAACTTAAGGTTCTTCATTTGGAGAAGAACACGTATGAGATCCGCTAACTCAGTGCATGAGTCACGAGTTGACCGGGAAGCTGTTACTAGGGATGCACAAAGGTTGGTTTGGCTCGATTTGTTGTAAAAAAGAGGACCATACAGGCCTAAGATCGGTTTTTACTTATAGAAATGATACCAATACTTGTACCGACCAAGACCGGTTCGGTTATAGAACTGTATCTTCCAGTTCGGTTCGGTCAAGGTCCGGTTCCGGTTTTATTGCAAAACCTAAGTTTGCGTTCTTAGTTGGCATAAGTTAATAAAAAAAAGGCAACCGAGAAGTCAAAACTCATATTACGTGGTGGATGCAACGATCATCATAGGATAAATGTGTTTTCAACAACTACCTTAAATCTAACTACAAGAAAACACAAATCTTAGTAACAAAAAGAAGGCTTCTATCCTCTGAGCCAGCTACACCCTTTCATCCGTGTGTCTCCTATTGATTCCATTTCCACCACCAACCAATACAACAGAAGAAGAAGAAGAATCCAGACCTAATTTCTTGCAATCAACTTGACAATCAACTATCTATCCGCGTTCATTTCCCAATCAACTTTCCTCCTTCTTTCTCTAGGTTGCATGGAGACCCCATAAAACAAAGCTGAAATAAATAAATATAGGTGAGTCTAAGTATCTCTGTCAAACACAACATATGCTACTTATCTTTTACAACTCTGATCTTATATTTGTATGCAAATAATGTGTGGTTTAATTTTGTATATCGTTTTACCTGGTTTAAATATTTAAGACTTTTCCATGATAAAATAAAAATAAAATCACTTTCTTGTATTCCTTGATTTTGTTAATGGATGATGGCCTTGACATTTCTTTATGAGATCTCTAGCTTAGAAAAGAACCTCTGATGGATTACTTTAGAGTCAGTTATGTAAAATTGATCAAAATGGGGTGGCATTGGCATCAACTTGATGAACTGGTCTAAAAGAGATAATGTTGAACTTGTCTTAAAGGGATAATTTAAGATATGAATAATAGGTCGGTTCGGCTCGATCTTACCCTAAAACCGGTATTTATACCTGGGTCTGGGTCGTTTTGGCTTTTAGTCCATATATCTATCCTGAGTAGTCTGGTTCGATTTCACCTTGGTTTCTTCGTATCGGTCGATCTTGTTCATCCCCACGTGTAACTTAACTAACTGAGTTCGTCTCAAACGAGTTAGGACTTAACTGTCTTCAATAACGTCCAATATCTACTATTTCATAGAAAAGAAACGGAATAGAAAAAGTTCAATAGGTACATCTAATAATCTTTTGAAAAAAACGAGTCTATTTTATAAAAATGCGTATGATATATCTAGTATTTAAAAAAAAATCTATTTTATAAAACGCATATCAAATGGGGGTAGCTTATTAAAAAACCTCAGCATAAAATAACCCCTGTATGGCTCAGGCTCAATCTGTCTATGGTTGGGAACTTCAAATCATGTGAGCCACAGAATTTTTTTTTTATTTTGATAAAGAAGATTTATTGAGAAAAGAAGAGAGTACAGCAACTTCTTACAAGGTGTAAGAAGAGAAATAGAACAAAAAAAGAAAAGATTACAACCTCAGAGAAAAATAAGATCCCAATTAAACAGAATACGATTGCAGCTCCCTCCTAAGCTTGTTTTGGAACTACAGAAACTCCCATGCGCAAGAAATTTCGAAAAAGTGAGGGACATATAAGTTGTTGAAGAACTGAACAAAAAGATGACTATTCATTACAGTACAATCTGAGATTTGCTAAACGAACACAGTCCACGATACGCTGCAACCTGAAACCGTAAGCAACCGTTTCACAAAAATAAAATGAAAAGTAACAGTGCAAGCTAGGAAACGATTTTGAGCTAAGTAAAGCAGGAAAATTTGGGTGAGAGAGATTCTCATTTCTGACTCTTCTTCTTCCACAAATCTCCAAACATACGAATGCCAGAACCCTTCTTTTTTCCCCCTCCAAACACATCATCTAATTCATCGTTGTATGGTGATCCATGAAAACCAGTATACCCACCACTGAAAAGCTGCTTATCCATGGATCCACACCTCTCTCCAATTCTCCCATTCATATCAATTCCTGAAGAGAGCACAGCTGCAGCTGCATCGGCTGCTTTCCTCCATTGTTCCGTCTGCACTCTAAGTTTTTTCATTTCCGATTCTAATTCTGCCTTTTGTCCTTCAGTAGCTTCTAACTGCTGCTTTAGTCTACCAGCATTTGCCTTGCACTCTTCTAACTCTAGTCCAGTTTGTTTCAGTTTAGAAGCTGTTTCTTCTTCCTTAGCTTGAGCTGACGCCACAGCCATTGCAGCCTCTATTATTTGTACATTCTGGCTCTCATTATTTACTCGTAAATGTTCACACTCTTCCTCTTTTTCTTTTAATTTGGTCTTCAACAAATTAATCTCATCTTCCAACAAAGCCAATGCATTTTCTGGTGGTGGTTCACAAGATTTCTCTGCATGTTTGATTTCACCCTCCTCGACCACATCAGGCAATTCATCAACGGGTTTAGTCAATTCCACCTTGGGTTCCACCACCTCTGTGTTTACCAGAACTTCATATACGTCAGTTTCTTTAGAGTTCTCCTCATAAGATTTGTTTGGAATTTCCCTAATTTCTTCCCTTGCCTCTTGGATTTCTGTAGGAGGCAGCGCAGAAACTGTATTCCCTTTAATGTCAGGGGCTGGATTGTTAACTGGTTTTTTCTTTTTCTTCTCTAATTCCTCTTGGGCTTCCTTTTTTGCACATTCAGCTGAAGATAACTGATCCTTAAGTTTCTTGAGTTCATGCTGTGCTTGGCCTAGTTGAGATTCCAAGTCAGCAACCCGAGTTCCGAGCTTCTTCTGATGCAAAGGATCTGATTGAGCACTACGAGGAGAACGACGGTCGCTTAGCTTAGGACTACGATGCAATGGATCAGACTCTGAACTCGAAGATGTCCTTAGATGAAACGGAGGTCGTGGAGATAGCCTTGGAGGCACTTCAGAAGCTCTTTCCCTGGTATCATATATCAAAATCCAGTATAGTAAATACCAATATACCAATACCACTATACTAGTCATGAAATCCAAACTAAGCAAATACATGTGTAGTAATCCAGATAGTCATGTCTTGCGGATCTACTTGTAACCAGATGGTAGCAAAATTATTTCTTAAAGATTTTTGATAGATGCCAGGTAACTTTCTGGATGAGATATAAATTACGTGTATGGCTAAAAGCAGCTTATTCAAAGTATTGACTTAGGGGCGGAGCCAAGGGTTGATCAACCCTGGTTGTAGCCCCCTGAAAATCTCTAATACTGCATAGTAACTCTCTATTTTCTTCTATTTTTGGTGTTTAGTCCACCAAAATCTCCATATTTCTGTAAAAAAAAAATTAGCCCCCTTACTAAATTTTTCTGGCTCCGCCACTTAGAGGACTTGAGAATATAATCATTGTTAAAGAACTGTAGTGAAATTGCAACACTTGAGTAACTATAAATAAGAAACTGAACGCCAAAAAACATTTGCAGGAAATGGTAAAAGAGAGTGTCTTGCTAACCTTATTCTAGGCATCTGTGTCCTTCAATACTTTGCCGTAAAAACTGTTGTAGAGGAAGAAAACCCTTGTTTAGAAAAAGATTTGGGAAGGCAAAAGAAGACAAATTTCAACAATGCATACTACTATTTTAAATTATACTCTTAGAATATCCATAAAAGCATTATTGGGAAAAAAAACAGATGCTGTCCCCTCTATATGAAAAGACTGAATTATTACTCCTCAATTCATTCAGCTTTGTGTTTTTATATCCTCATGTTTTGAGGAAATGGTTCTTTGGATACCTTTATACCTTGTTTATTTGCAAGAAGAAAGGGAGTCACTTCTCATCTCTGTCTCTTTGGAGTTTGAACTAAGGAGACTGACTGTCCATCAGAGCTATTCAATAATATAGGTGCGCATTTATCGACCTACTTTAGAATGGGTCAGGAAGACCCACGAAGTGACTGGGTAAAGGAAATTCAGTTAACCATCCTTCTCCCTCCATCTACCAATCACATGGTGCGTAGGGTATACAAGTTAGGAACTGTGTATTTATGATAACAAACAAACAAAACTTGATATCCAGTGGCATTTTCGTGAATTTTGCGAACTAAAGGTTTTGAAAGACATTACCTTTCACTGCATTGAAATGAAATGCCATGAAAAACATTCATTCGATAGATTTCAAGTATTATCATGGTAAAGATCCAAAAGCTAATTCACACATTGAGGATCATGTAAAGTTAAATAGGACTGTAGCCAACTATGGATGAGATTTTATAGACAAAAAGTAATAAAATGGACAAGGAGAAAGTATTAGCCCTCCCCAAACTAAATTTTATGAGATCCAAACTTGGACAAGTAAAAGTAGAAAATGTGCTGACCAATTAAAAACATACAAAATGAGAAAAAAAAAGAAGGTTAGAGAGTGTTGAATGTTACCTCAGTATCAATGCGGTGCTACTCTGCATCAACTTGATATCCAGCCTTTTTGGATGAATGAAGCAAGGGGAGAAGAAGAAGAAGAAAGAGTTGAGAGCCTAACCTTGTCTTGGTCAGAGTAGTTGATACTTGATAGAACTGTATTTATATGTTGACAGGCATTTTCAAACAAATAGTTATAACTCAATGAGAGAGAGAGATATTTGAATTAAAGTTGAACTTTGAAAGTTGGAGAAGGAGGGAGGGTAAATGACAAAGCAGAGGAAAACACACTTACTTTTCTACTCTAGAAAACCACAACCTGTCCTCTCTTTAGTCAATTCCTCGTTTAAACTCTCAAGACATGCTCGGATCCGATATCATACACACTGGTTTGGTAACGTTTTATTTTTTTTGTAGGTATAGTAGGGAAAAAAAAAAACTGTTGTCGTTCTGACGGAATCCGACCCCATATTGCATTCATCCATAAACCTAACTCCCTGAGTTAAAAGACAATCTAGCGGTTATGTCTTGCTATTCTTATCTTAGTTTTAGTGTTCTACAGTTCTACTATGGATGGATGGGGCTATATGTCTATGTGCGTGCACTCCGTCTGTTGTCTTTATGCTGCCGCGTTAGATTTTTATGTTTGTTTATGAGAATCCTTTATGTCCCTGCTGACAATAAAAAACCAACACTATCTTTTTGAATAAAGTTCTGGATGGTTTCCCAGCTGATTGTATATAAAAAAAAAAAGTTGTGGATGATTTGAGATTAAAACGATGCACACTTAATGCCTTTCAAATAAAAGTGCCTTTGTCTTGAGTTTTGATCATGATTTTTTGGTTGCAAAATACTGTCTTGTTTCTAAGAGCATCCAAGATACAAAAATGGTGAAAATATATTTAGAAATGGAGAACTGTTGTAACCAAAAACCGCGGGATGCTTATATGGAACATTATATAACCATGGAGGTTCATAGAACAAATATAACCTTGGATGCTCTTGCAACATTGTATTGAATTCTTTAAAACAAAAAACATTATCCTGAACTGGGAATATGTTTTTTCGCCATACCCACTATTTCCATCTTATCTCTCTAGAAAACTGACTGATTTTTGGTAGATATATTTCTTAAAGACAAATAAATAGACCTCATCCGCTCAATAGATAGCTACGTGTATTCCTTTCAAAAGATCCAATGACCGAGTGTATGTTCAGCCTCTAATTCTGTTCCCATTTATTGGATGTACCTGGGCCTGAAAGGACACTCCATTTTTGGACACCAAAAACAAAAAGTTGAAAAATGCGGTGAGGGATTGAACACACGATTTTCAGTCTGACGCTCTCCCAACTGAGCTATCCCCACAAGTTATTCTTTTGTTAACTTAACTTTAGTATGATAAAGTGATGTAAGGCACACTATTCATGAGCATACAACACCCCGAAGCAAAGATGATGATAAAAGCCAAATAAATAGAAAAGAAACTCCTAGGCAAGTTTAGCCCAATTTTAGTCTCATAATGGTGACGTCGTGCCCTCTAACATTCGAGAACTTTAAGAGAATGTTGTTTCTTGGGCTGCAAACCTCTAGGCAACTTTAGTCTCATACTGGAATTTTAATAAAACAGTGTTTATAGGGTTGCAAGAGTTTTAAAGGAGCTGAACGAGGATTGTGGATGTTGGGCAGTGGGATGAAAAGTGCCCTTGAGGATAGTAAATGTTCAAATTATCTTTTTTCTTTTTGTTAAAACTTATCCTTTTTTAATATATAATTCTAATTTACTTCATAATTAAATATTATTATTTTCTTTACACATTTTGTTTACCACTACGAAGTGAGTTGGGTAAGGGACGAAGCCTCCTTGATCGAGTGCGGCAGTGTTCGCATTAATTTTTACTCAGAATCAGCTAGATAATGCAACTAATTCATCACAATCGTAATGTAACTAACTCATCACAATCGGTTTGATTGAAAAAACAAAAACCTAATCAATTATGGATGTTTTTTTTTATATGTAAAATCTTATAAAATTGGCTAGGATTTTTTCTGTACGACCTGGACGAATCTATTTATGTATTTCAAAAACATGAAATTAGCAAGGTTGAAAAATGATTTTTTAGTCGATTATGGACAGTGTTCTTGATATGTGAATAACATCATCCACAATCGTGCATAGTTGTTGATATATTAATTACTCAACCTAACCGATTTTGAATACGAAAAATTTACAATTTTTACCCATTTTTACAAATTTCAACCAACAAAAATGGCATTAGAGCTCATTATAGACGTGTACATGGATACTTACATCATTGAATTTCTTATATGTTTTATTTGGTTTCTCATTTTCCTTAAAAAAAGATCTTTATTTTTGATTTGAGCAAAAATAAATAAATAATCAAGATCTAAAAATCTCTCATCACTCTAATCTATTAACACTAACTCTAATCTAGGTTTTAATATGGTGAAATGTAACGACTACTAACACTTAAATAACTAAAGTTATTAAAATATAATTAAGTGTGAGCATTTTAACAACTATAGAACATATTTGGATAGTGGGTTATCAGATTACTTTGAAACGTTCATATTTCATTTTACCATCAGCCCCTCCAAAATACTTACAGCTCTGAAAACAGTCTTATTTAAATATTGAGATTGAGCGTACAAAATTACAATTCGCTTTTGTGAACAACATTGATATTCCCATTCAGGATACTATGCTAAGAGATATCCTAATACTAGAGCAAAGACTAAGTTACGTTTTAGATTCAAAATTATAACATTATTCATCTTTATGAAATTAAAAATCTCATGTATTTTAGGTTTAAATAAATAAATAAAACTAGCCAAGCCTCGTATTTGATTGCGTTTTAAAAACTAAACTTAGTTGAACCTCATATTTGTCTAGTTTCAGAGCCGGTACTGAGGATACGCGTGAGCTGCGATCGCATTGGGCCCTCATGACATAAAGAACTTTGAAACCTTAAAAATACTGATACTATGTAATATTAAAAGGATTTATACCGTACAACAAATGTTGCTTACGTGGTTCGAGCTGTACAGAGACCTTATATACTACATCTCTGAGTCTTACAAAAATTTCAATATTTATACCTGTGTCCTCTTTATTTTGTTTATTGGCCTGATTGAGTTAGTATATTAAACTACCATCTACTTTCTATTATTTTTTCATGTAAAAAGTGTAACATTTTTAGTTTATCAAAATGAAAATTAGTAAAATTTGGGTATTTCATTTTTCTTTCTTTCCAACTTAGTTAAAGCTATATATGATTATATATGCTCCTAAAAAAATTTATTATCAACATTTGATTAAAAAATGTTTATTTTTTATGGGAATCTTCTATAATGATTTAATATTTTTATACCAATTTACATTTAGGGCAACTTATATCAACTTTTGAAAAAAAATTGGAAGTTTCCTCGCAAAAGAAATTAACAAAGAATACCAATTCTAAAACATATGAAAAAATTTCCTTAAAAATAAAGAAGAAGAATCGAGCCAAAAACCAAGTTATCATGTCGTCCCAATTAGTTCGTGAACTCAATTATAATAATAAAAATATAGAATTTTTTTTGCATATATATAAGGTCGGTGAACCTACTACGTTGGGTTCACGAACTCAAAGTAACGGAGAATTTTCTATAGCTTGGTTCGTGAACCTAGCATGTTGTGCTCGTGAAATTAAAGATATATAAATCATACAAGAGAACTCTCCTAATGCGAACTAGTTTTGCGAACTCACTGTAGTGAATGTTTTCCAATGTAACTTTACACACTTATAGATTCATCAACTAGCACTATCAGTTTGCGAATCTTAGCGTGCAAAAAAGTTTATAAGTTCCATATCTGAGTGTTATTTTTTCACTTGTTCCTTAGAGTTCGAACCTAAACAAGTATAACTTGAATTACGAATTCCGTAAGAATTTTCCTTGTAAATGATCCATACTAAATTTCTCGACTTTGCGGAGATAGATAGATAGAAAGATATAAGGAAAAAATATATGAAAAGAATACCAGTTTTCACTACTAATCTTGATGAAATTTTTTAGCTACTAATTTTGATGAATTTTTTAAAAATGATACTTTATGATATCTTTAATTTACTTTAGTTTTCTTCACTTTTTCCGATGGAACGTAAGAGATGGAATTATATTCACTTAATTACGTTTGGTTCGACTTAATTACGTTTGGAGCATTAGTTTTCTTCACTTTTTCCATTATCCATTCATCGTTATATTTCCTATGTTTACATTTGGTTCGACTTATTTGAACGAATGAGCCAAAGACAAACTAAAAGTGAATTAAATGCCACGTTATCTAAAAAGCAAGCCGTCGAATATATGGATCGTATGTTTAATAAATTTTGTTAAACGTGTTTATCAAAACCTTTTGTTAAGGGGATCCCAACCATATAATATTCCAGTATAAGTATATATTTTCATACATCTTTAACTTCAATCAATATGGTTACAGACCTGCAATCCCCCTCCTATTGCGCAGCATCATAAGTACCTGTAAGGTACTAATTTTAAAACATATAGTACCAGATTTAAAATGACTTTCACCAATACAAACATTTTCTACCTTTCCTTCCTGAAAACAAGAGAACGTTAGATAGTTTGATTGCAGCTGAAAATCGTCACGAATAGTATTTTATAAACAAAAGAACAGAGACGAATAATATCTGTCTTATAACCCCTTAATACGACGGATTAATTCCGTCCTAAATATCCATGTTCGGACTAGTGCTTGGGCACTAGGATTTGTGGGTTGTCACCTCTTTTCTGAGAAGACGCGTCAAATTGCAAATTTTCGACATTTTTTACTTGTGAAAGATTGTAACCTTGCTTGTAATTATTTATATGTTTGGAGTAGGGCTGCACAACGGGCGGGCGGATTGGTTTTGGGGTAAAACTAACTACCAACCCGTCCAGAGGCGGGTTTTGATATTTAAAACCATATACCAACCCGTCCACAGGCGGGGCGGGTTGAAATCGACCCGAGGCGGGTCGGGCGGGTTCGGATTATTTTACGGGTTAACCCGCATAGGCAGACATAAAAAAATAGACAACAAAAAAACGCAAAAACAGATAGTAAAAAACATAAATAAAAAAAAAAAAAGGAAAAAAAGGCAGTAAAATAGAAAAAACAGACAGTATTCATGGAATTCAGACAGCAAAAAATAACAGACAATATTACAGTATTACCATGAGTAATTCTCAAGTAATGAAGTTCAAACTGACAGAAAAAAACACATACAAAAAACCTTCAAAGTTCAAAGTTCAAACAGACATGATCAAAGATCTCTGTCACTTAAAATGGAATTCAGAACAGACAGGATCAAAGTTCAAAGATGCACTCCTGGATATGTATGATTGAGTCACTTAAAGCCCCCTCCATTTATCAATCATAGCTCAAGGATCAAAGATCTCAAAGTTCAAAGCTGCACTCCTGGATATGTATGATTGTGTACTTGACATTTGGCTGGTTACAAATAAAGATTGAGTTGATGATCACCCATTAATCCCCCTAAGAAACAGCAAAAAACACCAAACATCGTCAAAATACAATAACAAATACAAGGGATATACACTAGCCAGCTGACTTTACAGAGTAAAAAAGAAACGAAACAGAACAAAACAAACAACAAATATATAGAGAATATGTATCAGTAAAGAAAATCAATACTTAAACCAATAGCTAAATGTTATCACTCTAAGAAATCACGCCCAAAATCTCTGTTTCAGTAGTCCTCCCAAATTTTTTTTTTACAAAGACCGAACTCAATGCCCTGTTCTAGACAATGTGCACTTGGAATGGGTTTTATGATTTTGGGTGTTCCAGAGGGTGTCTGCTTTGGAACCAAGTGCTTCGGAAAGCATTCTAAGTTTCTAACTGAAAAGTTCAGAACATCAATTCTTACAACACAAAAAATGGAATTCAATATGTAAAGAAAAACATGGCTAGTTAGCTACTTGATTTACATAGTCTGACTGATGAATTAACGTTCAGTCAAGTAGATAATTTACATAGTCTGACTGATGAATTAGCGTTCAGTCAACTATTGAGCAATTCACTAATTAACAAACATCAATACACCCCTAATAAAGAAAAGAAAGGAAACCCCAATTTACTAATCCAATTGAAAGCAATCCAATCAAACATGCGATTAAGAATGTTATAACAAACACATTTCATCAACAACAACAAAAAAAATGAACTTGTAAAAGAAAGAAGATAAGGTAAAGGGGGTGGTTGTTGTTATTACCGTCCAGATATCAGCAGGAACAAGGATAAGGAGAAAGGGGGTGGGGCACAAATTTTGATTCGGGGGAAGAAGAAGAAGACACTTCAACGTGAAGGAAGGTTAGGAGAAAGAGAAATAAAGAAACTGTTAAATCAACTAACCTTAAGATACTGAACAAGTGAAGTGAATCAAGCAGGCTACAGTAGCGGAGAAGAGAATGAGATCGCCTGTCTGAAGAGTGAAGGAGGCGGAGTAGAGAATGAGATCTGATTGCCTGTCTGAAAAAACTAGGTTTTCTTTAAGTAAGTTTTATGTTAGATGTATGGCTAGGATTAAAACTATAAATCTAAATCAACGGCTCAAAGTAATCGGGTTATACGGGCGGGTTCGGGCGGGTGATATATTTAACCAGTAAACCGACCCGTGATGACCGGGTTTTGAATTTTCAAAACCGTATACCAACCCGTGGCGGGCGGGTTCAGTTTAAAAACCCGCGGTTTTGTCGGTTTCGGGCGGGTGCGATTTTTCGGGTCGGTTCCTGTGCAGCCCTTGTTTGGAGGGGGATAAGTGCACAATATATTTTTATGAAATAGTGAATTCAAGAAGGAAAACCAACACCATAATGAAGTTGGTTATAAAAGGAGATATTTTTTTCAGCAATTAAGGATACAACATGAAATTCATGACTACTACTCCAACTTATTTCAAGAACACCACTATTTGCTCCTGAGTTCTCTGGTTTTCAGTTTCTAAAAGTCACTTCAGATGATAATGAGATGTCAGAAGCACCCTTTACACAAAAATAAATTGTTTTTACTATCAAGCATTTTGGGGAAATAAAACTCTAGGCCCAGATGGATTTATAATGGAATTTTTCGAAAAATGTTGGATTATTATTATACTGACTTATTAGCTCTTTTGCAGGATTTCATACCTCAGGATCAATCAATTGGAGGCTAAATTACTCCTTTATCACATTGGTGCCGATGAAAGAGGATTCATGGGAACATGGAAAATTCAGACCCTTGGGACTAGTAGGGAGTGTGTACAAGTTAATCTCTAAAATGCTCACAGAAAAGCTGAAAAAGGTAATGCCAAATGTAATTTTTAATTTCATAGTGCATTTGTGAAAACAAGCAAATACTAAATGGTGTTTTAATAAATAATGATTACATTGTTGTGAGATTGGAACAAAAGAAGTCAGACATCTTATGCAAAGTGGATATAGAAAAGGCCTTTGACAATGTTAGATAGGTTGTTTTTTTCAACATTCTAGAGCAGCACGACTTTAGGAAGAAATGGAAAATCTGGATCCAATGGTGTGTTTCAACTTCAAACTTACTAGTCTTAGTAAATGGGTCTTCTTCAGAAAAATTCAGTCCATCTAAAGGGGTATGTGATTGAGAGAATGTAATAAAATCTAGTTGAATGGAAGACCAAGTTCCTCTCCAAGGCAGGAAGAATTACTTTAATCAAAACCACTTTATCTAGCTTGATTAATTACTGCGTATCTCTGTTGACTCTCCCTGCTTTGGTTGGAAAAAAAATGGTAAATATAATGAGAATATTTTTGTGGGGACTAAAGAGAACAAAACTAAAATGGGCTGGGTATCTTGGGATGAGATATGCAAGCCCAACAGGAGTGGAGGTTTAGGCATAGGAAACCTAAGATCTGTGAATAAAGCTCTACTCTATAAATGGGTATGGAGGTATTCATATGACAAGAAATCACCGTGGAGAATAATACTTCAGCAAAAGAAGGAATCTACATTAGTTCAGTAGACATGTATATTGCTCAAGGAAGAGGTCAGTGGAAGGGGATATTGAAAGCGGAGCCATTATTAGCATATAAGATGATAGTAAAGGGTTATACTTTTGGTATAATAACTAGTTAGATGTGGGTATTCTCAAGGACTTATTCCCAGCTTTATAGGGTGGTAGCAAGAAATTGGATTTATTGTTGTAGATTATATTGATGAACACGGTCTAGGAGTTGATGATAGGGTCTATAAATTCATATACAACTAGAGATCAGTATGTGTAGTTGATGAGAACCTTAACTGGTCCTTTAGTTCCAGATGCCCAGGAAGATTCTGTTTCCTTCTTTGGTGAGACAACTGAGAGATTCTCTAACATTAAATGTTATAAAGCTTTTTGCCAAGAGGATGTGCAAGTGATATTTGAACCAACAAAATTCATTTGGAAAAAATATATACCTCCCAAAGTTTATGTATTCTTGTGGTTAGCGTTTCATAAAGAATCATTGTAGAAATCAATCAGAAGTGATTTTGGTGTAATCCTGAGTTCTAGTTTCTCCAAATATTGTTAAAATATTTTACTTATTTTCTAGTTTAAATCAAAATTAGGTCTGAAACGAATCTTCACAAGTCTCAGCGAATGAACTATTTTTACCACTTTTCTAAAATAATCAAGTTTTTGGCGCCGCTGTCGGGAAATTTTTTTTAGGTTAGGGTTTTAGATTATTTTTTTTTAGGTTTAGTTTTATTTTTAGATTTTTATTCTTTTGTTCTATTTTAAGTTTTTGGGTATTTGTCTATTTGATACAGGTTTTGGATCAAAAAGAAAGTTGAGCCAAAGATTTTGGTGATTAATTATAGACTTAGAGTCAAAAGGCAAAGCAAAAAGAACGGAAAAAAAGACAAAGATTTTATTTTAATTTTAATTTAATTTTTAGGGTTTTAATTATTTTCTTTTTTGAAAACTGTATTAGGGTTTTTATATTTGTAATTCTTTTTTTATTTTTATGTTATTTTTGGACACTAGACATTATTTTTTAAAACCCTAAGGAAGGGTAGCTAAATATAAACTGCACAGGGAAGGACGACAATTACGATATTGTCTCAGCCCCTTGGGTTCGTACACTGACACATGAGTCAGTGGCCCGAGTCGACTTCAACGGGGTTCATCGCCCGTCTGGTGCGGGAGGTAAGACTCTAACCACCCACGAATCCCCTGTCAATTGATTTTCTGTATTCCTTTGTAATGCATATATGTTGAGGACTTGAATATGGAATTTACTTTTCTAGTAAAGGGCAGAAACTGGCCATATAAGATAAGGGTTCGGATTTCATCACCGTATCCTTTCTGCCCGACTTAGGAACACGTTACCTACGCGAACCTAAGCCTAAAATTTGACTAGAAAGAGACCTATAGGGTAACGAGCTTATAGGAAAATTATTTGAAGGATTGTATTGGTTACTCTGTTAGCATAACTCAAAGTTCAGGAAGATTATTTTAAGTAGATTCGAGCCGCCTTGTAACTCAAGGAAACGTTGCCAAAGAGGCAGGGTCAAAGCTCCTTAGATCTTATCCTGTTTCTATTCGACTTAATCTAATTCAGATTTTTCTAAGAAATTTTCTAAAACTGTAACTAGTTGTCTTTTAGAAGAATAGAAGTTGGTCTAGAAACAATCCAAGTAGAGCCATCATGCTTTTTTTTGCTAGGTTCAATAGGTTTGATTTGGTTGAGTCAGCCTTGCTTGTGTTTGCTTAGAATTCCCTTCCAGTTAGGATCTATTTTTAGAGTTTATTTCTGTAAATATATTAGGAAGATTTTGTTAGAAAATGTCGAAATGGTATTATGAGTACCAATACAATGAGTATCCGACTGAATTTCAAAATAGACATTATCCGTACTATCAACATAGTATGGATAATAGTTGGGACCACCACCAACCTTTTGGAGGTTATTGCTCATATCAGGGTGATCCCAATTACTATTAGTACACACACCATTCATATGAACAGGAAAATGAGGAAAATTCGAGTTCTTTGTCTTTAAAGGATGCCCTCAAGCAGTTAACTGAGAATACAAATAGGTTTGTCTTAAGTGTGAAGGGAACAAATAGTATTTCAACTCTTTCTCTAGAAGAATCCCTCAAGCGGTTAACTGAGAATGCAAATAGGTTTGAATTAAATATGAAGGAGAGTGTTGCAACGATGATTATTGCTCAAAATATTCTTAATTGCTAATACAATGTTTCCGATATTACCCTTGAAAATGAGAATAGTTATTCATATAATCAAGATGACGAGGTTAGAATTGGTAACACTACTTGTTTAGATGAGTTTCGACCATCTTCATATTACTATGATGATGATGAGGATAGTATTGATGAAGAACTTGAAATATACAGGCAGAGTGATCATGAATTTGTTACTCCCATTGCGCTTCATGATGATATTGTTATTTCTGGTTCAAATCCTAATAATTTTAATGATTATTCACCTGTTCAAAAGGAAGAGGGTTTGACTAGTGATACCACCGTTTTAGACGATGTTATTTCCTTGTTACTAACCGATGATGGTTTAGAGGAACGGGTTTATTCTGAGAATATTGTTTTAGAGTCTAGCGATTTAGAAACAATAATCTTAGAAAAAGAAGATAGACTCGTAGATATTTTAAATATGAGTGAGGATGCACCACCTGATTATAACCTAGAAGAAGCAATTAACCATTTTCAGGACTCTGACGATCTAGAAATTAAGGAAATTGTGACTTGTCTATGTAGAGACACTGAAAACTCTGAGTTTGGGGGTGATTATCATTCTCCATGTGTTTTACCTTTTGATAGGTGCGTTATTTGCATCATTTGGATACTCTAATTCATTGATTTCTTGTTAATTTTCATATCATTATGCTTTGATTTTGTTTGTTTATGAGTTTCTTAGGAGTTTTGAAGTGTATTCAACCAAAGAAGAATAAGAAAGGAGTTCATTACGACATGAAATGAACAAGGAGTTAAGTTCTCCCAATGGAGAAGGGCCTAAGACCAAACTCAACTCATTCAAATCCAGGAGTTCTTGATACCAATTTGAATAGAACGAGAAGACGAAGCCAACGCAAAAAGAATGAGATCATTTGGAGTATGTATGAGGAAGTTATGAGCAAAAATAACTTAAAGAAAATAGTGAAACACTCAGCTTCATAATCGGGAGATAACAAGAGAAAGTTATCTACCGATTATAGGCAGTTTCGGGTACAGAAAAACTTCGTTTTTGAGCTCAAAAATCGGTAGTCAACACGGAAATTGAGTCTACCGATTATGGCAAAGTTATCTACCGATTATGGAAAGTTATCTACCGATTATGGCAAGTTTTGGACACAGAAAAGTCATGTTTTGAGCTCTTACAATCGGTAGATAAGGAGGGTGTCATGACTACCTATTATGACTCGACGGGAGCAACTTCTAAGATACGTTTTTGACTTCCAAATCAAGATATCATGGTCCCATTAGGACTCTAACACCTAGATATGATGAAGACTATATAAGAAGACTTCCATAACCCTAAGGAAATATCTTTTAAAACTTTGGACACTTGAAAATCCAAGGAGAACAAGAAGCTAGGGCTTGGAGTTGGGATCGAAGATCACGATTTCTAGGGTTTGCTTTACTTGTTTTCTTTATTATTTTATTATTTGCCATGGATTTTGAGAAACCTTTGATGACCTAAACCTTTCTTATTGGTTTGAGATGTAGTCCTAAGTTGGAAAACATTTTTATTAATTGAAGCATTCATTCTCATATGTTCATAATCTCTTCAATATCGCTTATGTTCTACCGTTTATAACACCTTGTATGATGGATTGCTTGTTTGTTTAAGTCATGAATTAGATGAGCATGCATTGATATCTATAGCTAAACTAGGGTTTGAGATCCGGAATTGTCGAAAGATCCTTGTTACAAGTAGCATAACATAGTTGTTAATGACGGGATGTTACCATGCATTTATGTGTAGAAGCGTGACCTAGGTTAAATTTGTGTGGCTCTTATGCTGGATTGCTTAGAATAACCTCAACTCACAAAGACCATTGCTTTCATTGGGTTAAACTTGAGTGGCTCTTTGATGTAGTTTTTTAAGTGGTAAATAAAGTGTTCGATTCTCGAACT
>JAJJMC010019832.1:8925338-8969092 GCA_023531435.1 Papaver californicum
AAATCTTTCTCTTCTTCCTTCTTATTACCCAATTTAATTCTGCTTTCTAAACCAAGAGAAAATTTCCAAAAAAACATGATTTCCAAAAGCCGATGGTTTCCTATTTCCGCTGTTTGGGTGAAGAAGAATTTTCTTCCCGCCAAAATACGATTCAAAATCCTGGGTGTGGCTGCCCTGATCCAAAAAATGGGTGCCTTAATCCAAGTTGAGGGTGCCTTTAACATTTCTTCAAAAATACCTAAAAAGCAATAAAAACCATAATGAGTACAAAAATTAAATACCAACAACATATAAAATTGAGACTAAATCGGACACAAAAACGTGTCTTTCACTCTTGCACCAAGTTATTCGTTGAAAAGGATTCAAAGAGTGGCTCTTGCGCCTTTGATGATAATAGGAGTTTTGCCGGAGTAAGCCTGCGATAGGATGCTTTAGGGTTATTGATATTGAGAGTGCATGAATCTTGAGTATGATTTAGTTGATAACTATTGGAAGATGGAAGATGAACTCTCTAACCAGTGTTCTTTATCTCTGATATTCTTTTTAATTTATTTGTTTTAGTATAATTCAGTTATAATCACAACTAAAACCCCCCTGTTTACATAAGTAATCGAAAGTAATTAACAATAACCTGCCTCTCTGTGGGAACGAACTTGTTCTTATTACTATACTCTAATTTATATTAGTGAAGTAAGAACTTGAATTAATTTTGCTTGGCTGACAACCGACCAAATTTTGGCGTCGCTGCCGGGGAGGCATAGCGAATTGTTATTTTGTTTTTGATTTCTTATTTCTAGTTCTTAATTTAGTTTTAAGAATTTTTTTTCAGGTATTATTTCTTTCGCGAAGGTTTAGAGAGGGTAGACCAAGTCTCATTGGTATACGACTTCGATCAGGCACTTTAATAAAAGATTTTGTTCGAGCAGTAAACACTCCACTTCCTCCAAGTACATCGTCAAGTGAATTCGCAGATTCAAACATAGAGGAAGAACAAGAAACAATGGGTGATACAAATTGTACACTCAAAGACTTAGCTTCTCACAAGTTAGATACGCAATAGTGGTGTATTCAAACGACATCTACATTCGAGATCAAGCCAGGATTGATTCGAGAACTTCCAAAGTTTCATGGAATGACTAATGAAATCCAAATAAACATTTGATGGATTTCCATAACATAGTCATAGCCATGCTACCAGCAGTGACTGATGTTGATGGAGTTATGTTACGAGCTTTTCCATTCTCCCTGATGGATACTGCTAAGAACTGGTTATACTATTTACCTTCTGGTAGTGTCACAACTTAGAATGGTCTGAAGAAACTCTTTTTAGAGAGATATTTTTCTGCATCAAAGGTGACTCAGATTCGTAAAGGATTTGTGGCATTAAGCAGATGACAGGAGAGACATTGTATGAATGATGGGAACGTTACAAGAGATTATTGGCTAGCTGCCCAAATCATCAATTCAGTGATTTATTGATCATCCAGTATTTCTATGAGGGTCTTCAAGCAAGTAACAGAAATCTTCTCGACGCTGCAGGTGGTGGTGCATTAGTGAACAAAACAGTAGCTCAAGCTAGAGAGTTAATTGAGAACATGGCAGCAAACTCTTAATAATTCTCAAGTCGTGGGTCAGAACCACTCGTCAAGAGGGTTAAGGAGGTTACTTCTTCACCGCATTTAGAGCATAAAATTAGTAATATGGAGAAGATCATGCAACAAATGGCAGCAGTGATCATTCCCTCTTATGAAGAAGAAGCTGAACAGGTGAATGCAGTATTCCCAAATCAGCAGAGACAACGGTATGATCCTTATTCCAACACTTATAATCCAGGGTGGAGAGATCATCCAAATTTCAGTTATGCGAACAAGCAAGTTGCATCTCCAGGGCCGGTTTTCAATCGTCCAAATGGGTTCCAACATTAAGTACAACCTCCGTAACAAGCTCAAACCTCGGAATCATCGGAGATGCTCTCCATGATAAAAAAATATGACGACGTTGATGCAGAAAAATCAGCAGACAACTAATAATGAAATCAGAGAATTACAAACGCAAATGGGCACTATGGCAACTGAGATTTATCATCTGAAGGCATAAAATAGTGGGAAACTACCTTCTCAACCTATCAATCCAAGAGAAAATGTCAACACCGTGACATTGAGAAGTGGTACACAAACTGTGCAACCAGAGGAAGCTGAGAAAAACAAAGACCCTAAGGGGCCGGTTTTGGAGAAAGAGATTACTGACTCTTCCCAAACCGATGAGGTACCTAAAGAAAACTCTAAACCTCATGTTTCTACTTATGTTCCTCCTTTACCTTTTCCTCGCAGGTTTTCTAAATTGAAAAAGGCGGAACAAGATAAGGATATCTTAGACATTTTCAAGAAAATTCATGTGAATATTACACTCATAGATGCGATTAAACAAGTCCCCAAATATGCAAGAATTCTGAAGGACTTGTGCACCAATAAACAAAGATTAACCGGTAATGAGGTAATAAGAGTGGGGGAGAATGCTTCGTCTATCTTACAAAAGAAACTCTCACTCAAATGTAAAGATCCCGATAGTTTTCATATTCCTATTGTTATTGAAAACACAACGTTTAATAAGCTATGCTTGATTTAGAAGCATCAGTAAATGTTATGCCTGCATTTATATATGAATCTCTTAAGTTAAGACCTTTGAAAGAAACTGGAATTGTTTTACAATTAGATGACCGTTCTAATATATACCCTAGAGGTATTGTTGAAGATGTGTTTGTGCGGGTTAATCAGCTAGTCTTTCCAGTGGATTTCTGCGTACTGGAGATGACAGATGGATCAAGTGATTCGTCTATACCGTTGCTACTGGGACGCCCATTCATGCGAACGGCGAAAACAAAAATTGACGTCTATAGTGGGATATTGACAATGGAATTTGATAGAAAAATAATACGTTTCAACATTTATGAGGCGATGTGATATCCTAGTGATGTCCATTCTTGTTTCTCTATTGATGTTATTGACTCTTTAGCTCAACATATGTTTAATTTGGGGAGTAAGATCCATTGGAGACTATTATCACGAGGAGTGTGGGTTTTAAAAATCTTACGGATCCAAGAACCGAGCTTAAATTAGGGGATGAATTTGAGGAAGCTATTTTTGAACTCAATTCGTTACAACAATGCCCACCAACTCATGATATTTCATTTATCTCTTTACCATACACTAATGAAAAATTGTTGCCATCTGTCTTGCAGGCTCTTGAACTAGAACTTAAGCTTCTTCCTGATCACCTAAAATACATGTATTTAGGTGATAATGAGAAGTTGCCGGTAATATTTTCTAAAGAACTAATTGAATTGCAGGAACAAAGACTTCTTCGGGTATTGAAGGAGTATAAAACGACTATAGGATGGACAATTGCTGATATCAAGGGAATAAGCCCTTCTACGTGTATGCATAAAATAATACTTGAGGAGGGAACAAAGCCTACAAGGGAAGCTCAACGTCGTTTGAATCCTCCAATGATGGAAGTAGTAAAGAAAGAGATACTTAAGTTATTAGATATGGGAGTTATCTACCCCATTTCTGATAGCAAGTGGGTGGGCCCGGTACAAGTTGTACCAAAGAAGTCATGCGTTACAGTAGTGCAAAATAAAGACAATGAACTTGTCCCAACTCAAGTGCAAACCGGTTGGAGAGTTTGTATTGATTATCGAAAGCTTAATGCAACCACTAGAAAAGATCACTTTCCTTTACCTTTTATGTATCAAATGTTGGAAAGATTGTCAGGACAACCGTATTACTGTTTTCTTGATGGTTATTCAGGTTACAATCAGATTGCTATAGCACCCGAGGATCAAGAGAATACCACTTTTACTTGTCCTTTTGGAACATTTGCATACAGAAGGATGCCTTTTGGTTTGTGTAATGCACCCGCTACCTTCCAAAGGTGTATGGTAAGTATCTTTTCAGATTACGTTGAAAATATTATCGAAGTTTTTATGGATGATTTCAGTGTGTATGGTGATTCATTTGACTTATGCTTGGATAACCTTACATTGATTCTTAAACGATGTGTTGAAACTAATCTTGTGCTAAATTGGGAGAAGTGCCATTTTATGTAACTCATGGCATTGTTTTAGGTCATATTATATCTTCTGAAGACTTGGAAGTTGATAAATCTAAGATCGATCTTATTCGTGCTCTTACCCCTCCCACTACGGTGAGGGAGATTCGTGCTTTTCTTGGTCATGCAGGATTTTATCGCCGGTTTATCAAAGATTTTTCCAAGGTTGCATCAACATTATGCCATTTATTAAAAAAGGACGTGGTTTTTAACTTTGATGAGAAGTGTTTGGCGGCATTCAATCGTTTGAAAAAACTTTTGATAACATTCTTTATCATTAAATCACTTGATTAGAGCAAGCCATTTGAGCCAATGTATGATTATAGTGACTATGCGATTGGTGCAGTTTTAGGCCAGCGTACTGGGAAACTACCTCATGCCATTTATTATGCTTCTAGAACGTTGAATGAGGCCCAACAAAACTACACGACCACGGAAAATGAGTTGTTAGCAATCATTTTTGCATTGGAGAAATTTCGTTCTTATTTACTTGGTACAAAAGTTGTTGTGTTTTCTGATCATGCAGCACTTAGGTACTTACTTACAAAGAAGGAGGCGAAACCAAGGCTCATTCGATGGATACTACTACTGCAAGAGTTTGATATCGAAATTAAAGACAAGAAAAGAATTGAGAATACCGTTGCGGATCACTTGAGTCGTCTTACTGTAGACGAAGAAGCTATCTCGTTATGTGAAAGCTTTCCAGATGAGTAACTCTTCTTAATTGTAGTTTCAGAACCATGATATGCGGATATTGTGAATTATTTAGTGTCTAAACAAATCCCAAGAAATTTGTCACTTGCTGAGAGAGACGGACTTAAAAAGATAGTGAATCAATATATATGGGATGATCCATACTTGTGGAAACATTGTTCAGACCAAATTATGCGAAGGTGCGTACCCGAATCCGAATACAACTCTATCTTGTATTTTTGCCATTCATATGCTTGTGGAGGACACTTTGGGGCAAAGAGAACTGCTTTGAAGGTACTTGAAAATGGGTTCTATTGGCCCACTTTATTTAAATATGTGTATGTATTTTGTACAACTTGTGATAGATGTCAAAGAACGGGCAATCTAGGTGCTCAAAATCAAATGCCACAGAAGTTTATTCTTTTTGTTGAAATTTTTGATGTATGGGGAATTGATTTTATGGGTCCTTTTGTTAATTATTTTGGTAAATATTACATCTTACTCGTTGTTGATTATATATCGAAATGGGTGGAAGCTAAATCCACCTCTACTAGTGATTTTAAATTGGTTACAGATTTGTTAAAGAACATATTTTTGCAAGGTTGGGAACTCCAAGAGCCATAATCAGCGATGGGGGATCACACTTTCGAAACAAGTTCTTCCAGAGTTTGTTGAAAAAGTATAACATATCTCACAAGGTTGCTACAGCATATCATCCACAGACAAACGGGCAAGCAGAAGTCTCTAATCGAGAGGTGAAGTTCATCCTAGAGAAAACAGTGAATTCATCAAGGGAGGATTGGAGTTTACGTCTCAATGATGCATTATGGGCATACCGAACAGCATACAAGTTTCCTATTGGGATGTCCCCATATAGACTTGTGTACGTTAAACCTTGTCATTTTCCTGTTGAAATCGAGCATAAAGCTTTTTGGGCTATTCAACAATGCAACATGGAGATGGATGGGGATGGTAAACAAAGGAAGCTTCAATTGAGTGAACTAGAAGAGATTCGTAATGATGCATATGAAAGTTCACGAATCTACAAGGAGAAAACAAAGGCTTCTCGTTATAGTAGGATTTCTAGAAAACAGTTTATTGTTGAACATAAAGTTCTCTTGTTTAATTCTCGCTTTCATTTATTTCCTGGAAAATTGAAGTCTCGTTGGATAGGACCCTTTGTTGTGTCTAACGTTTTTACTCATGGTGCAGTGGAAATTCGTAGCTTGTTAACAGGGAAGGAGCTTAAAGTGAATGGGCATCGTTTGAAGCCATATTATGAACCGTTTGAACCTGAGAGGGTTGAGATCAATTTAGTAGATGCATTCCCTCTGGAGGAGTAGCAAGGAATGCCAAGTCGGGCTGAAGACGTTATATTAAGCGCTAAAATGGGAGGCAACCCATTGGTTTTTTATTTCTATCTTTCTTTTTTGATTGTTTTTCATTTCATGTTAGGATTTCCCATCTTGATTTTACATTGGAGGAATCAATTTACATTGAGGAAAATGTAAAGTTTAAGTGTGGGGGAGTAATTAAATATGTAGAGTTTTTAGTATTTGCTTTTGTAGGTAGAACTTTAAAACTTTTGTACATATTTGCATGAAGACCTTCAACTTTTAGAGATTTTAGAGTCACTTAGTATACTTCTAGCTACGTTTACATACAGAGTTCTAACCGAAATAACTGAACTTAGAAGTATTAGAGAACTATATTCGGAGTGCTTAGTTGTTGAGAGGCTAGAGCTGAAAAAAATGGACTTAAACTGCCGGTAGAGAGTTTAGTATTAGAGTTGTTGATCATTCAATACCCATGAGTGAGGCACCAAACCTTCAATTTTCTGTTTAGAGTGTTTCATCTGCGCAAATTCCGGGTAGAATGATGAGCTACCTAACCTCGCACCAAATTCAGCACTACTTTTTGATCTCTTGAGTGTTATTTCTATCAATCATGAGGGTGCCATCAGAATTGGTAACTCTATCTTGTAGTCTTGTTTGCAGTCGGCACCATTCTCTCGACAATAACAGGTCCATAGAAACATATCATCATTAACAAGTCGAACATCAAAAATTTGAAGGAAAGTTGAAGACAATCAAGGTTTACAAGCAACCGTTCAAGAAAGAGAAAATTTCATATTCAAGTAAAGCAACAATACAATTAGCATAATGTTATATATATATATATATATATATATATATATATATATATATATATGTTGAAGACTTATGTACAAAAGCGAAAGAAATCAAAAGATGTGAGTTAGTGAAGCTCATGATATCGAGGCAATACAAGTTGTGAAAAATCAAGTGGTAAAGTCTTTATCCCACGGCCGTAGTAGTTCCATCATTTTATTTATTTTTCATTTATATTTTGAAGTCATTTTCATTAAAAAAAAAAGCTTATCATTGCTTTAGTGTATATTTGTTTTTTGTATTCATTCAATAAGGTTGTGGGGAAGAAGAAATATATAAAGAAGTTTCAAATAACAAGAAATTGAGGAAAAGAGTTACAAATTGTCAAGGTTCTACGAAGTTCAAGAGTTCATCGTCAACAGTTGAAGACCGAAGACGTTTCTATTGGATGTTGTGAGAGTGGTGCTGATTGCCAATCGGGTGATAAGGTAAGTAAGCATTCCCATCCTCGCATAGTGGTTGATTTCTTTTATTAGAGGTCACTAGAAAAACGAAAAGGGGTTCTTTTTTGTCCCACGTTCTATGGGATAACATCTTCATATGATTCGGAAGGTTACCTTTCCTTCTTACCATTCAATATGCAGGATTTCTATCTTCACTCTTGCCTACACATATGTGAGAAGCATAAAGTGCGTCTTTTGAGTGTCAAATTCATAAAATCTTGTTGGTGAGGCAGAAACATTCGGTCGCTCTCGAACCTGGATTCTTTCATATGATGGTTTTCTCTTAACTCAAGGGTTAAGCATGAGAATAATGTTCTTTATACTTCTAACTTCTTATTGTTAGTGTGCAGAAACTTTATGTCTTCGTAGCTCTTTGGATGCAGGTGCTCTGGAATGTTTTGAAGTTGGAAATTAGGTTTTGTGCGTATAGCTCTTGTAAACCCTCACGAGACTATAACTCGTCCACTAGGGACACCTAGGGGTTTAAAGGCTTGTTACACATGCTAAGTGTAACCGTATCCTCAACGAAATGTAGTTGTTGTAGTTTATGTTAGTTTAGATTTGTAGTTTGCTCGAGGACTAGCAAAAGGCAAGTGTAAGGGAATTTGATAGGTGCATTATTTGTATTATTTGGATACACTAATTCATTGATTTCTTGTTAGTTTTTATATCATTATGCTTTGATTTTTTTTATGAGTTTCTAAGGATTTTTGAAGTGTATTCAACCAAAGAAGAAGAAAGGAGTTCATAACGACACGATATGAGCAAGGAAGTTAAGTTCTGCCAATGGAGAAGGGACAAATACCAAACTTAACTCATTAAAATCCAGGAGTTCTTAATACCATTTTGAATAGAACGAGAAGACGAATCCAACGCAAAAAGAATGAGGTCATTTGGAGCCCGTATGAGGAAGTTATGAGCAAAACAGCCGAAAGAAAATAGTGAAACACTCAGCATCATAATCGGGAGATAACAAGGGAAAGTTATCTACCGATTATAGGCAGTTTCATGTACATAAAAACTTTGTTTTGAGCTCCAAAAATCGGTAGTGAACACGGAAATTGAGTGTAACGATTATGGCAAAGTTATCTACCGATTATGGCAAGCTTTGGAGATAGGAAAGTCATATTTTGAGCTCTTACAATCGGTAGATAAGGAGGGTGTCGTGACTACCGATTATGACTCGACGGGAGCCACTTCTAAGACATGTTTTGACTTCCAAATCAAGGTATCATGGTCCCATTAGGACTCTAACACCTAGATATGATGAAGACTATATAAGAAGACTTCCATAACCCTAAGGAGATATCTTTTAAAACTTTGGACAATTGAAAACACAAGGAGAACAAGAAGCTAGGGCTTGGAGTTGGGATTGTAGATGACGATTTCTAGGGTTTGCTTTACTTTTTTTCTTTATTATTTTATTATTTTCCATGGATTTTGAGAAACCCATGATGAACTAAACCTTTCTTATTGGTTAGAGATGTAGTCATAAGTTGGAAGACATGTTTATTAATTGAAGTGTTCATTCTCATATGTTCATAATCTCTTCAATATCGCTTATGTTCTACCGTTTATAACACCTTGTATGATGGATTGCTTGTTTGTTTAAGTCATGAATTAGATGAGCATGCCACATATATAGCTAAACTAGGGTTTGAGATCCGGAATTGTCGAAGGATCCTTGTTACAAGTAGAATAACATAGTTGTTAATGACGGGATATTACCATGCAATTATGTGTAGAAGCATGACCTAGGTTAAATCTGTGTGGCTCTTGTGCCGGATTGCTTAGAATAACCTCAAATCACAAAGACCATATCTTTCATTGGGTTAAACTTGAGTGGCTCTTGCGCCAAGTTATTCGTTGAAAAGGATTCAAAGAGTGTCTCTTGCGCCTTTGATGATAATAGGATTGCCGGAGTAAGCCTGCGATAGGATGCTTTAGGGTTATTGATATTGAGAGTGCATGAATCTTGAGTATGATTTAGTTGATAACATGTTGGAAGATGGAAGATGAACTCTCTAACCAGTGTTCTTTATCTCTGATATTCGTTTTAATCTATTTGTTTTAGTATAATTTAGTTATAATCACAACTAAAACCCCCCTTTTTACATAAGTAATCGAAAGTAATTAACAATCACTTGCCTCTCTGTGGGAACGAACTTGTTCTTATTACTATACTCTAATCTATATTAGTGAAGTACGAACTTGAATTAATTTTGCTTGGCTGACAACCGACCACCTTTGACTCATAGAAAGATCCCTCACTTGGGACTTGACATTTGTTCCTCAACCATTTTACAAAATTATCTTCATACAAGTTTTCCCGAACCTAATGATGTCCATAAAGAAGTTCAGTTGTTAGAAACCCATCCTCTGGTCGATGTGGTTTACCTAAGCGATAATACCAAGATTGACTTTGTTTTCTCACCAAAATTTTGTATTCCAATTGTGGGATGTATGAGTTTTGAATGCGTCAGTTATTAAGTTTTGAGACTAAGCTTAATTACTTTAGGATATAATCAACACATTTTCTTAAGAATGACCACCACTTTCATTGTGGTCAATTGTGTGAGTCAAAGATGATTGACTTTGAGGATCCACAATTATTCAGGTTATTATTATGTGCTTCTAAGTTTTTAGTTGAGTTCTTCTATACTCTACAACCTGACTCTTCGGATCATTCCTATTCCCATGAAAATATTTTATCTAGACCTCTTTATAGAGCCTGAACCTGAACCACGGCTAGATGTAGTTGTCTTATACAGAATACTAGATAAGGGTGTGCTCGGTTTGTTTATTTTCTTGGCCTATTGCAGTTTTCTTTTATTTGTGATAGCACTATTTGATTCAGATGACTCACAGTTGTTCTGGCTATTGCTATATGATTTTATGAGGTGACTAATTATTTCTTAGTCTTGCTGGAGACTATAAACTTAGCAATTCTTGGGAGGTAACCCAGCTCATAGGACACGGTAATATCTTTCCTTAACTCCTTTCCTTCGATTGGTAATTGTGTCCCCTTGTTCATGCTTTTAATCATTTATCTTTACAACATTGAGGACAATGTTAGATTTAAGTTTGGGGGTAAGAGAGAAACTTTTAGTGAAATCTGGAACTCCAAAGTCTAGAAACTTGTGAACAATTCAGGATGACACTAACCATTCTATATAGATGCAAACTTAGCTCTTTTTCGATAGGAATTGGTGTGCCCGGCTAAATGGTCTATTCATAAAAGGATGCGTAGCTCAGGTGTTAGAAATAACATGATAGTTATCACCATATCTCAGAGTCTATCTCGACCATATCACCTTATGTTTTTATTCTTGCAATTTTTTGTGTTTCTATAAGTGATTTGGTGGGGCACTATTATCACCTTATAATTGCCGCCAGGATGAAGTAGAGTGTTTGAGATCAAGCCCCATTATTGTATTTTTTTAGACTATTATTCAGACCAACAATTAAAAAAAATCGAGTATTGGCACTTTGATAGCAATATGTGTGTTCTCCCTGTCTCCGTCGCCTAAGCAAGCGTGGAACGCATGATCCATGAGAACTATCATGTAAGATGCTGATAAGGAGCATGCTCTTGGATTCAAATGATCCAATCATGTTTTCAGTAAATTTAATAATATAAAGATAATTGTTTTATTTTCAATAAAATCGACCACTGGGGCCCTTGTATATACCAGCTGAGTCGATATTATTATAACGATTAAGACCAGTGGGAGCGTATCTCAATCCATTAGGATTCATCCTGGTAATGACCTTCAGAAAAATATGGGAAACACCATTTACCTTAGTCAACATGCGCAAACTTCAATTTGTCCATATCCATCTTCTAAATCTATTCATGTGATTAAACTTTCATAGGTTCTGAGTATCGTGGTCCATTATACAACTATCTAAGTAGAGTTTTGAATTCTTGTATGAATTTTAGTACGCTGAGTGCAAACTCGTGTACAACAATTGCACTCATATAGAGTAATTATTCCCATAGCCAAAGAATTTAGTATGTCAACTAAATAGCTTGTTTAGTGTTTACCCTCAGTCGTTCACAAGTAGTTAGGATTTGGAGTAAAGGTTTTGTGGGTATACCTCTTGTAAACCCTCACGAGACTAAAAATCATCTGATAGGGACACCTATGGGTTTAAAGGCTTGTTGCACATGCTAAGTGCAATCGCGATGCCTGCGATAGTGAGTTTGGGGGTATTTGATAGACACATTTTTATGTCTAAATTATTCTCAGTTCTCTGTATAACTAGTGTTCGATTGTGTACTTATTGGGTTATTTTATGTGTTTGTAGGTATTTTTTGAGAAATAAACATTTGTGAAAAAATTGGCCCAACAAGTGATAAAGGCACCCATAAATTACTAAAGGCACCTAGACTGGTTGATAAAGGCACCCCACTTATGGTTAGGGGCACCTCTCCTCTTTGGTTCAAAATGAGAAAAATGGTGGGAAACAATTCTTTTGCGTGAAGAGTTCCCTGATTTGGTTGAAATCGATTTTTATGGGATTTAAAGATTTGTTGGACATTACAACATGAAAACAATACTAATTCACGTAAATTACAAGAGTTTAAAGTCGAGAAAATGGTTGGAAATCCGTGTTACAGCCGGAAAAAGAATTTTCATCTGATTTGGATTGATACGTGATTAGAGTTTGTTTTGGATTGTATTTTGGGTCCTTATCGAGTTAGAAGGAGTTGTTAGGGTTTACTAAACCTATAAATAGCAAAGAGGAGGAAGAAAAATCAAGGGGGGGTGGCTCAGGAAGAATTCTGCTGCTGCTGCTGAAGAACACGAAGAACAGAATATAAGGCAACGGTTCCTTCAACCACTCTTCCACGGCTTCTTCAACCGCTTTGCAACGTTTATCTTCGCTTTACAACATTTATCTTCAATCTACGTTGCAACAGTTAATCTGTAATGTCCAGAAAACATTGCAGATTCCCTGTTTCCTTATTTTTAGCTTCTTTTCATTTTTTTAATACTTTTTGAGCCATGTACCAATCTTTTGAGAGTGTTTTTAGCATGATGAGCTAAACCTCATCACTGGGACAATGGAGGGAGCCATATTTCATGAATGGATGGTAACTATTTTTTGATTCTTTATGACTTTTGTATTGGTTTTAAATTGATTTATGATTTTCTCTAATTAGTTGCGATTTTGTTTTATGGTGTATGCTGGGACTTAAGAGATTTTGATGCGCCATGCTTATGATTTACAGTTAATTTTTTAGAAATCTACTTTTGGCAAAGAAACAGTGTCAATAAAAGAGCTATAATTGTTAAAGAATCATTGTAGAAATCAATCAGAAGTGATTTTGGTGGAATCCTGAGTTCCAGTTTCTCCAAATAGTGTTAAATATTTTACTTATTTTCTAGTTTAAATCAAAATTAGGTCTAAAACGACATAAGTCTCAGCGAACGAACTATTTTTACCACTTTTCTAAAACGATCAAACACAAATTATGGGGTAATATATTAAAGAAATTGAAAACTAGTAGATACACATCAAAAATAACTTCCTCCTACACCCTAGAGAAATTATTTATCTACTTAGAAGAAAATAAAAGAAAATTGATTAATCAGTCAATTTTTTTAATATGGAAGAAACTTACAAATTTTCTCTTTAATTTTATGTTGATTTAACGACTAATCTCTAAAGCAGTGAATAAAGAAGGCACCTTGAGAGAGTTTCAGAAAGACTGCTCGGTAGTACAGTTAAGAAGAACAGTCTTCTTGTGTTTTAAACTTAAAAATTGTTGTAGGAGAGGTTAAATAAACCGTGGATAAAGGTATTGAATATAAAGGTTTAAGCAACAGCTTTAGTGACAGTTTGAATCTGTCGTTTGTGCTTCTTCTTCCTTTCTTCTTCTAACTGAACTTGCAAAAAATATTCTCTAAGATTTTCTCTCGCATGTCGCGTCTCTTGCTCTCTATATCCACCTCTCTCATTTACTTGACCTCCTATTTATACTAGAACACCAACATACTTCATTTAAATCTTCTCTTTCGATGAGAATTTTTCCGGCAAATCAAGAGAGAATTTTTTCTTTAATGTAGATAATCTCGATTATATCTTCTTTCATTTGACAACAACTGGCAGTTGTACAATCGTATCTGTGTGATATTCTTTCCCTAGCTTTTCCAATCAAATAGTGAACAAAACCATCAATCAAATCTTCGTGAGATCTGATTCCCGAAATAAATCAGGGCAACATAAATCACGTAAGAAATCAAATCTCCGTGAGATTTGATTACCTCTTGTACGACGTCCACCAACAGAAAATATTATCGTTTCTACAGATTCGTTAATCACCCCACAAATGATTGCAATGGTTTGAAGATGATCTTCAAAGAAAAGATCGAATCAGGAGAATTAGAACTGAGGACTGAAGGTGTACAAAGAAACCTTCTCCCTACCAGGAACTTCACTATGTCTGAAGAACCAACCAATCAAGTAGTTCAGTCTCTAAAGCGCGTATGTGAACTTCTATATCTCTCGAAGACTCAATGCAAAGACGAATTCATCGCTCTCAACCATGTTGTGTCTGGCGGACGATTATCTTTTCCTGAAAAAAAATGAAGTACATGCTGAACTTGCTTAGAAGAATAAATGAAAAGAAGAGTGTAACTAGGGACTGCTCACCGCCACTCATCTCAAAGATACGGAATTCGATGAGACAGTGATTGATATAAGCATTTTTGTTAACATCATCCCTGTCAAGACACTCAAAGTCGTTGGAATCATTCGTCATGAAGCCATCTATGCTCCGACGATAATCAAAGATCCTGAAGGAAAAATTCATAAATGCTTATGATCACATCACTTTCGAAAGTAAGATGGGTTCTGCTTACACCTCAACTAAATTTTGTATAATCAAGGAAGATCCAGGTTACGACATGATCCTAGGAAGCCTATGGCTACACATCAACAAGATAAAATCTCACCAAACATCTTCAGTAACACACTTGCCTCTTGTAGACAACTCTCTACTTCACAAGTGAACTGTGGTGGACAACCCTCTCTTGTTCTCAGGAGAATTTCAAGATTTGAAGACGGTGCAACAGGAGCCTACAGAAGGCGTGAAATTGTATGTTGAGAAATACCATGATCAAGTAGGTCATACTCAGAATACTTTTTTACCTACGAACACAACTCACTCCCCTCACACTTGGGGACTTCACATTACTGGTAAAGCAAACTCAGTTATAACTCGAAGGTGTGAGTGGGAAGTTGTTCCTTTTGAGTGTTTTATCAAATGGGATGGAGTTATCCCCGGACGTAAAATAAGTACATATTAGACGTCTGTTGTAACACCCGTAATTTTCACATGGCGCTTACTCATGGACGCGTCATGGCCTGGGTTGAAGCTTCATCCTAGGCTTATAAAGCTTACCCGGATATGCATTAGTGTGTGGATGCCTTGACCCCGAAATATAGTGTCAAGGCCCTATTACGCGTGATGTGTATTCGAAGAATGCAATATAGTGCTAATGCACTATTATGCCGTGATGCATTATTGAGAATGCATCACCGACCCAATGTCGTTATTCGATGAATGCATCATAGTGCTAAGGAACTATTATATCGTGATGCATTATTGAGAATGCATCACCGAGCCAATGTCGATATTCGATGAATGCATCATAGTGCTAAGGCCCTATTACGCCGTGATGTATTATTAAGAATGCATCACCGAGCCAATGTCGTTATTCGATGAATGCATCATAGTGCTAAGGCACTATTATGCCGTGATGCATTATTGTGAATTCATCACCGAGCCAAGAATGCATCCTTGTGATGCATTAGCGTGTTCGCTTGTAGCTTACCTGAGAATGCTTCGCTTGGATTTGGCAAGAAATTTTCATTTTCGGCCTTGTGCAGTCGATGGATGTCACTTCCTATTCTTATATTTACTTGTAGAAATGCGAGTAACACATATATAGGGAGGGGATGTTGGATGAAAAAATGAAAGCATTCCTTTTTGTAGCTTACTCGAGAATACTTCGCTTGGCTTTGGCAAGAAAACTTCATTTTCGGCCTTGTGCAGTCGATGTATGTCACTTCCTATTCTTATACTTATTTGTAGAAATACGAATAAAACATATATAGGGAGGGAGCTTTGCTTAAATGTGCATGAGCGGTAATACACATATAAATATATGCGATGTGGCCTATACGTTGGAGCATACTTGATGCATAAGCATCAATATGCTTATAGCTTAGCCTATAAAGCTTGAATTATGCGAAAACATCATTCAATCGTGCTACGTACTTGAGAATGCATATTTACATAATAACTAGCGATAGTTATGCACAAGCTAGTGCATACCTTGCGAAATTCCTTCGGCCTATATGGTCTAGGATTTGCTTGGCCTTTGGCCTTGCGATGAAGTTGGAATCGAAGTTGACCTTGCCTTAATAGGCTTAAGTTGCTTGTTCCTTTCGAATTGACCCTTTGATGAACTATGGTCATGCTTAATCCCTTCAAGGTACAGGTTGGGTACGTAAGCAGCCGTAATGCAATGTATTGAGGTGCATCACCTTGTCGGTCATTTCATCTAATTTAGAGGTGATTGTTGCCACACTTGATGAGGTAGTTACATTCCATTTGATGGATGTTCACACTTCCTATCAATCTATTCGGCATGAACGGAATATGCCTGGTTGCTGCACTCTTGGCAAGAGCAAGATTAGTGCATGTACCCAATGCTTAGTCGAAGCTGAATTGATAAGGAGAAAAATTAGGCTTGAAATGGCCTAGGTGCTAGTCCAAGGCATGAGTTAGGCCTAGACAATGATCATGTTCATGTGATGCTTGCCAAAGGCATTCACCATAGGATTTAATGGCCTTGCACCCTTAGCAGAACAAGGGTGAGGTGGAACGGTATAAACGTAGCTTGAATGCTGTGGGAACTACGTTTCGAGTATAATGCTTACAAGGCATGCTTGGGAAGGCAAATATACCTGCATACGCAGTGACAAGTTAAGCTCTAAGGTCGGGTTACTCTCTTTTAATCGCACATCGGGGAGTTCTGGCCTGCCCAGCGCAACGCGCCAGGAGGCGGAATTTTCTGGTCCGTGACATCTGTAATTCAAATGATGCCTACTCTTGTGAACAACGTTGAAGACGACACTCCAAAAATGAAGGAAGAGTCTTGTAAGAAGCAGATATGCCAGACTGAGATGGAAATACATGATGTTTTTCATATTGGAGATCTCATAGTGAAGGAAACCAAACTCAACCAGTCGCCCACATCAAGTCTCTCTTATGACTAGGAAGGGCCTTACATGATTGCTAAGACTACATCTTTTGGACACTACGAGCTAGTCAAAATGGGTAACGATCCAGTAGGAGTGATAATACATGGAAAATGACTCAAAGTCTCTGACGTCTAGTTATCCTACTAACTACGTCTAATTATTTCCCTAATTCTTTCTAATTTTCTTTCCTAAAATGTATGCAATATATACATATGCATTCGACAATCAAAATCTCAATTTAAAAACCATTAGTTCAAAATTTTCATATGCCATTTTTCAATCAATTGTTCATTCAAACCCAAAAATCAAACCAAACAAAAATCTCTCATCTCATCAACAAAAAATTCAGTGTTCAATCATCTATGAAGTGCAAAGCAGACGTCTTTCTCATGATTCTTGACAACTCGGACACTCAACGCCAACGCCGACTTCGAATCCGACTTTCATTCAAGTTCTTGCTTCAAGCCCAGCGCATTTAGCTACTACAAACTAATTTTTCAAAGACCTTCTCGTTGCTGTCACGGTAGAAAGTGCCTAACAGCACAATTGCAGAAAGAGCAAAACTTGCTCAAATAAAATAATAATAAATAAATATTATTCTAGATGGACTTAGTCTAAAGTGGATTTAGTCTTTCTGCCATGCTAGTCATTCCTAGTCTTACCTACCAATCTTTGCTCCTCAAGCGAACCTCTCTACACAACAACCTCCGCACGACTGAGAAACTTCCTCTCTACACCAGACTATATTATTGTTGTTGTTATCCGCCTCAACAACATCAATTCCCTGATGAAGCCACTTCACATTAAGGTCATATTGTTCAGCAGTATTCAAGTTGTACTCCCAATCAAAGACTACACCTTCAGTTATGATGCCTCTAGCTTCAGTACGTGTATCATTGACGATATGCAGCACTATTTCTGCTCGCGTTGTCAGAAAATAAAAATGGTCAATAAACTAGTTCGTGGTGGAAAGGGCTCATTGGATGGAGGATCAAAGACTACGTCCATTATCATAGTTTCAGCTCTTTTGGCCTCTGGAGCAACTCCATACGCGGTGGTCTCATCATCAACAACGGTCTTAGGAACAACATCCTCATGACCGGCTTCATCAATTGTCCATTCTCTACAGCCTTAGTCTGGGAGTGTTACTTGGTGGATCATACTTCTCCAAACACTAAGGATTTGTATCAAGGAAAATGGACATGAAAATTTATCAATATAAATTCTTCTCAAAGCTTCCACGACGGACGGGCGCAAGTCAAAGTCTTCTATAAGATGTTCTCATGACATCTACAGATGAGATACAACACACTTTAGGTCATTGATTCAGAAAAACGCGCCAATGTTCGTCTATGTCTTCGCTACAACATGTCAAAAGAGCGCATCAATCGGACATACGAGCAGAGAGATAATGCTCTTACACTCAAGTCCATGGAAGCTGAAAATTTGCACGGGATTACAAGTTGTTAAAGTACATGCATGGTTGACTGACCTTGACAACTCCAAATCAATTAATTCGTTTTTGCATATGATAGCTTAGTCTTTCAGCTTGGGGTCAAGCACCAAATTCCAGCATCATATGGAGTTTTTACATCTTCCAGAGTAAAGATATGCAAGAAGAAATATCTAGACGGGATTCATAACCTTCACAGTCGATCAACGTCCACCTAGGTATTTCCACCAATTCCTTAACCTAGGAATCTCTACCTAGACCCACCTAGGTATTTCTACCAATTCATTTACCTTGCTTGCCAGAAAGAGGAAAGGAGAAAGAGAAATAACGAAAAAAGGAGTTGATAATACCAGGGACTGACAGCCCACTGACCATGACAATCTGCTTCACAGTCCAGGATCACATGACCAGAACTGAGACCGTATATGCTAAAAATAAGACGCATCAACATGGTCTTTGCAACATTTACTCTTCATAGAAACTTCAATCATGGTCCCATGTCCAAAAAAGTTCTAGAAGTGATATTTCTACAACTCATAGAAACAACGATGGTACTGCAAGCACCAGATTCATGCGTCAAACAAGAGGTTCATATCAAAAGTAAACCGACGATATTAAAGTCCTTCATCAAGCATTCAAGGTACTAGCAAATAACCTAAAACACATAAAAAAACGTCTTTGACCAAGCCCGTTAGACGTAATTCTGCGCTTCCCTGTACAAAGTTCCAAGCTGGGAGAAATTGGTGATGAATTAAAGGGTAATTTATATACCAAACTCTTTGTATGGATGTTTTATACAACATATAAAAATTTCACGTCAATCGGATAAGTGAGATAATAAATATGATCGAAACGGTATATTAAGTCAGAGATGAAAAATTTCTGAATTCTTTCTGACTTCTGTCTGTTTTTCCTTTTCGAGGCCCTGAATGAGATCAAAACTTAAACTCGTAAGGATATAGATCATCTCTTGGGCATGAAAATTTTGGGGTAGATCACTGAAAACGAACTCCGTATGAAGATTTTACGGCGTTTTCAATAAAGACCCTAAATCTTAATTTTTTTCTGACGACGAATTATGACAAAATTCCTCATTCATCCACATGAATTCTCGCTCATTCAACCATCAATTGAAAAATTCATACTACTATGAAGATGACATAAGATAAATTTTTACTTGGGTCATTATCCAAATCATTTGGAGGATTAGAATCGTCATCATTATCATCAGATTCATCATTCCCTGCTTTCAATTCGGGATCATGTCGACTTCCTCCTTCATCCTCCGAGGATGATTGATGCCATCATATTTTTGCTTCTCAAGTGAAGTCTCCTTCTAGGAGCAACAACAACAACAAACCAATATGAATTGGTTGCAAGTGTGGTGAATCGAATACCCTCAATGCTTGATGGAGCAAAACCCTAGATTTAAGGATTTCCTCTTTGGAGTAACGTACCTGTGTTGTACATGGGTCAATTTTAGTCCCTCCATCATGCAAATAAGACACGCTTCACCAGGTTATGCTCTTCATATGATGCTCTATCATCCTACAATCATTACTACACAAATTATTTCTCCTTCAACGATTGTTCGACGTTATTGGAGCATCATCAAATCAGAATCTCTGATAAAATCTAACGATTAAGCTCATTTATTTTATTTTTCTTATGTTAGTAAATATCACATTATTGTACCTCACTAAACATGGGACTTAATGTAGATGGTGGATTTTTAACGAAGGATAGAATAGTAAAATTATCTCTACCCAGTAGTAGAATCAAAGAAATAATACTGTATATGCTACTGACTTAGTATAAAATTCATATTTCATATTTCGAAAGAGAATTGAAATATTGAATAATTCATATTTTATATTCCGAAAGAGAATTGAAATATCGAATAAGCATAAATTTCATATTCTGAAAGAGAATTGAAATATCGAATGCTTACCATGGGCATCTCCTAGATGTATTGCACACTAATATATAGCAACATTGTCCTCATAATATGACTGGTGTTGATAGTAGTTCGTCCCCAGATGGTTTATGACTATACGGAATAAGCATCCAGAACACCTCTTTGTTCCTGAGTGGATGTTAATGCTTCTAGATAGATTGCCTAGAACACCTCTTTGTTCCTGAGTGGATGTTAATGCTTCTAGATAGATTGCCTACTAGTATAGAGCAACTTAATTCCTATTTATATTCCTAGTTGAATATTTAGAGTGACTTTACATCAATATTCAAACTCTAATGAATAACATTGATTGATCATAACGATAACAAGCTGCGCACGGATGCACTAGGACGAAACACCGCGTGTTCGTAAGTCACTGTAACGCCAAATACAAAAACCAAAGCTCTGATAATGATTAGTAGAGATTGAATAACATATTCCCAATGTTGGTTGCATCAAAAATCCCAATATTGGTCGAAATACAAAGAAACACTAATTTTGATTAATACCCAATTTCTGACACATCGTCATATCACCTTACAAAAATGTGACAATGGGTGTGGAATGGGGGAAATTTTCTAAACAACATATGCTCCCCTATTTTTCCACTACAACATACTAAAATGGCATCTCATTCGGAATAAAGGTCTAAGAGATATGATTCAAACCCTAGACGAACTACAATCTGAAAACTGTTATAATTACATATGAAGGGTTAGTGTTTGCTCCGTTTGACGACCAAAACAAGCTCAAACCCTAAATCCTTTTTCGTGAGGATGTATCCAACGATCTCAGGATTCCGAATTAGTTCTGATCATCGAAAACGGACATCGTATGAAGAGTCTACAACGTTTTTATTGAAGGACGTCATGTCTGAAATTTTTATAAAAAAAAACTAACACCCACGGGTGTAAATAATAATAATGCTCTTCAAGCTATAAAGAGCAAGGAAGAGATAGAAATAAAGTAGTAAGGGAAAAATAGGGAGACTATGGATCTATGCCTCTTTTTTTTTTTAGTTATGGGACCGGCACCAACCGGACGGCATCCCTTGGCTGGTCCCCACTCCCATATTCTCTCCAAAAACTTTATTATTCTATTTTATTTTAGGGTTTTCTATTTCCATTGAAACTCTTATGCTCTTTCTACCAAAGCCTAATCTCTCTTGCTTCAAACACATAGCTTTGTAGAGCTATATAGAGACGACTTGGTATGCGAAGCATAGTCTTACTGACTACCAAATTCATGTTTAATCCATGATTAGACCTACCTTTGATCGCCACTTTGGTCGGTCCTCCTTCTTTGGGATTCTCTCTCTTCTCTAGTTGGTCTCTCCACTAGTTACTCATCTACCATTATTCATCTGGAATGGTGCATCTGGCATGGTTCATCTGCAATATTAAGGTTTAATTCAATTGGTCCCGCTACCAATATTTAAAATAACCTCAATTTTTTCCTACTCTAACGAAACTGAATATCTTATAATTTGCTAGAACTCACTCGACTTGGTGCTCGTATAACCTAGTGTTCACGCGACTTGAGGCTCAAACGATTTGATGTTCAAACGACTCAGTGCTCATACGCTCATATCAATATATACGTCTTTGATCGATCCAGTAATCTCATTAGACCTATGCTCATCAATTCAACAAGATCATTCGAGTATCATTGTTGCCGTATCTTACACAATGACATACCACAATTATCAACGTCAATATTGATCAGACTCTCTACGTCTGCGATCTATTAAGCATCAATGCTTGTCTCAACACAATTAGTGTTTCGTCCATCAATGAGTCAACATGATAAACTAATAAACATGCTAAGACTGATAGTCTAGCTATGTCAACGACTGAATAATCGTCTATAAAGTAGACTCAACCATGCTCGAGACATCAATTATGTCACATGGGGGAATATTCACTAGGGTTTGTTTTGGTGGCCTACAACATGTGTGGTGTAGCATTACACCCACGAAGAGAAAGTAAAAAGTCTTGTCGGCAGTTAAAGGATTGAAGAGAATAGTGGTCGCACAACTGTCATCTCCCACTAACACGATGGAATTAGTTATCAACACACGATCTCCACTTCTCTACTCTTCCACTCCTCTACAACTGCCATCACTTATGAGATCAATGTGTTAACTTCCAATTATATAAATAGGTTCTTCAACCTATCGATAAAAGACAAGAATTTTATCTCACAAGAGCTTGACTAATCACAGAGCTATCATCTCAGAAATTCTCAGGAAACTCAGACGTCTGATCTTTGTCCTCATAGCAGTTCGACACATATTACCATCACTGGCATTCAATTGCATTGATCTCAATATTGTCTCTGCTTCCCTCTCTACAGATCAACCCTTCTCCTTCCTTTGTGACTGAAACGAAATCGAAACGGTCATTTCTTGATTTAGGCTGATTTCGTACAGATTGATCTCTCAAATTTTAAAAGTACTTATACAGTACAAATGTTTGATGTTTAAGTGATTTTGTGTTTAATTGAGTGGCTTGCTTCGACTGGCATAGCTTGATCTCTCATTTCCTCTGACTAGCATTACCCTTCTTCATCATTTCCATTTTTACCCATAAACACATGTGAACCTATATTTCCTGTATAATGAATCCAAACCAGTATATTCTTCCACCATAAATTAGTTTGAAACAAGGTATATGCATTTAACATGAGAACTAAGTTATTATTTTTGGTTGCTGGCTTTCTTTTTCACAGTTGTAGTTTTTTCCACCTTTGTTTTGTCATTTGAACCAATATCCCCTTCATATATATAAAATAATTAGTATGTGAACATATTAATCTACAATATATTTAGTCTGTAAAAGTACAAACTTACTTTTTCTTGTTTTTGTAGTTTTTTGTGGGGTGATAGGCATCTTTATAGAGTCATGATTCATTGGTGGATCTTCTTGTGTCTCCTGATCTTTTTCATGTATATGTCCATCAATCATCATTGTATCCTCATCTTTGTCAAATGATTGATTTTTTCTGTTAGAGGTTGTACTCAACACCTCACTTTCAAAGATTGTATCATCATCCTGTGATGAAGTACCTGTTTTAATATTATCATTCTGAGGTATAAACTCTTCCTCGTAATCTTCTTCAATATTTTTTTGGATACATCTGCACAATTTTTTGTTAGTTTTTTTTTCTGTGTTGGTATTCTTGTATTTAAATAATAGTGTAAAGTTTAGCTTACAATAGTTGTAGTCTTCTTTTTGAACCAATGTTTTTTCCTCTAGCCATAGTCTTCTTTTTCGTTTTATGGTTGCTCCTGTCACAAATTTATCTTGTCATTAATTTGACAAGCTATAAAATAGATGAAAAGCAAAAAAAATACAATGCATTTAATATGTAGAGAAGCTACTTGTACCCAATAATATTAGGGGTTGTATAAAAACATGATATTGTATGTGAATCTTTATACATATATTAGGGCTTGTAATTAGGGTTTCTATTCTTATCTAAAATCTATTTTCTCTAATAAAATATATATTTATCATATTTAGTATTAATTTAACTATTTTAGGTAGATTCGTATTTATTATGTTGTTAGTAGGGCTGCACAACGGGCGGGCGGGTCGGTTATGGGGCAACTACCAACCCGTCCAGAGGCGGGTTTTGATATCAAAACCATATACCAACCCGTCCACAGGCGGGTCGGGTTGAAACCACCCGAGGCCGGTCGGGCGGGTTCGGATTATTTTTGCGCGTTAACCCGCATAGGAAGACATAAAAAAATAGACAACAAAAAAACGCAAAAACAGATAGTAAAAACATAAAAAAAAAAAAAAAAAAAAAAAAAAAAAAAAACAGACAGTATTCATGGAATTCAGACAGCAAAAAAGAAAACAGACAATATTACAGTATTACCATAAGTAATTCTCAAGTAATGAAGTTCAAACTGACAGAAAAAAACACATACAAAAAACCTTCAAAGTTCAAAGTTCAAACAGACAGGATCAAAGATCTCTGTCACTGTCACTTAAAATGGAATTCAAAACAGACAGGATCAAAGTTCAAAGATGCACTCCTGGATATGTATGATTGAGTCACTTAAAGCCCCCTCCCTTTATCAATCATAGATCAAGGATCAAAGATCTCAAAGTTCAAAGTTGCACTCCTGGATATGTATGATTGTGTACTTGACATTTGGTTGGTTACAAATAAAGATTGAGTTGATGAATCACCCATTAATCCCCCTAAGAAACAACAAAAAACACCAAACATCTTCAAAATACAATAACAAATACAAGGGATATACACTAGCCAGCTGACTTTACAGAGTAAAAAAAGAAATGAAACAAAACAAAACAAACAACAAATATATAAAGAATATGTATCAGTAAAGAAAATCAATACTTAAACCAATAGCTAAATGTTATCACTCTAAGAAATCACGCCCAAAATCTCTGTTTCAGTAATCCTCCAAAAAAAAAACTTTACAAAGACCGAACTCAATACCCTGTTCTAGACAATGTGCACTTGGAATGGGTTTTATGATTCTGGGTGTTCCAGAGGGTGTCTGCTTTGGAACCAAGTGCTTCAGAAAGCATTCTAAGTTTCTAACTGAAAAAGTTCAGAACATCAATTCTTACAACACAAAAAAAATGGAATTCAGTATGTAAAGAAAAACATGGCTAGTTAGCTACTTGATTTACATAGTCTGACTGATGAATTAGCGTTCAGTCAAGTAGATGATTTACATAGTCTGACTGATGAATTAGCGTTCAGTCAATTATTGAGTAATTCACTAATTAACAAACATCAATACACCCCTAATAAAGAAAAGAAAGGAAACCCCAATTTACTAATCCAATTAAAAGCGATCCAATCAAACATGCGATTAAGAATGTTATAACAAACACATTTCATCAACAACAAAAAAAAAATAAACTTGAGAAAGAAGAGAAAGTAAAGGGGGTGGTTGTTGTTATTACCGTCCAGATATCAGCAGGAACAAGGATAAGGAGAAAGGGGGTGGGGCACAAATTTTGATTTGGGGGAAGAAGAAGAAGACACTTCAACGTGAAGGAAGGTTAGGAGAAAGAGAAATAAAGAAACTGGTAAATCAACTACCTTAAGATACTGAACAAGCGAAGTGAATCAAGCAGGCTACAGTAGCGGAGAAGAGAATGAGATTGCCTGTCTGAAGAGTGAAGGAGGAGGAGAAGAGAATGAGATCTGATTGCCTGTCTGAAAAAACTAGGTTTTCTTTAGGCAAGTTTTATGTTAGATGTATGGCTAGGATTAAAACTATAAATCTAAATCAAAGGCTCAAAGTAATCGGGTTATACGAGCGGGTGCTATACTAAACCAGTAAACCGACCCGTGGTGACCTGGTTTTGAATTTTCAAAACCGTATACCAACCCGTGGCGGGCGGGTTCAGTTTAAAAACCCGCGGTTTTGTCGGGTTCGGGCGGGTGCGGTTTTTCGGGTCGGTTCATGTGCAGTCCTAGTTGTTAGATAATCTATAGTTATTTTTTTCCCAAATTTGTGTTTATCTAATGTAATTTTTGTGTTTATCTAATGTAATATAGATCTTTTATGTACAATCAGGATATTTACTAATATAGATTCTTATTTACATGAAATTTCATGTTATAAGAGAATCTACAATTATATTTTTTTCACCTAGTTTTGTAGATTTTTTACATATAATCCGTATGTTTACCAATGCAAATATAAAGAGGTAAATTTCAAGGGAAAATTTATTGTTATATTTTCCGACCTAAATTCGTTGGGTTATTTTTCATTTTGCATTCTTTGAGTGATACAATAGATGTTGCTATGGGTTGATATGACATTTATTAAGAGTTATTGGTAAGGATATACATGCAAAGAAAACTAAAAGCAGCTGATATAATTGATGTTCCACTAAAAAAATGCAAATAATGCTCTGAATTAATCAATTGAGTTATTTGTGGCTCATAATACTGAAAATTGAGGGAAAATTTACATTAAAAATCTAATTGTAAAATATATACCGTAGTAGCTTGAGACTAATTTTGGATGTTATTATGTACATTCTGAACAATATGGTATATCAATAGCATATTATCATAACTTTCCATTAGACATGAATAACAAGCTTTATCGGAAATTGACATCGGCTTAGAACAACTTGGGATGCGTCATTGGATCTAGTAGTATGCACCCTCATTAAACTCACAATTTCCCCAGCCTTTTTTCCTGTCAACACTTTTGCTTGAATTTTAGTCATGTCTAGTCCTATAATGATCATCTTGGTACCTTTACCCAGCTCTTGGATGTGTATGTTTTCTAACAAAACCAAAACGGATAACATGGCATGGAAATCCTATATAGTTTAAATGATTTAGGATATGTTGATGCTGATAACAATATGTTATGCTGTATTTTGATGTAGGTGCGTTAACATACGAATCCACGCTTACGTATGTGTGTTCATGTCCTTGTAAAAGGGACATTATTAGTGCATTCAGGTTGTCTAGCTATAATAGCCTCCGGTGGTAGCATCTTTTCCTGTTTTACCAATATCAACTTAGATCATATTTAAAGGTTATAAAGAATCATTAAAAGTAAGAGCCTAGTTGAAACTACGATTTTTGCAAAAGTTACGTACCTCTCCTAACATTGTTTTCCATTGAGGCATATGTATTCTGCTGAATTGGTTCAGTCAGCTTTATAAGTTTATATGCATTGTAGCTAGGGTTTGTATTAGGGTTTCTATATTTGCATAGTAATAAGGGCTTGTAATTGGGCCTTCCATGATCTCAGTTCTTATTCATGTATTCCAATCAAGAGAATATTGTACAACTTTATTTCCTTTTTGGATATATTTGATTATTGTGAATTGTCTTGGTTACATAAACAGTCCTAGGTATACAGCATGATATTTTTTTATGTATGCATTGCAGTGCCAATATCCCTCTATGAAGCAGAACATTCAATGTATAAGCAGAGGTTCTACTCTACGGCTGGATCAATGTTACAGTTAGCAATGCTTGTTGGTTGGTAAGTATACTTGGTGATAACCACTTATGTTATATAATTTTATTATTTTATATATTTTTTTTTGTTATCATTTTTATATTAATTTTGATATTTTGATATTATTTTAGGTTATATGTATAAAATTCTACGTTATAAATAAATTGGCTACATCAACATGACATCTTATCTCTACTAAAGCCGATGTGCTGCTGTTCCGGGCATTGAGAGTGCTAAACTTCATAATTAGTATTCAAGCTTACCAACCCATAACATCAACCTTCGAAGTCAAATACCTGATGTACCGGACATCTGAGAAGTGAACGTACAGGTCAGAAATATAGTGAGTCTGGTGGACCGAAAACAAAAGGTAGACAAAAGTGGTCAGGCGTAAAAAGAGAGTTGGTGGCTGAAATGATTTAGGAAGAAAATTTGAGTTGGCGGTGGATGATTGGTTGAAAAGAGTCGAGACTTTTGTTTGTCTTTAGTTGCTGTTCGGTCTTGGAAAGCAGAGCGTGAAGAGAAAATAAGAAAAGAGAAGTGTGGGCGTTGGCTAGGAGGTGATGTTAGTGAAGTCAGAAAAGAGAGTGTGAGGTGGGATTGACTGTTGGCTGTAGTGGGCTGGTCTATGAGGACGTGGCATAGATAACATGAGATATAAAAGAGTTCGTGAGTTAGTGGCAACTGGCAAGAACTAAAATCTATTTGAGTTAACCTTTTGCTGTGGACTAATTAGCTAGTGGGCTAAATGGGCATTAAATAAAGAAGGTCCAGGTTTATTAAAAACGTCCAAGTTTGTTTCGGAGAAAGCCAGTGTTGTTAAAAGACGTAGTACAGAACACGAAAGAGGGAGACTTTTTTTCGGCTGGAATTCTCTACGGTTGTTGGCGCAGAAAGGTGGTGGCTGGTTTTGACGGAAGAAGACGGAGAAGACACCGTAGTTTGATCTCGGTTTATTCTTCCCTCTCAACTTTTGCTTATTTAATTTTAATGGGTTTTAAGAAACTCATAGTCATATTCTAATTGCTTTGTAACTAGGGTTTTATGTTGAAACCACTTTGAGTACTAGACCAACTGAAGTGAATAATCTGGTTATAGACCATTATGATTTGAATATAATTAATTCTTGATTCTTATTTATTGATTAACTGAAAAATTAGTTGTTGCTTCACCGGTTTTGTGCAATATAGTAACTTTTGTGCGTAATTAATTGGGTCACGAATATATTTGCATTATTATTTGATATTCTATGCTTGGGTTAAATTCTTTGATGGGTTATGCTTAGAATTGCAAGTACTATTTGTGAGTCAATATTTAGTTTCGTATAATTTTTTTGTTAATGTAATTTGGTGGTGTATGCTGAGACTTGGAGTTTTTGATGCGTCATGCTTAGGGTGTCCCAGTGATATTTGCGACTATAATACATATAATAGGTGATGTTGATAGAACGAACAATAGATAAATATTCAGGAGTTATGTTTCATTTCAGTAATTGTCTAGAAATAGTGGTGGATACTAAAAACCCTGGTTACTGTTTCTCCCATTACATTTACTTTATTAGTTTAGTTTAGTTTTATTTATTTCATTCTTAATTCTAAAAATCCAAAAACATTGTTTTCGGTTAGTTGATTAGAGATATTGATTACAGTATTGTCCCCGCTCCCTGTAGGTTCGACCTGTAATTGTCGCTTCTACATTGTAGACGTTGTGCGATTACGGTTACTATATCTAGGTTTCTTAGAATCCTATCACTGGGACATAGATAAAGTAATAAAATAATTTTAAATTCTAAGAATTAGAAATTTACAATAATATTATAGTGCATAATTGCCTAAAAGAATAAAAAAATACTGACCAAATAATGTTCATAATGCATTAACCAACTTTAAATAAATACTAAATAAAAAATGATCCTAATGAACTGACTAATACTAATTGACTATGCCATCTATCCTAGTGCTGGGTGAATTTGTAGTGAAATCCAATATTCTTCGTTGTCTGATATGATTATTACGACAGCATGCTCCTTTTTGTTTGTCTCTATGGAGAACTTTCTTCGCAATCGTTGTCGGATATCATGATAAGCTTTTTGCAGGTGGTTTTTTTTTGCTGGTGTTTCTGGAGAAATTTCATCGGAGTCACTATCTGATACGATGTGATTTTTTTTTGTTGTTTTTGCATGATTTCCCTGTAGTTTTTAGCTTGTTAGAATTATAATAACCAATAACTGCACATGTATTAGAATTTTTGTTATTTACCAAGTGAATACCTCAATATAAGCTTTTGAAAAATATACTTTGATAAAAAAAAAATTGGCTTCAAAACATCTTTCTCCCCATGTGAGCTTTGCAATCTCCAGAAGGAGTACACATTGATATCATGTTATCTTCTTATTTATCATGTCTCTTAACTCACACTGTTTTACTATGTCTCCTACATCTACAAATTGTCTTATTTTATTGAGATTCATCCCAAACAGTTCTTCAGTTGTTTCTCCATGCACAATGAATATTGTTTTCTCTTTGTTATCATCTACCCTTATCTTTAGTAACAATTTCTGGTTATTCCTTTAGGTTAATTTCAAATCTATTTAGGTAAAACTGCATAGATAAATAGAACTGCAATAGATTTTATGGGGACTTAACTTGCTCGTTGTAAGTATAACACCAGGCTTTGTTGTATGCTACTGCGTGTCTACCATTACAGTTTTGGCAGGCAGAGTAGCACCATTCACCAGGATGCTTTAATCCTGTAATTGTTGTGCTGCAATTCAATATATATCGACGTTTAACACACACAGAAAAGAAAACAATCAGTTTGGTTTCTATACAAATTATATACAATTATCTCCCAATCTATATAATTATCTGTAACAATCAAAAACTCACCTTTTTTTTCTCTTGTAAGTCTTTTCTCTCCCGCAATTGAGATGCTTGAAGTATACTTCTTTTCCCTACGTTGATAATTGTTGACATCTTGTCTATAGAATCTTGAAGAAAAAAATATATGTATTATTGGTGGCTGAACTTCGTGATTTGAAGTTATATGTAGGTTTAGTTTATATAGATGTGAGATTTACTATGTCAAATTAGGTTATTTATTTATTTTGACCTTTTTTACCTTATAACTATGGTTAAAAAATAAGAATAAATGTAAAAAAAATTGTATTAAATAAGGAGTTGTTAGATTTGATGCATATTTTTATTAAATAAAAAGTTGAAAGATTTAGTGTATATTTCTTAGGAAATTGCCGTATTAAAAATAATTAATTTAAAGATTTTTTTTTATTAAATAAGGAGTTGATAGATTTGGTGTATATTTTTTTGTAAATTCGACATATTAATTTAAAGATGTTTTTATCAAAGAAGGAGTTGATAGATTTGGTGATCTTTTAGGAAATTTGGTGTTATCCGGATTTTAAATATGGATGCATATCTTCTTGATTTGAAATAAAGTATAGATATATTTTGTGAATATTTTTTCACATATTTTAGAATATAATGAAAAACACAGATTAATTTTATTTTTATTCATATGAAATCTGGGGTTTTAGTTACCTTAAATTCTGTATAACAAATTTCGATTTTTCATTCTTAAATTATACTACCTCTGTTTCTACAAAAGTGATAGTAACACTTTTCTAGAAACGGATGGAGTATTATATTCTTTTGTTGATTGGAAATTTGAATTTTTTAAACATGGACATCTAATTGTTAATTGAGTTTGAACAATGAAAAATAATAAAATAATATTAAAAAAGATTGATTGGTTATTGGGGATCAATTATTGATGAACGAATTTTTATTTCAATGAAAATATAGCTTGCAAAATGACCCAAGTGAATATATAAAATTGTCTAAGATTTGTAAATCTTTAATTAAAAAAATTAACTAATGGTATTGCTAAACCCAATATGCTTAATTCATTCGTATATGATCCTAATCAGCCATCTCAGCACTATAGTCCACAACAGTCCCAATAACACGATCTATGAACCTTGAGTCGTCAAGAATTTGTTGTTGCACAATTGTCTTTATATATAGGTTGGTAGTAATCTTCTTCTTGACCACTGTAATTTCCATCTCTGAGTGTCCTGACATTGAAATACCAATGTACATTAGGATTCCACTGGCTAAAGCCCTAGTCAAGTAGAATCCAACATTGTGCAGGCTTTGTTCCTTGTTGTCCTTCATTGTCATTGCAAAACAAAGTTTTACAGGAAATTGGTATATGATAATAGGCATAGTATCTCTTGACCTGGTTGGCTTTCGTAGTATTATTGATATTTGTCCAACTCCAGGTCCAGTTATAACTTCAGCTTTAATCTGCTGCTCCCTTAGACGTCTTACGATCATCTTAGTTTTCCTAAGGACTTCTTTGTTGAGGTTTTGGAGTAGAAAAATTGGAATCCCAACTTTCAGTTCTAGCTTATGACTTGGCATATGGGCATACTCTAGTTTATTTAGAAATTCTTCCGGATACATTAATTTTTGTAGATTGTAATTTTCAGCATCGGAAGACACAAAATCCATACTTAGATATGTGCGTTGCTTTCCTTGAAAAAGTGTTGCCATGCAGGAGTTTATCCTCAGAAACTTGTCAGCTTCAACAACTAATATTTTTGTATGTGCAAAGTATTGTTTGTTGAACTTGTTCTTCATAAGATTTATAGATAAGATATCAATTATCTCATCGAGTAGTTCATCTTTAGTTGATATGAATAGATTTGTTTCTCTATGGGCAGTGCTTGTTTTTTGAATTTCTCCATTAATGTAGTTCATGATGTTTTTGAGATGTTGATCTGCAGCCATACCTAAACTCGGCAAGCTTTGTTTTTACCTCTGAAGTTTCTTGCTCTTCTCTTTGTTTGCTACTTTAGATTTATAGTAGATAAAAATCCAAGAAACCTAATCCTAATCTATAAGGGATGTAGGAATTTTATTATACCCACTTTGTGTCATTGCACTAGGGGTACATATAACTTTTATTTCTTTAAATCCTTACTATTTCCTCCCAAGTTTGGTGCTCAATAGACTTTTTATTTTGTATATTTATTTTTATATTCATAGAAATCTAACAAACTTAACTCTAACGTGTAGGTAAAGTATGTCGGACTTGTGCCATGACGTCAGGATCACATATAACTTTTACTACTATGAGTATTTTTTATATTATGTAAATCCCAATTAGTTTCTTGTGAGGGGACTTCCCTGTTATGTAAAACCCAATTAGTTTCCTGTGAGTATAAGGTATTTAACAAAGTAAAATAAACATTTATAAAATAATATGCATCCATAATAAAATTGTTGGGTCATGCTGAGCCAATTTCAAGATATTATGGACTCTATAGGGTCTGCAATTCCTGTAATAGTATTGCTGAGTTTTGGGATCACACTTCCTCTTGGTTACTTTTAAGTTTTTCTTTCATGTGAGGTATGCTTATGTTGATGATGGACATTGACAAATAAGATAGTAATTTGCTTATTGAATTTAGTAATTTGGAATTTTTTTTTAAAATTAGAGAATTAAAATTAATCTAAATTGAATATCACATCATCATAATTCAGATGTAAAATAACTTAAATTTCAATCAACAAACATTAATAAATTGAGAATTTCATCAATTATTTTTTCATGATAAACTTTTTTTTTTCTTCAGAATTGTCTAATTTGGACCAACCCATATAAAATGAGTCTTTAAAATCTTGATCAGCATCAAAAAAAAAAACCTTGCAATTATCGGAACTTGAACACATCCTGGATAACATGCGCTAGTGGTACTATTCTTCAGAAGTAATTTGGTGCAGATAGTTTTCCTTCCATGTACTGGTGTGCACATCCTTCAATCCATGTGCTATCCTATTTTCACTCTTGCCTTCACCTGGTTTAGCAGGTTCCTAGATCTCTGCAGAAAGCTGGTGAAGATGCATTGTTCCTTTGTTATTTCCTTTATGGATATAGTTAACAGATAAGTTATATGTCTATGGTGAGCTATTCCATCTCCATTATTTTCCATAGTGAACCGTGTTTTATTTTCATGTTGCTGCATTTGCATTTTAGACAAAAATAAGTCACTAAAAAGGATAAAGTAGAAGGATTTCACAGGAAAATTGATCTGAGCTTTACTTAATAGATATTGAGAAACAAAAAAGAAGAATTTTAAAGAAAAGATAGTCTAACCTTATAAGGAAAGATTTATGATATATCTTATAACATTAAAGTTCTATATAGTTTTTGTTTTTAGGGTTTCCATATTAATCGATTTATACTTATCATATTAAAATCTATACCTATCATATTTACAACAAATATTTAGATCAAGGAAAAGTAGTTACTCGTATGTTTTGGTAACTCGTATTTTAACCAAATCTAGGAAAAGTAGTTACTTTTGGTAATCATGAATTATACCTATCATATTTACTTTTGGTACGACCAATATTTCTGGATGCGGTTCTTAACAAAACAAAACAAATTTTAAAATTGAGAATTAGTAAACAAACCCTTTTAAATAACATAAGCCATAATCAAATACAAAAGCTTCAAAAGGTTAGAAAAATTGTACCTCTGAGAAATATTTTTTTTTTTGAAAAGGTGGACTGTATGCTAGGGGTTTTAAGTGATTGTAGATGTTCAGGCAAGCAAAACTCGTATATCCATTTTACAATCACTATTGTAGACTTTCTAAGATGAATTTGTTATGTATGGGAAGAACCCAAGATATAAAAGATTCAAATCAGAATAATTTAAAAATGAAAAATATCTGCTTTGGGAAAAATAATTCTAAAAAATCAAATCATAACATAAGTAATTCTAAATAGTTCTAAAAAATCAAAACATAAACTATGGCGCCAACCAAATTCTGGTTTATGTCTTAAAGATTATCAAATATCTCTTTATATACAACATTCTGTGTACATCCTCTAAGATCATTACCATTCCTTTTGATTAAAAGTTTCAATCATTTTCTTCTAGTTATCCTTGAAACCGCCACATACAGCTGACCATGAGAAAACACATGTTGTTCCAAGTAAACACCCACATTTGGAAGGATAAACGACAGGCTTGTTTCCGGTGTAGTCATCACTATTCATGGGATGAAAACTGTATTTCCAATACATGTACCTATAAGTATCTCCGCTTCTACGATGTTTTTTCCCAATTGAGTGACGATTAATCTAGTTCCATTGCACATTCCATCCGCCTGGCTTAGATTGTGTGGCAACATAATCGGAACTCTAACTTTTAGATTTAGCTTGTGACTGGCCATTCCTGAGCATTCATGTTTGTTAAGAAATTCCTTGTCGTAAAAAACAACGCTTGAATGGAATTCAGTCGAAACTGGTTCAATTGAATCAACACTTAGATATATGTGCTCTTCACCCGGCACATGCGATAAGACGTGCGCATTTATGCTGTGAACACATTTATTTGTTGGTTCTAGTATACTGCATTCAACAAGGTACTTTTTATCCAGCCTGTTGATCAACAAATTAGGATACATGGTGTCCACTATTGTTGGAATAAAATTTTCTTCGCAATCGATTAGCAAATTCGAAGGTATTTGTACCAAATAAGTGTCTTTTGATCCGTCCAAGATGAATGCGTGTAATCTACCATTTCCAACATCAAGAATCCATTTCGAAATTTTTTTTATTTCTTCTCTCCGGTCATCAGTTGTATCTCCGATTAATAGTTGCATATTCTCTGTCAACTCAAATATTGTGAAGTTTTTCCACAATTTTGACCTACTTATAGCGTTAACTACCTCCTCTCTAGATCTGCCCTCAATCACAGGTAAAATTTGTCTAAAGTCACCTCCTAACACCAATGTTTATTTTCCAAATAACAACTTACCATTTTTTTTTATCGTCAAGTCAGCAAATGTTCTTTCACAGCTTCAAATGCATTCATGTGGGCCATTGGAGCCTCGTCCCATATGATTAAGTCCATTCTACTTAGTAACTCGGGGAGCTCTTTTTTTTAGACATATTGCAGGTTGATTGTTCATTCAGCCTCATCGGAATTTTGAATATGGAATGAGTTGTACGACCACCGGGCATTAGTAGTGACGCTATTCCTGAAGAAGCAACTGATAAAACAATTTTTTCTTGTGCACGAAGAGAACAAATAAGAGTCCTCCAGAGATGCATCTTGCATGTTCCACCACTTCCATACACAAAAAAAATACGACAATCATTTTCCTCTACTGATTTTTAAATTATCATGAAAAACTAATTCTTGTTTTGTGTTTAACCCTTTCTTCAGGATTTCTGCCTCTGCCAGCATACTGCTCATGTCATAGTTCATTACTCTTGACACCAGTATATTTTTTGAAACACCAATATCATACATGTCCATGTATGGGATATCCGAAAACTCATCATTTTTTAAAGTTCTATTATGCTTCCAGAATATTCACTCAGTTTCCTGTAAAGCATAGGTTTGCAAAACATCATCTGTGTATGTTAAATTTGAATCTCCATAAAGTTGTTCGTGTTTGTATAGAATCCCGTCCTCCAAAATACACCAATTATCCTGCCATAGTTTCTTAGCTTCGGTCACCTTGCAGTTCAACAGAATTATAACAAATGGCTTATGTAGTTTTGTGCCACTGCATATTAATACTGCTTCTTGAATATCCTGGTGCCACTCACCATCATCTTATAACAACCCTAGTGCCAAACATGCGGAAAGTAGGATGAGTTGTTTCATTAACTGTTTTAATATCATCATATCTTTGACAACCTTTCTGCACATTCAATAAAATACGAAGGTAGTATTTCTCCCCTGCGGTGGGATGCACATGGTAGATACGACCAATTCTAAAGCCCCATTTTTTTGGTTTCCATTCCTTTTTCTTTGTGTCCCAGATCAATTTAGAAGGAAACTCCGAATACGTCAGTTCTCTCGCCTCTTGGTAGTTTTTGTTAGCTTTCATCCATTGTATGAATTTTGATGTATCTGGATCCGCTCTATCGAGAACATCTTTCAAGTCATCGGTATATTTCATGATAAATTAACTGTTCTCCTTCAAGATTTAATGGTAATCTCACAACACTTGGGCGTCGATAATGAATCTCAAAATTAAGCATTCTCCACATTGACTTCGCACCTGATAGATACTGAAAGTCCAAATATCTACCACTTCGTCATAGTTTGGTTTAATTGTCTCATTAGTAGCATCATTACTGCTCGATTTCTTTTTGTTCGACGTAATTGTTTTAAGAATAGCAGTTACCCTGTCATTACCTTTGTGTATGTACTTGAAAAGATATTTAACCGTCATACCTCTGAAGTTGCAGCACTCCACGTTAATATGTGCATCATATATAACCACCAAGTCTAGGTTATGTGGCACAACCCATTTATTATCTAACTTGATTCCATCTTTCTCAATTCCCTAATCGTTCTGTCGTCGTCTATAAATAGGATACCCATTCTGATCAACACATGTTTTGTTGCAATAATTCTTAGGAAATTTCTTAGAACACTTTTTCTGGTGCATGCAAGGGGACGTAGGATTAGCATTGGCGCATGGACCTTGGAGCATATATTGATAGACCGCATCAAATCCTAGCTTGTCCTTTTCTGGATCCGGGAACTCTGCCGAAATAATAGAATCTACGTGTGCTGCAGACCTGGGCTTGTCATATGGTGTAAGCCACAAAAATATATGTGCATGGGGCAAACCACGTTATTGGAACTCAACAGTATATAAGGCTACATTTGAACGGAAAATTGAATGTCACTATAGATCCTACTTTTATTTGTAAATAAATATTGCTTTGGTATTACTATGAAATCAATTAGTCAAAAATTTACCTTTTTCAACTTCTCCTAAATGCCTGCTTCCCACCAGATCATACATCAATTGTTTTAGCTTGATGTGACATACGCGACTGATTAGATCTGGTATGTCACTTGGTTTTTGTCCAGGTATGAACTTGAGAGCTTCCGTAATCTCAAACCACTTAGGATTACATGTGAATGTAATAAATAAGTCTGGTGGCCCTAACTCTACTCATATTGCTATCGTATTTTGGTAATGTTGAATCATATACCTTGGTCCACCTGTGAAGATGGATGGTAAGACGACTCGACATACGGTACCTGCTTTAGTGTCTCCAGCTGCTACTGCTTCTTTTATACCTTTATATAAGTCGCAAATTATTTCATCATGATGGTTTCTCACCCTCTTCAATCTGCTTTGTTCAATTGTAGCATATGCATGGACAACATATTGCTGGAATAGTCGCCCTCCAATGAGAAGGGTATGCCCTTCGTTTGCCCTCTTTTGCAATCTAAATGTATAGTACTCCATCATAGTTATGTTCTTTCTTTTCTTTTCAACACCAATTTCATCCTCTCCAATAACATTTATTTTCTTATCATATGGAATATTTGTATGAAAACCATTTTCATCGTAAGGAAACAAAAGGGGATATTGCATTGCCATGTAACTAGGGTGTATCTCCGATATTTCTTTTAACCCACTGGCTTTCTCGTGAACAATTATATACCTTTGTCCATATGACTTCGGGTCATCAACTAAAATCCCAGCAATTTCAGAGTTGGAAAATTGTATTGTCTTGCATCTCTACTACGAACACCACCTCACCTAGCTCATTTTTCTTATATATGTCTCTCCACATTCTGAATTTTTTGCATAGCCAATTGTTTTTGTCCAACATTTTCTATCAAGCCTGCTACAATAGTGTCATCCAATGAGGTGGAGAGTCCATCTTTATATTTATAAACTTCATCCATTTGTGGATTAGTTTTTGAGTTTTCAGCAACTTTCTTTTTCTTTTTTTTTCCTGGAAAGTACATTGATTCTATTTTGCACCTTATTTTCAGTATCTATCATATACAGTTGGAAAAACGCAGGAAGTTTACTATCACTTAGCAATAAAGAGCCAATCAAGTGACGGTTTTGGCCATACATTGTGAACACCCTTAAAGCCGAGCCGTCGTTCTGATTTTTCTTGACCTTGGCACAGAGCGAGGTAAATGCAAACATTGGATTGTAAGACCTAATGTTGATTTTGAAATTTGCTGCTCGAGGTCCACCGCCTGTATGTTGCAGTAGTTTTTTTAAAAAATCTGGTGCTTCTTCAAGTAAAGGCAATTTCACTGTTCCTTTCAAACAACAAATGTTAAACTCCGGTGGACTATTCTTCTGCCTTTTGTTTACCTTATCTTCATTCCATATCATTGCTTGACAATGAGGGTATATTGTTGTTGGACCTCCAACATCATGTCTCGAAAACTCCATCATTAATGAACATAGAGTGTTAGCAACAACAAAGGTGAATGCCGAAAATTTAGAAGAACCGCTAGAGATACTTACATGTATATGGGGACTCTTCTTCGGAATCATAACCCTCAAGTTCAGCTTAATTCGCAGTATCTTCATTTTGGTTTAATCATGAACACAATAATTCGAATCAGGCATGTATATTATAATTACGATGAATGCAACTGATATACTTTAGATTATGCATTTACCATTTAACATGAATCTTGGACCAAAAGTTTTAATTCATTTATTTACATCCTGAGGTGTGTTATCTGGTGAAATTGGTTAGAATATGAATAAATGGAAGTGGTTAGTTAAACTAATCCACAAAAACTATGAGGTGCTACCTTTGTTTTTTTTTGTGAACGCCTAAGCATCTTTTTTCTATGAGTACGACATCGCTGGAGAAAGGCTTTGTCTATAATCTTTTTTGTACTTGCACCTGTTTGAGAAAAAATAAAATAATATTTATAATTATTAGATGGCATGTGTTTATTTCCTTGGATTGTCGGTAAAAGAACTAATACAAACCATTGTTGAATTCAATTATATCTTTGGTAGGTTTCTTTTTTGGTGTTCTTCACATAGGTTTTTGGTGCTCTTCTCATAGGTCTAAGAACTGCTGCATACGCTTCATTGATAGAAGATTTTCTTCTGTCAGTTTCATAGCTATGATGTAATCTAATAGATCTTAACTTCACATAAAATAGCTTTTTCAATAAAATAGAAAGCCTCAGCTTTCTAACAACCTTGGCTACGTTTTTCTTCAGGTATGCTAATTTATTCTTAACAACCATTTTTTGGATACATTCAATGTATATTGGTGGAATTATACTCTCAACGAAAAAAACTGGTGAAGTACAGAGTTTAGTTTTAATAACTATCGTTGCCGCTTCATGAGAGTGGATAAATATAGAAAATCTAGCTATATCTTTATATACATATTTTAACTAAATCTAGTAAAAGTAATTAGTTATGATAATCTTTAATTACACCTATCACATGGACGACTATATATTTTAACAGAATCTAACAATTTTTTTCAATTGTAATTACCATTTTAAAACGTTGAATACCAAATCTTTCTTTTTTTTCCTTTTTTTTCCAAAAAATGAGTTGTATATTACCCAAGGAAACTTATTCTTAAAGAAAGTGCATAAACTTTGTGTGATCAATTCTAATTTTAATCAATTATAGCAAATCGAATATTTTCTAAAAATATTTTGCATATTTTTTTTTTGATATACTTTGTGATAATCATGGTCTAGATTTTATTAGAGTGTTATACGTAGTTTTTAAGAAGCAATGGTATATATAGTTGTTTGATAGGAAATTTATATTCAGGAACTTGAACAAAAAAATAGATTAATAAGAAAATAGTACAATGTAAAATTAAATAAGAAATTTTAAAACGAAGTAGCCTTAAAAGACACAAACTACAGAAAGAACCCTACCCTAGATAAATATTCACTTCTTAACAAAAGATTCATAATAACTATTATCAGAATCATATGGATCCATTTAATAACTCCCCGATGTATTGATTCCAAACCATGTTGACGTTGAGTTTATACTTTTGTGAGAGATTGTTTGGAATTCGTACATCCATTGCTGTTTTTTGGCTTCATATTTATCTGATTGAGGGTTGATTAATTTCCAATTGTCATCAATTTGCTGTTGTGATGCTCCACCACGTCTTCTGGTCTCATGAGTAATTTCACCATAGTGGTATTCCAACTCTTGCCGGGCTTGATGTCGTATAAATGGAGTCATCTCCTCGCTGATTAACATAAGGATTTTCTTATGCAAAACCTTAGTTGGAAAACAGAAATTATCTAACTTTCTAGGGCTGTAAACATGAACTCTAGACTTTAATTTATATAATATCCTCTCTTTTTTTTTTCCTTGGTCTATCGAGCACTTCAATATCTCTGGCTCGATTAGTTTCCTCACCTTCCATTGAAATATCCATGTCTCTACTATCTCCCAATAGAGCCGTCTATGACTCTGCAACTCGGAAGACCTAAGGTTTCTTTTTGTGTATACATGTATTATATATATATTATCTAGGGTTTTTGCTACATACATAATAATATATATGTAGAGAGTTTTTTTAGGATTGTGTTTTATTCCATTATATACCATTTTCACTTTTTACTTATATATAGATCCATTTTTACTCCCATAGTCGCTTGTCTCTTTTTCAAGACGGTATTGGCTGGTGTAGCAGAAATAAAGAGGACAACACGTGAAACAAAAAAAACGGCTGAGCGTGAAAAAAAGCATGTGTATTGTGTATTGTCCATAGTCGTTTGCCCCTTTTTGTTTATTACTAAGTAGCTTGCCCCAAGATCCCAACTTATTATTTATGATATTGTTTCATGAGCTTTTTTTTTGGTCTTATGCGAAATACGACTTATAAGCAAACTACTACAGATTTAAATGATTGGACACTAAGAAAAACGACGGTATTGATAGACTTGATTTTTATTAATTAGTAATCTTTATTGTTAAATATTAGTACACGGATTGTTAAAAGCCCCAAATTCTAACATAGCAGTGGTTGTTCACCACCAATAAATTCATCTCAAGCTACAAACTTTCCTTGGTCCAGATCAAAGCACTGCAACAGAAACACAAACAAAATAAATACATAATTATATTCTAGAAAACTAAAATCCAGGACTCTATTAAAGAGACAAATTATAATTATTTTGAATCCCACTTTTACCTTGCCGCAGAATAAAGCCCCTTTTTATGTGTATAATAGTCCCTACTAGGGTTATACATGATAACGGGTTTTTGCGGAAACCGAACCGAACCGTTTAGGGTGAAATCGAACCGTTTAGTAATGGAAGGGTTTTGGTAAAGAAATATGTAAACAAATAGTAACGGTTTCGGTTTTAGTTTGTGCTCAAAACAGAACCGAACTACCGTGGAAAACCGAAAATTAGTGACAGTTGATATAGATTTTAATATACTTGATAGATTAAATCTACACCTTCCAATCATCCTGATATATAAACTGAGACCTAAACCTAATTTTCATTTCCTCTTCTCTTCGCTTCTTAAAATTTACAGCACCTTCCAATCACCCTGATATATAAACTGAGACCTAAACCTAATTCTCATTTCCTCTTCTCTTCGCTTCTTAAAATTTACAGCAGCAGCCTCCCACCGAGTCCCACCTTCTTCTTCTTCTCATTTCCTCTTCTCTTCACTGCTCAGATGGTTCAGGTGCAGATGGTTCAGATGCAGAAGGTGTTTCCATACCCATTCTTAGTTCTCACTGTCTTATCAAGGTACGGTATCTCCTTTTCTTCTTTATTTCATTCTTTTCTGTTTCCATTTTCCCTAAATTTTGGGTAAATTCTTGTCTAACAGGACCATTTAATAGGCATTTGATGATAATACCCAGTTTCAGAATCTGGGTTTTTCTTATTAATGTGGATAGTTGAGGAGTTCAATGGATGATGTGTCAAGTAAAACCTAGAAACCCCCAAAATGATTTAATTTGTCTAAAACCCATGGCAGAGACAAATGTATACTGTTTTGTTCTGTTGTGGGTTCTTCTTGGTTTCTTTCTTTTCGGAAAAAAAATCATGTAAAGGCAGTAGGTTTAAAGTTTCTAATGTGTGTTCTTGTACTCATGGAGTTTACCATCTTGATCACCAAATTCAGCTTCAGGTATACTCACCATCTAGAGACAGAATATTGTGTTAACCTGAAGCTAATTGATCCTGGAATTAGCTTGCTGACCAATTTCCACTTATACTCCTTTAATGCTTTGCTAAGTTTGCATTAGTGGCATTCTAAATTAACAGGCTTGAAGTGTGCATGGTACATGTAACATGAGAGAAGTGATAACACTGTGAGACTCATGGTTTGTTAAGGTCAGTCCAATATTTTTCAAAACGTAGTCATTAGTGAGGACTCAATGTTAAACTATCCCTAGTTCTCTTGTTTAGCTAACTTTCATATATTTGACTAAATTCATTGCTGGTTAATGATCTATGAAAGTATGAAACTAAGAAGAGAACCAAAGACTCTCTATCAGCATGTGATAGATGCTGCAAGATGTTCATGAATTGTGCTAAATACTCCTTGCACTCAAACCCAATTCAATGCTCCTGACTTTGATTCCAGTTAATGTAGTGCAGCATCCTCATCTAACCACTGATTAAACAAGGGTGTGTAGAGTCTGCAGTAATTAGTATCTAAGATAAATTTAGTTGCAGAATTTTTTGAAATTATGTTACTGTAATTTCGGTGCAGAGAAGATAAAATCCTTCTCAACTATTTGAGATATAAGTATTTCTAAGAAGGTTGATATTGATGTATTTATAGAACGACAAGTTGAGAAGATCGATCCACTACTCGAATGGGTAGATTCTGAGTTTGGTTTTAAGCCTGTTGTATACTCGAGTTTTTTTGGTGGCAAGCAGGAAGATGGTCTTGCTAACACTGTTCAAAGTTTTTTAAAGAAAATGGATGACTGTGAGTTGGCAGCTATAGATGCAATGGCTGCATCCTCACACTCACTAATCATATCTATTGGAACCTTTTGTGGGCAGTTGCAGATTGAGGAGGCTATTGAGTTGATTAGACTTGAAGAAGATGCACAGGTTTGGTTTTATTACTCAAACTCATCCTCATCCTCATGGTAGATCTCTTTTCCTAAAGTAACCTACACTCCACTAACTCTACAGGACACGACTGCAATATTTCAGCCTGTATACCAGGGTTGATATTTTGTAATGGTGAACCTTGATTCCTGAAGACCTTGGCTAGTTGACCTTGTTATAGAATGAAGGTGATAAGCAGATTGGTTTTCTTCTTTGGGAGTGCCTTCATTGCCACAGACAACAAAGATGTATATAACTCTTTTTGATTATTATCTGCATGGTTCCTACTAAAGGAATGAACTAGTATGAATACTGGTTTTAGCATTTGCTGTATGACTCAACAATTATCATGCTATGAAGTATAAATGTGAGAATGATTATTTTTTTGTTTTTTTTTTAGATTTGTATTGTCAGTTTGAGGAAACTGACAGAAATAGTCGGATAACCGAAACCAGATGGAAAAACCGAAACCGGATAGAACCGTTTAAAAACCGAACCGACGGTTAAAGGTTCTGGTAAGTATTTTAGTAAACCGACTATACCGGTTTCGGTTTTGGTTTGACCAGAAACCGGCCATGAACAACCCTAATCCCTATGCCTAATATATCTTATCCATCCACATCGGTGAGTTTGTACATCAGCATCCACAACCCCTAGTCCCTATGCCTAATATATCTTATCCATCCACATCGGTGAGTTTGTACATCAGCATCCA
>JAJJMC010019832.1:8969102-8980324 GCA_023531435.1 Papaver californicum
AATATATCTTATCCATCCACATCGGTGAGTTTGTACATCAGCATCCAGTTAAACAACAGGAGTTAATATACCAAGTACATGAATTAGTTGAACTTAATCATAATATATTTTTTCAACTTATCTGGAGTGTCAACCAATAGAGTAATTATTTCAAATCACAATTAATCATCAAATCACATAGTGTAATTGACGATATGCTCTTTGTGACTACGACAACCACATATTCTTCGGGGGAGTATTGTGGGAAGCAATGGTCAGATTGACGACTGCAACAACACATATAAAAATATTTTAGACAAAAAGCTAAAACCACTACGTACCATTATACCGTGCCAACTATCGGGCCCTCAAGCTGAACGAACTTGACCTGCTCCTTTAGGGCAATACAGCTCAGTGCTAATAAAAGCAATATGATTAAATTTTTGTCAGCTAAGTGACCACTGCAGAGAGTTATTGTTTGTGTGTCTCTAAACCCATTCATCCCAACCAAAAAGTGTGCGGCTGTTTTCTGGGCTAAAACCATAAACATGAAATAGTAATCCTCCACTGACAACAGGAAGAAAATACAATTTCTAAATAGCTCAAATGGAAATTACAGACTAGTGATTCGGTAGCTGACCCTAAATTACAACAATCATACTAATCTAATTAGAACCTAGGAAACTTGTAGTAGAAATAACTGAGCTTGGTAGTTATTTGTACTGAAGAACAAACTCCAACCTGAACAGTAAAAAAGTGATTTATAATATTGAAATAACACCCGCTGCTTCTTTCCTCATTGATCTTTTTAAAAGAAACTATATTGATAGGTGTCTAAAACATCTTAATTAATATCGATTGTGAATTATGTATTTTACATTTGTTTTGAGTTCTTAGGTGATTTGGAATCATGTGGAGTAAAAGAAGAAGAAATCAATCAAAAAGGATAAAGTTGTTTTTTCACAGACAAATGTCATTTGCAGCCAAGATTTTGGAACTATTATTTGAAGAAGTGAAGCAATTGGTACCCCTTATCTGGTCATTGGGTGTTCATATCCGCATTTCTTACTCTAAAGTCTAAACCTAATCGAGCTATATCAAAGCTCATTTCTCATTTCTTTCTGTTGGGTAGTAAAATGATGAGGAGATGGAGATAGCAGATCGAAGAAGAGGTGGTCGCTGCTAATGAATCTGTGAGAAATTGAAGATGGGTTCAACTCAGTTTTGGTTTAGGTCTTAGAGTTCAGTGTGAATCTGGATCTGAGTTCGAATAAGAAGAAGACTAAACTGTACTCGTTGTTGGTTGTTGGTAGAGAAGAAAGGAAGGAAGAAGAGAAGCAATAGACAAGATCAAGACCAAATGGCAGAGAAAATGGGCTTCTGATTTGGGGGTTTTGTGGAATTGAAATCACAGTGAAGCAAATGGGTTGTATATGTTCGAAGGTTGAAATCACTGAAGAAGGAACTGCGGGTGTTGCTCAGGTTCTCGAATGAAGAATAGGGAGATTAGGTTACCGGGAATTGATTAAGTATGAGAAGGTGAAGAACTGAATGACTGCTGTTTGAGAGTTTGAGAAACTGCAGTAATGGGTAGGATCTGATTTCAGTCGAGAAGACAGCGAGAATAAGAAGACCTTGTGCTGCCAGAAATGTCAATGGTGCGTTTGAATTCAAGAGAGAAGAGATGTTGTTGCTGCTGAGACAAGGGATTGGTGATTTATAGGATGAATTTGAGATGGGTCTGTTTATGGTTTGAAGTAATGTGAGATTTGAATGGTAATTGTGACTGAATGTGCAGGGAAGGAGCTATAGAATGACCTGAATTTTGCCGGAAATTGCCAGAAAACAAGTCAGACTCTGCTGGATTTTCCTCTCACTGAGTTGACTCGTTTTTCAGATCCCGATCCAACTCAGTTGAGTAAAACTATTCAGCCGAATCAGACCAGAGCCCGTTAATTGACTGATTAATTTAACCATGGACCGTCAGTTGACTCGGGGGCCCAGCATCACTATTCAGGCCGTCGTGGACACTGTTCCGATGTTAGGATTCCGACGTCGAAGACAATTTTCCGGCGGCCGATTTTGAAAGAATTTTTATATAAATTATTTTTAATCATGGGCTTAATGGGCTAGTAGATGGACTTATTGGACTTGGATTATGACTTGGAAAGGAAGAGTTTGGCTTAATTTTGGAAATTAGAAGAGTTATAAAAAGGAGAGTCCTCTACAACTTCTACACACTTTTTACAACTGATTTTTTGTAACAAGGAGCAAAGGATATTATTCTCTTCCACACATCTAGGGTTTGCTTTGTTTTCTCATCTTCTTTAATTCAATTAAATTTTGTGAACTCCATAGTTATGAGAAGCTAAATACATATTATTGGTTAAGGATTAAAGTTGATTTCTCAAACATGGTATTTGATTAATACATTAGTTTTGTCTCAATATTTATCGTTTATGATTTATTGTTAATAACTTTTGCATGATTTGAACACTTTGTTGGTTGAGTACGGAATCAATTTGACGTGTTTTCATCTCTAAAGCTAGATTAGGGTTTTCAATACAAAAAAGTTGACAAATTCTAATTTCAAGTAGTATAAGTGTGGTTGTTGCTTGTAGTGATACATCCTAGTAAACACATATGAATCATAACCTTTGTTAAATGGAATTAGTGCGTTTTACACGTTCAATTACATTGATTAACCTTATTTCACAAAACTTAACACTCATGGAGAATTAAACTTGATTATTGTTTTTTACACGTTGAGTTATTTTCTAGGTAGAATTCATATTTGCATCTTTTTAATGTATTTGTGATGATTTTCAGAAATAAACGGGATACTCTTGCAATCAAAGTATTCTAGGGTTTTTGACAATGATAGATTAAATATCAATTCTAATTATTGAGAAAAATACATGTTTGTGAATGATACAATCTCTTAACCAATATCTTCATCATCTTGATTACTTTCAACTACTTACTTTACTCTCGTTTTAGCTTTTATTACTTTCATAAATTCTGAAAAATCCCCCTTTGTTACTTAAGAACTTGAAATTGAATAACAACAATAGCCTCCCGTGGAACAAACACTTACTTACTCTGGCTTTATAATAAATCTTTTATAAGTGAGAAAGTGAATATAATTTTGACGTGGTACGACACACATCATATACCCAGTACTTTGCAAATACCCATGGTAAACCCTAATGAAATTGTTAAACGGAAAATTATAAACCAAAATAAGACACAAAAAAATAAATAAATCAAAAGCAAACAGATCAGGGTGAGATCAAAACTAACATGAATTGTAAAAAAGTGGCAAACAACATTCATGTAACACCCTCTGCTCCTCTCCCCATCCTGATTTTTTTACAAATAAATAAATAAATCAGAACAAACAAATACTTATCGCAAACCTTAATGAAATCATAATCAGACACAAACAATAAAAAATCAAAAGCAAACAGAATAGAGAGATATCAAATCCATACCTGATTGTGAACCCTAGTTTGTGCACTTGTTAAGAAATCAATAAAACACTAAACTGCAAAAACCCGAATAAAATAAAAATAAAATTCATATGAAAGAGAGAAAGCAAACCCAGCCTCACTTCATCTTCCTTACAGCTGAATCTCGAGCTAAACAACAGAAGAAAATGGATTTTCATAATCAACATTCATCACAACTGTAACACAAACAAAAATATACATCAGAAAATAGTGGGTTTCATTACTATTAAACAAATTCTAAAATTTGCTAAACCCAAAAATCCTCAATCTGGAAGAAGTAAAAAAAACCGATTTTTTCCCAAAACCAAGACCCTAAATTACAACAATCTTACTAATCTAATTAAAACCCAGAACATCAAATAACCCCATAATCCAAAATAATAACGAATTAGAAACCTAGATATCATATTGAGAAATTAAAAAATTAGGGTCTAATAGAAACATACGTTTTCTGTTGACTTTCTTCTTAGAAGGTTATGTTGTTGCAGTAGATTTCGAGATTCATACCTTCTCAGCGCATTAGGGTATCCTCCCCTTGAATTGACGATGTTAACACCTAAAAATAAAATAGATTTAAAAACAACATATATAATTAGATACAACAATTAGTAAAAATAAGTTCTCCGCAATAAACATAACCTGATGATCAGATTTAGCCGTAAGGATTTAGAGCAGAAGGGGATAAGCGGTGGATCTAAAAGAGTGAAAAGGGAAAATAAGAGCAAGGGTTTAGCTTTTATACTGGGATAATTAGGATAGGAATAGAAATCTGATTCGTTGGATGGTTGCAACTCACGTATTCACCGTCGATCTATAGTGTACATCACCCACTGAGATTAGGATAACCCAGTATATTAAATATTTGGTGTAAAAACGGTGTAATTGGATTTATCTCGACTAACCACTCACGTGAGATGTTTTGATTACCCAAAAATATTTTAGCCAATCCAGTGTTATCATGTGTCCCTCCCAGAATCACCAATGGCCAAAGCTCTTCTCTCGACCAATAGGAACAATGGATTTCATTACCATTTAACTAGAGAGCTTATATAGTTTTGTGGTACGAGGGGAAGATAACTTTATTTCGGTTTACTCAGCCCCACAGATGGTGCAGCCCATATCAGGGTTCCAAATTGAGAGGCTCAACTATGTTCACCTGAAAATGTCGTAAACCGGATCCAATATAATACCCATTTCATGTTGCTTCAATTTTGACCGAGTTTTCCAAGACGTAACTTAATTATGTCGACTACAAGCTAAGGCAACACCAAAAGACAAAACAAAGTAGCCGTGCCGCCGTGTAGATGGAGTAGAGAAGATGAGAGAATACCTAGTTGCACCGTTTTATGCATATTTGTGTACACATTGAGAAGAATAGTAGATACTAGATGCGTTCCTTATTAGGAAACTTTGTTAAGACATCAACTAACGTCACCACTTACAAACAAGTAAAGTAAAGAATTCTTATTTATAAATTATCATTACATCACATAATAGTGTGTCTCATACTCATATCATCATATTCATTCCACAATATAAGACGCCTACCTCTCTCCCTTTACTCCCTCCCTCTCTCTTTCTCTAATTTCTTGCTCTCATGGGTATCTTCATTTGCAGAACAAACGTAGTTCACATTATCCTTCTACTTTCTCTCCTCTCCTCAGGTCTTTTTCTCTCTACTTTCTACTTGTTATTTTTTCTAGGATTATAAATGTTTTGCTTAATGCTTCTGTATGAATTGAGTTTAACAATTTTTTGTTGGTTTGATGATTCTTGACAGATATTGGCTTTACAAGAGGAGTGAGTGCGACACTGGGGATAAATTATGGTCAAATTGGCGACAATTTACCACAACCAAGTCAAGTTCTTGGTCTTTTGAGTTCCCTTAAGATTACTAAAGTACGGATATATGACACAAATCCTCAAATCTTAGCAGCATTCGCAAACACCGGTATAGATTTGATAGTGACGATAGAAAACGAAATTCTTCATGTCTTGGTTGATCCACAGCAAGCACTTCAATGGGTAACCACACATATTAAACCATATTTTCCGGCAACGAGGATCTCTGGAATTGCAGTTGGTAATGAAATTTTCTCGATGGACGATAAAACGTTAATAGCAAATGTAGTTCCAGCTATGGTTAGCATTCATCAAGCACTAGTGCAGTTAGGACTAGATACTTATATGCATGTTTCGACAGCGAATTCTGCAGCTGTTTTAAGCAATTCTTACCCACCTTCGGCTGGATGTTTCGAAAGCGAGTTGAATGGAGTTATGAGACAATTGTTACAGTTCCTGTACACAACTAGAGCTCCGTTTTGGGTCAATGCGTACCCGTACTTTGCTTACAAAGATGATCCTACTAAAATTCCTTTGGATTATGTACTTTTTAACCCTAACCCAGGAATGGTTGATCCTTATACGAAGTTACACTACGACAACATGCTTTACGCACAAGTTGATGCTGTTATTTTTGCTATTGCAAGAATGGGTTTTGGTGGATTAGAAGTTAGAGTTTCTGAAACAGGATGGCCATCAAAAGGTGATCAAAATGAAGTTGGTGCAACCACAGAAAATGCACAGATTTACAATAGAAATCTGTTGAGAAGGCAACTGGCAAATGAAGGAACTCCTTTGAGGCCTAATCAAAAACTTGATGTTTACTTATTTGCTTTGTTTAATGAAGATATGAAACCCGGTCCGACATCTGAGAGGAACTACGGTCTCTATGAACCTGATGGAACCATGACTTACAATGTCGGTATCACGACGTTGGCATCAACATCCGCTTCGACAACACCAGCATCATCAACGCCAACAGCAACAACATCATCAACCGCAATAACACCAGCAACAACATCTGCATCCATTTCTTTAACTTCTTCTGCAACTCATCAGGTAACAATAATTAAAGATTTAGCTTCCAATTCCGGCAACGTTCACTGATTTGTATGATTTTACACCTTCGCTACACGCCTCTTTAGCGCTCCTGTATATACGTACGGATATGATCATCAAACATTTTTCCTTTTGTAATATGCGCTCAAAGTGTCCCACAGGTATGCTAGTGTAGGACTGACAGTTGACTCTCTTGACCATTTTATTTTGCTCTAAATCATTTGATCGACAATGATTGGTACAGGATCCAAACACTAACTTAACCAAACCGGATGGTGATTCACTTGCATTAATTACATATGTATTTCTTTAACTGTTTTTTTGAGATTCTTTTCTTTGTTTTTTCCCTGTGAAACAGGCATCAAGAAAAGGATACCAAAGTACGGGGTCTTGGAAATTCCTATTATTGATATTCCAAGTTTTACATAGAAGATTAGTCTAGAAATATTAATTATATGCATTTGGGTCTACTGTATTTGAATGATTCTTTACCGTACTCCGACCAAAGCGCATATATACACAAAGACAAAGACATCACCGATGTGCGGTTGTAGGGAGGGGCTCCTATGTACAAAATTGAACCAAAATGAAGAGCTACGTTGGCCAACTACTTGCGCAAGAAAATATACAAGATGCTTATCTTTTTCATTATCCAAAGAGTACTAATAAGCTCATATTAGTGAAGATATATATGTACGTCCACAAACAATGATATATAGATGAGCTCATGGTCGTCCATATATATGTGAGATATGAGAAAAGCGAGAAACCACATATAGCAAAGGGAAAGCATTTTTGTTATTTTACTTTGTAGCATAAACCATCCATCATGTAATTATCCCATCTCATTATTATTTTATGTCATTGTTAAATTATTATGATCACGAGATTAATATATAATTTATTTATGCTGATTTTATTATTATTCTGTTAATCTTGTCTGATAATCAAGTTTGCTTTTCAACCGAAAGTATTCGATGCGTTGCGTTGACGGTGTATCTTTGTCGCGTGATTCTTCTTTCTAATTTGCCCACCTATATAAATTAAAACTGGCAATCACGATTCAATCAATCCAATGGTTTTGATTACAACACGGAATTTAGAATCGTGCATAATCATGTTATATACAGATACCATACTCATACAAATCAATTTCTATTGGTTAACAAGAAAGCATACTCTGCTTTAGACGTGGAATTGCATAAGCTGGTAATAGAATACATGAATCAAAGTTTTTGGGGTTTTCTTTTTTGTTTCTCCCTTTGCTACTTTTAAGGCTCTTAGGACAACTGCAGCGGTTGGAGTATACCAAAGAGCAAAGAAGAAATTTGTTTGCTCTTGAAGAAAAAAACACAGCGGAAAAGTCGACTAAATATGATCTTACGCTCCTCTACACGAGCGCTTACTGACCAAATGCTCTTCTACACGAGCGTTTCGACCAAATGCTCTTCTACACGAACGTTTCAAAACCAAAAGCTCTCTTAGAGGAGCGTTTCAAAACCAAAAGCTCTCTTAGATGAGCGTTTGGACTAAAAGCTCTCTTAGAGGAGCGTCTCTAACAACAACGCTCTCCTAGATGAGCGTTACCAAACTTCAGCCGTTACAACGCTGTGACGTTTAACCCACACGCTCTTTTAATCCAGCGTTAGAGAAACGTTGTATTGAGAGAACGTTTCACAAAACGTTCTCCTACAAAACCGTTTTATGTTTAGAACGTTCTCCTTCAACAGCGTTTTGAGTTAACGTTCTCCTATAAGAACATCCGACTATATTTGTGTTTGGTCCAGTTGCTCGACAAAAATTGGTCGAATACTGTTCAAAAACTGGACCAAATCGTATATATCCTCGTCCGTTACGGCTCATAAAAGTGGACCAACAAATAAAATTGGTCTTTACTTTTTGGTCTACTCGACCTCTACAGTTGACCTTAGGTTTGAGAAAATACAACGAAAATGTTAAAAGTGTAGATCCACTTTCTTACGTAAGGCAGGGTTTTCTTTATATTATCTATCATATCCATGAATGGACAAGAGTGGTCACTGCTTTATGTCCTGACCCAAACTCTTAGCATCACCCTTTTTTTCTTGTTTTTGGCCTTACATTTGGAAGGGGGTGCAGCTTTTCATTTTCCATACCGACATTAACAACTAAAACATGCATATATATCACATGAAGGCCACACAAATGCAAATAGGGGTTGTCTCTCTTTTCTCTGTATTTACTTGCTTAATCTCTTCTTCTTCTTCTTCTTCTTTTTTTTGACAATTAGAATATATAAAATGATACAACCAGATTCATGTTGGATCCCATTTCTCTTTTCGGCACATGAGTCCGTAATCAAACATCAAATGACATTTCATCATCCATGTGCTCATATACAAAATCTCTCTTGGAGCCATCACGTTATAGGGTATCTTATAATTTTGTATTTTTATTTTATTCGTTTTATGATAACAAACCTATTGATGTCATTGAAGTATAGTAGTAAAGTCACTGGGAAATAATACCATTAACCTGATTTTAAAACTCATTAGCACTAAAAAATTTATCGATCAAGCAAGTTGGAAAGCTTGTTGATATCATTGTAGTATAGTGACAAAGTCACTAGGTAATAATATCAGTAATCTGATTTTAAGACTTACTAGTACTGAATTCTTTATCGATCAAATAAGAAAAGATAAGCAAGTCTTTTCCAACCTAAGATCAAAACTTCTCTGCATCGTAATTTCTATCCATTGTTGTTGATTAGTTGGAGTTTGAAAGTTTCTGGTATGACTACTTTCTTGAGTCTTGCTTTCTATTGCTTTTCTCAGTATATATAACAAGTGAGCTTATTAAGCGTGTAAAGCTAGGCTTTTAGCTAGATAAGGTGATGTGAACATCATAGTAGATATAGCAGCAGCCTTATCACAGTGACTAGATAATGTGAGTACGTGACAACAACACTCAACAAAAGATTGTTCTCGGTGTATCATATACAGGTCATGCTAGGTACCTGATGTTGAGTGCTACTATATATATATATATGACAAAAGTGCATCACAAATTGATAAGATTCCTCAGTGGGAATTAGATATTACTATGGGAATATACAGAAGGAATGAGAGAGATCGATCAGAACAGTAAAAAAATAAAAATTATATTGTTAATTTTTTTGTATATCTTCATTAATATTAGTATAAAACAAAATTTTTATATAAGTTTTAGTTACCCAGAAATCCTAAATCCCACTACACATATATCTCTTAATTTTTAGGAGTTAACTTCCACATCATGTTTAGTACTTTCCCTAAGACTAGGGCATTTAACAAATAATTATGTAAATTTTAAAATATTCAAAATAAAACAAATATAATTATCCTAAATCTAGTATATGAATTATAATTCCAACATCTTCCCGTAATTCAAAGATTCCTCTTAAAATGTTATTATCATGTAATCATCATCATGAATTAGAAAGCATCAAGAATCATCAGCAACATCATCACTATCAACAATATCTTTGATTGTCTGTCACTACCATCCTCATCATCATTAGTTGATCAATATTCTGCATCATTTCAACTAACCTAACATATTATGCAAATTAAATATTTTTACCTTCATCATTTTTGTAACACCATCAATATTTTCTTTCAGGCAAAATAACTAACACCTTACAAGATAAAATATTAAAACCATAACTTATAACAAAATATTTAAAATTTTCTACATATTTTGAACAAAAAAAAACTTCATCAATTTCTTCATAACAACTTTTCCGTCACAAAAATCGATTTTTTTTTACACCAAAAAATTTCTTCATCACAAAAATTTTTCTTTTCAATTTTTTTTCTCACCAAATAAATCAAAACAATTTTTTTTTTAACTCTCCCTCAGCTCAACTCTCTACCTCGGCTCTGATACCGTGTGAAAATCCAACATGATACAGAGAGGAGTGAGTGAGAGATTGATCAAAACAGTAAAAACATAGAAATTACATTGTTAATCTTTTTGAATATCTTCATTAACATAAAACAATGCCTTTATATAGGCTTTAGTTATCCAGAAATCCTAAACACCACTACAAATACATCTCATAATTTTTAGGAATTAACTCCCACATTTAAACGTGTTTAATACTTTTTCTAAGACTAGGATATTTAATAAACAATTATTTAAATATCAAAATATTTAAAATAAAATAACATAATTATTCTAAATCTAATATTTAAATTATAATTCCAACAATTACTATTAAGCATCCAAGATTGATTAATGTAGAAAAATTTGGATGAAATGCCCATTGGTAGCATTTAAATTTTGATAAAGTTTGTCTTCCTCGGTTGGAGGTTTAAGTCTTCGTGGTTATCTTTCTTATGGGTGTATTGATTGCCAGTTACGGATTAAAACATACTTTTTTATTTTTTTACATGAGAATAAATATTAGCTTTTGGAATTAAGCGATGGAAATTATGTTTGTCAAAGTATGTGGCTATCTACTAAAGACTAATAAAACGATGGAAATTGGTTGATGTTGAGCAGACTATCTCAAAATTTTTTAATGATTTATACAGAATTTGATGCTGACGAGTTTAATAGTTTTAACCAATAAAAAATCTGATACTTTAAACCCAAAAAATTGATATCATCGTCTAATAATTTTAATATTGTACTACGATTGTTTGGGCAGAAATTCTCAAACCCAAAACAACCAAAATCATCTGAAAAATTAATAAAAGCAAAGAAGAAATTGCACACAGGATTTAACGTGGTTCAGCCTTTAATGGCCTACGTCCACGGGTGGTGAAATTGTGAGGGTTTTATTGATTAATTTCTGGTTACAAAAAG